>CM077884.1:14738080-15338080 GCA_039720435.1 Amazona ochrocephala | reverse complement strand
ATGCAAAACGCATCCGTAAGCATGTGAATGTTGACAGGGTGTAAAAGAAAAATTACAATGTTAGAATTTGTTCAGAAACATGGAATGATGGTGAATAAGGCTTAATGAAGTCTCGTGTGATACTTCATAGAATCATAGAATCATAGAATAGTTAGGGTTGGAAAGGACCTCAAGATCATCGAGTTCCAACCCCCCTGCCATGGGCAGGGACACCTCCCACTAAACCATGCCATCCAAGGCTATGTCCAACCCCACCTTGAACGCCGCCAGGGATGAAGCATTCACAACCTCCCTGGGCAACCCATTCCAGGGCCCCACCACCCTCACAGGAAAGAATTTCTTCCTCAGATCCAATCTAAACCTCCCCTGTTTAAGTTTAAACCCATTACCCCTTGTCCTCTCACCACAGTCCCTAATGAAGAGTCCCTCCCCAGCATCCCTATAGGCCCCCTTCAGATATTGGAAGGCTGCTATGAGGTCTCCACACAGCCTTCTCTTCTCCAGGCTGAACAGTCTTGTTCAACATCTTTGTGGGTGACATGAACAGTGGGATTGAGTGCGCCCTCAGCAAGTTTGCCGATGACACCAAGCTGTGTGGTTCGGTTGACAAGTTGGAGGGAAGGAATGCCATCCAGAGGGACCTTGACACGCTTGTGAGGTGGGCTGATGCCAACCTAATGAAGTTTAACCATGCTAAGTGCAAAGTCCTACACCTGGGTCGGAGCAATGCCAGGCACAGCTACAGGTTGGGCGGGGAGGAGATTCAGAGCAGCCCTGAGGAGATCATCTAGCAGAACTTGAATTTACAGACGCCAATGTCTTCAAAATCCACAACTGAAAGGATAACTTGGCTGGGCTTTACAAAAAGGCCAGAGTAAGTCTTCAAAATGAAAACCGTTACATAGTTCATGTATGATTTTAATACTGCCGAGAATGTTAGTATTTTAATGGGGATGCGTAGATAATGGAATAATTAGGCCATTAAAAATTGAAGCTGCATTATTCAAAATTCAGCTGTGCTGCAGAACAACAGTGTTAATGCTGGGTTACATTATAAATTTCATGAGGTTTAAACCATTTTTCCCGAACTTACTTTGTCATTAAAAAAAAACAATAGCTCTCTGAATTTCAAAGTGGCAACAGGGGTATTTGTGGTGAGGGTAGATCATTTTAGCTTCCCTCATGTGCAGAGGTTAAACACAGTAAGTGACAGCAGTTGTGAATAAATCATGGGAATGTGAGTTTTTAAACCTTTTTAATTTTTTTTAAAAGAGCTGTGCAAGTGCAACAGGAAAGGATTGATAGAGGCGGGGTTTGTTGTAAAAAGACAGTTCTAGGTCTTTATGGCTGGTGGATATTTAACCTTTACTTTGGCCCCTTCAGTGTGACTAAGATGAGTCAGGTTCTGTCCTGGGACCACAGCAAAGTACCTTTAAAATATGCTTAGTTTTTGCTTCTCCTGTGAAGTAGATTTTCCTGTCTCATTGGAATTCTTAACGCTTCATTTTGTCAGCATGGCTTCTCCATTGTGGCCACCAGAACTCCACACTGGAAAAAGACGCTTGAAAATTTTGTCACTTGACTACAGCAAGATACTGATCCAACTCTGAAGTTTTGAAAGATTTTACTGTGACTTTCTGCTATGTGCCTGTCTGGCATTTGCTGTTATAGGCAGTAGTGCTGTACAACTATATGGTGTATTTAGCACAATATCTTCAAAGCTCAAGTAACTTAATACAGTTTAATATTAAATTTTAAGTTTCAGGTTATGTACAACATTCTGAGGTTAATTCTGAGCAAGTCCATGTTAGATGCTGCTGAATTTCCAACCTGTATGTTCTGCAAGAAGTTGCATTCAGAGTTCACCAAGTCATTGGAAACGTGTGCGGTGCTTAACTATTATGCCCTTGCATCCCTTTTCTTGTATGTTTCCAGCATGCCTAACTTAAAGATAAAAAAGAGGTATTTTATCCCAATTAGCATGAAAAACTGATTTTTACATTTGAAAGAACTACTGCAGTGTAAGTTCTGGCTGTCCCAAGTGAGAGCCTGTTTTGTCTCACCCAGGGAAATTTATTTTACTTGTATCCTGGCTGCTTTGGTATGGGACAGCAGCAAGGTCAAAAATATCCTCTTGAATGTTTGCATTTGTAGCCAGTAAAGGACAAATACTACTTTATGCTCTTCTGTAGGAATGCACTTGGAAAATGGATTTTTGGCTCTGTGTAGCTTTTTTTTTTTAAACTGGGGGCCTTGGCCCACCTCTGTCAAGGTGTCTTTTGCACTGGAGACACTGTACTGGCTTTGCTTTACCTTTTTTCTGACTTCCTGTAAAATCCCCAAAGCATCCTGAGTCTAGGCCTATGTCATTTGGTAAAGTGTTGATAGGCCAAATTCAGCAGTTACCACTTAAGATGGCAAAATTCAACGAATCTGAAAATCCTGTGCTGCATTCTGGATGTTCTTAATGGGTTTGGTTTTTATTTTTTTTGTCTAGGGATTTTCAGTGCTGATAAAAGAGTGCTATTTGTCAACCATGAGTTGTGTTTGGAATTCTCTGCTGGGGCCCTTTTTTGCTGAATCACTTGAATGAAACAACTGAAGAAAATAACTTGGGTTCTTGACCTTATTTTAGTAAAATGTTGTTGTGCCTGATTCCCACTGATATCAGTGGGGTCTAAATGCCTCTAATAATGATATTTTCTAACAGTTATTCTCATTAGTTAATACTTTTTTTTTTTTTTTTTACATCGCTTTGCCACTGGATGCTGTTAAGGTATGGAAGGTTTTCTGCTTGGCTCCTTTACCTTTGTACTCCTCAGTTGGTAAAAATGGAGACTTATTAGCTGGAAAGATGTGCCTAAGGTCTGTTCTTAGCACCAAGGCTTCTGTTTGTAGTGTGGCTTCTTAGGGAAGGGGGGGTCTTCAGATGTTGTAGCAGCTGTTGATAGTTCTTGCAGACTCAATAAAGAAGATAGAAAGAAACTTAACTTTATGGAATTGTTCAAGTTCCCAAAGAATAAACTCAATATAACAGATAATCTTACCTACACATAAGCTTCTCTCAGAATTAACAAACAAAACAGTTGTCCAAGTCCAAGCAGAGGATATTTCTCTTCAGGTAGTAGGTGTGGTGTCAGAGTCATTGACCAGAAAAACTGAGAACAGAGCTTAAAAATAAAACTGCCATGTAACAAGCCATGGTACGGAGTGGTCACACTCTGCTTGAAATAAGGGCTTAATTTAAACTTTGAGTTTCTTGCCTGCTAATTAAAACTAAATTGATTAGAAATACATGTTTTGGTTTAACAACTGTGCTGCAGGAGAAGCATAGCATAGCTGTTGAAGTGAATGTGTTCTTGATCATTGATATTTCGATGTTCAATAATAAAAATGGATCTAATCTCAATGTGAAATCCATCCTACTTAGGCTAGAAAATTAAATGCTTTCCAATAATTTTTATCTGCACTTCCCACTGTGGCTTGTGGCTAATTTGATCAAATGTAAGATTTTTCTCTTCTCACCTGTTGTATCAGATAAAATTGTGGGAGGGATATGTTGCTTCATTAACCCTGTGATTCTTTCATCTGGGTTAATTAGCATCTAAATTAGGGTTTCTGGTGCATTGCATGCTTGGTGCTGTTGTCTGTTCTACACGATTTATTCCTCTGTGGCTAAGATATTTCTGCTTGCTTAAATGGTTTGACTGTTTTGATAATCAAAGTATTACATTTTCTCCCCTGCCTCAAATACGTTTACTATGGTAGTAGTTACATAACACTTCACCTGATAAATAGTATGTCTCACTGTTCAGAGAATGAACAAGATCCTGATTGCCCTGGGTTTGTGTCTGAACAAGTCTGGAATCCTGATTCAATCACTCTATACATTATGGTGAATAGGATACATCCAGTTGCAATTCATGGCAGAAAAAAAAAGAGCTTTGTCAAGCTAGTGCTTAAAATTTGTGCTGTATGTATACGCTAATGCTCCTTATTGTAGTGTATTGCACTGATAAAAAGCCAGTCTAAATAACATGCTTAATTCAAAAGAGTTCTAAGTCAAATGCTCATTAAGACTCCCTAGCTCTTCATAAGTGGATCCCAAACCAGGTAGGAATAAAAATGGTAAGCACAACCTGAGAAATGTGGGGTTTGATCTTTTTTCATTTCAGTCAATGTGTGAGCTTCAGGTCAAACTGAACTGTGATGTGAGTTTCCCTGTTCATAGTAAGGAAAAGTCTTTATCACAGGGGTGTCTGAAAACAGCTTATGAATTATTTCACTAGTAAAATAACTGTTTTCAGAGCATGCTTCAGAATCAGGAAGGCCAAATCTGTGTTCTGGGTTTCAAGCAGTGAGAAAGCACAGCCATGATTTGCATTAGGAGAGTGGTTTTATGAGTTACAGGATTTCATGCATAGCGATCCATGACTAGAAGTCTCTACTGTCAGTTCTTATAAGCTTACCGTGAGTGTATAGTTTTCAAACCACAAATTTTCAGACTGATAACAATGAGATGTGTACTGTCATCTTGCAGCAGAGAAAAAGCCAACCCAATGTGCAAAGATACTGAAACAGTGCTCATAGAGATGAAGTTATTTCTTTATTGTGTTTGTGGAAAATGACCTTTCCTAATGCATTGTTCTTTGTGAACACCTTAACTCTGGATGGTATCGAACCAACTGAGAAGCAATTTGATGAAAGTGTTGTCTAGGAAATCACACACTATTCCACTTAACCACTGAAATGAAATAAGCTAGCAAACAAATATTCAACAGAGGCATTTTATCCACTTCTCTAACTGATCAAAACCAAGCTGTGAGGCATGCGAAAACTGAAATTAGTCTATTGTGCACGAAATCTGTGCACAGTATGAAAATAGATGTGCATGTGTATGCACAGCACTACTGATGTACTTACTATTCTTGAGGCTGCTTATTACTGCTGAGACTTCCTGTTGTGAGCAATTAAAGATAAGATCTTTGCCAAAATGTAACTGTTTGAACTGAGTTTTCTGTACCTGAGCATATTCTTGAGTCTGGGGTTTGCTTTTTTGTTTTTTTCTGAGGCTAAACTTGTTCATCTTGTAATGTGTTGCAGAGGAAGGGGTTAGAAGCTCAGGTGATGGGAAGACAGAAGGTGAGCCAAGAGTGAGAGCTAATGGAGTACCGTCTAAACTAAGTAATGGAACTGCTCATTCATACTTGAGGGAACAAGCTGTGGATCCAAAACATGACAGATGTATTCTGACTTCTGCAACTTAATTCTGTGTATATCTTCTCAAGGGGGCTACAAAACTACCTCAAATATAGACCTAAATGTTCCTGCCAATGTGAGGGAAATACCAGATGGTGAAAGCTGGCTGTGATGATGCCCTAGGTTTTACTTCCTTTTCTGAGAAATGCTAGTGGGTTGTTACCAGCTGTTGTCACTGGGAGCAGCTGAAAAGTGTTTTTTCAACTCATTTTTAGTTTTGCTCTGAAGGTAGCCTAGTTGGATGCAATGATCAGGTTAAAATCCTCTCTCAGCATTTTCATTGTGACTGTGAATCACGATATACTCCGTTCATTACAAGATAAGAAAATGTGCACTGTTGATTTCTAATGTGGAAGTTACTATGACAGAGCTTTAGCAGGGATAAATTGCTGTGGTACTAATGAGACAGGTTGCGTCAGCGTATGTATGTCACTGCTTAAGTCAGATAAATCGGCTAAAGTGAAAAAACTGAACTGATGACTAGTGGGATGCAGCTACCACCTTGAGTATTTCTGCATAAAGTTATCTCTTTGCACACTGGTTCACATTTCTGGCAGTGTTGCAGTGGACTGGCCAAGACTGTTGTTACTAGCGTAAGTACTTGTTCTTCCTTACGCACCTGGGAATCAGAGTCATGATGAATTCTTCCTTTAAGCACCTAAGATCAGTGATAATGAGCCAAAAAGATTACCTTATGCCTGAAGACTGAATTAGAAAAGCAGTTCCTGTAAGCCAGTGATACTGAACCACAGGCAGTAGTACTGTGTCTGGTACTGAATGTTTGGGAAGATAAGAAGGTATCATGCTTTTTAAGGTTGACACTAGGTACTGTGGTTTCTAGGGAGATAGGAACTTTTGAAGACTAAAGGGTGTAACTAAAAAAGGCTGATACATAAATGGTGTTAAAAGGTTTAACAGTTGCACCCTACAGGATTTGGTGGCCTTGATGTTTATATTTTTCTTGCAAAGCTGAAATAAGCATGAAAATTACTGTGCATATTGTAAAAAAAATAAAATAAAAAAACCACACAGCATGATGCTAAAGTGCAGAAATAACACAGCATAGCTGCAGTGAAAGTTGTTACAAAAATCTGACCTGTGCAAAGTTTCCCAGGAGGAAATAAGGAAACAGATATTGCTATTACTCTTCAGTGTTGCCTCATCACATACAGCAGTAGGTAGAATTTACTATCATGACTTTGAATGTCTTCATATCTTGTTTCCAATATGAGATTGGTCATGCTGACAAGCCGGTGTTAAATTGCAACTTAATTTTCTACTGGGTGAGGATTTACATTAGTTTAGACCTTGAACTTTCACAGAGGATTAAATGAAAAGGTATATAGGGTCAGATGACTTACTTTCCAAGAATAAGAATTAAATCTCTGGTTATGATACCAGGGTGGGAAAGTACATGGGGAAAAAAAGAGTTGTAGATCATCTGGCACTCATGTCTTTTCACTGTGTAATCACCGTGATTTGCTGGGTGTTCAGCATATTTAGAGGCATCAGATAAGGTGGTTAGTGTTGGGCCTAGGTATTTAAGTATTACCCAAGGAAAACTTTGATCTGTTGAGAGTTCTTCTAGACTGCACTGGGGAGTGTAGAAAAACGCATGATGAATCCTCTGAGTTGAAGCTAAAAATGCGTGCATGATGTAGATGTTTCTTTGGACTGCTTCTTAATCCATTTATTAATTAAAATGATGCAGTGTCCTAGCACCTGGCTGGTAGCTGTGTGTTTTGAAATGTCAGTCAGATAGGAATCCAGCAAAGGCAATGAGCTATTCAGGCATGCCAAAATACTGCTTAATGAATATCAGTAGGATGGCTTATCCCCTGTGATTTTGTGCCTTGTAACTGGTACTTCCATAGCTTCCTGAATGTAAATATGTAAAAAGATGCTGGAGAAAAGATGTGGAGATTTCAATAGGACAATATGCTATCGCTTTTGAAACAAGTGTGAGTGATTCCAGAAGGTACAAAACTAATGAATTGGCCAAGCTTTGCTTGATCAACCCAGTAACGTAAGATTACTGAAGCTGGTAGTTTATATTGGTATAAATGAGAGAATTACTACTTACTTAAGTACTTCTTTTCTAGAAATGAGTGTCACTGGATTAAAATCTAATTTGGGAGCTAAAATATCATCTTGCAGTGAAACTATTGAGATAACTACAGAACTGGTTTTCTGTGAAGAGATTTATGATTATGATTAAAATATGAACAATGCTATTTACTAGAGAGACTTTATTTTTACTACTTCTTTCCAGGGGTAGAATAATTTAAAAGCAGAGGCGAACTCCTCCATCTGATAGCAGAACTTCATAGCAAAGGAGCTTCCTTGATTTTAATTCTGCCGAGTTAGATGAGTGTCATTTACTCAAAACCCTTTTACTTACTGACTGTTCTTGTATACAAGTTGAATTTTGAAGATTCCATTAAACATTGGAGATTATTTTTGATGCCTGTTGAAGCAGTTTAAAATATTTCATATATCTGGATGATACCAGTAAGCTCTTATTTATTTTAAACTGTATATGACGTGTAAGTCTCCCAGAAAGCTTTAATTATAAAACCAAAATTAATGGAAGTTACCTGCACGAACTTACTTGTTCTGTTTTCCTAGGCTGCTCTTTTAAGTTGAGAAGAGAGGAGGCTTTTTTGTGGGTTGGATTCTGCGATGAATTCTAGTGATTAACTTGTGTATTGAGCAGTTGTAAATTCTGTATCTACTTAGGTAAATGTATGATTGATGTCAATTTCTGATCAAGCCTCACTGTGGTGTTTAGCCAAACAGGACTTTAAAATACCTTAACTAGACACTTATAGGTTCTTTCTTTCCAGCAGCCCTCTTTCATCTAACACTATGGAAAGTTACGAGAAGGGGTAAGAACAGGAAAAAGGAGAATGGAGTTTTGAAAGCAGGATGGAGCAGCAAGTGCTGCTGGAATTTGTCTTTACCTTAATAAGAGATTTGACAAGGCAAAAGAATCCTGAAAATGTTCCAACTTGAAATGAAGTATTTGCTTATCTGTGCAAGCTTAATGTCAAGAACTGGTCCATATGGTGCATGCACATCGGACATTGACCTCTCTGATGAGGCTTCTGAGTTTGTCTAGCCTCAGACTAGCTTCATAACACATAAAACAAAATGGACATGTCACTTGAAGTGATCAAAGTTAACTCTTCCTCCACCCCGTTCTACAGCTGCATCATGCTCAAAGTCTGAAGAAGTCCTGCTTTTCTCTTGCACAGAACGGCTGTTTCAGTCCTCTGTCCTGTTTACCTTAGTTTGAAATGATAATCTAAGATGGGTGCTGTCCTTTATTTTGAGGCAGGAAATAAGTGCAAATTATGTAGTAGGGGTTGTCTTATCCCGTGAGTAGGCAGTATTGAATAGTACAGCCCCAGTTTTAACTATGGCCTTGTGATGTCAGGATTTAGATTTATCATAATTTACCTGTTAGTGTCATGTTCACAACTGCATGTCCATGACTGATTTCCACTTGCCCTTTAGCAGCAATAGTGAAGTGTCAACACTTTGCCTCGTTTTAGTATCAGTGCTAAGATACTGAGTTAGACATGACACATCCTTTCAAGACGTTTTTTTTGTTTGTTTTTGCCGTAGTGGTGTAAGTAGACCTCTGTTCAGGGAAGCAGTTACAGATGTGCCCAGCTATGAGTGCTGGGAATATTCATTAACACTTAGGAAGTGTTAATGGGGATACTTAAAAACATGTCTGAAATACCCTCCTGAGTTAGGGTGTTAAACTACCCTGCTTAGGATGCAAAATATATATTTAGGGAACAGTGATATTAGCAGCTGTGTACCTGTTTACTCCTGAGGGATGTTAAAATGAATTATTCTAATACTGGTTTAGTGATATTGTGAGTTTTGATGTCCAAGCTGACCTTTTAGCACTGAAGCAAAATGTAATGATTTACATACACATTTGCAAAATATTAAGTCCGGAGCTAAATAAAACAGATGTGTAGTTGCCATAGTGTACTTGGTTATTTTCTTAACAGGAATGGATATATTTTGAAATGCTAGGTGCACACTATGTGCAACTATTGCAATGATACTTCATCCTTACAAGCAGTAACAAAACAAGAGGTAAACTAAGTCACAACATACAAATTCATTTTGTGCGTTTCTTCTAGAGAATAACTGCCTTTTAAGTAATTAAGTTTATTATCTACTGAACAGTCTTGGAGGACAGACAGCTGAAAATCTAAGTGTCAACTGTTTTGACATTTGTGCTGGCAGCAAATCCTGATTAATTGAGTCTAGTGTTACAGCTGTGACTCAGTATCATTCCCTTAAAGGAAATGGATTTTAAGACAGTTGAGTTTTCGTTTTTGCAATGTGATACCTAAGTGGAGACCTGTGAACTTGAGAGCATAATAAAGAAGTGTATTAGTAGAGGTCTTTATTTGTTCAGGACCTTGGAATAGAAATACACCAAGTTTTCATGTAATTCACTGTCTGTTTAGCTGACTGACCTTCAAAACAAACATGGCTGAGCAATTTCCATGTGCTTTGGATTTCATTGGTGTCAACAACTCTTGACTCTGACAAACTTCAACAATTGTAAGTTGCATTCCACCTCTCAAATCATAATATTTTTTGTAATTTTGATTATTCAGCGTAAGTTTCTGACTCTATCAAGAAAACAATGGGCATTGAACATGCTTGAAATGACCGAATGAATAGCCATTACCAGGTTTTTCAGCTTTCTACATCTTCCGTTAAGAAAGCGTGTTATGCCATTCAGAGAAGGCTTACATGAGAGTCAGTCTGTCCCATGAGGTTAGGAGTGCATGCTGGTCGTGTGTTGTCAGAGCCCTAGTCGAGCATTTCCATGTTTTCCAGCAAGCTGCACCCTGGCAATCATGTAGCCATTTTGGTAATGAAGCAGTGCTGTCTCTACTCAGTAAGTATATAGCTGGAAGACGCAAAGATGACTTTTCAGGCCTTTTCCGATACCTGTGAGAGAGCATCACAGATGAGATGATGATCTTGGATGAGATGAGCAACAGAGCTCATCTGCAGTGGCCCTTATGTCACTGATCTCAAGCTGCTTTGAGCTGTGCGGCAGTTGTCTGAAGCACAGAAAGAGATAATCACAGATAATTAAGGCACAAAGGGATGCTGTCTACATCACCTGCAGCAGTAATGCCTTTAAAAGGCTTTAGTCTGCCAGTTTACATTGGTTTAGAGCTGTTTCTTAGCAGTAGGGTACCTGAATTGTTGCCTGCTCTCCCTTGGGCTCAGTTGAAGTTCTGTTGTAGCATGGATCAAGCTGTAGAGGTACAGGAGAATTAGTTTGTGTGAATTTATAAGGAGATCTGTTGTTTGCCCTTAACCCACCCATACAGACTACAAGTTGTTGTCACAGAGCACTTTCACTGCATTTCCTGAAATTTTCATGATTAAGAGGGTAGAGTCAATTCTTGGTGTCTGCTTATTGTCTAGATGCAAGAGGAATATCATGTCTGTATCAGCTTTGCTCTGACCTACCTGAAGACCTGCAACCTTTTGGTCTTTTTACATGCTGCATACCTTTTGTCATAATCTCAACTAAGTATACAGTGGCTAAGCTTGGAAGCAGTTAGAGAAAAGTGCTACAAAAGCCAAACTCCCCAGCATTCCCCTTATAAATTAATCTTGAAACAATATTGCTCCACCATCTGCCAAAGTCCTGGATGAAGATCTGATATCTTCCCGAAGGGACACAAATTTAATAGGAGCTACGTAGCTGAACCACCCCCTGGCTTTGAAGTCAGTAACTACTTTTCCAGGAATTATATGGTTCCTTGATCATGCAAAGCAAGTAAAGCAGGTATTTCTTTCCCCAGCCTGATCTTCCAATTTGGCTTGAATTGTACCAGCATATGTCCGCAGTTTAAGAACCAAACTACAAGGAAACATAGTCGTCTGTATTAAGATCTTTTGGCCAGACATTTATGGAATATTGACTTTGGATCTGTGGATCAGATTTTGATCATCAATTTACTAAATAATGAATTATGAATTTATTCATTTCAGTAAGTGCTCATAGCATATTTAAACAGTTATTCATATCCAGGAATGGGCGCCAGAAGTTTGACTAGAGTAGCAGGGGGTTAGTGTGTAGCAAGAGTACATCTGCCCAGCATAGTCTTGCATTATGGTGTAAAGTCCTGAGTGTGTGTTTGCGTGATAAAGATGTATATAGTAGTGTGAAAATCAAGACCTTCATTTCTGGAGATGGCAGGGTTGTTAAGTGTTAATTCAACTGCACCGTGATCAGTTGGGAAATCTGATTATAGGTAAATCAAATGGAATCAGACTGTCTTGTGAAATGTCCCTCATTATTCCTTTAATAAAATTGGACTTCTTGCCGTCTGGGAATCTTATATGAAAGTGCTTAACGTTAACAATCTGGCTACTATACTAAATAGGCTACAGTCCCAGTAGTGACCAGTAGAATTTATCAATTCAAGTTACAGGGCACAGGAGCCATGTATTTGGCTCTGGGGCTCTGCTTTTGCAACTTCTCTGTGGATCCTTGTCTAGTGAATGAACTTCAGAGTGCATGTTATTTCAAGTTTCGGAGTCCAGTGTTTACAGTAACTTGGTAAGAAAGAAATAGCACTATTAAACATTCTTGTAAAAACAGATTTCCAAATATGTTCACTCTAAAAGCCAAAGTTGACCTTGCTATAAAAGCAAATTAGCTATGTCATTTTTACTTTGCTCTTCTTGTCTTGGTTCGTTAGATTACTTCTGGAACTGATTCTCTTTATGGTTGACTTTGGTCTGCTAGATTGTTCTAGAGCATGCTGTGGGCAATACTTACTCCCTCTCTCCCCTAGAGATAGAGTATAACCTTGAGAGGGTTGAAAAGTTATGAAGGAAAAATGTGCAGGAGAGAACAGAGTTGCCTTGTTTATTTGAAACCCTGTCTGCTTGGAAAACCAGTGGACTAGCGTGTTACAGTAATTACTGCTGCAAAATTCAAGTATTTCTGAATTAGGTGGTTACTAACTGGGTCACCTTGCAGTAATTCACTGTGTACATCTCATCGGAATATGTGGCAGAGATCCTCCATCCAACCCAACAGGTTTCTGCTGTTGCTCCAAATTATCTAGAAATAATAGCTTTTCTAGCTGCCCCCAAACACAGCTTCCTTTGTGTACTGCAAGCTGAGGAGTTCTGAACCTGGTTGGTATGTAATTGATATATGATATTAGAATTCCTAAAGTAGTAACTGAGGTGCTTAAACTTCTATGCCTCATGTTCAATAAAGATCTTGGAGACTCGCTATTTTATTGGTCACTTCAGCCCTCAGTTGTGCCCTGTAATGAATAGCCTGGGTAGAAATAAATATTTTCCATTTAAACTCTCACTGACTAATTTACTGTTGGAAAGTGAAAGATCTGCCACATAATTGCAAAATCTGTATTTTGCTAATTATTAACGTAAAATCTCTTAACTGGAAAATGCGTGCTAACGAATCAACTGGCCAGCATTAGTGTCTGCTAGTGTCTGCTCAGACTGTGGGTATAGCATATTCTGAAATGTTGTTGCCTCATGAGAGCTGTAACAATGTTCTGTTGTGTTCTGCTCAAATATAACATTTCTCTCCATTCCCAGGCTCTGTGCTGAAGGGCTGAGCAGGAAAGGTCATGCAGCTGTGAAAGGGACAGCAGCCAAACTTCATTCTGGGCCTGTGCTTAAGCTGATTAAACTGCTGCTGCCTTCAGAGTACTCACCCCCTGGCTCTGAGACCTATTTATTCAAGTGGCTGTTTCTGGAGACCTTTAAAGGCCTTTTGGTTGCATGCATGGAAAAGAAGTACTAGGAAAGTAATGTATCAGAACAGCTGGAAGCTAACCAGCTAAACTAAGCCTCATTTGGCCCTGCCAGTTCTCCACAAAGCCAGAACAAAGAAAGAAGCTGCTTTTGGTAGTCTGTCATGTAGGCCACTGCAGGAAGAGATCATCTGTATAACCTTTTCTTTAGGAGGAATAAAAAAAACAGGCAACCAAACTGCATTTTCAGGAATTTGAAGGTAAAGCCAATACATTGCTTCGTCTACTGCCCAGCTTGGTAGTAGTTTCTTCTACATGAAAAGACCTTTTTTACTAAACATCAGAGTCTCTCCAGATGCCCTGCATATTATAGACGCAACTGTAGTTACATCTCAACAATTTTCCCAAGTAGAAATGTGGGGAGGGACATGAAAAAACTTCATTTACTATCTTCTCATTTGAAACACTTTGAAGGATTTGTTTCTCTTTTGGTAATACATACAGGCTTTTTTTTGCTAACTTCCTGAAAATGGTTCAGTGAGGAGCAAAGTCTTACAGAAACTATTAAATGCAGGCATGATGTAAAATTAAGATTCACTATTAAGAAAGGCTATGGTCCCATGCTTTCCTAGGGAGGCGATTGGTTTTGTGTGTATGTTTTTGAATGCAGACTTGCTGACATGCAGGTGGGAGCAGCAGTTGGCAGAGCAAAATCTTTTATCTGTGTCAGCCTAATAACTTTGGCTGAGTTATCAAGCAGTTTGGAAACTAGTTTCTAACCTTTAAAGACCTTCAAAAGAACATCATGGTTCAACTAGTAAATTTTTCATTAGCAACTGATAAATTCAGTTGTCTCTGTACAGTTTTGTTCTTGTGTAAAACATGTTTTCATTTAATTGCAAACCCTTGTGAAGAATTGTTGTGGTCCTAGAGTAAAACAGAACTAGAAGATAGCTATTTGTGCAAATAATATAGCAAGGCTGGATAATCAGCTGCATGAGGGAGCCAAGGTTTCCTCTACTCCAAGGGCTGGAGTACATTGTCTTGGAAGCAATCTTGAAGATGAGTAAAGAGTAAAAGACATACACCTAGTCAAATGCATCATAACATTAGTCTTCCTTACATGCCTTCTTGATTTGTCTCTGTGATTCTTTTAAGACAGTGCCTTGAATTCAACTTGCAATCAGGAAGAAATTTTTCCCAACACTAGAGTAGGAGGATTTCTCCTGTAAAAGTGTTAGGAGACTAACTTGCTGGAAAGATACGGACATTCTTATGCAGACACTGCCCTGGGCACTGTCCAAGCTTGGCCTCCCTCGCTCTCTCCTTGTGGTGGAAACTTGGCAGTATACTGATGACTGGCTCAATGTACTGAATTCCTTCACTGAACGCAGGAATGTGCGCAAGAATCTTAATGATCTGTGCTTCAGCAGGCTGGTAGATTTATTGGCTCATGTTGACCTTAAAATACATAAACTATCACGTGTCTGATTCTAAATTCTGCTTAAAAATACATCTAACCTTCTCAGCTTGTTAATTTATGACTTCTAGAGTCAAACTGCCTCTAAATGGCAGGCTAAGTTAATCTTTTGTTATCATTAGGCTATATCTGCTGCTACTGTGCTTTCTGGAAGAACAGGAGTACCTTCCTACCATTAGGAATGTACTTCCTTAGTACTCATCTTTCCTTAGGAACTGTTCAATCCTAGCTCTGCAGGGAGAAATTTGAAATTGAAGCTCTAAGTCTTACTACACTTCAGACTCTGACTCGGGCAGCAGAGCAATGTTTATTTTTAACTAAAGGTTTCTTTAGAATAGCAAGAAGCACTTCCCAAATTTAGAACATCCCTGTTGATTTGTGTTGATTTCAAAGAGATTGACAAGAGATAATCAAACAGCACTAACTGAAATCCCTGTGGTAAGGCTTCAGATGTAGAGAACACAGAGCTGCTGCATGTTGTGACTTCTGTCAGCTTGATTATAAACATGCTACTGAGAAAGGCCTTTCTTGTTTCCTGGTGGCATCTGGGAGTTTGGCAGGTACAGAAAAGCACAAGGACCAATTTTAGCAAACTGACATACTCAGTTATGTTTTCTTTGGGAGCTGCCAGAGCATTTCCACAGAGAGAGGGGTAGTCTAGAAAAAGACCTGGTGAAGTAGCATCGGGTCCCACAATTATTTTCTTCCATGGAATTCAGCCCCTCTGGGAAACCTTTTTACGTACAAAAAGCTGAGCTGTCAGAAAGATTCTGGCTATGTTTTAAGTATTGAAAAAGCAGCTTGCTACCTAGTGCAGATCTGGGCTGGCACAAGGCAGAGAGACTGAACACTTGTGTTTTCTGATTACTGTTTGGCTCTAAAGCGTATAGCACACTTCTTTAGCTTTTTGTCTGCAGTCTTTAATCTTCCATGAGTTTATTCTGCACAAGTGTGTGAAACTTAGCCTGTTAAAACAGACTGAAGTTCAGGTAGGATATGAAGCTGTATGTAAACTTAGTAAGGTAATTCTTTGACTACTGAGCTTTTTCCCTGCTGAGAAGATGAATACTATAAAAAGGAAAGGAAACCGTAGTATTGGACGCTGTGGAAGGGGAACTGGGGCAGAAACCCAATGATAAACTTACCCCAACTGGGATCAAATCTCAGTTATGCAGCAGGTAGCCTTACATAGGATCATCTTAAGTATGCTAAATGTGTCTGCAGTGCAGTTTTTAGCCAACAGACCCTGCAAAGCTTCTGCTGATTTGAGAGACACTATTCCAAGTGCAATTGCAAGCTGATTTGGCCTGTGTAAACAAAGCTGTGCATGCAGCCTGCAATCAAGTGAGCACATGTGCACAGCTGTGTTTATCTGGCACTTTGCAAATCAGTATTTTATTTCTAAATAGCATGCTGACAAGAGCAAGGTCATGGAAATCTTCTTATTAGTACTTCGAAGGAAATAGGTATTTTTAGAATGTCACCATAAGAGCTTGGAAATTAGGATTTTAACTTCTCACAGTTGATTGGCTTTTTTGATGTTTAAACCTTCACTTTAAGGTAGCCTGCTACACAATCACAAAGAATATAGCTGGAAAAAAGCCTTGCTTAGGTAATGAATTGACTTCTTATAAATAAAAACTTGCCTCATGCTCACCCTAGATTTTGAAGTAAAGTATTACTTGCAGAACATATGGGCTTGGTTATGACATGTCTAATTCATTGCACAGGGCTTCTATTTCCCATCAGCTTCACTGGAATTGAAAAGCTACAGTTTCTATTGAAGTTGAAAACCTTGAACAGTGGATTTCATTCATGGTAATAGGGAGCATGTTAGAGTGTCTTCAGGGTTCTTTTGTGTAGTCAATTCTTAACTGAGTTTTCTGAATCTACTTTGGATTAAAAGATGGACCATGGGCTTTAAGAAGTTGGTTTAAAAAATGCACTTCCTCTACTGACAGCAATAGAGCCACTGGATGACAGCTGTAAGGGCTGCTGGCAGCCCAAAAAGTTTTAGAAAGCTTATTCAAGATATTACTGATAGAAAGATGGAACATCATCTTTCATAGAATCACAGAATACCAGATTGGAAGGTACCTGAAGAATCGAAGACAAAACTGCACAGTATCCTGTCCGGCTGAATCTTCAAAGTGCCCAATGTTGGGGCATCCACCACTTCCCTGGGGAGGGTATTCCAATGACCAGTCGTTTTCATAATGAAAAATTTTCCTCTTGTGTCCAATCAGAATCTCCTCAGGAGTAACCTGTGCCTATCACTCTTTGACTTTTCCATGTGACTCCTTGTAAAAAGGGAGTCTTTGTCTCCTTTGGAGCCATCCTTTTAATACTGGAACATTATGATTATGTCTCCCCTAAGCCTTCTTTTGTTCAGGCTGATGAAACCCAGTTCTCTCAGCCTGTCTTCATATGGCAGGCTTTCCAGTCCTTGGATCATCATTGTGGCCCTTTTCTGGTCCTTCTCCACCCTATCCACATCCTTTTTGTGGAATGGGGGCCAACTTTATTACATGTGTGGCCTGACAAGCACTAAGTAGAGTGGCATAATGATTTCTGTATCTCTGCTGGTGATGTCCTTGCGGATGCACCCCAGCATCCTGTTGTCTTTCTTTGCTGCTGCAGTTGTTTTTTTCATTCATATTGAGCTAGTTGTTCAACAGGACCTGTGGTTCCCTTTCTACAGAGCTGCTCCCCAGCTGTGTAGATCTCAGCCTGTCCTGCACTGCTGGATTACTGTTTCCCAGGTGCAAGACTTTACACTTGGCCTTGTTGAACTTAATCAGGTTCAACCCTGTTGAACCTCGTTAGCCTATTCTTCAGCCTATCCAGGACTTCCTTCAGGGTGGTTCTCCCTTCCAAAGTATCCACTCCCTACTCAGTTCGGTATCATTGAAAGACTTTGCTGGGGTATACTTGATCCTGTCATCAAGATGGGATCATATGAGAATCACATTTTAGGTACAGGTTGGGGTGCCTTATCGAACTGGAGACAGCCAAAAGTCAAGAAAACTGGGGAGCAATTTACATAGAGCAATCTTCATCTGCTGCAATGTAAGTCTCTTGGTGTCTTTAACAGGCTTCCAAGGATGGAAAAAATCAGGATGAATTGGCATTTGAAAACAAACTGAACATGTATATTCTGTCCCTTTAAGATCTTGGTATACATCACTGCTTAGAATCAGGCAAAGTACTAAAATCTGATTTGCATTTGGATAATATTATCTATTACCATTGTCTGTGCCTTGCATAAGAGTTCTTTTGTACAGGAGTATCCTGCTGCTTGTGTAATACTGAGTTGCTTCACTCGTACTGCTTCTTCAGCAGTGCTACTGAGATTAAGGATTTACAGCATGGCAACTGGAGACAGCAGTGGATTTTCACCTTTGTTCTGTCTAGCCTCAAGGAATGCAGGACATAATCTGGTTAAGTAATGGAAAATCTGGGGAAGAGCTGCAGCCTGTTTTGGGGTTTTTGTAATGCCTGGTCATTGTGGCATTAAATAACCACGAGTCCTGGTTTGTGGTATGTCTGACTGTGACGTTGCCTCCATAGTTGTTGTACGTAAAGCACACTACTGAATAATCAGGAAACAGGAGAAGCTGAGTTGATGTGTAATATGCAAAATGGTACAGTTAAACATTTTTCAGAAGTATTATAGGATTATACTAACTGAAGAAGTTGTCTGTAAAGCAGATAGGAAAAGCCTAAATATTTATTATGAACCCATGGGTTTGCAGAACTTGACTTTAGAGGCCACCCAGACAGAATGAGAACCAGGAGGGCTGGCAAGAAGCTCTTCTGATCAGACCAAAAACAACTTATGGGATAATCATAACTGTCTTATATGGAACCTAAAAGAAATGAATATGGACTGTTAAAATAAAAACAGTGGTCTGTATGGCTTTTAATAATTTCTTCCCCCTCCCTTACACTGCTCTAGTGGGAGGTGTCCCTGCCCATGACAGGGGGTTGGAACCTGGATGAGCTTTAAGGTCCCTTTCAATCTGAAACCATTCCATGATTCTATTTCAGCTCTTTTGAATGTTCACACAATAGGCCAGAGAAGGCTCTTTAGACTGAAGGGGATGAAAACCATATGGAATGGCTGGTTGCCACTTCACTACATAGCTCAAGTCCCAAAAGATAGGAAGATAATCTGAGCTCATCCACTTACAAGTAAGTGGGTTACCAAGCAGGAAAAAAAAAAAAGAAGGTGGTGGCAAACAGCCTGTTCAGGTACACATAAATCCTTTATTCTTAAAATGGGATACTGTTTGCCTGGAAGTATTGAAAATTATGCTTTATGTACAGATTCCAACATAATAAGCAAATATTTGCATCCATCCATCCTGGGCAACTAACTGTCAAGAAAGATCTTTTTTTCTAACAAATAGAGAATCTTCAGTAGGGAAGTATTCCCAGTAATTCCAGGCAATGAATCAACTACATTTGCTGTCTACCTGTGCTTGAGAAAGGGGAAGAGTGGATATGTTTCCTATTTCAACCTACTGTCGTGAAACATTAATTTTCCAGTTTCTTCCGTTCTCCAAAGTATCTTCTTAGTGAATTAGAATTAAAGAAAGCAGACTCAGGAAGTAGTGTTTATTTTTAGTCACAGTTGTGAGTCTCCAACTCAATCCTAGCTGGACAACAGCAGATTTACTACATTCCCAACATATTTGTTCTTGCATCATTCAAGAAGCTCGCACTTGGCTTCTTCAGCTGAAAAGTCTGTTCTGTTCTTTCTTCTGCTTTTTCCTCTTGTCAGTAGAACCCAATACAGTTTTAAAGGGAGATGTACTGAGCCATGTCTGTCAAGGGATCTGGCCTTTGAAGTTACATCTGGTCTTTGGTGAGAAGGCTTTAACCAAGGTATTAAATTCAAAGGATGTAACCCCACAAAGAAAACTTCATCTTTTAAGGCACTATACTTCAAAGGCAGTAGTTTAATGCAAGCTCCCAGTGATTGTGTCCAGTATAAGGGGTTTGCTAGTTATTTGGGATAAGTTAGCTGAGAACAAACTGAAAAACATCTTAAGTTAGGCTTATGTGAGGTTTCTCGAATGAAATGTATGTGCAGACTTTTTAGGGTGCTTCTTGCGGTCATGTTTGCCTTTGCATCTGAAATGCTGTTGGTGGTGTAGGTTGGATCCTGAGATGGTGTAACTTACGCTACTTCAGTAGGAGGGGCTTAGGTTATACAAGATGAACGTTAAAGTTCATCTGTGTTAGGCTTACAGAAAGCAAAGTAACTTAAGGACTAGAAATCTCAATGATGGCATTTGCCCTTGTGAAGGAGCTGTGTTAGATGACTTCTAAAAAGTATGCCTTCTCAGCTCTTTTCAGGTTGAGCACAGTATAGTACCTCTTGCTGGGGAACTGTCAATCTTCCCACTTTTTGGTAGTGAAGTGTCTAGCCTAGCAGGTTACAGACTACTGGCTATTCAATTGGATGTCCTACATGCATATTTTCAGCTTGATTAAATATTTGAAGTTTGCTGAATTTAAAATAGCAAAACTCTTATTGCTGTCAGACCAGATTCCAGCAAGTAAAGTTGACACTGAAATGGCAGATCGATGCCAAATGGAACAGTAGAATTTCTGACTTTCAGAAAATGTAATGAGATGTATGAAGCAAAGTGATATCATTTGATACGGAACAGAAACTTTCTGGAACGCAAAAGGAGCACAGTGTGGGACCTCTAGCTATAAGCTTGGGAAAGTTCTTGTGAAATTTGTAGCTTTAATTTCCACTTTCTTGGCCAAAGTTTCTTTAGGCTGATCCAGCTTCTCTGTTCTTCCTCTCTCTTACCCTCTCTTTGCAGCCACAGTGGCAGAGGCCAGCCACCCAAGAGACCCTTGCGCAGGAGCAGCAGCTTATCCTTGCTCTTGAGATGATTTACGAACTTCCACTTCACTCTCTGCAAGCTTTGTCATGTAGGAAGCAATATGTCAGTTCTCTGCTGCTGTGGCTGTGTAGCTTAATTCCCTCTCTGAGAATGGCACTAACCAAGGATGAAAAGCTCTACTCTTTCTCTCAGTTTCACTACTGGTCTTGAGAGAGAGGCATGCATGACTGATGGATTTCTGATGTATTTGCCTTGACTGGTCCCTTGATAAGAGTTTAATAATCTAAAGGAAAAAAACAAACAAAAAAAACCCCCATAAATGTAAAGGAGGCCCTTCAGCCTGCAGGGTCTGTGCCAAAAGGCATGCATTTGCATTTATGAGAAGGGGAAGATTCCCTTTGGTTAGAACTGCCTGCTCTATTACAAAGAAGATCTACGGCTGCCTTAGGAAATAATAGTGAAGTATTTAATACCAGAGAAACATAGAACTGGCTTGGTCTTGAAAATAGCTCAACCCAAGTGTAAAAATAATTCAGGTTGAGCAGATTAACAAAAAAAAAAAAGCTAGGGAAGGAAAAAAATAGCTAAAAAACTTCAACTCTAAAGTCCGGCTGAATTTTTTTAAGGGAGATAATAGCTCTGCAGTGCAAAGGTTAAAGCAAGTTAATTCCGAGTGTCTGTTATATAACTGAGAAATCCCTACTGTGTCACCTGGAAACTTAACATGCTGGTTTTGGTATCTTCCCTACTTTGCAGCTGTGTAATAGACCTGTCAGTTAAAGAATCAGCACTCTAATTGCAGCTACATTAAGGTCTTAATGTTTGAGCTGCAAGGCTTACTACTGCTTTTGAGGGTTAATACATAAAAGCAGGAAGCAAAGTGATTTTTTTGCAACAGATTGGGCGGAAGGGTAGTGGCATACCCAAAGAAGCTTAGACTGTTCTAGAGGGTATGTTGGTTATAAGAGCACCAAGAAATGTTTTTGTATAGGCCATACTGGTGCTGAAAAACTGTATTCCTTTAAATTAGCTATATTGAACTCGAATGCTATAAGAATTGAATAGCTGTGCTGTCCCTGCTTTGAATGTCAATTTGTGCAATTCTCATAACTCTTTAATGAAGTTGGTTCCTCCTTGCCTGACCCTATATTGTCAGGTGCATGAGAAATGCCAGCGTGAACTTCAAAGGTACATAGTTAATAGAAAAAGGATTATTGTAGTCCACAAAGACCACTCTAACATATACTTTAATAACACAATAAATATCACAAGTTACCCTTATTCAATGTAAAAAAAACAAAACTTCAAAGCTTTAGTGTTTTGAATAGCCTACTCTGTTCCTTGTAGCTGATTAACTATATTGAATTTCAGTAAATCAATAGTTTTTGGCAAACATAGAAGTACAGTTAAAATATAGACTAAAATATCAGCTATAAGAAAAATATTTTAAAAAATACCATTTTCCCCTTATTTATTCTGCAGCTGTGGCTATATTTAGTAGTAATCCGGTGTGTCTTGCCTAAAGTAAATGGTATTTTGATGTATTTTCTTTTAGATTTAGACACCAGTGGGTCATTCCTGTATCCCTATCGTAATGCTTCTTTACACCAGAATTACGGATACAGATACATGGTAAATAACCTTTAAAATTAGAACTTCTGCATTTCTTCTGAAGAGCAGTAAGTATTCAAATATGCCTGATGCTTTAAAAGCTTCATTTTCATGCCTTTCCAAATCCATTTATGAGTATCCAAATCAGTAAACTCAGGGGAGCTGAATTACAGATAAGCCATACCTACCAAACCCTTCTGCTTTTTCAGAAACCACAGAAGGCTCTCCCACAACTTCGTACTGCAACAACTCAACCCAGAATATTGCACAAAAAATTCCCTCTAAGAATCTTCTAGTGTGTGTATCCTTAAAGCAGAGGAGCTTTTAAACAATACCCAGGAAATGGGGCATTACTGACTCAGGGAAGTAAATGTAACTACTTTCCTTAGTGCTTGGTCTCCTGTGTGACTTTAAGAGGCTGAACTAGTTAAAAGAAATCAATTTGGGAATATATAAAAACAAAGAGAAGGACAATTCAGGGGAGATAAAAGGAGAAGCCTGGAAATTTAGAAAGATGGATGTGTGGTCTGTAGCTTCTGTATGAAAGAACAAGAAGGCACAGATTAGAACGCCTTTAGTAGAGTCCCACTCAAAAGGGTAGAGGGTCATAAATGGTTGGAGCCACGAGCACCACAAGAGGAGCAGGAGTTCGAGTAACTAGAGGGTCATGATGTCTAGAGAATCCTCTGGTACTTGAACATTGTCTTCAAGTATAGGTCCAGACTCACTTTCAAAAGTGTATCATGTTCTGAAGAAAAGTTTTAGAAAATGTGTTAACCCATATATAGAATTATAGAATATAGTCCATATTTTCATAGACTAGTGGGAGTAACGGAATCACCATGCACAGCACTTGCATTGATAAAGGAGCTTTTAAACAGTGTTTCATTCCAGTATTTAATTCCTTTCAGTTCAGCTCACCTGAGCCGCCTTCTGTTCTAGAGAACATACTAAAATCTATGTAACTAGAAAAAGCCTTTAACATTTTCCAGGCTGCTTGTTGAGCAATCAGAAATAAAGTAAAACTATAGAAATTCTTTCACTTCCTGATGAGACATGTTCCCTTATGTCTCAAACCAGCCCTGCTTCCCTTCTTTTCAGTGGTACTGCCCATGGGAACTGGGTCAGTGTTTACCCTGGTACAGGGCAGAAGCTTGGTGAAAAAACCAAACTGCTGCATTGATCAGTATTTGTTTCTGTGACCAATGACAGGTCAGTTTAGCCTGCAGAGCACAGTAGATGAGGAATTCAGTTCAGCAAGTGCCAGAATGGGTTAAAGCATGCTAAGTGCTGCACACAAAAAACACTATGAAAATGCCCAGTTTTCTTATTTATATATCCCTTAATTTAATGAAAAGTGACTCCTGTGTGAATTCAAAATCTCCATGAAAATCAGGCAGACAGGACATAAAAGATCATGCCAAATTGTGAGTCCTGTGGCACTGAAAGATGTCTGGTACCAGTGAAAATATTTACTGGCTAATCCTTAACTCCATATCCCCCTAAAACCCATGAAGAGCGGTTTGTTACAGTACAGAACTGTGTGTGCTGCCATAAACTGCAGAAGTTGCAGAAATGGGAATCCTGATAAGCAAAACCTATCAAGAAGCAATAAATTAAACTTTAGTCCAACTTTATTGTGGAATATTGACTTTCTTGGTACCAGGACTTGTTAAAAATGGGAAAATGATTTTCAGAAAGCTTTAGTGGAGAGTAGTGAAGAGAAGGAATGGTGCAGGAGTTGGCTACTTGAATTCTTCCCAAAGCATCAGGTGGCACAGATAAGTAACAAGAAGTTATTATGAGTATTCAAAGTTAGGTTGTCTTGTGCTACAGGATTCGCTATTTGTCAGTCCTGGCTTGACTGTTTTCATCTTCAAGTAAATGCAAAGTTAGCTCCTAAAAAGATGTTACTAAAAATGGTAGTTAAGCGCTGGGATGGGGTTGTCATTTTAGATTCTCTTCTTCCTGAACTAGAACCTAGATATTTAAAAATTGAGAGTTTAAGTATTAACGTGGTTTCTTACAAATATATTCCTTGTTAAACTAACACTCTTCTAAGCAATGCAAGAAAACATCTCAGAACAGCATTGTTCTTTATAAGCAGTATCCCTAAGTGTTTGAGTTCAGTGCTCCCTACTGTGAATGGAATGATTATGTTCTCTGCCTTTTATGATTTATTATGTTAATATTGCTTAGAATTGTTTGGTTTTAATTTATTTTGTGGTTCAAGCAGAAAGGATATATTTGGGCTCTGTTCCAGGCATCAGTCCATTAATGTGTATCTAGTGGACAAATTTCTCCAACAGGGTTAGATGCATTTGTTTGCCTGCTGAAGTCTGAATGATTTTGCATGTTGCCTTTCGCTGAAAGCTTCTATTCCAGCAAGCTGTCATCACTTTCTGTAACCTAGTTCCTTGAGAAAATGGCCTGGACTACTACTTGTTTTCTTGGTTACTGTTAAAGAACATGAGGAAGGCTTCCAATTAGAAATCCAGCTTTTTGAAGGGAAACTAATGTGTTAGTGCCCTAAAGAAAGAAGGCATGCCAAAAAGAGTTATTTCAACAAAAATTTTATTTCTTACTAAGCTGGAAGAGGGAAAACAATGTTGTCGATTAACATTAAACACTTCCCTGTACATAAATAGTACTGATCTATTTTCCTGCCCCTCTTCTGGCCTGTCGTCTATTCTTTGTCTGATCACTGGAAGTGCCAAAATACCAGCAGTGATTTGTGAACTGAGAAATGGCTTTAGAAGCCTGAGCATGAAGGGAGATACCAGCTTAAGCCTATTTGCGTAATCAGTATCCATGTTGGTGCTGTCCTGTACTGGTTGTTATGTGTAAATTCCATATCTTAATAATAAAGGTAATAAGAGTAATGCAAGTTTTTTCTTAAGCATTTGTTCAGCAACAGTCTTAAGCATATTATAGATACTTGCTTTAGAGCTAGCATGAGGACCATTCTCTAGCCAGCCAAAGAAGCTTTTGATGGAAGTAAGTTTTATCAAATGTATTCTTTTTTGGACGGTGTGCTGTGCTAAAATGGGGAAAATTACACAGTACACAGGACCACAGTAGCATGACAGCAGGCTACCTTTCCCCTTGCAGGGCTAAATTTTAGCAGTAATTCCTAAGCAAGCAGTCTGTAAATCACAATTTACCTTTACTGTCCAAGTACTGTTTCTGCCAGGTAGACTCTCTCTCCGCTGGGACTATTGCCAGGGTAATCTCATATGAACCTTTCCTCTGAGGTATGCAGTTTGCTCTTTCTCTGGTAAAGCACCCAGGTAGACCTCTAGCTTTCTGGTAGCAAGGTCTCCCCAGTCAGTAATGCTAATCAGGCATTGGGAAGCAGTTACTCTTCTGGCATTTTTCCTTCTCGTAGTAGTTTCTGACCCTGTACTGCACAATGAAAAGTGGATTTTATGCAATAATTTTGTCTTATTTGGTCAGGTGCTGGTGTTTCCTCATGAAAAAGAATGGGGATAAAATCATTGTTAGTAAGTCAATACAATGGCTTCATTATGTCTACATACAGAGCTGGAATTGCTTCTTGTAACTCTCCCAGGCCTTTGCATGATTAGGGAGGAGCATACAGACTGTGTGTGAATTTGACCACTCTATGTCTAGTCACATATGGTATGGGGGACAAAGTCCTGGTAGTTTACATACAGTGTAAGAGCATTTGTCTTGCTCACAGTGGTTTGTGTGAGCAAATCTGTTTTGAATTTTCTTGGAACTACACGGTTTACAGCATAGTATGGTTCTGAAAACCACTTCTTTAGTACAAAACACGTTTTGGGCCACAGATGTAGCTGAATGAATCAGTGGCAACCTACAAGAAAAATCAGTCGCAGATGGGAAGTTCCAGCTTGTGTAACTGATGCTAGGCATTGTAGATGTTCTCCATTGCCACTGTCATTCTATTGGTACAAAGAAGGGTCTTGATCATGGGAATGCTGAAACAAAATCACCTGTACTGGTATGGGACATTGCAGAACCACTTAGATCAAATTGGGTAGGTTAAGGAATCACAACTCACACAATATACCTAAAATGGAGACTTCAGAAACGTGCTACAAGTACAGTGTGCTTCTGGGTGGAGGACTTCTTGTGCTTTATGCCTATTTTGAACGTTAGCAAGGTCTAACTATAGCTTAACAGAAGGAACTGCTTTCAATGAGCTGTATTTTTTACAAGAACTATGGTAGTGAAAAAACCTACTCTACGGTACTTACTCTTTTGTCATAACTTCTAAAATGTATGAAGTTCTTGGAATGCTGATCACTTACAGAGAGATTCTGGGTGGTAGTGATAGGATTTAGAAGAACAATTTAGAAAGGTGGGGTTTGTTAACAGGGACCAACAAGTCAGATTTGAAATCCATTAGTTGGATGAAAGGAGGAAATTGAACATTCAGTTGTCCAATTACTTACATCTTGCCACAGTGTGCAGGTCTTTATTCTACCAGACACTTTAAACGAGTTCTGATACTGCTAAGTATTTTCATGGGTTTTATCACCATGGTATCAGGCTGCTTGTGCACTTGCTTGAATAGAAATTACACATATATAAATATAATAAATATATAATAATAGAATAATTTTGGTTAGGATTTTTCTTTTCAAGTTGAGTCAGACTTTGCTGATTTCTTTTAAATACTGGAGAGCATAATTGCTGCATGTTTGCCTATTTCTGTATATGTGACTTGACATGCTATTCCGTATGCAACCAGTACACAGCAGAGAGATGGTGTCAACACTGCATGCAAGGTAAAATATACTAACCAAATGACTATGTCATTGAAGAATGAGCTTTTGCAAAGATTAAGCTAGCTGCGTGTTGACGTTAAGTGTTTAAGAGTTCTTAATGTAGTGCCATTAATATACCTAGTTTAAGGGTGGAAAGGGGGAGAAGAATCTGTAATAACCCACAGGCAGTACTGAAATATCACTTATGCATTCTATTATATACTGTTAACTATCAAGCTCTTTGCATTTCTGATTCTACGAAGTGCCTCTAGCATTCCTAAAACAACTGGGAAGATTTTTCCCTGTCCAGTAATCCATCAATTTAATTAGTACACAAGATGACTGGTGAGATGAGGAAATATCTTCCCAAATAACTGATGTTCCAGTTTTTGCAGCAATTAAATCCTCATAGTCATCCTTCTCACTGCTATTTACCATACATCAAAATCTGACATTTGTTTCTCTATCTAAAGAAGTAGGAAAAAGCAAACAAAACCAATAAGCTGTTCTACTACAAGACTCATCCAGGACATAAGTGAAATAGCGTAATAAAATATTACTATTTAGAACTTGATGGTCTCGATTGTATATGACCAGTTCATTGCCTAAATAGCTTCAGAAAGTCTGGTCTCAGTTTTCAGTAATCTGAGCATTTTTAATGTCATATTTGCATCAACCATATCTTATTCGCTTTTCATTGAAACAATCTTGCATACACACAACTGATTGCAACTTAGTTGTCTGGCTTTCAGCATTGCTCCTGCCAGCCAACTTTGCCTTTGGTAAAATTTCATGATGTCTTTCATGCCAGAGGAGAGTTCAATGGCAACATTCTGAAGTATGTAAACAAAGCAAGATGGCCAAGTATAATTCAAGGGCATACATGAGTCTCCAGGTATTTGGGCTGCCTTCTAGCAAAAGCTCTTGCCAAGAAACACTGGTTATGTAGGACACCTCATTCACATGTGAAGGTTTTTCACTTTATGTGCTTGACTATATATAGTTTGTGTCTCAGTATGGTGAGTACATTGCAAATCTCTTGGGAGATGTATAGCATCCTTGTCGAAAGTGGAGATTAGCTTTTGATAGTGTATGTCAAGATAATATTTGTTAAACACGCAAATAACTTGTAGGATAGAATGTCTGTAATGCTACTTTCGGAACTGAATGTGAATGATAGTGTTGAAAAGATGATATTAGTATTATGATGAGGCAGATCTACTTCCTAGCTTTTATTTGTGAACATTCGTATCTTAACAAAGAATATCTAATGGCTTCTACTGGCTAAAGTATGGTAATATTTGTTGGCACAAATGTTTGCAATTTTGCACATAGGTAGACCTGGAAGAACCACAGGTAAACATGTTCCTCTGACTTTGTTCTCTGTTTATGCTTCTCCTACATGTGCTTCATAGTCTTTCCAGCTTCACCCATTTTCATGTGTTAAACAGCAAAATCTTGGCTTGTAGGAAATCAGTTTTCTAGGGTTAAAGTGATAGCTTAAGGAATGAATGCAAAAGAGCAACTTTAAAGTGTCCCAGCCTCAGTTACAATAGAACTGCATTTCAGGACACTCACCACCATGCCAGACTAACCTTTTCTGGAGGTGTCCTACTACTAATGCAGGAGCTGGTTTTAATCATGGGTTTTATGTTTCTGGAGTGTAAAAATGGAATATCTCTTGATGTCAATAACATTTTCAAGTACTCCCTGAAATTGTTTCATAAGGTAAATATCCCTTGGCCACTGTTTTTTATCTTCAGGCTTTGCTCAGTTTCTTATGTGAGTGTACAGAGATTTTTTTTGTCATAGATGATTCTATTTCAGATGCCTGGAATAGATGATGTGATCTGATACCTGAACCACTATAACATCTTGCAGTGCTGCATCAGCCTGAGATTGCCACAGAATCCCACTTAGTGCTCTATTGTCCTTCCATTGCGCCTCTGCTCATTGCTTCCTCATCTCCCTTCCAGTCCACCAAAATGGTTTGATAGTTGGAAGGTGAAGTTCACTTGGCATTTCCTTGGCTGGGATTATAACTTCATGGAAGTGTCAAAAAAAGTTTTGTGGCACAGAAGTAAGAAAAGGGAACGGCACACAATAGTATTACTTGCAACCTCATAGACAGAAAAAACAAAACTGATGAGTTCTTCAAGGCATTATCCAGGCTTCTCCCCCCCCACCCCTGCCTCAATCTGTGAGGAACAAGTGGAAATGGTATTATACCTGTCAAGGAATGGCCAGGTAAACAAGGAGATCACTCATCAGTGTCAGTGACAAGATTCTGAATTTGAAGGCAAAGCAACAAGATGAATATGGATGACTTGATAATGGAAGTGCATAAGCAGCACTTCAGGTGATCAGAAAAGCACATGGGAATGAGAATGAGCTGCTGTCAGTACGTCTCTTTTATAGTGATCAGAGGACGGGAGACTTGGAGTTTCATGACAAGCTTGAGGAAGTGTTCCAGGCAGAGTCAAATCCCCCAGAAATATGAACACAATGAAATAACCTTGGTGGTACCTGCATGCTAAAAAAACATTTGGAAGAGTTCCTGGAAGAAGATGCAGTGCATGGACCACAGGCAGCCACATCATCAGCAGGGTGGATTTTCAAGCTACAGCTTTTAAATTCCAGGAGCAGATTCACCAACTTTTGCAGGCCCTGCAATTAATATTAATCTTACCTGCACAAAAAATGTATGCAAGTTATGCGTTCATTTTTGCACCAGAACTTTCTTTAAGTGAAATCAATTTAAAAGTCTACAGTTCAGTGCAACATATTCAGCTAAATGGAGGAGTTATGGCTCACTGGTAACATGATTGAGATCTTTACATCTCTTGCTGTGACGGTATCTTAATACCATTTAATTGCAAATGGTATAGCATTGTGTGCTGTTAACATTTTTAGCAATGTGTCAGTACAGTGTCCTAGATATGAGTGCCAGGATTTGTGTTTTTACTCTTAGAGCTACATGTGTAATTCTGAGGATAACCTTCTGTTTGTGGCAAAGTGTTTCTGCAAGTAGGCTGACAACCAAATATCCCTGAAAGGTGAGTGACAGGAGGAGCTGATGCTGCCAGGAAATGCACAAGGGAGAGTGTTGACAAAAACTAACACTAATCATTGCATTTCATTCTGAGGTCAAGTGAATTTGTTTAACTTCCAAGTGATTGTCTTATGTAGACTTGAATGTTGAGTCTCATGTTGAGCAGTGCAGACATGAGATCTTTTGCATACCAATTCAAGGTATAAAAAAAAATGTTGGAATCAAGAGCAAGACTGGTGTTGCATTAATAAACCCAGTCTTGGCAGATTACCCAGCTAATACTGTTCTGCTGACAATGAGACTTGCTCACAAGGATGCTTATGGCTAGAAAGTTAATTTGTTATATGAATTGTTCATTTTTGCAGGCAATTACAAAGCCGAATTAGACTAAGGATCATCTTTTCTTATTAACCTTACAAACAGTAAATTGGCATTTAAAGTTTAAGGCTTTTGGATATGGATGAACATCTTGGCTTCTTGTACCCAAGTTCTGGAACTCTCTTGCCTTAGTTAAGTTGATGACTTATGATATAGTCTTCAAAGTCATCACTGTTATTTGCCACAATTTGAAATCCATAAGGTTCAGGATTGCTTCGCTCTGAGACTAAATGACTGGCTTTGCCTTATTCTCATGTAAGGTAATGGCACTGAGACTGTCTCCAGAAGAAAAATGTTATGTTTTCTTGTAGTGAGCCAGTAAACCCTTTTTGTTCCACCTCTTCTGGAATGATTCATGGTGCTTGGATCCCTCCTTTACGTGCATCTGTTGGCCTGGTGCTCAGGGGGAAGAGTGGAAGGGTTCCATTGAAGACAATGATGGCAAGAGGCTGCGTGGCTCTGTAGTCAGAAAACAAGAGAAAGTGACAGCTGTTTCAATGGCAGATTTACCAGTGGGTGATAAAGGACCTTGGATAAATCTCTGTTAATCTGTGTCCCTATTCCCATCTATGAAATTATAATAACAACATATTAGTTAAGCAGGTTAAAGCAGATTAAGAAATGCATAAAGTTCTATCTCAGTAATTTCTACCTGATTCTACCACCACTTGGAAATGGGCAAAATGTAGCCCAGGGAGTAGCTGTTCTCTACAGCTGTATGAAGTTACAACTCCAGTTGATCTTCTTGACACGTTTTAAATATTGGCATTTGAAAAAAACAAACAGCTAAAGAAGTGAGAATATAAACTGCCTTTGGCTTCATTCACATTCCTGTTCTGTGACTTGTATGTCCTGGGTGGTTCTCTGTATTAAATTAGAAATAGATGGATTGCATCTATCACTTGTGGACTAATAATGTATCTGTGTAGTTGCAGGAGGCTCCCTGCAGTGATAATGAAGACCTTGGGATGCTGGTAGTGGTATTGTAAAAGATCATAATGAAGAAGTGAAGAAGATTTCATATAGGATGTTGGAAGGGAGAGAGAAATTGTCATGAATCTTTCCAAGATGTTAAAAACTCACACACGTGTGGTGTGTTTTCAGTAGGACTGAGCCCGAGTGTTTAACAAAAAAGGTGAAATGCATCTAAATGGCAGGGAATTGGAATTAACTGTGTGGATAATGCAATGCAAGGGCAAGATGAGTGCATTCAAAATTTGGGCCATACTGTCTTCCCACTCCCTCTTCTCTTAAGGTACTTGTGTTCTGGGTTCAGCAGTAGCAGTCATTTTTCTCCTTTTCGGTAGCTGGTGCAGCTCTGTGTTTTTGATTTTGGGCCTGGGAACAGTGCCGATAACACCAGTGTCTTCAGTTACTGCTTGGTAATGTTTAGGCAGGCCAAGGACTTTCTGAGCCTCATGCTCTGCCAGGGAGGAGGGGAAACCGGGAGGAAGGAGAGGCAGGACACCTGACCCAAACTGACCAAAGATGTATTCCGTACCACAGCACATCATGTGAGGATGTAGAAAACGGAGAGCAGAGACCCGGAAGGGTGATGGAGTGCACGGTGGGGGGTGCACTGTTTGGTCTGGCTGGGGACTGGTGGTGAGCAGTTGTATTCTCTTCCCTTGTATTTTCTCTTGTCATTATTATTATTGGTGGTAGCAGTAGTGATTTGTGTTATACCTTAGTTACTAAACTGTTCTCGTCTCAATCTGTGGGAGTTGCATTCTTTTGATTCTCCTCCCCATTCCCCTGGGACTGGGGGAAGAAAGAGTGGGGAGTGAGTGAGAGAGCGACTGCGTGAGTTTATAGAGGCTTAAACCACGACAACTTGTAAAACACCTATTGTGTGTTCTGATGCCTGAAAGGGAAGGGCCATTAAGCAACTTCAAATTCATGTGCACTATTAGTTTGACTTGTTTCTGCTTACGCTCCCAATGGACAGTACTTCACATCTGTGATAACAGCTACAAGAGATTAGCTGGTAACAACCATGTGATCCATTAGAGACACACCCTTATGTGTGAGTGTGTATGGAACAGGAGATCTATTTCAGATACCTGATGCATGTTTGTCTACTTCCCACAGGCCCCTATGTTTTCCCGGCTAGGTTAGTTGCTGCTTTGAAGATGAGATCATGTTTTGTGCGTCCCAGCTTCTGGTTCTTTGCTGATTCTTGAGTTAGGCTCTCTTTGAGCAGTCAATGCTTGTAGTGCTGTCAGTTTGGCTTCGTTTCCTAGGTCTTTTGTTTTCTGCTTTTTAAAGTGGAAATGGAGTGGTGTGTATTTCTTTACTGCAAGTAACTCAATCAACTCTTTCAGAAAAAGAGAGTACGTAAAGTTACAAAATGATGCGGTGCCAAGTGTAAAGGGAACTTACTTACCTTGTTCTATAATTATTTCATAAATTGCATAGAAATATTCCTGTTACTGGTGGCTCTGAACAGCAGCTATTCTAGCTATGATGGAGCAACCCCAAAGGAAATGCAAGCTGTATCCATTCCACAGGTGACAAAGTTGTGCTGTCACTGCAGGCAGCAAAGCTGACTTGACAAGAGGGCTCTCTTTTGACAAAGGTTGACACCTGGAGTTTTGTTAAATGCTGCAGTATCAGCTAGAGGTATGTGTATTTTCCATGTCAAGCCATCATTGTTAGACTGACAAAACTTTGTAGTATTGACTTAGTACAGTGCAGTAATGTTATTGGTGTGGGTCATTAGTTGCCACTGTAATATTGCTGTGTTCCCAAAGTAGAACATTTGGTAAATTAGTGGACCTGGGAGCCCTTTGGCTACTTGTAACCTTTTCATCCATGTAAATATTTGAGGTATAGGTACTATAAACCACCACAGCTTGCCTCCGCTTGGAAAAGAAAGTTTCTGAGAGCAAGTAAATGAACAACATATAAACTTAAACATAACCCAATTCTCCACTATAGGTTTGCTTCAGAAAGCACAATAAGTCACTTCCAAGGGAATAATACCAGTTTTATTTAGTTAAATTAATTCCATTTTAATATTTCCATTAGCCATTTTAAACCTGGCGCTGCAGAGTAATAAAACCCTCCAAATATTGACAGATATAAAAGCAAATGCCGCCCAGCCATGACAAGCTGTTTTTCAGCCAAGCTCCTAGAGATAGAAAGGCTGCTATCATAATTTATTTATATATTAATAAGGCGCATGATATCTATCACTAGTTATTCCCTTCTAGCAATTAGGGCAAAGCTGATAGAATCTTTTCTAGGTCAACGTTTTTGTTTGTTAAGTTTAGCAAACTCGTAGCTAAAAATCTTTCTGGCCTGCACACTGAAAAGTAAAGGATAAAGCTGCTCTTGTAGGGCATGACACAACTGGGCATGAACGTAAGAAACAGGGAAGGTCAGCAGGGATGTGCAGGCACCAGACCTGGCATTGGCAGGTTGGTTGGTTACTGGGGGTGCATGGTTAATGGTGTGGTGTGAACTGTGCTGTCCTTCTGCCTATGGTCAGTGGTGCTGCTGGAGCATCAGGGGTGAATATCTGAATGAATTGCAGAGAGAAACAGTCTGGTCTTTCCTTTTAATTAGCCGGTGTGCAGGAGGAGGGCCAGAAGACTGGATGAAACCTGAGAGATTGAATGTACTCAACTAGTGATCTTACATGTTCTACTCAGTAACTTTTAGCCACAGAGGAAAATTGACTTTTGCATATGCTGGTGTCAAGGGCAGATTATTGCTTATCTTGTGCTGAAAGACAAAATCCTTCATTTTTCAAGAGGTCCTTGCAGTTACTAATTATCTACCCCCTCCCCCAAACCAGCTGCTTGATCCTGCAGTAGACTTGAAATACTTAAGTAATCAATACTCATGGGGGTTATGCACGCAAAGGAAATGTTTTCTGAATTGTAAGTATTTGAAAGGTAGAATGCATCTGTATAAAGACACTTTGTATTTTTTCCAGATTTGTCCCTTTCTGGATGCAAGGCTAAAATCTCAGCTGATGATAACACAGCTCCATAGAGTCTTGAACAGCTGAGAAATTGCTCTATTTAGTTACGGTGCTTGCCTGAGAATCATCATAATTAGCATTTATCCTGCCCCTCTACTCTGCTCTCGGGAGACCTCACTTGGAGTATTGTGTGCAGTTCTGGTGTCCTCAACATAAAAGGGACATGGAACTGTTAGAACAAGTGCAGAGGAGGCCACGAGGATGATCAGGGGACTGGAGCACCTCCCGTATGAAGATAGGCTGAGAAAATTGGGGCTGTTCAGCCTGGAGAAGAGAAGGCTGCGTGGAGACCTCATAGCAGCCTTCCAGTGTCTGAAGGGGGCCTATAGGGATGCTGGGGAAGGACTCTTCATTAGGGACTGTGGTGAGAGGACAAGGGGTAATGGGTTCAAACTTAAACAGGGGAGGTTTAGATTGGATATGAGGAAGAAATTCTTTCCTGTAAGGGTGGTGAGGCCCTGGAATGGGTTGCCCAGGGAAGTTGTGGATGCTTCATGCCTGGCGGCATTCAAGGTGGGGTTGGACATAGCTTTGGATGGCATGGTTTAGTGGGAGGTGTCCCTGCCCATGGCAGGGGGGTTGGAACTAGATGATCTTAATGTCCTTTCCAACCCTAACTATTCTATGATTCTATAAATGCTTTCTACTGTGTAATTGCATAAGGAGACAACTAATCCTTGGGGGGACGGCATGCTTTGGAAAAGGATCTGTATAGCATACACGGGGAGAACATAGTTCCTGGCCTTTGGAGACAGTGGCATTCACTTCTTCAGGAGCCCTAAGAAAGTGGCTAATAGTCTCAATTTTGAGTAGCATGTACAACATTTTGCCACATTTCCAGCATGCCATGCTTCCTAGGAAGACATGTCATTCTGCTTAATATGAATACCCAGGCACAAATGTGAAAGTATCTGTGTATTAGTAAAGTGTTTTAGCAAGTAATTGTTTTAAACTTCACATGAAGAGAATAAACCATATACAGGAGTGTCTGGCAAGATACAAGTTTGTCTCTTGGCAGCAAAACTTGTGACTCAAGTAAGGTGAAGAGTCTAAACATAAATGGAAATACTGAGATAAACCTTGTAATATATTACACATTTTCAAGCTGAGCAAACCCTCTAGTAGCTGTTAAACCCCTGACTCAGTGTGATATGCATAAGGGTGAAAAAAGGATGCCTTCCTTAAATGTCTGTCCTCACTACTAGGCCATGAATTTCAAAGTAAAACTGAGATACTACTAAAACATGTTTACTTGTGGAGAATTTTACAGCTGTGGCTGTTATTTTCAAGCTATGTAATGGTTGGTAAAAAAGGTAGTACCAAATACAGATATAACATATTTAGCACTATTAGGTTTCCTCATTATAATGATTACTCCATATTATATTACTTCCAAATTTTGTATTAAATTGTGCTGTTCACTATGTTTTTAGGTTTTTATCTATTTTAAGGTTAGCTGTAAAGGATTCAATGGCTTCATGTACAAAGGGAAGGAAAGGCATGAAGGGACCATCTCACTGCTTCAGAAACAATTTTGGGAATTTGTTCTCTACACACTGAATCCTTAAATTATCTCAACATGCACCACTGACTTCAGACATGGAATTAATGATAATGTATAACCTGCAAATCTTCTAGCTAGCAAAACCAAGTTATGTTTTCTTAGCCAAAGTGGAACTTCATAAAACTGCTGTTTTGTAATTTACTCTTCGGCCACAGTAGCTCAAGTCTTTTAGAATTGTAGAATATGGTATGGCTTAGGCTCAATAAAACCAAGGGAATGAAGTGTTAATTTGGTAACTTTGTGGTTCATCTGACTACTAAAACACGATAGGGCCTTATTCCACTGTAACAGGCTACCTCAGGGGTGTTATGATGGTCTCATGCCTTCAACCACCCAAGAAGCACAATAATGTGCAATAAAGTGTGCTCAAAGAGCTTTGCTGCAACTGTAACATTGGTTTCATTCTAAGAGATGAACTGTTTTGTTTTAATCTTGCTTCGAAAATTATTTTCAGTAGACACAAATCTTGTTTAGTACAGCCATATATAGGGACAGAGTGCATAGCAGGGAACTAGAAACTACACTTGTTTTTTTGTTTACCATCCTTTCTAAAGATTCTGGCTTTATCCAAATGAAAAGAAAAATGAAACAAGGGGTTCGAAAAGAAGACCTTTATTAACTGAGTTATCAATAGTAGCAAAAAGTAGTAAAAAGGTAACCATTAGTTGTCATAACTAAGAAGACAGTGAAGACTTTGTATCATTTTTACAGAAAAGGCCCATATGCCAGGAGGTTTGTCAAATATTGAAGTTTTGGTACTAGTTTGGGGTATGAATTTGTGTAGCTCAAATTATTCTGCACTTCCTAATACTTTTAAAGGCCATGGTGAATTCATTATAATTCATCATGGTAAATAATGAACTAAAAATGCTGGTCAAAGTGAGACTGGTATAGTAGGCAGGAAAATGTCGAAAGGGAGACTTTAACTGGGAGTTTCCAGAAAGAAAGCATAAACTCGTTGTCCATACTGCAAACTCTGGAACAAATCACCAGCAAGCGCAAGGTAAGAAACAGTTATATTTAAAATGTGAGATGTACATAACTAGTCATTTTTTCATTAAATAAAATCTAAGTCACCCATTGTTTTACCAACTGCATCAGTGAATCATAGAATAGTTGGAAGGGACCTTCAAAGCTCATCTAGCCCAACCCGCTGCAATGAGCAGGGACATCTTCAGGTAGATTAGATTGCCTGGAGCTACATCCAGCCTGGCTTTGAATGTCTCCAGGGATGGTGCATCCACCACCTCTCTGGCCAACCTGTGGCAAGATCTTACTACCCTCAGTGTAAAAAGTTTCTTTCTCATATCAAGCCTGACTCTCCCCTCTTTTAGTTTAAAACCATCGCCCCTCATCCTATCACAACAGTCCCTGCTGAGAAGTCTCTTCTCATCTTATAGGTACCTTTTAAGAACTAAAAGGCTGCAATAAGGTTTCCCTGAGTCTTCTCCAGGCTAACAGCCCCAGCTCTCTCAGCTTTTCCTCATAGGAGAGCTGTTCCATCCCTCTGATTATTTTTATGGCACTCCTCTGGAACCTCTCCAACAGGTCCCTATCCTTCCTGTACTTGAGGATTCCAGAGCTGGATGCAGGACTCCAGGTAGGATCTCACCAGAGCAGAGTAGTGAAAATCTGACTTTTTCTGCTTTAGGTCAGGCAGCTCCGGTGTTTGACTACCCTGAAATGCTCTACCAGTGAACTCCCCAAGAATGCATTATCAGCTAAGTACAAGATACATGCTTGAAGCATATGTTAGCTTCTCCTTTTTTCCTCATTTTCAAAAGAGACAAGAACCAACTGGAAATGTGCGCAGACAGAACTCTCTGTGGCAGCTTTAAACTACTGGGCTAGTTCAATGCTTCATTGCTGCAAAAGGGCCGAAAGCCCCTTTCTTGGCTGTGGAGGTCAAGAAGACCTGGTCTGAATAGCGTATTTGAGCTAGAAAGAATTGTCATTGCATATCTAATGCATCAGGGAAGGCAGTGATAGTGCAAATAGCGTGAATAGCTTCCAGCATTTCCAGTTTTCCAGTATTTCCAGTTTTCCAGTATTTCCAGTATCCTGTGCCCACACCGAATGTCTTTTTTCTGTGCTGATGAGACCCTTGCAAGCCAAAAGCAACTTGCATACTAACATGTAAAAATGACTGACCTGAAACTGTGTTTTCAGAGTAACGAAGTGGTTTGCTTGTCGTGTATCTATCTCTTCAACTAGAGATTTACTTTCACACTGAAATATCCCTAGGGATGTCACTGTCGCCAGAAATTCTAGTTGCAAATCATTTTGGCAACAAGTGCTCAGGCTTTAAACTCCCAAGAGGCAACAAAACCTATGGTTTTGTCATCAGAGCTTCTACCAGTTACTCGAGTACAAAGAACGCCTGTTTTGTGATATCCGTGGTATCCACTGTCATTACCTAATGCCTCTAAATTCCCTATGTCTGTGAGGTTGTGTCAAAATTAATCTAATAGGATAACTTAAAGGAGGCAGGGAATCACCAGTCTGATTTTACAAGAAAATCATCTGGTTCTTTAAGGTGCTGGACAAAGAAATGAAGCCTCAATGAACTGGAAATTATTTCCGTCTCATCTGTAAAATGAGCACACTGTTTCTACTCTCACCACCCTGTCCTCAGGAAATACTTTGAATCAGGTATTCTTTCCAGTTACATCATTTACTGGACCCTAACATAGTGATGGCAGTCATAATATACTGTCTCTAGCAAGCAGTGTGTGACTGCTGAAGTTTATGGCTAGTCCAGGTAGGTGTGAGTTGAAGTAATGCTCTAGGCAAAAAGTGGTGTTGAGCAGAAAATAGCTGCACTTTATTAGTGTTGGAAACATGCTATTGATTTCTCTTAATGGTTGGCATGCATTGCTATCAGATATAAATAGGAAATAAGTTTGAGTGGCATTTTTGAATCTGTACATATAAACATTGTTCTACTGAGCCTTTCAAAACGGGGAGAAAATTACACTTAAATTGTACATCAAAGGCATGAAAAATAAAAGGAATTAATTGCATGTTGGCCAACCAATTTCCTCATACTGACGTCCACTTTTCATTTTCCTATAAGAAGCAAAGGCAGAGGCACAAAGCACTCCTGTTTTCCTTCTTTGAGGCAGTTCTCATCTTTGCCAACAAGCAAGGTCCGTTTTCTCAGGCTGCAACCTCTTTCACATCTGAATTATGTTGGCAGATGTCACTGGGCAGAGCTGTTTGTAACAGAGCTCCTCAAATCATAAGTCCTTTGTCCAAAGTCTATTAAAGTCATTGTGAAAGTTTTCACTGAAGCCTATGGATTTGGTACTGGGGTCTCCATGGGGAGTTTTTCTGTAAAAGCATGGGTTTATAGACACTTAAACAGGATGGAGACAATGGCGCTAACGGAACACTTGAATTTCTAAATCGGCTAAAATAGACATTTAACTTAAAAAGTGGAGCAAAACTCTTAGCTCTCAAATAGCTTTGTTAACATTAAAAGTTTGATCTAAAGCTCATTGACATTCATATGACTTTATGGTAAATAATGAATTTCCGATTGGGAGTTAGAAGTATTTAAGCATAACTAAAATGGAAGCAAAAGACAAAAGGAAGGCAGGAAAGACTGAGATTGGTATGTTTTGTTATTTATAATGGGGGGGGATGTTAAGAAAAATCAGCATAGCTAATGAGAGCAGGAATTCAGCCAAAACACAACTATGAAATTATTCCTTTTTGTCATTAGCTTTTTTGAGCTCAAGAAAAATGTCCTATAGATTCCAAGTATAAGGAACAAAAAGGATGCTAGGGAGGTACGATATTACTATAAGTATTACAAGCTTGCACCGGGTCGAGCTGGTGAAACTGGTTTCTAAATGTGTTGTGAAAGTCAAGGCAGACAACAGAGGTAGCATGGAATTTGCTAGTCTCTTTGTGGTCAATGGGAGTTAACAGCAGGATAACAGTACAGTGGTCTGGAAAGTAATTCATAGCTTTTGATACTTTTGTTAATAACATCTCCTTTTCCAAAACAGATAATTGCTGTGAGAAGAATCATTCGTCTTATAAAGCCTTTTAGAATAACTAGATAAAGTGCTTCATTAGAAAAGCGAGTGGTACTTCTTTGCAGTTTCCTTTCTTTTCCAGGAATCCAATAATCTTGATTTGGATAGAAACATGGGAAACAATCTGTTGCTTGGAAGTAACCTATAGCTGCATACTTGGCTTCACTGCAACCTAGCCTGTAAAAGATTATGTCAGTGAACAGTCCCTGTTGTACAGAGCGACTAAGTTTCTGCTGTGTCTCTGTATCATTAACCTTTAAATTCCTTATAGCAAGACCGTTTTGAAGGAGATCAAAGTTAATGCATCTTGGATTCTCTCTCTAATTTCACTGTGAATATCTGCTGTGAAATCTTGTGGGTGTCACAGTTATTTCTTGTATCTGGTATACGTGGTGCTGATTCACACCTACTCTTTCTGTCTCTCTTTTGCTATTCTGTTTCTGGTGCTCTTCTTGGCCGTTCCTGTGTGCACATGGTCTAATACTCATTCTAATTCCTTAAAAAATCAAAATCTAAAATTGTGAAAACCAGCAGTATTGTTCAATGCACAAGCTGTTGAATGGAGCATCGATACATGTAGCCTTAAGCTGGGATAAGGTATTGAATTCTAATTAAATATTCTACTATTTCTTTTTAAGAAGTGTGTTTTGTAATGAATTGCAGGTAGAGGTAAACTTTTAATATCCTGAAGTATGTGAAAAGTGTTACTTTCCCAACAGTTTTACTCTGCTATTGTGTTAGATTCCCAAGATAGCACCTGCTCTGGACTGTACAATTTGAGATCCAAACGTTTAACGGGACAACCTGAAAATACATTAATATGAAATTCTCTGTATATGTAGAGATCTGTCTATACCATGTCAACAGGAATTTGCAGTGTGTCCGTCATGTTTAAGAGTCAAATAAGTCATCGCTTCAACTTTGATGTGTTAGTATTTGAATGAAATAACCGGATGAAATATTGCAAGGGTCATTTCCTTGTAAAAGGAGAGCAAGCCAGTGTTATACAGATGGTAAGTGGAGACAAATCCGACTTCCAGTACTGACACATGCTGAGGTACTCTGCAGCTGGCATATATTCTGTCCTAGCATACTCTGGAAAAGCATTTGCTGTTCTACACTTCTAGTGTCATCACCCTTCACAAGAGCTTCAGAGAAATATCTTGCTGCCTAAACATGTAAAACTATCTCACCATGCCAGTGGCGATGCTTCAAGGCTTCTAGAGCAGGGTGAACTTCATATTAGCCTTTTTTCACCATGCCATGAGATGCAGGCCTTGTTAAAACTGCATGCAGCATGAGAACACCAGCACTACATTCATTTCTCAGTCTCTAACAGGGCTAGCTTTTAGGGTGCTGTACTTCGTGTATGAATCAATAAAAATAAGTATTTTGTAACGAACTTGGATTAAATGAAGTAGGTTTTCCTCGTTCTATCACTTTTCTAATTATATTCTAGTTGGGAATTTATCAGTGAATTGGTCATAGTATTTAAATTGAGCAAGGAATAAATCAGGCTGTTGTCTATTCAAATTGTGAAAATAATCTTTCCAGCATGTAGTGTGACATCTCATGATAGTGTTGCAAGTGACCAGATAGCTGAGGAAAAAGAGTTTGAAAAGACAACCCTGACAGACAAGACCCTCAGTTAATGCACGAGAGTGAATTACTGTCCTGTCAAAACGTAAATGTTAATAGCTTGAGATATTTAAATTTACTTTTAATTAGCATCACAAACTGCTGATATGACAATAGGCAGCTGAATGAGTGCAGTTCTTATGGGAAGAGTTGAGACTCCAGGTGTGCAGTTGGGATGCTGAATGTAGTGTTTGAAAGCACTTTGAGGGTTTCTTATAGTGAAAGGAGCTGAGGCAAGTATAATTTTTGAGTATATGTTAACTGTGGAACCATTATTGACAAAGCCCTAGAGTTTTCCAAAAGCTCTCCTCAACCGCAGTCCTTGTTGCATTTCATGGAAAGCTCATGCAAAAATCCTGAGATTGTTTTAAAAGTTCATGATTCCAAATGGGGAATTTATTTGCCTGACTCTAATATTATTCTGCCTGTGAGCAACTTCAAGCTGCTCTCCAAAACTGCAAATGCTGGAAATGTACCTAAAATAAAATGTTAAACTGATTATGCCTCGGGTCTTGACATCAAGAAGTATCTCCCAAGTATTTCAAGAATCATGATGGAACTGGGAGGTAACAATGCTAGTCTATTTCTTTTTCCCATCTCCATAATCATAGAAAGCTTAGATGCAGTGAAAATACTTGGGAGCGTGTAGTGTGGACAAAGGAAGGGCTTTGTTGGCCCTTGCTGTTGTTGCCCATGTTCCTGATCTGTCAGACATGGGAGAGCGATGTTGTATGGATAGCTCGGGTGTGATTTTGAGTGACATTTTTTCTGTGATGAGAAAAGGTTAAAAAGATAAAGATGCAATCGAAATAATTTTGAAGCAGTTATTTACTAAACTGGGAAACAGATTCAAGATAATTTTTTTGTCGGGTAAGGCTGATCACCAATCTGTTGTTCTGGGTCACTTAATAGGAAGAAGAGAGGACACTGGAGGCTGTCCATGTTGAAGTGTGAATGCTGCAGAAGATGGGAGACACTGGTAAGTGAAAATACGAATTTAAACCGCATACAATATGTATTGTGTTTTCCTCTTAATAGTTGTGTATTATCCTCTGAAATTCAAGCTATTTTATCTAGGGAAAAGAACAATAGTTCTAAAAGCAAGCCTGGAAAGATCTTCTAATAACCGAAACTTGAGTATAGATCAATCTCTGCAGAAACCCAAAAGGTACAGTGAAGTTTTGTGACCTGGTCCTAAGAGCATTTATGTATAATTCAGTTCTTCTATGTAATCCCTTTGAATGTCACTCTGAAATTGCAGAACTGGAATAGAGAGCTTTAGGCTACTAAATCTCTCTTTCAAAGAGGATTAGAGTTTGCATAAGGTTTAGGTTGGTAACTGGTTTTCAGGTAGGTTATCCTTCAAGTTTTGAAGGATGGCTGCAGAATGTGCTAGATAATTTTCAATTTTAAATATGTTGTGGCATTTATTACAAGTAAAGCTCTCCTGCTAACGATCTTGCAGTTGTGTTTAGCTTTCCTATCAAGCTTTTCAGAATAAATCAACAATAAAGTTTCGGAAATAAACACAATCAGTGAAGTCCTCTGTAACAATTCCTCAGACAAAGGAATTTGTAGAAACTAGGCTAAAAAAATAAATCTAACATCTTGACAATTTGTGGAAGTAATTAAAGCAAACAAAGCACATCCACTGAAGAAGAAATGAGCTACATCACAAGGTACATCACATAAAGTAAGAACACAGACTTGCTGTGGGAAACTGTGAGCGATTCGTGCAGAATGGTTTGCAGGTCTTGTCCTTGTACCTTTCTCAATAATGCTGTCCTGAGGAGGAAGCATGGATTGAATTATGTGTACACACTCCTGTCAGTGATGTTTTGGTACAAGATAAGGTTTGTGCTTTTTCATACAGAGCAACTTTGTGTTTCTGTCCACATTCTTGTTAGCTCTAAGTTTCCAACCATTACTGTGTCTCTTCTCAGTCTTACTCTCTTCAGTTACCAGGATCCTACCACCCAGTAGCATTCAGTCCCTTTAAGGCTGTGGAGAGTGGCCTAGTAGGGTTGCATGAAGAAACAAATCCTCTTTTGTATTACCAGGGGTAGAAACTGACAGTACACACCACCCAGCCTCAGTGCAGTGTTCCTTTTGATGAAAAGCTCTCTCAAATAGACTGCAGTAACTGACAGAAAAAGCTTTATCTTCCCTTTCACAAGAATCTTTAAAGCTGCCTTTTGAATAAAAGCTTATCTGCTAATTGGTTTGACCCTGATCCACCTGTTCATTCAAGCAGTTCACCACTTTGCCCAGTCTGATGGCTAAAAGGTTGTGGTAACTCTCACCTGCAAGTGTGAATGAGGTTCTGGGTTTTTATTCCTGGGCAACATGCTGTTACACTATTGTGAAACCCTGGCAATACCATTAATCAAGATATTTTTAATCCTCATAAATCAAACAGTGCCTTTGTTTGATATTTGAGGGCAAGTCAAGGATATTAATGGATTGCTGAAGATAGTAATAGAAGAAAAACAGCTGTCCTTGATAACCCATTTAAAGACTTGCAGAAAGGACTGATAATTATTCTGGTATAATAATAGCTTGATTTCTACAGGTTTTGCATCTCTTAAGTTTCTCTTACTTTTACATCTATGACTTTTGAGGCATTATTTTTAGGTTAACTTTTTACAAGATTTCAAAGTCTCATACTTGATGACAAGTCTCTACAAGTCGAAATGGGGTTGCAGTTCCCAAGGGGAGACTTGTTAGAAAAGAATTTATGTGGTACTATCTTAACTAGAATATTCACCTCATCTGCATCTTGCAGAAACCCCTGCAGTCATGCTTCACTCTTACCAATTCATGAGTCGTGCATGACAAAATTAACCCTTTCTTGGGTCTTCTCAAAAGAGACAATTTATGCTGGCCCAGAAACAAAAAAACATGAACTCTTTCATTTTCTGTTGTGCTGTAGAAGTCCAGCTCTGTAGAGAAAGTATGTACCTATTTTAGGCAAGGATAAATAGTGATGTTCACCTTACCTTACCCAACTCAGAATTGGAGACTGACACAGCTGGAGATTTATTTGTGTGTCATCAGAGAAGAAACAGCCTGCAATATCAAAGTTGGACAAGTCTGGAGGAAATCAGTAGAGATCCAGATGGTGGGACCAATAGTTTTATTCAGCTTTTCAGATTAACATTCATCTTGTTTGACCTTTAGTAAAGCTGGAAGTTCTCAAGGCCCCAGCTACTGTTCTTTAGCATTCAGAGTTTTCCAGCCACTCGGTAATGTATTTGGCTTCTTACTTAAAGTTGGTCCCAATTCTTTACCCTATGTTGCATACATGGGCGATTTGTCGGTCTAGGGACTGATAAACAAAGCAGACCCTTCCATGATAACTTTTCAAATGACTCCTGAAAAACCTGGCCCATTAGAAGTTGATCCTAGCAGTTAACCATGTCGGGAACCTGTTGTGTGAGGTGATACAGAAACTGAGTACAATACCATTGCAGAGGCCCTGCAGAGTAGGATAAAAAGCTTATTTCTTTACCTCTTGTGTTAAATAGCCAATAAAAGTATTCCTTAACATAGCTGTAAATACAGCTATCAGAGCAGTAAGAGCCAATGCAGAGATACCATGCTGTTTAGTGCACAGCATAAACTCAATACCATGTAGGAAAGTACAATTAGTAATTTAGCAGCAGCAACATTCCATATCCTAATGTCATTTATACCATTCATGATATCTTTCTGTTATATCAGCTGCTGCTGAAGCTGATGTAAGAAAAGTATATTCCCCATAAATATGATTCTTCAGGAACTTGGAGGCAACTGGTCACGCAGAAGCTGCCTCCTAGTTTCTCCTTAGTTGTGCCTTCATTTTTGCGCTTCGGGATGAGAGGGTTTGTTTCCCAAATTCTCCAAGCATGTACTCAACCCCAAAGCAGGTAGAAGACTGGACAAAAGGCCCTTTCAAGCCTTGTAGCTGGAAACGTGTGAGCACAAGCACTGTGTCAAGATGTGAATGAAAATTTTGGGTACAGCCTCCCATGGGCTCTAACAGTGAATGTGATCTGGGTAAAGACACAACCTGAAGCGCATGATTTGGTGTGACAGATGTTACTGGCTGCTGAGCAACTAAAATAAAGAAGTCATCAGGCTTCCTTATTAAAGCAGGGCAATTAACTGTTTTACCAAGCAAAAAAAATAACAGGACTACAAATGTATTCAGGAACCAAAATAGGGGGATGTGGGTCCTGTCTTAACATTAGGGGAGTGCACTGAATCTGTGTCTGCAGCGATGGCCAGGCTGGGGAACTCCCTGCAGCACTGAGGGATCTCTTGCCTGCAGGACCACAGTCAGAGTGTTGAAGGAGCTACTTTTTGCCCAGCTCCCTGTACAGCTCTGGCATGTTCAGGATTGTTTGCTTGCTGCAGGAGCTAGTCCTGGTCATTCCTATAGTTCCTATCTTGCCAGATAAAAAAAATTAGGAAAGAAAGCACCTTGGGGATCATTCTAGGGGTGAGTGCTGGTATCTTTGCAAGCCACTGACCGCGGTGAGATTTCTTCCAGATCACTCTAAGATTATTTCCCCTATTAGCCTTAAATTCAAAACGCTTTTAGACCTTCCTAGATCGATCTGAAAAGAATAAGCCGAAGTGCCCGAGGGCTTGCGCGGCCCCCGACGGGGCTCTCTGCTGCCATCTCTTGGTGCGCCGCGGCAGGAGCGCGCCTCTGACCCGCCTTCCTTGGGCGTCGGGATTGAGATTCAGCTGAATCTTAACAAGTCTAGAGAATTTTAGGAGAGAATTGGAGTAGGGGTACTTAAAGACAATAACCAACAAAGCTGTTTTAACGTGGCTGAACCTAAAAGGGAGCTTAAGTTCATTTTTAATGTCCTCTCGTGTTAACGTGCTCCAGTGCTGCTGACAGTATAATTTCCACCAATCCTTGTAGCTGTAGCTATATATAACAGCACGAGGAGATGATGTACTGAGAGATAGGGTAGAAACTGCTGCATTTCTACAGCCTGGAGTCAGACCTGCTTGTTGGCGCCCAAGGCTAAGGGGCTTAGGTGAATGCTGGCAGCAAATCGTATGTGGAACACACAAAGGACAGGAATATTCAAAGATGTGTCACTACCAGTGTATTCCTTGGAGCATATAAGGAAGCAGACAAATGATGTTTCCAAGGATATTTCAAAAACACACCAGGGTTATACGAACATATATTATAAATATTTTATCATAGTTACCCAGACTACCCAATAATACCCAAAGTGTAACTGTGTAAATTGTTTACTTACATTTGCATAATTACTTACTTGAACCAGCAGCAGAGGCTAGCAGTATTACTGTAGGTACTGAAGGAAGATGTTTCCTATGTTATCGAGAAAGAAGCCTAAATCCCTTCCCTCCCTCCTCCTCTCTGTGTGGAGTTCTTAAAGATTTGAGTCCTGTGTATTGCTGACATTGACCAAATTGGTTGCGTTCAGGGAATTGTCCAACTTTAGGAGAAGAACTTGTTTACCATCAAAGTACTCTGCAAAGCAGGGGTAGGCAGCTGAGGAGAAATGGAAAACGGAAAAACAAGAGCAAAAGACTGCTGTGAGAAAGAGGTTAACAGCAAAGAATAAGGAATGTCAAATGGCATGAGAACTATGATGTAAAATGAACGTGGGCGTCCAGCAGCAGTGAAACAAGCAGCAGGGAACAGATAGAAGGACTGTCCCATCTAGGTGGGAGAGAAGATCAGATAGTCAAGCTGGAAAGATCAGTTTGCCCTTGAATCCTTCTCTCTTCTGACTTTCAGCCTGTTGGTTAAAAGAAGCTCCAGTTTCTGTTTCCTGGCTGAGGCTTATCTTGAAAATAGGAATTAGCTTGCTAAAATGGAGTGGGCAGGGCTAGTATGAAGGACTTATGACAGCAATATTTATCCTCTTAGCGCGGCATATAGGGTGTTTTGTCAGTATAGGCAACTTTTAATCAGCTTGGGTAGGCATTCGGGAGTTATATCCTAGCATACCCTAGCTTGAGAGTTCATTGTACCCATAAAAGCATACTTGGGAGTTTTACTGTACTTGAACACCTATTTTTCTTCCGGTGTGCAATTACTTTGTGACACTTGTCACTGAAAGGCTTTTGGGCATAAGCATGATTTGTAAGCAAAACTAAATATTCTCTGTAAATTTAGTTGTTTCGTGACATGCTAGTTTTAAAGCCCAATTATAGTGGACAGTGGTACCAAAGTACTCTTTTTAAAGTGCTTCCATTATGTCTTACGCTATTAGTGCTAATCATGGCACATGGAAATCGTAGGAGCTGAAATAACTTCAATGAAATGCAGGAATACAAAACCAGGGAAGTGGCGAATGGACTCGTGGGTATTAAAACACATTTCTTGCGTATTCCTCTGGTAAGAGAGGGGAGCAGAGAAGCTGAAATAGCACAAGTTCTCCCTAGTATGTTGGTTCTCAGTAAACTTTTGTAAACTGGAAGTCTGGTTAACCTTAGGCATGGGTTAGTTCAGCAGTAGAGTCCTTGTCCAGTGCAGGAGACATCGCTAACCCCCTTCTTGTCACATCTCTAGCCTCAAAACTGCTAAGAGGTGGCATGTCTGGACCTTGCTGAGGATAGTTGCATCCTAAATTCATCAGCTAATAAAATAGTTAGACCAAATGAGTAAAGAAATATAATGAATGACAGACCCTGTGAAAGATGGTGTCATCTGGAGTGGCTGTTCTATTAATATTGTTGACCCTATCAAACCTAATGACTTGTGTGTCTGGTATAAGGGTTTTTTGGAAGCTCAATTATCAATGTACTGAGAATGGTTTTCTTATGATGCAAAATCATGGAAGAGCATTAGATCTACTATGGTGAAGGGCTTGGAGCACAAGTCTGATGTGGAGTGGCTGAGGGAACTGGGGGTGTTTAGTCTGGAGAAGAGAAGGCTCAGGGGGGGCCTTATCACTCTACAGCTACCTGAAAGGAAGATGTCGTGAGGTGGGGGTCAGTCTCTTCTCCCAAGTAACAAGGGCCAGGATGAGAGGAAATGGCCTGAAGTTACTTCAGGGGAGATTTAGACTGGATATTAGGAAAAATGTCTTCACCGAAAGGGATGTCAAGCACTGGAACAGGCTGCCCAGGGAAGCAGAGGAGTCGCCATCCCTGGAGGTATTTAAAAGATGTGTAGATGTGATGCTTAGGGACATGATTTAGTGGTGGACTTGGCCGTGCTGGGTTAATGGTTGGACTCGATTATCTTTGTCCTGGTTTTGTCTTTTCCAACTTAGGTGATTCAATAATTCAACAACAAATGGTTTTGAGTAAGGTTACTTGGAAATTTTCAGAATAATACAGGACAGAGAGTGTTGTATCTAGGAGAGGCTCAGCCAACTTTTATGACGCAAAGAATACAAAGGAATACCCTGGTCATATTTTGATATTAGTGTCGGGTTCCCCAAAATCATCACGTTTTGGCAACGCAAGATGAAAGCCAAGTCAGTAGCATGAGAACGAAACAGGATGAATAGTTATTCCATTTTTCTCTTGCTATGCCTGGCTGCTAAGGGCAGAGTTGGGCTTTTTGGTGGGAACTGAACTGTATTGGAAGGTCAAGCAAAGTTTGCCCAGTTAGTAATTAAGTTTAAAGCTAAGCTCTGTAAGCAGATGACCTGGAGGTGCTGTTGCAAACTACTGTACCAGAAAATCTTCTAAACATGTTATGGTATTTTCTTAGTAAAGCTTATTGTGCTGACTGGATGATATTCCTGTAAGCTTTAAACAATTGCATTTTGTTTATGCTTTCTGGTCATTGCCAGCAGGAGGGTTTAGTCTTGGATATAGGCTGGATAATTTAGTTCATTCAAGCACTAAATTTGGGAGTTTGGTAGTCACTGAATTACAATGAATTAACTGTGGAGGAGATATATCTATAGGATGTGCTATTCCAAGGTGCCTCAGAGAACCTTAAATGAAGATGTGACTAGAACGATAAGGTTTGCTGGTGATAAGATGTGGTGATCAAGTCCTTCTGGTTGCACTCATTCTCTTCTGACCACCTTCATCAATCTTAGAGATGTTGACTTTGAACTTAAAGTTCTGTTTGTAGCAAAACATAGCCTCTATGTGGAAAATGGAACTTTTTTTCCCTGCCAGCTGTAATTTTCTCTCCTTTTTTACTTCCTCTTTCCTTCTGATTTCTTTCTGTAATACTTCCTTTCTTGTTGGCACATAGAATTCTTCCAGTGTCTTAATGAAGGGATGCCATTTGACGAGGGTGACAAAACATATCTCTGCCAGGCCACCACTAACTGGCATGCTGTAAGTCAGCCAGCCTTTCAAGCTCCAGGCAGATGTTTCCAAAATCAAGTGGAAATCGGTCTGCAAGAAATCAGGACGATTTCTGCCCAGCATTAGTAGAAATGCGGCAGTAGGTACAACTTAACACCTCAGACCTTCAGCTCAGCTGAGGGACAGTGGCTGCAGTAATGGACTTAGAACTAGAAATGAGATTCGTGATGATGTTCAGATTCAAGAAGTAGTGAAATAAAGGCAAGGCTGACAGGAGACTGGGGAAATACTCTGATGTGAAGTACAAAATGGGTGCAGGTAGAAGCCTATTTTTAATTGTCTTGCCAAAAATAAAGCGCCTCCTCTGACGTGTGTTCCGCCACTTCTTACCAGGAGCAAGTAAAATGTTTTGTGCACCTGATTTGAGTGAAGTTGTTGTTTTCTGCAGTTTTTACCCCTTATTCCATCTGCTCACTCTCAGTGTGAGGAGTGCACTTCAAGTTGGATACAAACCTTCAGTCAGCATGTTTCCAGTTTACCAGAAAGTATAGCGCAAATTAAGGTAAATTGCCATCTTTTTTTTAGTATTCTCCCAATTTGCCTTACCCTAGCAAGAAGTACAGTTGTGCTGCACTCCTGCTTCTACTTGTGCAAGCTGACATCTGTTTCTTCTATTATTACTCTGAGAGTGCTTTGCCTTCAGATCAGCATCCTTGTATAAATTGTGGTTTCCCCTTTTGCTGACTTTAGCAGGGGATAATCTGGTAATGCTACTCAATTTGGAATACCAATTAAACTTGCCATATTTTGCCTTAGAGTACGGGCATGAAAGAGTTAGTGTAGCAGCTGAGGCTGTACGTAGCTCTTGGGAACAGCAGTTCATAGTCTCCAGGAAGGGAGAGCTTTCCTCATCTGGGAGCTAACCATTTTAGCTCTGACTGGGGAGAACAGCAGGCTGGGCAGGACTTCGGGCCAAGCAATCCTGCTTTTCCTGAAGCTTTCCCTCCTCCCACCAAAGTAGGACTGTCAGAAAATGACTGACTGGTTTGAAGGCCAGCACCTGCTTTAGCCTTGTTGGTAACAGGTTGTCCGTTTCCTTTTCCTAGACCTTTCAATCCAGTTGAGGGTAAAAGAGCCTTCCAAGGCCAGAACTTAGGATGGGCAGAATATAGATGTCTTGATCCTTGTTTTGGGCCTTTAGTACCGTCTTCTTAAGATGATAGACAGTCTGAATAAGGGGAAAACCGAGGCAGAAGCATTGTCAAGCTGCATTGCTGGAGAAAGGAATCAAGGAACACCTGATTTTCCTTCCACAGACTATTACTTTTTTTTACTCCTGAAGAAAGAAAAGGCATCACTGAAAACTGTTGTTCCCTATGGAGCGTCATAGCTTGAAGTCCCTTTCTATTTCTCCATTCTGTTAAATGGACACTTGAGGAAATGCTGATGGTGAGTTGCTGCCTCCCTTCTCTCAAGAAGTAGGATTGCAGGAAATTACCCTCTCACTGAGGCAGGAGTAAATGCAGAAAATGCCAAGCAGGATTATGAACCTATGTAGAAAAACAGTAAGGAAGAGATAAAGAAAGGTATAGGAAAGGTCTGAAGGAAAAAAACCACCTTTTCCTCACCTTCCTGGTCCCACTGCAGTGTTCCTATCTCTCTACATCCATCTGGTGTCTGATCTTTTGTGAAGCTGTTGTAAATGTGGTGTTTGTTTTGCTTTGCTCTCACAAAGTTTCAGGTGTCTCCTGTCCCACAATAGATACTGTACCTTCCCTCAGAAGAGCCCTCCAGACTGGCTGTGAAATTTTGCTCTACTGTGGTAAATGGAACAGGATGTTTCTTAGTGTTATACAGACCTTGGTCTTTTCCAGACTCTTGAATACTTGGCTTGGAATACATTTTCCCTACCTCCTCATGGAAATTTAGCGTACCCCTGTGATGGCATGAAAGACCTGCTTATTTCTCTGCTGAGTACAGTTCTGAAGTACGTAATACCAGCAGAACTTATGGCAATGTGTCAGAAACAGGGAGAGCTGAGAAGATCTTGCTCTCAGTGAGCAAGAACAGAGCCTTCACACAACCTCTATGCTTTCTCCAATTAGTGGTTGGTGCTACAAACTCCCTTTTCCATTTTGAAGGCATTTGGTTGGAATAACTGTCCCCAGCTTCTGTTAGCTACCAGGACAGTACACAGAGCCATGCAGGTGGAGCAAGAGTTAATACCAAAACTACAAGCTTATTGTTAAGGAGAATCTATATATCATGAATATAGCATCACAGTAAAGATGCCCTTCTGTCATCTTCTTGCTTACCTCACCTCATTCCTTTTCTTCTTATTTTCTTTCTCCATTCGGGCCTACTGAAGCAATAATAAGGGTGAGTGCAGGCCCCAGCACCCTTAGCAGACTGTTGAAGTAAGTATCTCTAAAGGGATTGCTTCTTCAAAGTGGTACAACACCAATAGTTTCAGCAAAGCTACACTAAGGTGCAGTAGGAAATAATTCTTGTCAGTCATTTCACTAGTAGGCAAGGAAGAAACAAATATGAAGGAGTTCAGTTTCTCTTGACCGCACAGACATTATTGTATCAGGTATGAAGACTAGGTTGGCTCTCATTATACATGCTGTCATATGGATTTACTACCAATGCATTTCTTCCCTCTCCTCAGTAGTGGGATATGACATATGCAAGCATGGCATGTTGAGGTAATAGGGATCTTTTATAATTACACTAAAGAAAAAATTTCTTGTAAGCCTGTAACCCCATTCTAAGGTCACGTCCATGAGAACTGGATGGCATCGATTCCTAACAAATCCAGATACTGGGTTACAGACAGGCTCTTGTGTTATTTGTACTGTGGATGGGGCTGCCGGTGGTTTCCAGTCAGAGCAATTCCTCAATTTGCTGTGAAATACACTGAGAACCATCATCTCTAAGAGCTGCTTTTACTGCTAATTGCAGCATTCCCCTGTGCATGTTGCTCTTTGGCCTCTGAGACCTGGGACTGCAAGCCAGTGAGTGGGGCTGGGCTGAGCAGTCCTTTGTGGTCTATGCTGGGAGCTAGTCCCATGGAGAAGGTGGTGGATGCTTTTTAGCTTTTGACCACTCAAGCCATTAGCTTGGATGACGGGTTTGTTTTTGTTGTTTAGCTGCCAAATGTGGTAGCCAAGAGAAGTCAAAGGACGCTAAGTTTGGGAATATGTTTAACCACACATCCATCACTGGTCTTTTTAATTAGATTATTGTTTTTTCTTAGAAAAACCTCTCATAAATCACCTACCTCTTCCATTCAGTAGTAGTTTCACTTTTGCATTGCAGCAGCATGAGGCTGAATGGCTGGCAGTGAAGACTGCTCTTTGTAGAGATGGAAAGGATGATCTTGCATAGGAAATACGTGTGGAGCACAGTGTGGTCACTTCATTGCTGCTAAATTTGCTGGCTGCTAAGATTCTGCCTGCAGTGGAAGGATCTTCTGTGAGCAGACCTCTGAAATATATTCATTGCCATGGTGAAAGGGACCTATCCTGTATTTTTGAAATAGTCTTTTGAAAATGGAAGGGATCTATTGCAAGTGCAGAAGGTGCCTTCCAGCACAGCCTCTTCCAATTTGATATTCCTTGGGCAGCACAGCATCCAAGAGTTGTAGTATTTTCATTTCCATCCTCATTCCAAGATAATGCACAGAACATCCAGTAGGTAAATGATCAGGCTGGGTGGTCCCATTCCATGTGTAGTATCGCAGGTGAAGGAGAGAGACCACCACAGTGAGCTACGTGTGCCTCTGCTGGTAGAGATTTGACAAGTTATGGTGGAATGCATATTTGAGGTTTGACAAATGTGTGTCTTGAGCATTTTGTTTGCTAGTCTGAGGCTACAGTCAGAAGTGACAGGTGTAGGGGAAGCTTGGTTTGAGATACTGTCCAGCAAAACTTGTGGAGAGTAGGTTCAACTATGTTCTCCTCAGAGCAAATTGTAGGCATTAGAAGCAAGTTGTGTTGTGCTCTACTTCCTTTTCACCACCGGGAGGAGCTGGTAGAATAGGCTCCCCAAATGCCCCAGGTGCCTTCACTCCAGACTTTTTCTTTGATCCACTAGAAGCAGAGATGCCTGTGAAATGTGCTAGGGTGGTTGTGTGTGTTCAGCATAAACAGCAGTTGCCTGCGTGTATGTTTCTCAGTCACACTGCTCTCCTGGTACAGAAAAGGCAGATACTTCTTTGAGCTCAAGTTCAAACGTTTAAATAGTGTATTGCATTGAACTAGGTGCACTAGAACAGTCAGAAACCAATCTACACAGAGTGATTTGTAAATATCAGAGACATGTCAAAGCCATCTAAAAGCAAAATTCTGCCTTCAGCCAAGGGGAAAATGTATAAACAGGCCTCCAGGCTGTTCAGATGCTGCAGGCAGTCTCCCTGCTTCAGTTAGCAGGCCCCATCACTCTGTACACCATGACCAACTTGTCTGAGCAGTCAAGAGTGCTGGGGAGAAGGGAGCCAGAATATTTAGGTCTTTTTCAAAGTGTCATGGCTCAGCTGTCTCATCTTTCTCAGCTAAGATGAGGGTAGTGAAGAGTTTCTGAGAACACAAATTTAAAGAGCGTAGATAATGTTGGGAGAGTGTGATAAATGTGGACACTCTCAAGACAATAACTGACAGTAACAGTGAGCATGTCTGTGCCACTATTAAATCAGTCAGCGGTTCTTTCTAGCTTACTTTTTTGTAAGGAAGCATAATCAGTTCTTGTGCCTTATGAATTATGTACCTATACAGTATCTGATCTTTGGCTCAGAGTATAAGTGGCAAACACTGTGTGGACCCCACCACAAGGTCACTTTGGGGAAGTAGGTTTTAAAAAAAGCTGTCTGGGGATGAGGTGGTCAGCAGTTCTGCACTGCAGTGTATCATGGAACAGCAAAGGAACATGGATACCTTGAGCTGTGGGAAGGGAAAGAGAAGAGTGACAGGTGCTCCTCCCTTAGCTAGAATTTGCTATTATATTATAACATCTTCTGGTTACCTTATGGTAATTTCAATAACCACAAATGGTCAGAGCTTCATAGCAGGGAGACAGCACAGGTCCATGACTGAGCAAAGAGAGGGAGAGTATTATCCCAAAATACCAGCATCACTTCCCATATCTTCATCAGGCACTTGAGCACTTTGCAGTTGCCCATAGTTGTTTTGCCTCCAGAAAGTCAGAGCTACTGCGCAGAGTAGCTACTCCCTGGGTAAGAGCTATAGTAAGCAGAGTTATTCAAGTTTTATTAGCCTGTGCTACAACTTTGAAAGGCTAGAACAGTTTATGAACTTCCACCTCTACTTAGATATTGAGAAAGTAGTTGCAGAAATTGATTTAAAGAGATCTCATAAGCCACAGACTCTGACAGTTGGGCATTTCAAATGTGTTCTCATGTATGATGAGCTCATTAAGTGATTTGGTGAGGACACTCAGGCTCTAGAGAAAATGCAAGGGCTATTTGAGTGATGAAAAAGCGTGTAAGCCATTTACATGTTTTCTCTCTCAGATGTTGAATTTGGAACTTTTAGCTGATCACAATGCCGAGCATCTGAAGTCCCTGAAAGTCTTTCAAATGAGGAAGGGAAGAATAGGTAGCTATGAAACTTTTCTTGGCTCCTTAGACATTGCCTGCTGCCAACTTTCACTGCTCTGCACACACAAAGCTATTTGTCAGTTAATGCTAAATCCCATACTGGGATTCACAAATGCTTCTTCCATGTGTCTGTAGGGATCAGGCAGATGTACAAAACTGCCATCAAAGAACCTATTTCCTTTGGAGGGAGAGAGAATGGGACCAAATGCTAATGTTGGTATTCTGCATTCAGCTGTAGAAGGCAATCACTGTATCAGGACAGAAGTAGATCTGCATGTATAGTCTGCAGGTCAGTGTAATGGCTACCCCAGAAAGCCTCAAAACTCAGCAGTGAGTTGATCTCATGGATGAAAATACACTGAAGAGCTTAAAAGCCCAAACTGTCCCCGTGAGAAAGCAGGCATTGCTCCATATAGGCTATCACTGGAGGTTCAAGGCTGCAGAAGTAGGCCAAGATCGTTTATTCTATATGCTCATCTAATTTTTGTAATCTGGTACCTTATAGCAGCTCTTTGAGGTAAAGCTCACACCACATCTCATAAAACTGAACCCCATGGCAAACTGAAGGCATTTAGAATAACGTAAGCAAAGTTGGAAATATCATCCAGGAATTCCTTGATGCCTGTAGTCCTGCAGTTTACTGTCCCTGTGAGGATTTGGGATAATGACTTTCAGTTCTGTTTGCCCTAGCTGCCATGTTTTCTATTTGCGTTTTGTTGTAAATTTCTTTTTTCATAAAGGAGTTGTATATTTCTCTGCTACACATGTGAAACTTGAACATGCAGTATAGACTAACGGTCAGCAGTCAAGGCTTGATGAATGTTCACGAAGTGAAAGGAGATGTGGGTAAACCAAAATGAGCCTTAGTTTCTGATACATTGAGAAATTCCTTGTAAGTTGTTCACATTTGAATTCCTCTCTAAGGATTATTAATAAAGGAGACTTAAGCAGCAAGCTAAATTTAGCAAAACTGCAGGGTATGTGTCTCACAGCCATTTAGAAGCAGGTATATCACTTACTGCAAATTATGCTTCCCTTTTTTTCACATGCTTACAAAAATATGTTCATTTCCTCTATTCTGCTGTTGATTTTTCATCTCCAATAAATATCCAAAGAAGTAATGCTATTGTTGGTTCAACCTGGGACTCTAGCAGAAAATGTTTAATAGCGATGATGTGCTTTTACATCAATACATCAGAGTGTCACAAGTTCCATATGTTCAATGAAATCTTTACTGCAAAGGTTGTAGTTATTGTTAAGCCTCTCGAGCTGAACTCTCCAGAAGTGGGTACAGGTATACAGCAGCAAATTTAGCATGCTAAAATGTTTAGTGTGTTCACCTCAAGCTATGTTTTCAGTTCTGGTTAAAATCCTTTCAACAAATACCACCTCTTACGTTCTGGAAACCAGGACAAGACCAAGGCATATATCTCCAATACACGTGACACTATTCTGAGATGGGAGCCAAAAGGAAAAAAGGCTTAGAAATAATTAAACCTGCAGATTTCACCTGGCTGTTATTAAAAAGTATTCCAGAAGTGGCTTTATTCTGCTTTAACTTTTGCTATTTCAATTATATTTTTGCAAAAAATGAATTCTGGAAGAGCATTGGACCACACTGTAGTGCAGCAGGGCCTGCACCAGAATTGTCTGAGTTTGAAATGTGGTATCTGCCTGCCTGAGCTCCCCTTAGAGAAAAGGCTGTTAAGGTAGTGAGATTCTTCTATTTCAGACCTCTCCTTTTATGTCTAAATATTCACAATCACCACCTTGCAATTGGTGGACAAACTGCATGACAGGAAGGATGCTATCATTTGGGTTTAAAATCATTCAAACTCTGTTGCCTTTAAATCTGGACGATCTAAAAGGCCAAGCAAAGTTTTTCATGCCAGTATTCCGTGTCAGCACTTTCTGATTGTATTATGTTGATTTAGGATTTTAGGTTATATATACACTTTAGATCTAGGTCTAGGTTAGAAGAGGACAAGTAATTTTTTTGTGTGTCTACCTTTTATTCTGTGTTTGGTGGAAGGAAGAATGAAGTTTCTGTGTTCAATTGGAGAATACTTTATTTATAGAACACAAGGTGTAGTACTACCATTATTCTGAAGTAGCAATCCATTAGGTGACTGTTTTCTTTCAGTCAAAATAACTTCCATTTTTCTCCATGATCAGTGGAAAACACAAATCTTCAAGTTAATGCTCTAATCCACCTACATCACAGAAATGTTAATGTTTCCTATCTCTCATTTTTCCCACTCTGCTCCTTCTAGCTCATTTTCTGTGAGCTACCATCCCAAGTTATTTGCAACTCTTCCATTTTTAAGTGCTGCATGCCCTTTGAGAATTGAAGAAGCATTGGTCCAAAGAGTATTTGCCAGTAGTGGCTTAGAGTACTGTAACTTCAAGAAGTCTTGGCCTCTTTTCTCTTCATACTCTTAAGTATATTTTGAATTCACTGCCATCTTGCTTTTCTTCCACATAAGAAAATCAGTGATAAAGAAAACTGTTTGTAATGTGACTCTCCGTAGGGATCAAGAAAGTGGTTGGGAGATCTTTGTTTTTGTAAAACAAAAGTAAAAGGATAAAAGTCAGTGGTATACATAGGGAGATGATCTAGACAGCCTAAACTGGTAGCTTAAGGGATACATTACATAGAGCCATAATGAATAAACGCTAGTCAAAAGAGGTAAAGGGAATAAAGACCCTTGTCTATAATCACAAGCTAATACTTTGTTTTGAGAATTGATCAAGGTTGCTAAGTGCTAGTCACATACTTACATCACTCACAAGCCTTAGGAAAACAGAAGTAAAGAAGCAACCCAGGACATCACAAGTTTGAGCTTCCCGTGCAACAAAGGTTTCTTCAATCAAATAGGAAGGCAGGTCTTTGATCATAGCATAAACACTAGTGGTACATAAAGCTCTACCAGAATAATAATTATGAAGTATTTTTAATCTAAAAATACTTCACATAACCAGATGTGGAACTTGTGAGCCCTCTTCCTTCCTTCCTTAGGAGAATGTGTGACATGTGGAGGACATATCCTGGTTTACTGCAGCTGTTTGAGGGAAACAGTTTAAGCTGGTTTAGCTGTGTAAAACCTGCGAGCTTTTCATAACCTCTGAAGGTTGTTCTTATCAACTTACAGAGAAAATACGGGTAAAGAGCTGATTGATGAGAAGCAGAGAGCTGATGTAACAGGTATTTAGATCTTTTAATCTATAAGGTGTAAGATGGAGGTTTTTTTCTCCTGGTAATAAAGTTAAAACAGTGAACTCTGTAAGATCTTTAGATTTTTTTCTTCTTGTGAAGAAAAGCCCTCCTAATAAGACAAACTTTTAATTCTTCTGGATTAGACAGAATTACTTACCTTATCGGCCCTCTGAATTTATCCTTCAGTCCTTGACACCATGAGATTCATTGAGCCCTCCTTGCAAGACATCTCTATTTAAAATATCTAAGTAGTGACTAACAGAGGAAGGAACAGGATTGAGAGCTGGCTGCTAAGTAGCTCCTTCATGTAACAAAGAATTTCAGTTGCCTCTCCTTATCTCAGTTGTAGCAGTGTAACTTTGTCATTCTTCAAGCTAAAGGAAATACTAATGCCAAATATCCAGGTAATAGCATGTAGGTTTTATGGCCTAGTGATAAGAAGCAGCTGCAACATGGCCTTGTCTGGGCTTGTCACTGTCCTCAGTCACAATCCCGGAATAAATCAGCTATGTTACAAGTGTACCTACAACAGCTTTTTCAACATTAAGCTGTTTCTTTTTGCCTCTGTTGCCTTATTTGCACTTTCAATTAACTTATGTAGATGACTGGTATTTCCAAAGGCATGAAGTTCCTACAAATGCTGTAAAAAATCTTTAGCCATATGTAGGAAAGAGACAAGTTAGCACATTCTGTGAGGATGCCATGTAGGTTGAATTCTACTATTGTGGTATTTGCAGATTCTGAAATAAAACATGAAGTATTCTGATATGTGCAGTTATATATAGATAGATGCACATATTTTCATCTATTCTGATATATATAGTGGTTTGAGATAATGAGTCATCCCAGGTATAGCTAGAATGTTGTATAACTGCAGATACAGGATGTGAGGGAGGCAGTTAGCACTGGAAGCATGGTAAAACCATGGGAGTTATGTGGAGCAAGGGGTGAATTCAGGAACACAGTGTACAAATCTGTACAAACCCAAGCTTTGCTCGGTTTGCTGTTCACATAACAAATGAAGTGCTATTTGTCCAGAGACATTTTTCACGTAGCATAGGAGTGCCCACAAACCGTGAGTAGAATAGCACTAAGCATTAGTTCCTGCTGATAAAATTTAAAAGCAAAACCTTTATCATTATTAGGCTCTTTGTCAGATCAGGCAGTTACGGCAAATCCATGGCAACTTTTCCATTAGATTCTTAGGTTAGTATTTAAGCAAACAATTAAAGGGACAAACAAGAGACTGCATTAAGCAGTACAGCTTCAGCAAGACTGCACTAAGGTCAGGTGTAATAAGGGAGTATTTTCTTTAGAAGCCATACCTAGGTTTTTCTTACTCCTTTGTAAGGCAACTAGAGATGGCAGAGGTTTTCCTGCTGGAGAAACAGGATGAATAGAGACTTTTATTTTCACAGTTCATAGTTGAATCAGCAGTGATAACTTATGGTCTTGTTACCTGCTTTTGCAATTCAGTGGCAATGTTACAGTCTTAATTTATGCCACATCAAGTTAACTGGCAAAGGAGTATAAGAGAGAAAACAGAAACCCTTTCATATCGATTTACTCCTAATTGTTTTCTAATCAGTTTAGGTTCCATTTGTAATGGGAGAAGCCAAATCAATATTCAGCTGGGTAAATGTGCTATGGAGGCAATCTTTCCTGATGCCAAATACGGAAATAATGCCAGCTTGCAGTGTTATGACCTTTCTAATCTCACTATATTAACAATGCTGAATCTTCAATTTCATGACTGCCAGGTTGCCACAGCGCCCCTCGCTGGGAGGATGTTTTACTCTACACTGACTGTGCCTTACCCACCTCAATAACTGTGATGGAATTCATTGATAATGCTTGCAGCGTGCTTTTGAAGTAAGCTGTTCTATTTTAGCAGGATGGGAAAGCTAAGAAGGGAGAGAGGTGAAATTGTTTGCTCAAGGCAAAAATGTAACCAAGTTGCAGAATTCCAATGCCTTTGCTGTACTCAAAATTACAAGTATGTTCTTTTTATTACATTAGTTTATCGATTGTTTCAAGGACAATGAGAATGTTTTCCACACACATGATTTTCTATAAATCTGCTTGTACAAAGAAAAGCACTCAGAAATCTTTGTCAATATTGTGTTTTTAGTAGTATTTGTGTTTAATACATCCAAACCCAAAATACTAATATTTACAGTACTGATAGATTTGATTTGTATTTCTAAGATTCAGGAGATATTAAAATATCCAAATTCTTTAAAGTTTTTCTAGTAATCCAAATAATACTAAAGTCTCACCGGCATCCCAAGACTGATGAGCTCCAGGTACAAAAGCCTGCATTCTTCATTTGCCTTTTTTATTTAATAAACTTCTGCAATACATTTTTGGGCCTAGAATCTGTATTATTTCAAGCATTTTTGAGCAGCAATGCTCAAAATTGCTGTACTCAATAATTGTAATTGCTATATTCAAAAACCTACAAAGTGCAAGTGAAACTTATGGGGCACTTTTACAACTAACACTAATATGGGGGTTTTGGTTTAGGAGTTAAACGTTCACCTTATTATGTTGTTGAATAGATACTAATTCTCTAATACCAGAAGTGTTCAGGGAAAGGAAATATGACTCTCTGAATCTGTAGCCTTAGAGGGATTTGGCATGCTAGCCTCCTCTTGTATTCTCTTAGTGTTTAAAACCTCTTGGAAACACTTCTCTGTAGTGCTCAAAGTGTGAGGCGCCACAGATTTAGTGAGATCACTGACCTTGGCCTGTCCAGAAGGCAGAACATTACATCTCAGTTCCTGATTTGGAGTCATGTCTTGTATACTGCTAGAAAGCTGGTTTGTAATCTGTGGTAATAGTAAAGAAATTTTTTTCCTGTGGCCCTTGCATCTGGATGCCATTTATTTGGTAATTAGCTCAAGCGTATTCATTTTACTTTCTGAGGTACCTCATTCGTAAAGAAGCTAAGGCAAATGACTCTAAGACACATCCTTGAAATGTTGTCACAGTAAGAAAGAAATTCTTACAGGTCAGACTCAAGAGGTAACAGATGGCCGGCATTATTGATGCTGTTACTGATCATGCTGATTCCGTTGATACTCTTAACAATTGCTAATCAGGACCCAAGCCATGAAGCGCATAAGCCCATGGAAGATATTAGAATCATAGAGTGGTTGGGGTTGGAAAGGACCTAAAATCATGTAGTTCCAACCCCCTGCCATGGGCAGGGACACCTCACAGTAAACCATGTCACCCAAGGCTCTGTCCAACCTGGCCTTGAACACTGCCAGGAATGGAGCATTTACCACTTCTTTGAGCAACCTGTGCCAGTGCCTCACCACTCTCACAGTAAAGAACTTTGTCCTTATATCTAACCTGAACTTTCCCTGTGTAAGTTTGAACCCATTATCCCTTGTCCTCTCACTACAGTCCCTGATGAAGAGTCCTTCCCCAGCATCGCTGTAGGCCCCCTTCAGATACTGGAAGGCTGCTATGAGGTCTTTACACAGCCTTCTCTTCTCCAGGCTGAACAGCCCCAATTTTCTCAGCCTGTCTTCATACGGGAGGTGCTCCAGTCCCCTGATCATCCTCGTGGCCTCCTCTGCGCTTGTTCCAACAGTTCCATATCCTTTTTATGTTGAGGACACCAGAACTGCACACAATGCTCCAAGTGGGGTTTTACGAGAATAGAGTAGAGGGGCAGGATCATCTCCTTCAACCTGCTGGTCACACTTCTTTTGGCGCAGCCCAGTATATGGTTGGCATATATTCAGGAGCGGAGACTGACAGTTGTGAACTGCATCGACCTACTTATCCATGAGGAGTGGCTGAGGAAACTCGGGGGTTTAGTCTGGAGAAGAGGAGGCTCAGGGCGCACCTTATAGTTCTCTACGACTACCTGAAAGGAGGATGTAGTGAGGTGAGGGTCGGTCTCTTCTCCCAAGTAACAAGCGATAGGACAAGAGGTAATTGCCTCAAGCTGTACCAGGGGAGGTTTAGATTAGATATTAAGAAAAATTTCCTCACAGAGAGGGTCATCAGGCATTGGAACAGGCTGCCCAGGGCAGTGGTGGAATCACTGTCCCCGGAAGTGCTCAGAAACTGTGTAGATGAGGCCCTCAGTGACATGGTTTAGTGGTGGCCTTGGCACTGCTGGGGAATGGTTGGGCTTGATTATCTTAAAGGTCTTTTCCAGCCTAGTTGATTCTATGATTCTTCATGATCTAGTAATCATAAGGATGTCATGTCACAGTTAAGAAATGAGCTTTGATAAATTGCAATGCCTTTGAGTAACGGCAGTTACCGCAGGGGTAGGGACTGTTTTCTGACAAAATTTACAACTAAAAGGAAGCCTAGATTTAAGCTATTCCCTTGCTACCAAGATCCAGTTACAAGGCAAAAGTATTTCCTTCTTAACTGGAGGGCTTCCCGTGTATTAGGAAAGTAACTTCCTAAAACACCAGGGCACTCTTATTTGGAATTCATTAAATGATCATGATAAAAATAGTGTATTTTTCCCTGCACAATAGTGAACTATTCATGTGTAAGGGATGCTGTACTAGTAGTCTGTCTTGTCTTCCACCGAGCTTCCAGGTTTTTTAATTGTCTTTCAGTATTAGCACTCAATAGGACAGCTCCAAATCTCCAAATCCCAAGTGCTGAAATGCAGTGTAACAAATCACTGCGCTGTGAGCTGGTCCACATTATGCAAACGTACCAGCTGCTGCCAGTTAGCTTGGCACTGGAGCCTGATTAAGTATTTATGCCCATGTAAAACACTTCCCAGAGCTTGAGCTTATATGTACAAAAAAGCCTTTGATTTAAACCAAAAATAAGCTTGTATGGCAGGGGTGGGTGTGAGAAAGAAGCCTTGCATACAAACCATGGCTTGAGCATAAGGAAATACTATGCTTTTAGACTGCCATTAAATCAACAAAACTCCTTTGAATGAAAAATTTTACCGCCTCTTTTACATCAGCAATATTTAATAGTAAAGGCTGTGCCAGGAATGAGGGAGAGCTTTCTGCCTCAGAAGGACAGATTCTGTGTTGTGACTTCTATTTTTCAGCTGAAATGCCTTTTGGGAATAGGAAACAGGAAAAAGGCATTGGAGAAAGTAGGCAGGAAACAAAACAGGGATGATAACGGCAGACTGTTATCATCTGGGAGGATGCACATCAACTGAGAGGAGCACATCTCTGTGCTTTGGTTCCTCAGAGTACAGCTAGCACTTGCTTTGTGCCCGCAAGCACACTGTGCCAGTACCCATCCCTAGGTACCCATCTGCTGTGTAGTGCACTGCAATACCGCTCTAAAGCTTTATCTTTAAATGGTACTGTTATGGTAACACAAAGTGAGCAAGATTGATACAAAATATATTCAAGAGCAGTTTGAGGAATAGGGTGAGTTAGAGGAGAAGAATAGAAGGGAATTGCAACAAATTAAATGAGCGTGGATTTACTAACACAGCAGTGTCTCAGTGATGTATGAACTACTCTTTAGGGATAGAGGCAGCCCACCTGCTTTAGACTGTTGATGTATCTCAGCAGTAGTTGGCAGGATCTACACACTTAATTTTATGATATAGTCAAAATAGAAACTCTAGAGGTTGGTGCAGCATTCCTAAACTAGAAAATCTAGTTGGAGAGATTAAATCTCTCCTACTTTAGTATATTTTAGTTGAAAACGCTTCTAAAAGACATGCAAATGAGAAAAACAAAACACAGTGAACAAACCTACCTGTCTTCGTGGTGAGTTTATACTATTTTAACACTCGAATCATATAATTTACATTTGAAAGGACCTCTGGGTAAAGGTCATCCGGTTCAACTGCCTGCCCAAATCATGACCAACCTCAGAGTTAGATCTGTTTGCTCAAGGTCAGTCTAGTCAGCTTTTGTGTAACTCCAAGGATGGCGAGTCCACAACCACTACCCTGTTCCAGTATTTCACTATCATATTTTCAATTTTGTTTTTATTATAGCTAATTGTTATTTCCCTTGTTACAGATTTCTTTCATCAATAGATATGCCTCAGCTTCATTCACAGCTGTTGTGCTACGGTATAGTTGCAGCACAGATAAATCAGAGTTTGCTTGAAATGAGCTGGGTTTGGTACCAGAGCAGCTGGTTACAGCAGTGTAGAGCTAAAGGCCTGTAAAATCCACCCGAGAGCCATGGAGTGAACAGGCAAGGAAGGGCCTGCATAATCTCTTTATCAAGGGGGCATAATATGGGACTAAACAGATACAATTCAATAGCATGGGATAGTAGGAGAGTATTGGGTAATTCGAACACTGTGTTAAGTCACAGCTAATTGACATTTTATTGCCAAGTTTTCTAGTATCTCAAACTGCTGCCTCCTAAATTGTATTAAGTGTGACATGCAAGTCATATTCTATTCATCAAAACGCTGCTGAAAGGCCAGCCTCAAACTGATTCGCTTTCTAAGTGAGCAAGGAATGACTGAGAACAAACTAAAGCAGTCAGATGCAAGAATAGAGGGGACGCAACCCGGAGGATGGAGTTTGGTAACTTGACAATATCAAAGCAAGGTTAAAATGTTATCTGGGTATTGGAACCGTAAAGAACTGAAATGAAAAGAATTCCTTACAGGTACAGCAAGTCTTTGCAGAGGGGAGGGAGGTAAGAGTTACATGTTCATGGTGAAGAAGTAGTATTTGATTAGCAAAAGCTCTAAAAAGCTGATGGCATAGGGAAAAGGAGGAGTTTCCATTACTGAGAGGAGATGTAATGCTTACTTTCAGTTGTGCCCTGACTCTCAGAAGCTGGGAATACTGAAGGACACAAAGCAAGTAGCTGTGTGTAAGTGAATACAAGCAACTAGCAACAAGTGAGGCATGCAGTTTTAAAGACATGAATATGGTGATATTTTGGAGCCCTCTGAAATCTTGAGTGCTCTTTAGCTTTGGTGACCGTGTGTTGCCTAAGAGATTGACAGAGACCCTAAGTACTCACAGGGAAATGCTCCTGGGAAATGGAATTCTTAAGCTACTTGAGAGTACCAGAGTACTATCTAGGCAGCAGGTTCCTACTTCTGTGAAGGTAAGAGGAAGAGTTATGCCCAGGATGCTCAATGGAGAGTGTAAGGAAGCGGCTAGTGGCACAACCTGTAGCAACAGAGGCAAACTTAATTGCCCAGGGATCCAATGTGATGAGACGCAGACACAACAGCATATTAAGTGTTCAGCTTTCCCAATGATGCATTATATTTTGAAACAATTAGGTTGATATTGCTAGTATGAGCATGGCATCTGTATTTGAGGTCTATGGCAGGAGATAAAATGCAGAACACATTAAAAATAAGCAACATATAGAAACTTGATATCAGTGACTTAGACCAGTCTGAAGTCAGATGACCTGCTAGGAAAATACAAAGAGTACTAAGATAGGAAATTAACTGATTCATGATCTTAGTTTAATGTATCAGCAGGATGCACTGTGAAAAGTGAGCAGTGGTACAGAAGTCCAGATAACAAGAAAGAACTCTGTTCTTTGAAGGGGTAGAGTTGATGAGAAGTTAGAGCAAGATCAAAAGATGATAAAGTTCTAATGAGTGAAGCATTAGTACTTATAAAGCAAAAATAATGAAAAAAACATTTGCTGCAACAATGTGATTGTCAAGGTGCTTAACATAGACATGGGGGGGTGGCTGTATTCACACAGATCTTGTAATTTGGGATAGCTTCGTTTTCTTTTTAAGGAAAAAAGATGGTTGGCATGATAATTTTAAGAGCTGAAAGGGTGAAACAAGCCTGCTGCATCTCAATTAGATACAGGAAAACTGAATTTGTTTTCAAGAACACCAGATCCAAGAACATTTGCCTCTAATGGCTTAGTTCACCAGAGTGTAAAGATTAGGGCAATTTATAGAACTCTGCTGTCTTGTTATAGCCTAAATTTCATGTGTGTTTAAGTTGATCTTTGGCACAAATGTAACTTTATTTTCACTGGAGTTTATTCTTCTCTTCAAGTGGCCCCTAAGAATCTTCCACTCTCTTTCTTTGCTAAGTTACATTAGTCACCAGCTTAAAAGATGGGATGATATCAAATTTGAATTATCTTACATTTTTGACTACAGTAACAGCTTTGTCTATTTGGAGGTAGTTGTTTGCAGGAAAACATTAAATACCAAGTTACCTTCCCTTTGTTCTCTCCCATTATAGTCTCTGTAAGAAGACAAAAGTAAATTTGAGTAAAATATGGTCAAAACTGCATGTTCAAGTGTCTAAAACCAAGCCACGTCTGTGTATATGTGTATGTTTTCCATCCACACAGCTGCTAGGGAGCACTGTTGTGCTTTGTATATGACTAGGGCAAGATAGCACAAAATCCAGGACTTCAGCAGTTGCTTGGACTGATTGTAGGTAAAGATCATGCCTCTTGGCCAGAAATTCATAAAATTCACTCTGAGTTAGTAAACACAAGAGCACAAGGTCCAGTGATTATCAGACATGTAGCAGCATGAAAGAGGGAGTCACCCAGGATGTGGCAGTACATTGTAATATGGCTTTAGTTCAAATAGTTATCTGAGTATGATACTTTCTCAAAACTTCCTTGCCTGTTACTGTGATTATCATTCTTTATCCAAGGTCATAAACCACTGATAATACATTTCACTTCTCAGGAACAAATGTTCTTCTATACCCTTTTCAGAAAACAGACTTCTGATCACTTACTAGCAGTTGCATACTCTCACATCAACACGTTTAAAATGTTCCTTATGACATTACTCATTTTAAAAAGTATATGGTAGAGTTGACTGTTGAAAATTGTTAGTGTGCGGATCTATGGCAATATTGGTTTATGATTTAATGTGTAGCTCTCTGCCTCAGGAAGTACTGTGGGAAAGGAGAGCATAAATTTCCTCATCTTGCTCTAGGGACACAGTGGTACAGAACAGGCAGAAGTACTGCTTCTCATGAAGGCCAGTGTCCAGGACAAAGATCCTGGTTCTTCCTCTCCAGATATTCTGAAGTGGAAGGACTGGCTGGATGGCCGCACGCAAAGAGTAGTGCTCAGTGGCTCAGTGTCCAGCTGGAGACCAGTAACGAGTGGTGTCCCCCAGGGATCGGTGTTGGGACCGGTCTTGTTCAACATCTTTGTGGGTGACATGGACAGTGGGATTGAGTGCGCCCTCAGCAAGTTTGCCGATGACACCAAGCTGTGTGGTTCGGTTGATACATTGGAGGGAAGGAATGCCATCCAGAGGGACCTTGACACGCTTGTGAGGTGGGCTGATGCCAACCTGATGAAGTTCAACCATGCTAAGTGCAAAGTCCTCCACCTGGGTCGGAGCAATGCCAGGCACAGCTACAGGTTGGGCGGGGAGGAGATTGAGAGCAGCCCTGCGGAGAAGGACTTGGGGGTGTGGGTTGATGAGAAGATGAACATGAGCCGGCAGTGTGCGCTTGCAGCCCAGAAGGCCAACCGTATCCTGGGCTGCATCAAAAGGAGTGTGACCAGCAGGTCGAGGGAGGTGATCCTGCCCCTCTACTCTGCTCTCGTGAGACCTCACTTGGAGTATTGTGTGCAGTTCTGGTGTCCTCAACATAAAAAGGACATGGAAGTGTTAGAACAAGTCCAGAGGAGGGCCACGAAGATGATCAGGGGACTGGAGCACCTCTCGTATGAAGATAGGCTGAGAAAATTGGGGCTGTTCAGCCTGGAGAAGAGAAGGCTGCGTGGAGACCTCCTAGCAGCCTTCCAATACCTGAAGGGGGCCTATAGGGATGCTGGGGAGGGACTCTTCATGAGGGACTGTGGTGAGAGGACAAGGGGTAATGGGTTTAAACTTAAACAGGGGAGGTTTAGATTGGATCTGAGGAAGAAGTTCTATACTGTGAGGGTGGTGGGGCCCTGGAATGGGTTGCCCAGGGAAGTTGTGAATGCTTCATCCCTGGCGGCGTTCAAGGTGGGGTTGGACAGAGCCTTAGATGGCATGGTTTAGTGGGAGGTGTCCCTGCCCATGGCAGGGGGGTTGGAACTCGATGATCTTGAGGTCCTTTCCAGCCCTTACTATTCTGTGATTCTGTGATTCTGTGAAGATGCCCATATTCCTTCCCATCTCTTTTCTCCAGCATGCTGCAAATGTTGTGATTGAATTCTTTTTCCCTAGAGACCAACAACAGTACTTCTGAAGCTTGTGTTTAGGGGATAGAATTCTTAGGGAGATGGACTATGCAGGGAAAGGTCTGATAATTTCTAGTCTGAGCTTGCCCACATTATCTTCTCTGCAGAGATTCTTGCTCCACCCCAGTGGAGGAAGGCTCTGTTATTTGAAGAGCTCTCAAACCATTGCAATTTATAGCTGACACAATAGGGAAAGCTAAAATCAATGCTAGTTTACCATTCTGTAAGTTATTATCTTTCAGGACATACCTCTTAAAAATCTAAAGGAACAGTGAAACAGGGAACTGCCTATAGAAACCATAACACCCATTCCTGCTGGTCACTTCTGTGTGTTTCTTGCACCAGATCCTTTCCCAGAATGACAGTCATTTCCAGAAAATAGCCCTGATGGACTTTAGCGGGGAGACAATGAAAGAGTATTTTGCTTTTCCCATTTTCACCTTCCCCTCCACATCATCTTGCAGTTCAGCAGCTCAAAGGTATCAGAAAATAGTACATCTTCCTCCTGTGGCTACTGCCAGAGAATGTTGCTGGTCATTATGCATATATGCTGCTCTCTGAGTGCTGCTAGGCCAATCTGTGCCTGAGAAGTAGCCTTCCACAGCTGTTCTCAGTGCAATTGCTATAAAATCTGTTCTGAGCATTGCTGTCAAGCCAGAGACACGCATCTACTCGGGCTCCCACTGTGCCTACATGAACACTAGTAAAGGTGGAATTTTCATGGTGTAACCAATATTGTTAGCAAAGAGACCACATCCGTTTCTCTGGTTTCCAGTTGCTGCTGTTGGTCTCCTGCTGGAATGTGTGAGCTTTGAGCTGCTTTTTCTAGAGCTCAGCATCTTTGTCAGAGGTTGTATCAGCAAAAGACATGAGGCACTGTCAGTCCAGGGCTAACAGGCATGGCTGTGCTGCGGGGGTGCATCCACTCTGGCACTTTCTTGGTCACTGCACATCACCCGTGACCTCTCCTGCATCGTGCAGACAGCAGAAGGCTGAGCATTCCAAGTTGCCTCACCTGTCTTTTTGCATGGCTGCATACAAAGCTGTGGTAACAAAACACCACACACTTCATTCATCGTTGTGTATCCAAACCAAAGCCGTCTGCTGACCAGCTTGGTGCATGTAAGTTTCTTATATGGTTTCTAGAATTCCACATATGGAATTGTTGACTTTCACACTTGTCTAAAGGAATTCTTGCTAGTTCAATGGCAACAAACATTATACAGAGGCCTGACCTTATCAGCAGGCAGTTGTTTGCTCCTCGAAGCTGTGAAGTGCTTACTTGAGTATCTGCAAAACCAGCACAAAGCCTTCTCCAGGATTTATCTCCAAGAACTGTGTGGAAATTTTTTCTAGTATGTTTTGCTGGATTATCTGAGGAACGATAATGAAGTACTCACACCCTCTTTTGATTTCTGCTTCACTGACCTTCAGATTCTTTTCATAGGTGGTAGCAATAGATACCATCTAGACTTACATGTTCCTCTAAGCAATGCCATGGAGAAGTGCACTTATACTGCCTTGTTATAGCTTTTGCTTCAATACAGCATACATTTCCAATTTCTATTTCTCTATCATGGACAAAGTTTAAACATTTTTCTTCATATACTTTTTTCTCTCAATTAAAAATCCACTGTTAACCTGGCAAGCCAGCAGCAGGAGCAGGGGAAGCTCTGAATTTAAATGCTTCAGTGCATTGCAATTACCCAACTTGGCTTTTGCTTTCAACAGCCCTAATTTTGGCTGTTGTTTTACATTTCAATGTTTAATAATGTGTGTATCTAGCCAACTGTCAATCTCTTTTCTGAACTGATGCAATAGTTTAACATTGATACAGGGCCCCAAACTATGGGCTACACTCCTTAAAACAGAAGGCATGTCACTCATAAAGTGGTTCTCCATCAAAATGGATTGCTCCTATAATCTCTTCCACAAGCTAACACCATGTCTATTGTGGGTAGTGAATGACCAGAGTATGAATTCCAGATTAGTTCTCCAGATAGACACTGTTCTACAAAAATAGCTTAGGGATGGGAGGTCCTACCAAAACAACCTACTCTGCATTTGAAGCAAACTGGGTATTTCAAAACAAGTAATACTATAGGCGAGTGCCCACACTGGGAACTATTATCATACATTTCACCCCACTGCGAAGCACAAACCAGAATGAATAATGCTTTTATTTTAAACGATATCCAGACTATGTGAACTATTATTACAGGCTATTTCCATTGCAGAAATAGTGTTAGATAGCCTGTTTCTGTGCAGAGAGTCTTATCTTGCTGTTCTTGAAAGCTGTTTTCCAGGAGGTTACCAAAATGACAGCTCTGTGGAAAACTGTAATGTTCTGGTTGGAAAGATAGATAGATTTTTCTTCTTCCTTTTCTTAGACAGCATACCTTTCGCTTAAGTTTGCTTGGTCCACAACAGACTCTTCTGTACCGTTAGGAAGCACTTAAACCCTACCTTGTCCACTTCCTATGGCAAAAATAACTGTGCTTCTGTGAAGGAGACACTTGTATCTGTTTAACAGGCGCTAGAGAAAATGATCTCTCACCTCCATCTTCAGTAGCCTTTTCATGAAAACTCACCAAGTCTAGGAAACGAAGTTTGAAATAGTCATTGTTCTTGAAAACACCGTTCCGTGTTTCCACAGAGTCAGCTCCTTCCAGTTTTACTAAGAATATTTGTGTAGCACTTTTCCAAACAAGAAGTAAGCATTTCCTTTCACTGCCAATTAATACTCTTTCAGTTAATGATAGCAACATCAGAGTTAGGTTTTCACCACAGAGCACAGCATGTGCACATGAGCTCCACCTGAGAAAATGGTAGGGACAAGCATCTTATATGCCAGCAGCATGCGGAAGCCAGTATCATCAGTACAGACTCATGTCGCTGTCTTTGAGAAAGCCTCTGCAAGGTACTCTCTGTTACGAATGCTTTAATCTTCTCTGCAGTGTAAGGAAGGATTGTGATTGGTGACGTACAAAACTTTACCAGCTTGGAGGAAAAAAGGTTAATTAAAAGAAAAGGCCCTAATCGTAATAAAATTCCAATTGTGTACAACAAATGTATCAGAGGGAGAGACTAAAACTCGTGAAATTAACAGAAAGTTGTTATCTATACATTCAGTCTCTGTCCTTTTCTGTGATACGCATATAACAGGAAATAGGTTGTTGGGCTTCTTACAGCAGAGTGCACATGCTCTGTGCACATACACGCACTGGCAGGACTGGTCTTGCTTAGTTCCCATTTTACTGTCAGTGATGAAGAAGTCCTAAAATTTCTCCTGTTTGCATCCAGCATTATCCAGGGGTTAGAAAGTGGTACAGTAAAGAAGGTAGTGCTGCATCCTCTCAGGGAACGATGTGGAATTCTCTACAGTAATTCTGGCTGTGAACAGTGGTTAACCATAACCTTTCTTCCTCCTGACAAAGGAGAACGAGGCAGGAATTGTTTGTATTGCAGCAGACGTTTTACTAGAAGTACAGATTTGGATGCATTGCAGTGAGAGAGAGAGTGAAATTGTCAGTGTCTAGCGGTCAAATCTAGGAACAATCCTGCACAAGTTCAGTGTAGCTCCGTGGCTTTTTTGAATCATACAGACTTCTATGCTAATCTGGCTTGGGAGGCTTGATTGAAGCATAGTTGGGACTTCTGTGTTTCCAATAAAATCAAACAATGCATTTTTATGCTGGTTTAAAATTTGTCATTTCTTCTATGTATGGACCAATAGGCTTTAATTTATTTTGTTTTTTTTCTTATTGTTCTTATGAGGCCTTCATCCCAGCTGACTGTAGCACCAGTGTGCTGCACTTCTGTGTATTAAGCTTACTTCTAGGACTTCATATAAACATTGAAGAGGCAGAAAAGTCTGTGCCGCCAGCTATCACTTATGCTCAGTGTACAAATCAAAAAAGAATTGAGAACACTATACTATGGATAATGCCTTAAGTAGATCAAGCTTGAAATACGTAAGCCCTCACTCCAGAGGCTGTGCTGAGTCTACAGTTATTTCCCCTACATGCCTTTATCTGGCTTAACAGATGATCTGCTCTAGAGCTGGTCACTCTTTCATCTGATGCAATTTTAAGTTGTCACTATCAGGTATAGTTTGAGTAGATCATCAGTGTTATCTCTGGTAAGTCACCCTGTGGCAAGGTTCCAAAGTGCCACCTAGGACTGAGCAGCCCAGAAAAGTGAACTTGAAGTTCAGTCTAGGAGAGCAGCCTCACACTGCAGCACTAGGCTCTGCATTGGTCCCCTACTACTTTAATTTTGCCCAATAACTTGTTTGCCTTGTGGCATTTCAGCCTTTTCTCTCATATTCCTTGTTGTTGTGAATAAAACTGTTTAACATTAAAGAGCTCCTTGTAGAATCCTAGCACCATAGAACAGTTTGAGTTGGAAGGAACCTTCAAAGGTCATCTAGTCCAACCCCCTGCAATAAACAGGGACATCATCAATTAGACCAGGTTGCAGTAGCTTTAGTTATGAATGTTGTGGTCTTAATTTTGGTCTTACAATCTTTATCAGATTCTTTAACTCTGAAGAGTTCAGTGGGTATCTTTTATAGGACTCTTTTGATAGGATGCTGACAATTGCAATAGCTGTGATAAAACCAGGAAATCCTTTTGGTTTGCAGCATCCCCAGGTCTGGGAGTGCCTGGATCCCTGGCTGAGCGCACTGCCCACTGTTGGGCACCCACTCTGCGCGGCTGTGTGGGCAGGCAGAGTGTGGGGAAGCCCTTCACCTCTTGGTTCTCAAACACACAGCTCATACTACACAGAGGCAGCTGGAACGCAAACCTCTTCCCATTTCCTTTATCACTGAGCTAATTTTGTGGTGCTACAAACATTGCAGTGGAGGGGGTATTTCTGCGCTTTTTTTTTTTCAACATTAGGGGACTTTTAAACCAGCAGCTTTTATTTGTTCAGAAAGTATTCAGACTTTTGTTAGTCTACAGCTCTTCTGCTACACTGCTTGTAGAAGCAGCATAATTGAATGAGCTGATCCTGTGGACGCAAGACAGAGGCTGTGGTCATCCACAGCTTGGCTTTACCAGTCAATTCCTCTTTTAAGAAATCCTTCAAATTCCTTACGCTTTTGAGATGCTTACCTCTGTCTGAAAGCCTTCAAAGAACTGAACTGTGTGCATTTCCAGTGTAACTGCACATCTCCAAGCATATGATTGCTGGTTTATTTTATAGCTTTCGGCTTATTCCCTTCATTACATAACTTCTTCATTTGGGAAAAGTGATTAGTTACTTTTGTGTGTGTATCTCGGTTCTCATGAACTTTAGTATCCCTGCTTTGTCTGTTCACCACTTATGTTACAACATCAGCAAAGAAGGATGAATGCCTGTTCTAATTAGTTCTTTCCCTGGAGGATCACACAGAGATCTCAAGTCAAATTCCTGTAAGCACATTTGCTTTAGAGTGCAGATTCCAAACTGAGTTGTCAGGTTTTTGATCAAGACCAAGGAAAGGATGGTATAGAACATTAAGAAAGAGTGCATGTGTTAAAGGGACATTTATGTGTTTATGTAAGTCCCAGTGGTGAAGAGACAAAGGTCTTCCTCCTGCGCTGTAGCATTTACTGAAGAGTGTGAAAATAAAACTAAGTAACACTTCCAGTAATATTTAGGTTAATTTGTATGCCACAATTTGGCTGTAAGCCAGCGTTAAGCTTCAGGTCACTGCAGAAAGTTACTAAGCTGTTCATACAGAAATTATCCCGACACCATTTTCTGAGTCGAGATACCTGTTACAGGCATGAATAGAGTCAACATGCAGAACCTGTGCTGGCTGCACTGACTTATCTCAGTGGTGTTTCGTACATGTCACGCTGATGTCCTCACCAGTAGCCAAGCATTTGTGTCCGAGGGGGGTTTACAGAGCAATGCTGAAAGGGTTACACTTGTTCCCTGCTAACAGGCATGTCACAGGGACAGCTGCTGCATGAGAGTGAGTTGGGGGGAAGGAAGTCTTGTAGAACCCAGGCTCCCCTTACATTTATTTAATCCCCATGAAGGAATGGGTAATAATGCTAATAGTATGCCACCAACGAATAGGCCTGTCCTTCCCATCAAGTCCAGAGAGCAGCGTCTTGCAGCTGTTGCAGTGCAAGCAGGAAAAAAAGAGCTCGAATAAGGAGCAGCTGGCACCTTGTGCCTTGTCTGTAGACACACACAAACTCCTCCTTTAGATGGATTAATACCTAAAAAACTATACATGCTTCAGCTGCAGTCCCAACTCCCTGCTTAGATTTGCAGGCATTTGTATATTTTGAGAGATCAGCCAAGTTCTTTCCAGTGTTTCAAGGTCCTGACAGACATTAGGGTCTGCCTTCTGCAGTTGTTATATGGCAGCACATATAGGCAGCTTTGGTAAGTTCAGCTTTTGCTTATGCCTATCTGCAGGAGGTTTCAAAGCAGTGAGCTGCAAATGGAAGTGCTTGGGGCGGATCTACTTCAACTACCTTCCCTTTGCAAGAGAGAAAAGATAATCATTAGCTCTGTCTTACCAGTCCTATGCTGACCTCTTGCTAAGACACAGATATTTAGATCCATAGCATGCACATGAGAAGAGGGTGTGGAATGATATCATAACCACATGGTCTTCAAAGGTATTTTGAAAACTCAGATTTGGTAACTATAGCTGCTAAAGTCAGACTTCCCTTTGTTTAGGATAGCTTTGAATGGCTTCACTGTTTTGATTCCTGCAGTTAGTTTTAAGACTGTCTTTGGTACCTTTCAAGCAGCAGACCTTTCCAGTGTGCCTAAAAAAGTAGTACAAGAGCCTGAAACCAGAACCAGGCTTGCCAGGTCTGATAAGGTTTTGGCATCTTTCAGTACCTCCTTCCCTGACTGACATGGAACCGTGCTGTACTTGGGGAGCAATGATCACTATGATCTCACTGACAGTGAGAGCTCTGTGGTGTTGTGGCTAACCTACAGCATTAGCACTGAAGCCACAGAGTCTTTACATCCGTGCTTCCAAACTGCTGCAGGTGTCCAACTAGGAGTACGTGTTTCATAGGAAGATGGTAAGAGCGCTGACACTCTGCAGATGTGTATGGCTGGAAACTGCTACTGATGCTACACCCGCAGAGGTTGAGCAAAATTAAGTTTAGAAACCCCTGTTCTACACTTTGCTGTAGGTCTGAGCATTGATATTATAGGTCAACAGCTAAATCCTATGATCTATGTCTCCCCACCATTTACTTGGTATATGATAAACAAACACACGTATCACCAAAGATGGGAATGAAAAAGGCAAGTGGTTTGTTTCAACCTATCTGGGATAACAGGGAGCTTATCTTTGGGAAACAAATAAATACACTCTTTTTTCTTAATGGTGAGTAGTATTTATTTAAGGTGCCTTTACTGAGGTATTTCTTAAGGCTTTCAGGCGTTTAAAAGGATTTTTTTCCTGCTTTGGTTAACAAAGTTATACTAATTCACAGCAAACAAATGTAACTTTTGTGTCAAGAAGCCTTTAGGTTTCCCTTGCCTGTTTGTTTTGCTACTATTTATTTATGTATTTATTTATTAGGCTTTAAGATAAGTATTTTATTGAGGTTTTGGTGGCAGACGTGTTATGTGGTTTGCATTTCTTGCTGCTGTTTTCTCGTGAGAGGCTTTCTGTAATAGCTGTACTCTCACTATATCCAAGTTTATCCTCACTTCAGTATTAACTCATCATCTCTTCATCTGATTCCTAACTGTAAATACAAACACCTTGTGCTCAGGTGTGTGTTAGTAATTTACACCTGAGGTAGTGGACCCCTTGCATCATACTGGTTTAAGAGCTAAGGCTAAGTGCTGCTTGCTCTCAATCTTGGTAACTGTGCAGCTGCAGGCTAAACTGCCTGAAGGCTCAGTCCTGCTGCCTGCATTCTGTAGTTTCAAAGAGTAGGAAAGGGACCGGCTGCCTTGCTGGGAACCCAAGCAAGGCCCTTAGAAGTCCCAGGCAAACAGAGCACTGAACCTTGCCATGTGTATCACCAGTATGGCTTTGTAATGGGACAGTTTACTCCAAGTCAAACCAAAGCCACTACACTCAGCTTCTGTGCAGAAAAGGTGTAGTTCCTGTGGGATATATAGCCCCTCCTCATTGTATTGGGAGAGGGTTCTGCTCAGTCTGACATAGACCTGGAGTGGAAAATCACTAGATATTTCACTTCTGTGTTACTATAAATGAGCAGAATTTGAGCCACTGCTAAAACTGGTCTTTTGTTTAGTGTCAAGCACAGAGTAAAGGAAATTGTACTGAAAAAAAATAAAACCTGTGGAGTCCATGTGGAGTTTTGATCTCCTAGAACCTAAGCCTTTTTTCCCCACCGCTTCTAAGCCCTAGCTTGCATCAGTACAGATTTAAATATAACCTGACCTTCCATCAGTTGATTTTGGAGTTCCCACAGCTTTTGGTATGATCTTTAAAAGGATACCCAATCAGCTGTGTGACTGATGTAACCTCCTTTGTGCTGGACATGAACGTGATGTAAAATGTTACCAAGTCAAAGATGGAGTACTGCTGCCTGAGCCTTGGCTGTGGAACAGGGAACGCTCGGCAGACTGCAGTATGAGAGCTTTCATGCAACTTAGTGGGGCTTGTACAGGCAGGGGAGGGACCACAGATCCCAGCATATACTTCAGTGACTGCAAGTTAATCCATTAGACACAGGGGGCAGGATTTAAGCCAGGAATGGATTGCAAACTATTTTTACAAACTAGGGTGGAAAAGATCAGATAGACGCCAAAGTGTCAGAGACCTTTTTCAGTGGGCTAAGGCAGAGGGGGTCTTCTGTTTTCATTTGCCTAGGAGAATGCAGAGATAGGAAATCTGAAATGCATTGCCTCTAGGCCACAGGGTAGAGATAGGAATACTTTGCCCCCACCACCTTACCCCCCAAAATGCTTTTATTCTACATAAACACTTCGTCTTTAGGCATCTCAGTGATGGCAGGTTGTCACTTTTGCTGCCTCACAGGAAACAGAGTTCTGTTCCTGGAGTAAGTTAGACCTACTGTGATGAATTCCAGATGAGATATGGGAAGGCCTAGGGAGGTCTGGCTTGAGTGGAAGATTCAACTTGGAAAAATGGATAATGACTAAATGGACAATCTAGATGCACTCGGAGAATCAACAGGGCATAACAGGAGGTAGCAGTAGCAACTTGTATTTTTCAGATTTCTCATCTCTTCCCACTGCTGTTTCCAATGGAAGGGCCAGGGAATGTGTAGATCTTGCTATTTTAACTGCACTCAGATCTCCTCTGATACAAGGAACGTGCTGGTCTAAACTAGCACTGGTGCAGTACTTGATGTTTACCTCCCCATGCAGCAACGAACTACTCTATCATTGTCCTCAGTGGAATTTTAGCTTTAGACTAAATAGGGATTGATTTAAGTATTTGCTTAAGTGAGCATCTTAGGTGAGTCATACCTATAAGCACCTTTGAAATACCAGCATTTCAGAGCAGCATATGGAATTAGCAGGGAAGCATTCCACATTACAGTAAAAATAAAAGCGCTGATCCCAGAGCTTTGGTTTTCAGTGTCTCCCAGGCAGGATGTCGTGTACTTGTGTGGGTGGGTGAAGATCGGAAGGGCACAGGCCTTTCCTACACTTCCAGCATGTTCACCACCCCCACTTCTGATGGAAGGTGCTGCAGTAAAGAAAACAGCACATTTTCAGCCATAACTCTGTGTTTTTCCTTTGTGGTCTGTTTATAGTTCATGGATCGTACTTTAGAATGTTCTTTCACAATCTAATAGGCACTATACTTACCACAAATATAGATCAGTAACAAAACCCACTGGAATATCTCCATCTGTGTAACTAAAGAAAAAAGCCAGAAGACTTCATATCTTACAGTTAAAGCAGTTCATTAACAAGAAATAGCTCATGTAACTGGAATTAACGGCCGATTTCTTCATAGTTCTGTCACTTCTAAATATTTACACGTTTATAACTGCAGGCAAACACATCGCGATCTGAAAATGTGCTCTGTGGTTTTTATACTGCGGTGCATAGTCCAACCGTGTGCATAAACCTCGTGTTTATCCCTGTATTTCCCAAATCCTAATAGAAATTGCAAACCTGTAAATTGGGTTTATACTATGCTTCTGGATGTAGCTGAACTTCGTGTATAAGAATGACATCATTGTTTCTGGAGTAACTAGCCTTACATGAAAAGAGGAAAATCAGAAGCAGACTTTTAAGAGGAAAATATCAAACAAAATAAATGGTTTGAACACAATATATGATGCTTTTGGGTGCTATAAACATTTTATTGTTACTTGTTTGGGAAGAACTGCATAACTCACTGGGGCTCCACAACTTGTGAGTAATGCAGCCATCTCAAAATCCAACAGATTTATCAGTCATGGTGTTCAAATGAAAATCCAGGATCTCATTTCCTCCTAAGTCCTCATAAATTTGATCCAGTGTTTAACAACGGCTCGTCTGCATGTGTTCCCTTACATTTATACAAGTGCACACAACTTGGCTTGAAAAGTGTACCCTGATGGGAATATTTTAGTGCCCGAGTGCTAAAATCTAGTTGCTACTTTTAAAATAGAAGCACCAGAAACTTCAGAAACCAGTCACCTATAGCAGTAATTACAGGAGATACAGTACTGCAGCTAGAGACTTTGTGCTAGAAATGAACAATTGTTCATATTATTCTGCATAGACAGTAACTCACATCTACGTGAAGCTACAGCCTCATTTGTTGTTACACTGAGGCTCACTGTGTTCTGACCTGGGGCCACATTTCATCCTCCAGTTACAGGCAGAGAGTGGCACCACATGGTGATTTTCTGGGGTTGCCTCAGCGCTTTGTAGTGGTGAACCCCACCTGCCTTTCGGCTGATAGAGCACTCACAGAACCCTTCTAGCACCTTCCAGAAAGACCTCTGCCCTGGTAATTCGACTTAGCCTATCTGTAAGCACAGCATCTGGCCCGTGTAGGTCCTTGCTATACTGCTCCTTGCAACAGCATCTCACCCGGCTAACTACTGCCCTGCAGAGGATCTTGCTGTAAGCTACCTGCCTGGCAGTTCCTGGGTCTTCCAATGCGTGTCTTCATTGGTAAAGCTACTGTATTGCAACTGAATTCTGCAGCAGCAGTACTGCTGCCGCACAGATCAGTGAGAAGCATTTCGCTGGGAAAGTTTTCTGTAAATAACACCTCTGTTGATTGTTGCCTCAACTTCTATTATTATTATCATCATCATCGAGTTTATTGTTGTTATTTCCAAATTATGTGGCTGATGGATGTGCACAGGCTTGTTCCTGCTCATAGCCAGCCTCTCTCCTCCTCCTCTGTGCGACCAGAGCCTGTTCCTGTTGCATCCCGTTGCGACATTGCAACTGAAGGCTTGTGGTGTCCCGTGTGGCGGCCGCGGCGGGAGCACATCCATGTGGGAAGCCCTGCGCCTATTTCCATGCAAATGCTTTTGTTACTAATAGCTATTGTTTCAAAAAGGGAGTGGAACCCCAGCACCCCAGGAGAGCCCAGGCTCGCTCATCGGGGTTAATTTTAAGGTGCCATATAAAGACTCCGCGCTCAAGCGGCAAGAGCCGAGTGCTCCCAGGAACCGCAGCCGCCTCGCAGCCCACCCGGGTCTGCAGCGCCAATTATTTAAGCGGCCGCGGGGTTCAGGGGAGCGTAGCGAGAGGAGCGGCCCCGGCGGCGTCCGCGGGCCGGGGAGCCGGGAAGGGCTGCGGGGCGAGCGCAGCCCACGCTGTGTCCCCGCAGCCCGGCGGCCGCGGGGCGGTGCGGTGCGGCGCTGTGCATGCCGGGCGCAGGGAGGCGCGGGCAGGAAGCGCTCGCTCCCGGCCGAGCCGAGCCTGTGTGCAGCCGGCGGCGGGGGCGGGCACTGCCGCGCCGGTGCCGGTGGGGCTGGGGCACGGCGCAGAGCCGCGGCCGAGGCAGCGGCGGGATGGGGTTGGCTTCCTGAAGCGGCGGGGGGCGGGCGGGAGGGGGCTGGATCTGCATTTCGGTCCCTCTCCTCCTCCCTCCTGCCCCTCTCTCCGAAGTTCGCGCCGTGCTGCGGCCCCTCCGGAGCGGCCGCCTGCCCCGCTCCCGGCGCTGCCCGCGGCGGGGCGGGCGGGGACAGCGGGGAGCCAAGGCGACCCAAGGAGCGGCCCGCCGCCCTCGGGGAGGCTGTGCTCTGGGGAGCAGCGGGGGGGGAGGCGGCTGGCACAGGCGCTGGGCTCCCGTCGCCCGCCCCCCGGCAACGCCGCCGTCTGCCCAGCGCTGGCAGCCCCGGGAGATGGTGACACATGAAGCGTGCGGGAAGGACCATGGTTGAGAGGACCAGCAAGTTCTTGCTGATCGTGGCCGTCTCGGTGTGTTTCATGCTTATCCTGTACCAGTACGTGGGGCCGGGGCTCAGCCTGGGTTCCCCCAGTGGCCGCTCCTACTCGGAGGAGCTGGACCTTTTTCCCACGCCGGACCCGCACTACGTGAAGAAGTACTACTTCCCCGTGCGGGAGCTGGAGCGGGAGCTCGCCTTCGACATGAAGGGCGAGGACGTGATCGTCTTCCTGCATATCCAGAAGACCGGCGGCACCACCTTCGGCCGCCACCTGGTGCAAAACGTGCGGCTAGAGGTGCCCTGCGACTGCCGTCCCGGGCAGAAGAAGTGCACCTGCTACCGCCCCAACCGCCGGGAGACCTGGCTCTTCTCCCGCTTCTCCACCGGCTGGAGCTGCGGGCTGCACGCCGACTGGACCGAGCTCACCAACTGCGTGCCCGGGGTGCTGGACCGCCGGGAGAGCGCCGCCGCCAAGACGCCCAGGTACCGGCCCTTCGCTGCTGCCCCCCTCCCCGGGCCGCACACCCCGCCCGAGCCCTTTCTCTGTGCAGCCCCCCGCCCTGTGTGTTGCATGCAGCGTGTTGATAATGTGTCGTGCCCCAACCTGCCGTGAGCCTTTTCTCAGCTGGTTCACCTGTCCGTCCTCCCCTCCCGTCCTCCAGGCTGTGCGTTGCACCTTCCCTCTGTGTTCCCAATCAAATACTCAGCTCTTTTCCTCCTCCCACGGAGCTGCTATACTGCATCCTCAGCCCTTGGTCTTCTGCTCTAGCAGCCCGGCTGGACCCCTTAAGCAAGCCTATGTGTTTGTACCACTTACTCTCTTTTATAAACACTTAGTCTTTATTTCAGACCTCACTTGCCACCTTTTAGTCCCTATTTCACTATATCCTTAGCCCCAAGCTTGCCTTTATAATCAGCTGTGCCCTGATCTGTGAACCCCTTTTTCTGTAGCTGAAATTGCTCTCCAGTGCAACCGAGGCACACCAGCCCACCAGTCCTCCTTCTTTTACCCACCCTAGTCTGCCTGATAGTTCTTTTGCACGTTGCAGAAAACATTCTTTAAACACCCTTTTGTACGTTCCTTGCTGTTTAATCTTGATGGGACAGCTGAGGTGAAATCTTAGGGGGACAGGAGCTACCCTGTGCAGGTTCCTTGTGTCTCCCCCATCTGTGCATCAGGAGAGAGGGAGTGCTATCACAAAGCACCCCTCAGTGCATCCCTGTTGAATACCCAGTATATTTCTGCCCTCTTATTCCATTATTTCTCTACCTTGCGCTCTAGAAATTATAAGCTTCAGAGGAATTTTCTGTTTGAAGTACTCCTGTAATGACAATGGATTATATTAAGATCTCCAAAGATTATGTTCTTTCAGCTCAGTAGACCTTTGTGTCTTTCATTTCATTTTCACTGGTTTTTAACAGCACGCTCATCTTCCTTGACACATCAGTGTTTTTATTGCGACCCTTTGAAACTTTAAGGCAAACAGATTACATTCTTAAACGTGTCCAAGATCTTATGCTAATATTTGCTTATGCCATAAGCTTTATTTATATGCATATTGTTAATACCATACATAATCCCTTTAGTGAAACGTGGCCTTTAAGAAAGTATGTTCTAGCATCAGGACTGGTTTTCTCTCATTTTTCTTTCACTGGAGCTGCGTGCAATTGCTGGGGTTCTTTATTGTCTCTGTCATGATTGCTGCTGTTTTCAACCTGTTTCAGTGTTAGGCATCCAAGTACTATGCTCAGATTGCTGTCATGCTGCCTGATCCAGAAGCAGCAAACTGAACTATGTAGCTAAAGGGCTGAGTATTCAGGCTTTCCTGGGGTCTCTTATTATAAGGTACTTGAAAACACCTATGAGTAAAATATCCTCAGCCCATCTAGTTGCAGTTAAAATTGTAGTGAAGTGTTTTAAGAACAAATGCACAAAGTTCGAATCTGATTATTTTTTTTTAAAGAAAAGATTAAAAATTAGCTGTTTTGTGACCCTTGGCACTTGGCTGGGAAACCATTAACCTGCTATAAAGACCTGTGTGGTTTTATGAATTGTCTTGGAGTTTTGGGAATCTTGTGTGCTTCTATTGGCAGTTTTATACTAAAATCTGCTGTGTGTTCAGTACAGAAGTGTCTCATCCTATTTAGCAGTTGGGATTTTGTAGAGGTACCTGAGAACAGGGCACTTCAGGTTGTGAAGTAGCAGTTCCTTACTGGAACTCATAGGAAGTTGAGAACCAGAAGCTTATTGCCTCATGTCAAATGCTTGTAAATAAGATTTTCTTTGCCATTTGTTGTGGCACATCAGGATCTATAAGCTTCTACATTCTGCTTAACTCTCTTGGTTTTGGGGTGTGCAGGAAAAATAATCCAGTCCTGTTCCCTTGTGTTTCCGCATATCCATAAATAGTTCTGCTTAATGTGGTCTTTTTACTTCCCTTAAATCTAAATTAGAACTTTTTCAGCAGTGTAAGAACTCCGGTGTGGAAGTTTTAGATAATCTAAGGTTTATCACCTTGGTCTATTAAAGAAAACCCAGAATTTACTGTTCACTGTATCCTGGGGGTGGTTTTGGTGCAATGAACAGCTGCTGCTTATTCTAGTAATACTGTCCTAGGATACTGCTGTGCTGTCCTGCAGTCCAGGCTAGTAGGCACCTTCTCCAAACTAGTATTTATTTCATGTCTAAGAAAATTAGGAATAAGGCAGGTAGTGCTTGCTTAAAATAAAAATGTGATGGATTTTCTTTGTTAGAAAAAAGATAGTCTTGTATTATGCCCATTACACAAAGAACAGTGTAACTTTATTTCTCTGTTGTGGATGTTGGCTCTCTTCTGTTGAAACAGGGCATGTTTTTACATAAGGAATATACTAGAGAGGCTACTGTCTTCTAATGGAACTGAGCTGTGAAAATAAATCTCACAGGAAAAAGAGAAAGGAGCAGCAAAGCACCATTCCAGCAGGGTTCACTCACATTCTAATATTACCCACTCTGGGCTTTGGAGTACAGTCTTCAAATTCAGCTTTTAAAGCTTCTGCCTGTTGTACCTAATGCAAAGTTTAAGCCTTTTTTCTTCCAACTGTATGTTTGCCCCCAAAACAAAACAGCTGACTTGTGATGACAAATAAATCTGCCTTCTAGTGAATGTTGGAAAGCATGAAGGTCATTCAGTATTGCCCACATGTACAAATCATGAGCTTCAAACTGTTAACTTGGTAAGCAGTATGGTTTTGTCACTGCACAGTGCCCTGTTGCACTACATTCCATAACCTGTGCATGGTACATAAATTTACAATGCATTTGCTCTTTTTATTGTTCTCCTGTTCTGTGTTAGAATTAATGATTAGAAGCCCTAGATTGCCAGAGACTGCCTTTTGTTGTTCCTTCTTTCTGTCTTTCGCAGTGATAGAGAAAGCCCTTAGAGATGGGTGTTTTAAAGAGTCAGGACTGTTAAAAAAGCCCCCAAACACCAAACTACTGGTTCTCTTCCCCCTCCCACCCACCCCCCTGGTAGTGATTTTCCCTGTTTTATATTCAGGAGACTTCTGGACAAGCACTTCTTGAATCAAATGTTATGTTTTATACACAGCCAGTAAAAGGAAGAGATTGATTTGTTTGGGGGCTGTAAAACTTGGGACTTCAAGGAACTCTGAGGCTACCTGGGTTCCTCAGTTAAATCTCTCAGCTGTAGGTCTCATCATGCCTTTAATAGAAGGGAAATTCCAAGATTTTGGGACTGGAGGCCTACTTATTCCTTGCACTGTTAGGCATAAATAACTGCTGGAAAAGACTTTTTTTTTAAGCAGCAGTAATACTAGGGTGTGTGCTTGAGTCATCACGATGATATTTCAGAAAGCAGAGGCTAAGCAGTTTCTGTGAGCTGCTCCCTTAAATTTATCTCACCTAAAACTGCAAGAGATCTAATCTCTCTGCAGTTGATGCGGAAAAAAGGCCCAACTCGGGTCTTTAATTTGGCTTCTAGAATTACAGAAATCTCTGAAGGGATCCACTGGTAACTTGGCTGTCTCCTTTGTTTAAGGACTGAATGAAAGCCCTTGGAGGTGTTGGAAAGGTTCCCTTCTTAGCCCCCAAAGGAAATGGGATTCAGTGCCCTTCTGGCTGCGTCCTCCTTCCCTGCTCCCGACGCGAGAGCAGAGCTAGGAGTTCCTTGTAGGACGCTTCATGCTGAGCTTGACTCTTAATGTAATGTGCTGCAGAAACAATGTTGAAGGAATGTTTCCTTTTCTACCTCTTCTCAAAAGGAGAATAAGGAACAGATCCCGCACCACCCCCCAAAAAAACCCAAAGCAAGACAAGAGCCAAAACCCAACCTGGGCTTTGTTGCTATCCTGCTGGTTTCTTCTGCCTCAGAAAACAAGAGTGTCTAAGCTGGCATTTTCCTGAAGACACATTATTCGCATGGAAAGGATTTGAAGGCGTACAGCTCCTTTAAAACTGTTTTATGCAAGCTGCCTGTTGCTGTGCAGAACCTGTATAGTCAGTAGAGTGCTGGAAGGGCATTGCTGGCTCTGTGCTCCCCCAGCTCACACACGTGCTCTGCCTTCTGCTATGCTGTTTCAAGCACCAGGTAGATTTATTTCTTCTTTGTGATGAGCCTTCTCAAGACACTAGCTTAGGCTTGGCTTTGTGTGTGTAGTTCTGTGCTCATCTGTTACAGAAGTTTGGTTTCAGAGTTCATCTATGGACAGAAAAAAATGACGTCAGTATTTCTTAGTGAGTTTAAAACATGTGCATGTTTCCAGTGTCAAGATTTCATATGGTTTAGAAATAGAAATTGTAATCCACATACTTGTATGTAAAAAGTCTATGGCAGGTTAGTAAAACCTGCCGTTAAATCCATCAGTGCAAGTTTTAGAAGCTCTCAGATAAGCTATTTACAGCTCATGTTTTGGGTTGTGGTTTTTGGTTTTTGTTTAAGAAACAATTAACAGGGCTCGGCAGTTTGTTAGGTTTGATTTTTCTGAAGTGTGAACTTTCACAGCTTCCAACCACAGATCTGTCCCTTCGCAAGGATCTGTTCTTGATGAGGTTTTTATTATATGTGTGCTTAGGAGCTGCAGCGACACGTTGTCAAGAGACCAACTGTTTGAAAGTGAAGGCTTTACCAAATCACTCTTATAATATTAGCACTTTTTGAAAGCTTAGGCTTGTCGTTCTTTGCGGATCTGTGTGTGCAGGGGGTTGTGAAGTACTTGCCTGCAGGGAGCAAGGGGCATATTTTCAACTCACCAATTTGATTCAGACTAGTTTGTCTTAAAGACTGGTGGGAAAATATCAATATAAAGCTATTTTCAGAAGCCTCATTCTTTGCATGTGGAGTATTTTAAAGCCTGATAGTCTGATCCGAAACCTTTTGCGCTTGGTTTTTCTCACCCTTAAAGCCAGGTTGGTCTTTCAGAGCCAAATAATTCTGAGGGGCCATATAGTTTAGTAGTGAAAATCTTACAACTTGACATAGTAACTAGAAGTTGGAATTCTTCAAATAGCTGCCTTATGTTTGAGGTACTGTATTAGGTGAGCTTCAGAGTTTTGGCTAATAAACCAGGTTTCATTAGTTTTTTCTTTTGTTGGCAGGGCAAAAGGATGCGCCCTTAGATATGTCCCTACTTGAGTGTGTACTTACACTAGCTTGATTTTGCAAAACTCTGCATTTGGTTGCTTTTCATTAATCTGTAACCAAAAATTGCATCATGACGTAGAATTCTGTTTTTTTCTGCTTTGAAGTTTGCAAACACGCATTACCTAGACCTCAGATTTTGTCTTTTTTGCCCTTATTTTCCACTCTGTAAATAATAATCTGTGCTGTTCTGAGGAAAGCCTTTTTTTTTTTTTTGGACAATTCAGAAATAAATACTTTAAAGGAGCTGGCTTGAATGTTATTACTAACTGAACTGAATGCTGATACATACTCTCTGTGTTAGAACAGTCTTTAAGGAATGGTCTGCTGTAAATGCACAGCTGATGTGCTGTTCCACCCCTCAGTTCTTTGAGGCTTTTTACTTGGAGATGACAGTTTGTACCATTTTGTGTGAAGCATCTTGGCCCAAGCAATGCCATGCCCTGTTTTCAAGGCTCTGCTGACTGGTCCTGGTTTGTCACTTTGAAATGCCAATTGGAGGCCTTTTCCCTACTGCTTGTTGAGCAATTCCCATGTAGGTATCTCTTTTCCAAATTAATGGGACTTTGAGCAATACCACCTCATGAGCTTGATGTCACATCTTGAAAGAAATCTGTGACTCGAGAATTGCTGTGGTTTAAGGAAATAGGGGTTCATTAGTGTTGTAGGGGCTTTACAGGAAAAACTGTGTGTGATCTTCAAGTGTGTAAATTTGGTGTTCCATGATGGTAGAGCTGCAGCCTTTACCTGGCATCAATGCATGGGGCATGCCTGGCTATGCGTGTTGAGGCCTCTTCCCTGCAGGAGACTGGGGAAGATCTGTAGTTGGATATTAGTATGTGAACTGCAAGAGGTTTTATTACCTCATAAGAAAGCACTGCTAGAGGAGATTATGTTATAACTCGGAGATTATTATGGTAGTGCCTTCCCTCTGGGCCATCTGTTTCTTCTGGGAAGGAGGAGGAGATTAGCCTCCTCCTGTGGCCTCTTCCTGCACTGATTTGCAGGGCCAGGCTTTGATGGGTTTGTTCAGGAGAAGCTTTTGGCTGCCTGTGGTAGAAATTGGAGGATTGTAACCTGGAACCTGTTTTCTGGAGGGTGATTCAGGATATGCAGGCTCAGAGTTAAGAAAACTCCTTTGTGAGTTTGTTTCGGAGGTGAAATTGATGTGCCTTATCTGAATCATATTGTACACAATGCCCATGCTTCCAGCTCTTATCAGAGTCCTAGATGACTCCTTGCCAGCATGTTCCTAATCCAGATGTTAGTTACAACAGTGACAAGTAGAGGCACAGAAAAGTCATGATAGAGATTAGTCAAAGGGGCTGTGGCTGTGGTATTGTAGTTACTTTGACCTGGAAGCAAGGAGTGACTGTACAGATAGAACACACCTGATTTTCAATTGTTAGGATCATCTGGCTTATGGAATGTAGCGTGCACGTTCCAAGTTTCCCTACTGTACATCCTGCTGTCATTTACAGGCTATGGCTTTTGTACGGCCCAAAGTGGGAAAGCAGCATGGACAATTGCCTTCAGTCAGTCACGGAACCAAGGTCACTGCTTTGTGTCTCTCTGTTTTAAACTTCCAGTTAGTTGACAGTGGCTTTACCAGATTTGTGGTTGTAATGCTTTCAATAGCTAACATTTTGTCAGTGAGCACTTGGGTTTGTGCTTGCCTGAGAAAGCCAAAGTGGCATAGTCTAACTCCACAAAGCTTACCTTTGTCCATGCTTGTATTTCCAGGAAATCTTATGGCAGATAGAAATTTTCCATTATTGACTGAAATTGTGCATTGTCAAGCAAAGGTGAAGCATGGTCTTTGATTCCTCATGCCTGTAATAGCTGCCATGTCAAGGTTGTTTTTTAGATGGAGCCTTGCTTGTTGTGTGTGGAAGGGAAACATCAGAAAGCAAATGTCTTCCTAAACAAATATGTAAGTGATAGCATGCTTAAGGAGTATATAAAGTACAGGAGGAACACAAAGCGAAAGTAGCCCGTTACAAATTATCTTGTTTCTGAAATGGTGGTTGACTTTAAAACCAACCAACCAAATATCTCTACTTTTTCTAAAGGAATTATAGTAGAATTGTTGAGGAAAAATAACCACTACCATAGATTTGAGGCAACACAGTTTCTTTAATTGTTGTTTGATCTATTTTTCTTCACCCTTCTATTTCTGTGATGGAGAACTCTGCTGAAAATCCAGTCTTGAGAATCTCTCTGAAGAGCCCTTTGGAGATTGCTGCCACAAAGAGCCTTAAACACCTCTGTACTGTAGGATGTCAAGTTTCAGATCCAAAGAGGATGCTTCAGATAGTCTTGTGTGTTACTGCCAAAGGAGGAGCTATTTACCAGTGCATGGCTATTGGAGCCTGAGATACCTCATGGCTGGAAGAAGTGTTTTCAGGAAAGGTCCATGCAGAGAGAGGTTGTCAAAAGAAAAGCACATCATATACTTACCAGGGCTTAGTTGTTTCTGCTTGTATTAAATGGCATATGACCATTCTCGTTTCTGTGCTTAGCTTCAGAAGTATAATATCCTGTGCTGAATGCTGCTTCATCCCTACAATGGCTGGGTGGTTATAAGGATATGAAAGATTCTAGGACATCTCTGTTCTGATGAAGCATCCAGAAATGATTAATAAGCTCCTCTTGTCCACCTCCAACTGTGACCTGCATTTCTCAGCAGTACTAATTATAGAGCTCTCTCACCTGTGTATCTCAAAACCTCTTACAGTAAGTAGCACCTGGTGTTACATTCATTTACAATCTAAAACAACTCTGAAGTGGTCTGTCTTAGAGCTGGCTTTGGCCATAAATCTCAGATATGCATGTTAACGTACTGACCTTTCCTGCCCAGTGACTGTCCGCTTCAGAAGCAACTGGTTTCTTAGGATGCTGTTACTACTTTGCTCTGTACTTTCCTTCCTTTCTGCCTATAAATGGTAAATCCCATGTAGTAGCTCACCTATGTTTTTATAGAGGAAATATTTCACAATTTCCTCCCAATTTAAACAAGAAAACAGTGATTTGCAATTAACTTTTTGTGGTCTGACTGTGTGTTTGCTTCATAACTAATCTCAACCCTATTAAGCAGAGATTCTTTGATTACACCTCACTGCAGATTGCAATATTATCATTCCTTTTCTGGATCTCCTCTGTGCAGGGTGGGGGGAGCTCTGAGCTTCCTGAGCTGCCTTTGCAGTTTGTTTTTAAAATACACTGAATTTCCTTTTTGGCTAATGTTAATCTTGAAATTCTAAGAAGATGATTTAAGATTTTCTGGCCAAGTAGCTTTGCTTAGAGTTTCAGAGTGCATGGTGACTTTTCGTTGTCTAAGTTCAGGTACGTTGAAAGGTGACTGGTTTCTGAGTAAGAGCTAAACAAGTAAAAGTGTTGCCTTCTAAAAACTGCTTCCATGTATGGGAGCTACTCCATCTTTTAGCTTTAGTACTTGTGTTAATTAGACATACACATAGAATCATAGAATCATAGAATCATAGAATAGTTAGGGTTGGAAAGGACCTTAAGATCACCTAGTTCCAACCCCCCTACCATGGGCAGGGACACCTCACACTTAACCATGCCATCCAAGGCTCTGTCCAGCCTGGCCTTGAACACTGCCAGTGATGGAGCATTCACAACTTCCCTGGGCAACCCATTCCATGTATAAGCTGGTTATAGGGAAATATTCAGTGACTTTTGAAAGAAGATTTTGTGAGGAGCATGCTTTGTTCTTTCCTTTTTTATATTAAATAGGTTAAAGAAAAAAGTCTTTTGGGGTTCTTTTTTGTATTTTTTCCTCCTGGGTGTCTCAAAAGAATTAAATGTCCAAACAAATAGTGTAAAAATAGAATTGACTGTTCCGTTTAAACTAACAGTTCTTCCAGGTGTGACCCCCTTGCTCTCAGTAAAGATTTCAGTTAGGATACCTGTGACCCTCTATCAAGTGCTGGGGAAAAAAAATCAATGCCTCATAGCTAAGGCAAACAGCAGCAGCCTGCTGACTCACCGCTTTCCTGACAGGTTTTCTCTCCTGGTGAAGATGGGGAAAGAACAAGGAGTGCAAGAATTGCAGAGTATAATCACAATCAGTCAACCATCCCTTCTGTTAACATGCCCTAAATCATAAAAGACAGCATTACCTTCTTCTGTTCTATAGCACTTTCTTGCCACCTGTACCTTTTTTTTATGTCTTTGAAAGAGAAAAGACAGATTTGAGTTGAGTACCTCTGCAAGGAGGAAGATTGAACAGATTGATCCTGGCTACTGAAGCAAGTACAGTAGGGGTCATTTAGATTAAAATCCCATTAAGGGAAATACTTCATCCATTGTATACTGTACAGGAAAGCCAGTAAATATGCACAGGAACCTTTTCAGGTAGGGAAATGCATGTCTTCTAAGGGCATAGAACTGGAACTTTTTCCAAGCATCTGAGTATATTTACTGATATACCAACCACTGGTTATACTATTGTGGTTGGTGGTGTTATTTGCAACACCTCCAAATAAATCTTGAGCCTTTTTTTGCCCTCAAGTTTTCCTTTGCTTTATTTGACCAGATTTCCATATTTACTTAAAAACAACAGCATCTTTCTAGTGTGTACATAGTCTGACTCCATCAGAGCCTTCGACCTGGCTGGACACAGACTTCACCATTAATTTCACCATTCTTGTAGTGAAGTCCTGTATTTTTAACAGCCGTATGATTACATATATCGGGATTTGTGCTGTTGCTACTGGTAGCTTTGAGTTTTGAAACGTGGTATTACAGTAAGCACTAATGACTCAGTATTGCCCTTCTTTATTCAGGCCATTATTTAGGCACAGCATTCAGTCCTGATCTTTCTCCTGAACTTTGTGAACAGGCTTTGTCTGAGCAGTGCATTATTTCTTCATGATATCTGAACAACCTTTATTTTCCATTCCCTGAGCTAACACTTTCCTCCAGGTTGGCATCTTCTTGTATCTCGTTCAATACTGTCTTTCTGAACTTAAAAAAAGTCTTTCTCTTTCCCTTTAGAGATCTCTCACTGACCAAGCCTTCTCACTCTTGTAAGTTACTAGAAGTAGTATTTGAACTCTGAATCAGCTAGTAGTCCTCAGTTCCATCACACCTTGAATTTTCAGGCAAATGCAGTCACACTTTCTAATCTGTTTACAAAGGGAGAAGTTTCCTGTGTTGGAATGCTAAGTTCCTTGCTCGTTTTTCATGACCAAGAGTCCATAGACCTGTGCTGTTGTGCACATGAAGCATGCTGTTATCAATGGAAAAGGTTAGCCTTGGGGTTTTGCTTAGACATCCTCAGAATTGTTTGGTGCTGGGGCAGGAGTTGAAACGTTAGGGTCCTTTTCTGTTGGATACTTAGATTATGTGAAGGCTGTGTCATCTTTGCTTAGATGCCCATAGCTGAAGTATTGACCCTGTGTGGTGTGCAAACCACATTCAGAGTTGTCCCCTATACCCTTGTCTTACAATGTGCTCCAAACAGCCTGCTCACATTTTGGGTGCTACTAAAGTAATCACTTAATAAAGAAGTGAAATCAGCTATATTTTCTTAGAAAGAGAAAATGCGTTTGATAGGATGCATTATTACTCTTGCAAGACATCACATGCTTTGTTAAATTATGGAAAGTCAGAAGAGGGTGAAATAATCTGTTTAAACCCATGCTTGGTTTTTTGGCTTTCTTTTTTGTTTTTGTTTTTGTTTTTTTTTAACCAAGGTTTTTGTCCAGAACTCAGTGATCCACCTTTCGTGGTTGTGATGTGAAGTAGGCTGTTTGCATTTGCATGCATGAAAACCCAAAAATCACTGAATGATGAGTTCTGATTTTAAAACATAACTCTGTCTTTGACTGTTCCTGAGAGGAGATGGCTGGCTGGAGGTGATCTCTTCCTTCTGACTGGGATGTGTCAAGAAGGGACTGAAAAGCAGCTGCCGCAGTTCTATTAGTATGAACTTGGGTTTTGTCATATGTCATCAGGACTGACGTGACTCCCACCAAAGATGGAGTATCAGGAAGTTGTTCAACGGCAGGATGACTTGTATGTAACTTTTGGTTGTAGAAGTAGCATCTGAAGTTGGAGAGTAGAAGAAAAATTAATTAATCGGTCAATAGCTGAGGATGAGGAAAAAAGACGAAACCATGCATACCTTGTATTGACTAGGATTTTCAGCTATTGGATGGTTTGTTAGTTACCAATAAAGGTTTTTGTGAATTACCATCAAGCCATTGATATTGATGAAGATAGAATTTGAATTCCTCACCTTGCCTTCCAGCAAATACCTTTGCCTTTGGGAGTTCTGTAGGATTTGATGCTGAAACTGTGTGTAATTGTTTAAAGGAATAATATTGGACTGCCACCTGCAAGAACGATACTTGGAAAGTCTAGGTGAATAAATATAGTATATGAGACAACTAATTTAGTAGATTTTAAAGGCATTTGAACCTGGGTTCTAGAACATATTTAGGTCTTTAACTGGCAACTGCTAAGAGTATGTTTTTATGATTTAGGCAACTCCTTGGAAGAATAAGTTGGCAAGTTCTGTCTAACTTTTAACTTTCTTCTCAGTGTGTTTGCTGCCTTTAGACAACTGAAAAGGTCCAGGATTTGCCTTCAGCCAGTCTGAAGATTTTTCCATGCTCTGACACGCTGCTTATAGCAGCTTCTGTGATGAAGCAGTGCATTAAAGAAGAAAGGTTTCTTTCCCTGAAAGCCTAATCAAAGCTCAGGGGAGGTCTCAAAAATGAGGATTAGTGCTTTGAAATGAATTCACTTGCTGTGGCTGTGCCATGGAAGTTTTACACCATCCTTTCCATTTATTCAGTTTGGGATACAGGTTCCTGTGTGATAAGGGGATCAGTGTGGCCAAACATGGTGTTGCATGAGGGAGAATGTCCTTTCTGCCTGGAGCTGGCTGGCTCTGCATGTCCTGCTTGCTCAGGCAGGGGCTGAAGCCGTATCACTTTTGTGGGCCTGTGGGTCAAATGTTTGTGTCTTCCTTGAGCTTCACTGTCTCAGAAGCATGACTGAAGGTTTCTTAGGTTTATGCTTATGCCAGCAGTTCTTTATCTAGGTGTTAACCTGCCTGCGATGTCAGTTCCTGGAAAGAAGTATTCCTGTAGTTAGCTGAAATGTTTCCAAGGTGCGTATAACAGTAGCTGTCAGCGGGAGAAATACGCTTGTTTTGTCTGAACCTTTGAAATCGGTTGATGAAAGCAGTTTTGTGTACTCTAATAGGATTTCACCAACTGGAAAGCAGTAGGAAATTGTCTGTCCTATTTCCATCCCAGCAAAAAGCCTAGCCAGGGGTGTGGAAGTTGTGTATTACAAAAGCTAGGTTGTTGCCCATATTATCAGGTACTCCAGGGGAGCTAGCAGAAACTGTTCTTAGCCCGGGTGTCTGTCCCAGCTTGCTCAGGCAAGCTTTTCTGTTTGTTTGACAGTGCTAAGACTGGGTTATGCACACTATTTGCACAGCCAGCTTTTATGCTGCTAAACTGTAAGGTGATACATGGTGGGGGGCTGGGGATTGTAGCTGTTGAGCACAGGTTTTATATTCCTCCCAACCAGCTGAGCTCTCAAGTGCAGGGGTTACTTCTCTCATGACACCTGGGGAAACTGTGCTCTGTTCACCACCCACTGTCACCAAAGCAGCAAACTCTAGGGGTGCGTGAAAAGGGAAGGTTCTTGCTATACCTGGGAGTCAGTTTGTGTTTGTGAGTAGCCCTGGAATCATCTCTAAAAGGCAGCAGAGAGCTTTGCCTACTTTTCATATCCAGGGGAAGTGCTGCTTGCCACCTGATCCGAAGTATTTCAACAGTAGTTATTTTTTTATTGTATTATCCGTTCCATGGTTCACTGTGGAGCTCTTTTGAAACCGGTTGCCTGCACAAAAGGGGAGAAATGTTTGTATCCCATTAGTTTCTCAGTCTTGAAATCACAGGTGACAAAGCCACTGCCTAGCAAAGGTACGTAAGGGCTGTTGTTCTAGAAGAGCATGTATGTGGGATGTGTATGTGTGCATCTTCTCTTTCCCCAAATTCCTCTTGCTGTGGGATATGCCAGGATTGCAAATCTAGGATTACTATATGTGCATGTTGGGCGCTCATCCATGTGCTTACACCCCAAGGAGTGTTGTGTAGTACAGTCATTCCTGTCTCAGGATTTCATGAAGGAGTAAGCTTGGATTGGACTCCATAACTGCCAGAAGATTTCCTGGCACTCAATCAGATGCTATGAGTAAAGATCATCTAAATCAGTTTTCTAAGTAACCTGAAACAAGCGCAGAAGTAAATCTTGCAGACTGTCCGCAGCTTGACTGCTTCCATTTGAAAATAACTTACCCTGAGGCTTCCTCTCAAAAGGCCTTCTTGATGAGAGCATTTTCTTCCTTGTGCTCTAGCTAGTGTTGGAGAGAGGGGACTTGACACTCGAGGTGTAGTTGGGCTGTAACGACAATATAAATCACAGTCGGAAGGGTGCAACTGCCATTTGTAAAACTTGCTGGATGGGCACTAGTTTGCCTGCGTGGATAGTGGTTGGCTGTGATAAAGCACTGGTTGTCAGTGTAACACCCAGCTGGAAATCTTGCATTGAAATTGAAGGATGGATTCTTTGAACATTTGGGAGATGTGAGATGCTTGGTGTGCCAAATACTTCAGGCAGGATGAATCCGCCCCTTTCCTACCCAGGATATTTCCTGACTTATGAAGTTATTTGGGGATTGTCATGAAAAGTCTGGTTTCTGGATTGAAGCCCAGCCAATCCCAAGTCTGGAAATAACTGCTCATGACAACAAAAAGAGCAGTTATATTTGTCAACTATACTATGGTGGGTAAGCAAGATTTAGAGGCTGTTGCTTAGTGCAGAAGGGATCTGAGAGCAGCTTTCTGTTAGGGAAGTCAGTAGTATTACTTACACACAGAGGAGTTTATATGGCTCTTTACTCCTTCTTTTCGTGGGAATATGTGCTTATGTTAGGGTGTTTGTGAAAGTTGAAACCAAACCAAGTTAAAATAGATGCTTTGAACTCACGCAGGGTGTTGTACATGCATGAGCAATGACATCTTGAATTGTTCTGAAAATAACTTTGTAATCTGTGCAAAAAAACCCTAAAACCCTGCTGTATATCAGAAGCAGAGCTAGTGAATTCCAAAGGTGTCAGCTGTTCAGTTCTTGGGTACTTCAGGACTTACTGCATAGTGCATGCTGTTTAATATCCCAGTCTCAAAAAGAAAAACTCTTTCATGTGAAGTGGTCTCTCTGGGGTCAGTAAGGAGAGAATATGAGGGGGAAATGACTGGGCGTTAACAACTTCCCACAGGATAAAGCACAAACAGTCCTCCCTTCAGCCACATCCAGTTACTGGGTAAGATCAGGAACTCTGAATCTTAGTGGGTTTCTGCAATTAAGAATATAGGCTTCGTGCTCCAGAAAAGAATTCAGCAAGTGTTTACAGTGGTGAGGGAACTCCAAGCAGGAGCTGGTTAAAGCAATTCATTTTGGTTATTGGCCTTTCTTTGCCCCTCTTATTTAAAACTAATTTAAATGTGACTAACAGCTGAAGTTAGAATTACACTGTGTGTCACGTCATCTTTTCTTTTTTCACCCTCCTCGATGATGCACGTTGAAACAAAGGTCTAGTTGTTCAGGCCATCTTTAAACTCTACAAAGGTTCACATGCTTCTAAGCCATGCTTTTAAATCACACCTCCAAGCCTGTATAGGAAGGCTACAGGCAAGTTATGAGAAAGTCATTCTTCATTCTGTTCAGCACACAGATGGTGTCAAAGGAGAGGGAGGAGGAATATAAGCATGACAGTGATATTTGTAAGTGCTCTGCTTGGTTAGAGGTGGAGCTGGGACCAGTGCCTTGAGGTCATGTAAGGAGATACCTGGAGCTTTTTGCCCCCAGGTCGCTAGATCAATGCAGAACATGCTTAATGTGCTAAAAGCTCATCTCCATCTGGTCTGGTACTTTCAATGCTGCTTTTAGGTGACAGATGTCCTCTCTACAAATGCAACTATCCATAGGGCACTAAATAGACCCCTATTTCTTTTACATGTAAGATTGAATTAAATGGAGGAATTCAGCTAGGTGAATGGCCAGGTCACTAATGATGTCATTAAGGCTTCCTCTCATGATTTCTGATTTCATCGGCTACCCTCTCTGTCACACCAGAGTGCTCTTCTGCTCTTTGTAAATCAAATAGTGATGCTAGAATGGGACACAGGTACAGAGTGTGTCACCATTGTTGGAGCATACCTAGAGCTGTGTCAAAACTGCAGTCCTAACCTCCATGGATCATCTCATTTTAATTCTGTGATACAAGGAGTATCCTAACTTGTGTCTAAGTGGTTCTTGGACACAAGGACCAAAAATGTTTAAACTTGTGCAGGTTAGAAAAGTCGCCTCAAAGGCACACGAAGTGGGGAGTAGGGAAAACCTAGCCTTTGAAATTAGACTTTTTGACTTCAGCCACAGTGGGAGTCACTTCAGTAGCTTGGGCAGATACTGGGTGCTCTTATTTTTCCTTTCCTTTGGAGTGACAGCTCTGCAGAAGTTTTTTATGAGGGCTGTTAAGCTAGCCTAGGAGACAGGAGCAGCTTCCCAATATACCAGATGGCAGGAAGACAGAAAGAGATGCTGCATTCATACCAGGAATAAACATGGATCTGGGCTTTAGATACGGAGTTCAGCTTTCTCAGCATTCGTACAGTTTTGTAGGTGGGGTTCTGGTTCATACCTAGTGTTGCCACTGTTGGGAGGGAGGGGAGGTGTGTCTGAAGTACATGCTCTTAGGGGCACGACCCCATTAACAAGTCGGTGCAAGGAGAGGGTGTGGATCTCTGGCAGGTCGTGGCTCTGCTCAGCCTGCCCCATGCTTGCTCTTCTCCCATGGTAGGATGCAGTGTTTCAACCTCAGCAAAAATGGGTAAGCTGCTTCATGCCTGCTGTATGACAATAACATGCCCACGTGTTTCATGGCATCATGGGCATACTGTAAATGTCAATGGTAACATACCTTCAAGATTACAAGGTAAAACCTGTTGTGTTTGGCTTGAGAGGAGCTACAGTATTACAGCCTGCTTCAGAGGGGAAGGTTAGTGAACGTCGCCGCCATATTCTGGAGTCAAAAGTATTTGCTCTTTCTTTTGCTTGCTACAGCAGTCTTTTTCAGAGGTAAGAACAGTGCCATCACATCGGCAGGAGCTCGGGTACAAATGCTGTACAGAGCCTCCATGCATTAACCCTTTTTCTCACACACCAGAGCAAACATCCTTTCACAGTTTCTTCATTTTTCTTCTGACCATTTGGTGCCACCTTCCCTTTTCATCTCTATTCTTCTAGTATCAGGGAAAAAACTGTAATCACAGGCACTCAGCTAACTCTCAACCTGAGAAAAATGGAATTAGTTTATTTGGCTGGAAGCCACAGAACTAAGTGAACCTGTCACAGGATTCTTAGCCATTTATGAGAAAAGTCTGGGTTTAGTTTCAACAATTTAGCAATGGAATTCAAGCACGGATAACAGTTGTGGTTCATGGTCTCAGGAGAGGTGCTCTAAAGGACTTCACTTGCAGCTCTCTCCTTGGAGCCCTTGTGTCAGTGGGAGGGCTCAGACCAGGGCTATGGCTCACGCGGCTGTCAGGACATCAGGTGTCATGCTGAGTAGCGCTGCTGTGGGATTGATCTCATCTGGACAGGACGGAATGGGACTCATGTCTCTGACAGGAAAAAGGGTTGGGCTGCTCATGCACACTTGTAGCTCAGAGCAGGTGGCTTCACTGGCAAGAAGACAGAGGCTCTGGTGCAATTAATCTTTGTCGGGCCTTGTGTGTCAACACTACTTGGTTTATGTGCTGCGTCTGATTGTATCCTGGTAGGAAAAGGAGGCAGCAAGAGGACACTGGGAGGTACCTTAGTTCACTGGCCAAGAATCTCCATTTGCCTTCAGGCTTTTCCTGACTTAATTTTGCATGGCTTCAGTGAGGCTGCACTGTTATGCATTCAATTTATAGGGTGCAGTTTCAGACAGGTTGTTTCCGGGGTTTCGCTAGTCCTCATCCAACATGCTGTTCCCATGAACAGAGAGATGCGGGAGCTTTAGATTGTAGGAAGCCTTGACAGGCACGATGGATGTGCCAGAGGTTCTGAAAAAGCAGATTTGGAGCCATGGCTTTGAGGAAACTCCTTCTTGTCACTGGGCGATCTTCTTTGTGAGAATTGCTGTGCATAAGCACGCGGCTGCCCCATTTCTAAGCTTTTTAACTCTACTTATGTAGGTACAAAGTTTGGCATGATCAGGTTCAGCAGCTCCAGTGCCTCTTACCTGTGCAGTCAATCCTCAGCAAGAAACAACAAACGCGTTCTTCAGAGTTGAGGACTTGGGGCTTCTGTTCATTGGGATTTTTGAGTAAAGCAGTAAGAAAAATCCCTGCTTTTTTAATCTGAGGAATCTGAAGGGGTGCAGTCAAAGAGCCTGATTTATTCTTTTGTTTCATTTTTTTCTCCTTCAGAGAACAGATGTTAGTTATGTTTATGTCATTCCAGTGCTAAACACTTGCCTTGACTTCAGCAGCAGTGTTACTGAGGAAAGAAAATGAAGAAGCATAAAAAGTTTTCTGCCATGCCACAGAGCACGTATGAATTACTGCAGAATGTTGACTTGCACTTCTCAAGTTTGGCAGGAAACGAGGCAGGAAATGCTTTATTAAAAACCTTGTCCAAAGAATCTCTAATGGCACAGTGTAATTATGCTGGCAAGGCGCTCTGAAAAGGTGCTCAAGCTTCTATCAAGCGGTGACAGCATCTCTATACGCTTTGCCAATTGTTGCTTCTTGCCCCATACTGACATTTCAAGAGAACAGTCAGTGTCTGCTGAACGGGGGCATGGAGGTGAAAACGTAATAGAGCAACATTTTCAGCTCCAGCACAGTCTGCTTTGGCACGCAGCACACTGCCTTCTCCACAGGGATTTGTGTGTTCTGTGGAGTGGGCTGGACTGAAATTAAGCGTTTACAACTGTAATTGTAGTGTTTGCTGTATGAGTGTATTTATCTATATAGATGTGCGTGCAATGACTCGCGCTATTCTGAAGCTTTTCTGCTTGCTCTTGTCCATGGACAGTTCAAGCTATGTACAGAAGGCATCACCAGTGCTGTGATAATGTTCGTGTTCTTCTGCTGAACTCTCTCCTGGTGTCCGTCGTCCTTTCAGAACCCAAGGGCACAAACTGCTTCAAAGGTACCTCAGATTAAATCATCAGGAATCTCACCAAGTCTGGTCCTGACTACCCAGTTATAAACGTTTATCTCTGTTGTTGCTAGGCTGTTAACACCAAATGCAGACCTGGGATTTAGTTTGAGTCAGTGCCATTTGAACCTTACATAAAAACACTACCAATAAACCTACCAGGCTAAACACAAGTCAGATGTGTAATTCCTTCCAAAGAATCTAGATACCTTGGTATATTTCCTGCAGGTAACCTCCCAGTTGAGAATTAAGACTTGCTGCTCCTTGTCTTGAAGGTTTTTTTCTCTCCTTACTTGCATTACACCATTTTATTGTTCACTGCTACTCTCCTACCTTCAAATGAGAAGTGATGAAGCAACTCTGTCATCATCCTGGGTTCTCATGCCCTACTATCCTGTTATTTGAAGGCTGTATCACTGTTTTCCAGGAAGACCAAGACTGTTCAAATGGTTTGTCATTTGGACATGGAGAAGGTCTGGTCTGTTCCTCCTTTATCTGGGTAGGGAAAAGCAGCAAGGAGTCATTCAAAGTCAGGGAAAATAAATTAATTCCCAAACCTCGTGGATGGTGCTGGACTGCAAAAGATAACGCTAACTTTGCCCCTTTGTGCAACATTTATTTCCTCTACAATCAAATGCCAAATCCCACTCGGAGTTGTCTAGAATTGCTGCAATCTTTTCATTTTCCTTCTGAGGGTGGGTAGGACCAGTAAGAGAGAGGCAATACTAAGCCCAGCTTCCACTTCAGTGACTCATCTCACATTTCCAACAGATGGTTGCTTCCTTCATTGACTAGCCTCTCCGCAGATTCCCAGTTCAGTACAGGACAGCCACATGGCAGCGTGGGATACAAAGAAGATAATAGGACACTTCTCTTGTAAATCCCTTAAATATGCCCTGCAGATGGTAGACACCATAAAGCAGGGAGGATGGGGAAGAGAGAGAAAAAACCTACACACTTAGATTATGTTACCTGAGGAACTTTGCTCTGTTTCATTGGTAATTGCTGGTCCTTGGTGTGATTTTGGTTCAGGCCAGTCAGTGATCTTGCAAACAAATTTTGGGCATTGCTCAGGAAGTAGCAAGGGCTGTGACCACTTCCAATGGACCATTTGCATGCAAAAGAAAGATCTGGGAACTTGTAATTCACTGTTAGATACTTACCCTTAACAGTCTTATCAAGGCGCCATCTTTAGACCATGGCTGGTTTAGGTCAGCTCTGAGGACCTTACCTCATGTCTGATGGGAAGAGCAGCATAGGGGTCAGGTCTTCTTTGCAGTGATGTCTTTCAGTCTTGTTGAATGACCCCTTTTTGAGAGTGAAGTGACACACAGTGGCCTCCTCCGTGTCCAAGTCACAAACCAATTGAAAGTCTTGGTCTTTTTGGGAAACAGTAATACAGCCTTCAAGAAAAATTATAACAGTGTGTGAGAACCCAGGATGATGACAGAGTTGCTTGATCACCACTTCTTCCTTCTTAATGCTCCAGTGGGCATGCCTGCTTCTTCCTTTGCTAAAATACCTTTGATCTTGGAACAAGGAAAGAGGGACTGAAAAGTTGTTTGCAAGCTTATACGCCGTTTGCAACACTCAGAAATAGGCAGCTGGCCTGTGGTTTCCTAGGGTTTTGTTTGTTTTCCCGTTTCAAGGAGGAAGACAAGCACTTCATGTCCTGCTCTGGAGGAAGCATCTGTATGGTGGGTACGCAGAGTCCTCAGTGGAGATGAAACCCTTAGAGCATCTCAGAAACACAAAGTAATGCAGCGGCATGTACAAGGCAGTAGAATGCCCCTTCCTGCCCCATCCTTTGTCCTCAGGAGGTGCAGACAAACATCACATTGTCATCCCAGAATAGGAACCTCAGCACCAGGAAGGATGATGTTACCCTGCCTTGCTCTAACTATTTCAATAACTCTATTTTGATACTTGTTCTGGAAATAATTTGAATTCTATTCAAGCCTGTCCAAGCAGCATTGGTGCCTTGGTAACTGAAGAGGTGCTTCTCTCGCAAGTGTTTTATTGAGATGTCGTGCAGCATGTTTGTGAGGATTGCAGACCATTTGGGCTGCTTTGAGACACTGATATTTACAGAATGCGTTTGATTGACCTTCACCTTTAACTGGCCCAAACTGGGTATGTTTTAAATGGAGCCAGCGATGTAACCTTGCTGCAAATAAGGGAAGAATGGGGATTGATATAAAATTAGTTGGTTTTTCTAGGACATCTAATCACACTGAATACCATTTGTCCCAGTGTAAATTTCATGGAGTTCAATTCTGGAGCCATCCTTTTTTGCCCCTCTAGTTTAGGAGGCACTGAGGAGCACAACTGCCTGGTCCATGGAGCTGCACAGCTGGCACCTGCCTGCTCATTGATTTTTCCGAAGCTGTGCCTTGCAAAGTATTTTATGGCATCCAATGATCAGTGCAATTACACAGTAAAAACCCACTACATTTATTTTTATTTCTAAGCCATAAAAAGAAAAATGAGTGCATTATATGCTATGCATAGATATGTATAACGTATATAAAATTGTGTTTAAATGGGAAACAAGCAGCTTTCCTCATCTATCTCAGTGTGTTGTGGTTGTTCACTCCTCACTTGCAAAAGATAGAAGGTCCTGAAACAAGCAAGGAGTAGGCAGGAGGTAAAGCTTTTCTAATAGGAGCAGCAGCGTTTAGTCCCTGCAGCCATGTCTTGTTTTAAATGCGATCTACTCATTGTTGTCAGTGGAACAAAATTATCATATCATCCTTGGCTAATACTTTGATAACCAAATGAGTGAATATGTGAAGACTACAAAATGAGGTAAAGCATCTACAAGTTTCCTCTTAGAGAGATTAGAAGCAGGAAGCATGATCGAATAGACTATACAGGAGCTGATCCAAACTGAGAGTGCTTTGGTGAAATTCACTTGAGGATAGTAATGTGCATCCATAAGACACAATTCAATCTTCTGCTCTGGTTATTGTCACCTTCCTTAACGTGACTCCTCACTCCTGTGAGGAGTTTTTCATACTGCTTGTAGGCAGAAGCTGCTGTCTGGGAGCAAGTATTTTCCAAGCCTGTGTCAGTGACAAGCCTTTTAAACAGTGCCTTTTGCCTCAGAAAGCTTACTGGAAATTCTGTGCTTCCTTTACCTGTCAAAATAGGTGGTGGTGAGCAAAATGAAAATAACTGTGGATTTCCAACCTCATTTGCAGAGTCTGCGTCAAGAATTGCTGCTCTCAAAGCGTACCAAGACTGCATGCTAGGTCCTAGCCTGTAGCTCCGTGCTGCAAAGCTCCGTAGTTCTGCTCTCCAAAGTGACAAAGCAAGGCTTTTGGAGGCTGGGGACTTCATTTGTGATATTGGGAGCACAAAAGGCATGGTTTCTTTAAAAGTACACAAGTCTAATGTAGAAAAATAGATTAGTAGGCCTAAAAAATGCCATTTTTTAATAGCTATTAAGTGACAATTTCTTGAAAAGGGGCATAAGAGAGACTGTTGCTTAGTGGGCACTGTCTTAGAGTTAACTGGGAACAGGAGGTTAAAATTCTCCTAGTCTCCTTCTGCCCTTACTTTTCTGTGGCATTCTGGAGTATTTGCAGTTTGGAAACAGATTATAGTGAGTTGCAAGGAATAATATGATTTGTATTATTTCTAAGTTTTCCTTGCTAGTCATAGAATATCATAAACTATGTAGTTTAACTTGGTGGTATGTTTTGAGGCAGAATTACTACTACAAATAGACTTGGACTTATGTCATAGAAATCACAGTAAGCTCATGTTTTTTCCTGCCCAGGAAGACTGCTGAATATCTTATAGGGCCAAGCCCTTTATAACTGAAAATACTGGATACATAGGTCAATTTTATTTTCCTTTTCTTTGCTTTAATTTCCTTTTCCTTTCTGCCATCTGAAGCTGCCACTTCTTATTGTCTGGTCTATCTTTTATCTATTAGTTTTACATATGAAAGTGTAAAATACCCCTTATTTTTATGTAGAGTACTCAGAAGGGAACAGGACCAATATCTTCCCTATTCCAATAAAGCCCTGGCTTAACCCTTGAAGTTTTTGACAGGTGCCCTTTAAGTAGTGAGTAATGTAATAAGGAAGGATTGGGAGCTTTCCTGTGAAATGACAGGATAGATAACCCGCAGATGATTCTTATTTGCCTGATGCATCTTCCCCACAGGCCTTTGTTCTTAAGATATTTGATATTTGATGATAGCTGAAACATCAAGGAGAAATGGGCTTTTTAGCTTTGCCATTTGAGTTCTCAGACTGCTGTGTGGAAAACGCAGAGAAGAGGTAGGCATGATTTCCTCTTTTTAACTAGGTCACCGATTTCACTGTCTTTGTACAAAATGTGTTTGAGCTGTAGCTGAGTCACGGGTGGACTTGTCAAGGCAGTTTGGTTTTACTTTGCTTAGGTTTGCTGGCTGGACGGTTGCATTAGCTGCTAGGAAAGAGGAAGGTTCAAGTTCTAGATGAAACATCGGTTCTACACAATTTGGTGATCTTGGCCCTATATGTCCTGTGAAAATCTTTGCACTTGGTGCTGTTGGATGGTCCTTCAAAGACCTGTTTTATGGGTTGACACTTATAATTCAGCAATGGTCAGTGTAAGGTTGTTGGGTACAGTCTGTAAACTATGAATGTGGTCAATTTGAAATAAGAGTTCCAAGAGTTAAATATGGAATGAGTTGGGGTAAGAAATGGAAGATAAAGAGAAAAAAAGCTAGTAATGAAAATGGAATAATGGCACATGGGTACTTTGCAGCTCATATCCAAAAGGTGGCCTATCATGTCATGGTAGCTTTTATACCAGTGGTTGCTGGGGAACTCTTTGTATTGAAGAGAAGTCACCCAGTAACTCCAAAGCGAAGTGTTTTAAAGAAATGGATAATATGTGTATGTGTATATATGTAGTCAGAACAGTTTTATCCTTGGTTGTTTCTAAGGGAGCTGGGGAGGAACAGTGAGGTGGGAGGGGAAAAGGAAGCATTTAAGGAAGATGTTCTTTATTCCCCTCTGATTCACTACCTAAAAAAAAGCCTTGTAAAATGTGCATATGCCACATTAGGAAAGAAAGCCTTGGTGATTCATTTTGTTTGTCTTAGTTGAACAGTAATAGGAGAAACAACTTACTACCTTAATAAACTAGTTCAATGTTGTATAGTAAACCGTTTACAACTGCCATTAGGTTTCCTAAGCCCGGAGTTACCAAACCTGATTTTTACATCCATGAAGCACTGGCAGTCACTGTTTTGAAGAGTTTCAGGCTGGTGTATGAAAAAGCAAAAGCCTTTAACAAATCTTGCAAGTATGTTCTTGAAAATACGTTGAAAATGTCATGTCTGAAGTTTTATTTGGGTTGCATTACTAACTGTATGTCCAAGGACTACGCTATCGGACATGACTGGTGTCTCCTCTCACATGTGCAGGGAGAAGGGGGAGAAACAGGACATGGTGAGGTCTCTACAGGTCTGGTTTATTTCATCAGAGCCTGTTTAACAAGCAGAAGGTAGCCAAAGCATGTTATGTTGTTGACTGTGTCCTTTTCTATGCTGAACCCATGTGTAAAGGAAGTGGAAATGTCATGTTTGGGTTTTCTCTCTTTTTGATATTGCCTGTTTTGTCAGCTTCCTTTCAACAAGCCCTTGTTTGCATGGAAAGCTGTGTGATACAATCACCACTGTTTGTGTGGTTGTTTTAAAGGGATTCTACTATTGCTCCACTGTTGCATGTTTCATATAGTTAAATTCGTTCTGTTTGTAAAGTGATTTTTTTAAATGGACTTTTAAAGTGTTGCGTGTAAGGTCTATGAGCAGAAGTCAGTGACCAGATATTTGGGCTTAGAACCAAGCCAGTGACAGAGCTTTGTTTTGCTTTGTATTAGGTGTGCATTCTCTAATGAAAAAGGCCTAAAATTACATCATGTAACCAAAAAAATATGTAGTTGACATAGTTTACAGGCAGTTAAAAAGACACCGCAACCTTCTCTTTCTGGCAGTTACTCTGAAATGAGATTTAAGATGATGGAATGATTTAGTAGCAGATTTGTATAGAAAATAGCATTAGTGCAATTGTGAGTGGTTTTTCAAAGGTGTTGGTGTTTGTCAGAAATCCTGCCTGCAAAGGGATGGGCTTTGGGGAGTGGTATTAGACTGCCATGAGCTCTGTTACTGCAGCGCATTGGCCGTAACTTTCAGTTACTCTTGCTACAACAGACCACCTGTGTGAAAGTTTCAGATTGAAAGTAGTGGGGGGAAAAGTAGAAATATAGCCATAGAAATGCTTCTGTTTCGACAGAAAAAGTGGCTGTAGTGGAGACTCGTAAATCAAAAGGATAAGGAAGCGTGTCTTATGTATGTGAAGGCAGTCATGTGGCCTGAACCTGTCAGTCATACAACGTGAAATTCCTATTTCTGCTGAAATTACCGCATTTGGCTTCAGAAAGGAGCACAGATTTCACAAGGTCATGAAATGCCACGAACTGTAAATACGTGGGAATTCTGGGACTGCAAAACAATTAGTAATGCAGCACAAGCTAAAGGTCATCATATTCTTTTAATGCGAGAGAAATAACATCACGGAACTCGGCAGACGCTAACTATGGCGTTTTCCTAACATTTGATGTGCCACTTGGTAATAATCCAGTTGTAGGAGAGAAAGAAAGTGGTCACGGGAGGAGGTGTGTTGTCGTTTTGGCATGTCATCGTGGTAGCAAAGGATTGTCGTCAACTTTGGTTTTGAGCAAAAAGCATGAAAGAAAGGGAAAATTCTCTGTGGTTTTGTTGTGTTGGGGAGGGAAATGAACAGCAAGTCCGGGCGGGACAGGAGGTTGATGATGCACAGTAACAATGGCTGAGACTTCGTACTAAGAAAACACCTCTCTGCGAAGTTATTGACACTGACAGGCACTTTTCTAAAGAAAGGAGGATTTTTGTGGTTCCAGAGATTGTGAAAGAGAAGATAACTTTGTTTTTTCAGCCACACTATGAACTAAAACCCCATGCATGTGATGTTTTTCTTGTTACATGCAGCAGATGGTATTAAGCCGGTTTGTAGACATGAGCTGGTAGACAAGTCTGAACACGAAAGTACGCATTTTTACTGGGTTGTTCATCATTCTCAAAGTTTGCCAAGCCTCAGTCAGAGTTATATTAATTTTCTTCATGCATGGTAATTTTTTTTGACTGGGTGCATTTTGTATACAAAAGCGTCTTTATAGCCTCACGGATATTTGTAACGTATGCTGGCACTAAACGTATGAGAGCTAGCATACTCATTCTGGACCCACGGAGCTCCCTGCCTGGAGAATGCCCTTTGCTTTGGGGGTGCTACATCAGTTTAGCTTCCTGCATGGAAACGCTGGCATTTTCAAGGGTGCAAGAACAGATGTACAAGCACTGAACTACAAAGAAGATCATACCAAAAGAGCAAGAAGCCAATAGCAAGTTTAGTGGGTTTTTTTAGCCTCCCAGGATGTGGGCAGATAAGACAGAAATCTAAGCACCCATTTGGCTTCACATTTTCTGCACAATGAGTATTTTCACGAATGTGTCAAAAACTTCGAGCAGCTGCTGAAGAAACTCATCTCCACTGTGTAACCTGCTCCTTTGCTCTATTCCTATATGCGTCTGAGTGCAAACTGAAGTGAGTCCTGGCTAAGTTTTGGGTGGCGTTAGAAGGTTCCAGTGCAACTGAACATGATATGCCCAATTTTATAGTTGTTTTGTTGGTTTTGGTTTTTCTTCTGTTTGTTTGTTTAACAAACAGTTTCATTAACAATGTAATGTCTTATTTCAGAGAGTTGCTTGGAAAATGCTTTGGTTTTTGAAGGGAAGTTCAGCACGTTTGCCAGTAAAAGCTTATAGAAAGCGTGTGTGCATAATTGTGGAGGCAAGAAGCATCTTTTGACTTGAATTCTTCAACTGCTGTAACTCAAAACAGCTTTAAGCTGCTCCAGTGACTGTTATGTACTTGTTTATGAGTACTGGAAGGTAAGTAATGAGAGACAAGAATCTTGTAGTCACGGATTTGCAGAACGTAGCACAGACCATTTGCCAAACTGCTTCAACTACCAGGCCAGAGTCTATTGATGTGTTCAGAGACGAGGCTTTCTTTGTAGAGAGTTAAAAGTTCAAGTTCCACAACTGAAGCATCCCTTTTGACCACAAATTAAAACAGCTCTGCTAGACCAAACTAACCCCAGGAGGGAATGGATGATGCTGACTGAGCAATGGTCTGATTTGTCCTAAGCAAAAGTGAGGCTCCAGCTTTGGCTGGAAAAGAAATGAGAAGTGCGTGCCATGGTGAAGTGAGGTGCTGATCATGACATCTGGCTCCCTGTTCGGTGTTTTCACAGCAGTAACTTCATTGTGCTGCTTATTCATTGGGGTGCATGTGAATTTCTTAGCTAGCTGTCTCCTATAATTATGAATATTATTTTTTCAGGCTGAACCTACCTGTTGTTACTGTGACTGTTCTCCTTTGCAAACACTGTGGACCCTCATTTCCATTAAACGGTAGTTTCTCTTCTCCCACTGTGGTATGAAGTAGCTGTCAGACCAGCAAGCTACATTCCAGCCCCACAGGAGTAGCCAGCATGACTGGCAGGCAGTCTTATCTAAGTACCTAGCAGCTACTTGTCAGGCAAAACACGTAACAGAATGGGGTTTATAGGGACCTGAATCCAAACATGTTTTCTGTTTTTAGTTTATTATTTCTGGAGACTTAAGGTCTTCAAGTCTAGGCAGGGAGGAAATTGAGTCTAGCTTGCTTGTAGTTACTGGCCACAGGGGAAACTCAGTGGCCAGTGCTGAAACTCTCAGTGACAGTGTTGTTTCTCTCAGATCTGTAGTATGGTGGAAAAGAAGGCAGTAGATGAGCAGGAGACCCCTTCCTGTAGGGCAGCTTCCTGTTCATGGTCTCTATGTTTTTGAAATGAGCATTAGACCTGTCAGCTGCAGGGTTTTGTCTGAAGTTGGAGGAAGGGCAAAAAATAATCAGCCTAAGTAGGAATGCAAGCAAGCCATCATGCTTTTAATCACAGGGGCAGCGTGAGGATCATAAATCAGGGAGGCAGCTAACGGAGTGGTTACAGGAAGCACAGATGAGTAGCAAAGCTTAGAGGTTTCTGTAAAGCTACTTTAGCTGCTCACTGACCCTGCACAGGCCACATTTTTGCATAGCAAGTGTGACAAATAGAAAACAAGATTATACAGAAAGAAATCATCATGATGTGGATTTTCTCGTGCACCCTTCTAACTGCATTTTCTATACCCTGGAAAATTGATGCAGCTTTTAACCACATACAGTAACAAAACTCTACACCTGTCTGCACATACAATATACATGCACATAGAATATACATGGACACATGTATATTGTATATCCTGTTTCTTTCCTCATATCTTTCATTCCCTTGCTGCCTCTCAGCAATGAAAAAAGGTTGTAATACGATGGAGTTCTTTTTCCAGTAAAGAAACCAATGAAGTTTGAAGAGACAGAAGATTATCATGAAGTAGCTTTTTGGTTCATGTAGATACAGTTGAGATACCTCTTCATTTCTTACTTGGCCAAGCAAAGGCAAAATTGGAAAGCTCATTGTTGCATTCCTTGATCTAATGCCTTAGACACAGCTTGGAGCCTGGAACCACAGCCATCAGAATTTAGCAGTCAAGGGATGTATCGCCAAAATGTTTATATTTCAGAAGAGTTTGCTCACAAACTTATTTTTTTCTATGCTCCATCAATTTAATTTCCTCAAAAGCCTTTCCTCCTTTTGCTTTGATGACCCTTTCTTAAGGTTGACAATGATCTTTACCTTTCCTTCTTGTAGAGTGATCCAAATTGACCTACTGCTATAATAGCACCTGAGGATTACAGATTTCTAAGACCGATTTTCTGTTCTGTTTTAGTTTTCCAAAGCCTTGGGCTTCTGACACCAGCTTTAAATCCTCAAAAATGTCCTTATTTTTAATATATCTATAATGTAGTGCCCAACTTGAGACGCCTTTGGGTTGATTTCGAGACGTTTCCAAGCTTCCAGCGGATGTATTGCAAGCAGTGCATGTCCAGAGATTTCAGGTTTTCAGGTTTATTATATGAAATTCCAGAATGTGATCCTCAAAGTTTCTCTGTCTGACTTTCCAGTTTTGCAAATGGTGTCAGTAATGCCACTGCTGTCCTGCGCTTCAGGGTTCCTGCCATAACCTTTGTGTGCTCTTTTGTAACTCTACACAGTGGCAGCTCTTCATTTGTTATGTTTTTGACATGCAAAAGTCTTGTAGCCAGCAGTTTGTCTGCAGACTCAGGATTTACCTTTTGGGGGGCAAGCTAATGCTGTGGAAGTCTGTTGATTAGCAGTTGTAGCATGAGGATTGTACGCTGGTGAGAGCGGAGTTGGTGGTGCAGAGTTCCTTCAGTCTTCTCATTATGTTGCTGGGTTAACAGTATGTACATGATACGTGGATGAAGGGGTTGATTCGGAGAAAACTCCAGGAGCAAACTCGCCAACCAAGTTTGAAGTTGACAAGCAGGTATTCTTTATTGCAGTGCCAGGAGACACGGGGGACAGCTCCTCCTAACATGTGTCACTGTATTGCTACACAAGCCGTCCTTATATAGTCACTTGGGCATACATACACATTCATGAGGCTACGCATGAATGACATCATTTTCCAGAAAGTTTCCGGCATGCATACAAAAATATGATGGTGGTCTTTGAGGGTCGTTTACTTCTTCCAACAGTCTTCATCACTGCTGGCAGTCTTTGAAGCACCAGCTTAATTAACATTACAGACGTAGCAATCATCCTGTCCATCTACTTATCAGGTAGTTTAACTGCTCCCATCATGGACATCTGCTAGTCCCAGATGCTCCCCATCCCCAGCTCCTGATTTTCTGTTTGGTTTTCCTTACTCTTTTTGTACTAAGGTCCTAAGGACCTATGTCAACTACCTTCAAACACCTCCATTACAAAGCCATCAAACTTAACATTACTTAGAACTGATTACATTTTGTGCGTTTGTGCCTCCTTGTCTCAGGGTTTTCTTCTTCCAAGCTCTTTGATTTGCTGTCTTTCAAGTTGTAGGACTCTGCCTTACTGCAGGTGGGTGACCTGTTAATATTCTGGAAACTGGAGGGGTTTTTTAAAAAGGATTGATGCCTTCAACATTAAAAAAAGAGAAAAAATTCCTTTGCATTAGCCTGTTTTAACAGCCAAGGCAATTTTCCACATGGTGGCTTTATGGAAATGGGTTGCAGCTCTTGCCGACCATGACCAGAACATTACAGGAAATGTATTTTCATGGAAGATTTGCTGCAATTGCCAACAGGAGAAAGGGAGGGGGACAGGGGTTTGTTCTGTTAATGGACAACTTCGTGCCATGATGTGAATCCCTTTGTTAAATTAAATTGGTTTGCACTTTCCCCTATTGTCTGTTCCATGCTGAAAGAAACAGTCACTGATAGGCCATTTCCCTCTGTAAGGACCAGGGTGTGTTGGCTTAGCATGAGGCCTTATGCTGAAATGGGGTGAACAACAAATGCATTTAGGTATCTGACTGAGGTAATTTAAGAGGTACAAACAATTGGAATATTTCCATGGAGTGGCTTGGTCAGAGCCGGAACTAATGGAAATTGGCTTTGCAACCTCAGTGCTTATAGGTGGTAGTATCTGACATGATTTAGGGAAGGACTGAATGAGATTTTAAATGTGCAGATGCTACCACACAGGCATGACTTTGAGCATGTGAATAGTCTCTGTAAGTTAAAAGTTTAGCATAAAAGTCTAAAGGTTTTGAGTGGGTTTTTGGGTGCATTATGAGTGTGTTTTTTTTTTTTTTCCCTGGCTGCTATAAAGCTGAAAGTTTGATACTTTCCAAGTAGAAACAAGAATGATACATGGCCTTATTTATATGTGAAAATGTTACCTGTGCAGGGAATATATGATTGCTTGCAGGAAAAGGCACTGCATGACTGATTCCCCTATGGTAAATATTTGAATTCTGGTAGGTCCATTATCAATTCCATATGAGAGATTTTCTGGCTCTTACTGCTACATACGAGATGAGAACAAAAGAGGAACAAAACAGAGCTGAGAATGAGCAGAGAACATAGGTACCATCCCTGAAGCTAAACTCCATTCTTCTGTCGAAGTAGATTTGAGCTGTGGGGCAGGGATACCTCTTAAGTTCTCATGTAGTGTCTTAATGGCTTATGTTTCATTTAATTTTTCTGCAGCTTAATTTCAGTCTTCTCTTATAAAGAATTTAAAGCTGAGCTGTGTAAGTTTGTATTGACCATGACGCTGGAGCGGCAGCTGTGTGGGAACAGAGTTTAATAGAGAGTTTACTTCAGATTGGCAGACGCCCTTCTAAAAGGATATGTGAGTTAGGATTTGCTCTACCAGAGTAGAGTTATGCCAAACTGGGGTGGGGGTGGTAAGCCCATCAAAATGATAAAAATTGTGTTTGTAACAGTAATTATGGAGGGCTTGAGGTTTTGGCAGTGATTGATGGAATTTTCAGTGGTTGTGTTGGTTTTGCTTTGAATTTACTCTAGAAGGAAGTTTTAATGTCTACTGTGTGATGCTTGAAATTACACGATTAGGGAAAGAAGAAACAGTGAAATAGGACTTATTTGATAAAATTACACTGACCATACGATAGATATATTTTTGTACGAGTGGCAAATCACTGAGCAAGAGAGTTTTCATTATTACTCTGCTAATTTCCTATTCCCAACAAGGAGGAATTGGTTTAGGTGTTTGCTTGCTGAGCAGAGAAACTGGAGTGATCAATCGAAGTTCACCCTTCTGAGGAGTACTAAGAGCATGTACTGGGCGAATATGGTTGATATGGTTCATGTGGCATATGTAAAGCTTGGTGACGGAAGCGAGAGAATACTAAGGGTGGATGGTTGGCAAACACTTCTATGGTGTCTTGGAAAAATATGCATTAAACTCTTGATACTGCTTATTTTCTGGACAAAGGTATGTGCAATGAACAACCTCCACCACATGTGGTACTTTGAAACGATGAGGAAGGGAAATGAAGAGAGGAAGGAAAGTAAAAATAAAACCTGAAGTCCTGTCTATAGGGTAAATACAAACAGGGAGTGAAGCACACACGTGCACTATGTGATTCCTGCTTTTGCTTTGCCATTGATGGGTAGCCATTCTTCTTAGTCTAGATAATTGAAGTCCAGACGACTTGGTGCAAGACCTGGGATTCGATAAAGCAGTCAAATGAGACGCAGTGAAATAGTGCAATGGTATTACCAATCAACGCTTCCATCAATGATTATTTCCACCTGACTGCAATGGCTTCTGTGGCAGATTGAGTATGACATCCCACTTTGTCCCCGAAGACTGAATTATTAAGCCAAAGTACCATGCATGTGTTTAACATGGCATCACTGGAGGATTGTTAGATATTCACTGGGATGGGAAGAAATGCAGGCTTGAAGAAAAACAAGCATCAACTGACTTGCTTGCATTGGAAATGACATGAAAAAGCTTGATGTCAACTCATGGAAGTTGAGAAATGCAGAGTTAAAGGTTAAGAATCCTTGAGGTCTTTGTTTGCCTTACAGCATCTAAAAGTACAATATTTTACCTTTGTCTCTTACATATCTGTTACAGCGAGTGTGCATAACAGAAGTTACACAAGTGGGAGTAGATGGGTCCATCTTTGCTCTGTTCATTGCGGTACTTCGAATACTGGAGCAGTCTGGCATTTTGTTCATGCAGGAAGTTTGCTTTTCAGCATCCAGTTATCCCACTGACCTTTTTGTTTGGAATTTCTGGTTTATTTTATTTGTTTGTTTTCTTGGTCATGATGAAGAGTGGTAATGGGCTCTCTCTTGAAACTTCCTGTGTTCTGTTTTGACTTTTTCTTGTTTCCGGTTTTCCCCCGCTGGGTGGGTATCCAGCTGCAAGTAACAGAGTAACATGTTTTGGTCATTCACTTGCTGCTGTAGTTCTTCAGTGAATCTTCCTCGCTGGCCTGGGAACGGCTTTCTCTTGGAAGTGAAAAATAATAGGCTGAAGGCAAAGTTTGAGAAGTTGCTTCCTGGTTTTTATCCATGTTTTGCAAAGAGACTCAAGTTTTTATGTTTAACACTGATACAGAGAAATCCCAACTGGCTCCTTGCCGCTGATGTTGTAAGAAATAGTTCGACAAGCAGATGTTTTAGTTACGAAACACCTAGGCTCGGTGACCAGTGACTGTGTTCTGAAAGGAATCATGACCTAAACCACACCTGAAGTGGCTACAAGAAGGAGCAATTGTAGTTGGACTTGCACACAGAGTCCACATGGTGTTATTTACAAATGTGGCTGGTTTATTTTGAGTGTATCCCTTTGGTCTGGTCTTGTTAGGCAGTTGCATTTGCTGGTAAGGTGGCTTGCTGCACACCCAGTGAAGGGTGTCTCAAGATGAGAATATCTGTGATAGTGTTCATTCTTTCTACAGTTCATCTGTAAAGAAGCAAAGTTTATTTCTTTTTATGGTCTAAACCAAATCCTTCCCCTAACTTGGATATAGAGGAGGTTCTATGCTGCTAAAGGTTACAATTGGGTGGCAAAGGGAAATTGCATAATCAACCTCATCAGGTACTGTATAGAATTGAAGGCACAAAAGAATTTCTACCTTTCATTCTTCTCTGATTCATTGCTTGATCACAAATTGTCCTCTCTGTTGTTAATGTAAGGAAGGAGTTTGCTCTTCTGAAATAGCTGAGTGTCTTTGGAAGTTGGGTTTAAACAGGGCTGGTTTACAGATCACTTGGTTTTCTGCTTTCTCTTTAAACACTGTGCTTACTGGGTGTTTGTATTTGCAGCTCAGTAGCTGATGATTCAAAAGAGAAGAAGGATAAGAAAGAAAAGAGAAAAATAGCTATTTGATCAGTTGCTATAAATTGATGTAGGTATCCCATCAGTAACCACTGTTACTGCAGAGCTGAAGGCGCTTAGCTTTTCTGTAGCAAAGGTTGAGTGATACTCTGCCGCATGCCCAGTGCCTGCACTGTCACATTGCATGAAGGCAGATCTAGCATAGTTTAACTGGCAGCAGTGATGATTTGCTTGTGTAGTATTCCTAGTGTGAAAGGGTGAGCACTGAGGCCCACAAAGTCTTGTGTATCCTGTAAGTTGATGGCAAGTAATAGCACTGCACTGCCTGGGATCTGAGGCTGTCTCCTGCCTTTTTTTTTTAAAGGCAAGAAGAAGAAAGAAGCTTTTATCATTATCTAACAAAATATTGTGTAACTTCACTGCTTTTGATTGTTGTATGCTAATAGAAATAACATAGTGAGAAGAGAGTACTTCTTCCAACTGCATTTCTTGTTTGAAGCAAGCAAATACTTCAAGTCAATGAAGCAGTGTTGGTATTTCATATCCTGGAGCCAGGTCTTACCACAATGGGGAAAACAACCCCCAGCTTCTATTTCAGTACATAATTAGTACCTTTAATCTCCAGCAATGAGAAAGACAAAAAATCTGGTGCAAAAAAGAGCTGAGGAGGTGCTGATGAAGGGAAAGCAGATTGACCATATTAAGCTATTTACTTGGCTTTTAACATCACCTGTAAGCTCTGGATTTCAGATAAAAGATTCTTCTTCTACCCAGGGCAATGCTTAGGCCATTGAAATCAAAACTTGACAGTAAGATTTGGTATTTAGGGTTATAAACTCATTCCATTGAAAAATGCATTCAGTGCTACTGGAATAAGGCAGTGTGTAGCCTGGAAAGTGCGGAGGGGACTTGTGTGTTACATGGGCAAGATCTATGGCGATAATATCTGCAGTAAATAGAGTAGTTTCATGAATGTTCTACCAGAGTTGGGCACCTTTCCTAAATGGAGTAGGAAGATGCAAATGGATCATTCATCCTTTCTGCAAACAGCAAATGAAATAAAAAGGTTCATTGGGTTTTGTTTTCGTTCCTTCAGGCAGCAGCTGAATTGCAATTATACTTAGATTTATTTTCATATTATTAGAAGGAGGGGGGAAAAAAAAAAGCTGTTTCTTATTTCAGCATTACCAGTTCAGACATGAAAATGAAAGTGTTTGTTTGCTTTTGTTACACAGGTTGAGTGCATGATCCCACTTGCATTGCTATCAGCAGCAAAGCTCCCATTGATTTCAGTGAGCACTGGGTTGTCCTCTTGCTGGGAGATGCTGTAATCAGCTTGATTTGTGACAGTGAAAAGAGTGTTCAGAGCCAAGGGATTGAAAAACAGCCCACAAAATGTGGAAAAATATACTAAAACCATCCAGCTATCATATCTGTGGGCCTGGTAATAATTTTAGGGGAAGTAAACAATGGCAATGGACTCTGAAAACATGCAGTGATAAAATACCAGATTGTTGGAAAATTCCTCCCTGAGGGAAGAAGCCTCGCTTCTGAAAATAATTATTTCCAAACAAATATAGCAAACATCCTAAAATTAACATTCCCTAAGCATAAAATGAGAGGTGTGTGGATTCGGTGTGGAGTAGTTGAATTCATCTCTAGATGAGCTTTGTGGGTGTCCCAGTTTGGCAAGCCTGGCTATCTGGGCACGTTCCCAGGCTTGCAGCACAACAGGAGGAGGAGGACACTGGTGCAGCTCTCTCCACATTCAGAGGAGGCCTGGGTACTGGGACGCCAGTCTAAGCAACCTAGTGATGCTACCTGTGGCCCACAGCTCTCTGATTTTAAATGGGGTAAGGTATCTGAAGGCTTACCTCTGTGGAGCAGGACACTGAGAGTACCTACTGCATTTCAGATTTGTGCTTGCTTCTTATGCTAGCAAGCATGGAGAGCTAATTCTGTTCAAGTTTAACAGTGTCTGAGCCACAGTCTGTGTAGTCCTGTTCGATGAATACCAAAAGTAATCGGTCAATGTCGTCTTTTAGTATTTTTTAAAGAAAATCCAACAGAAAGTCACTATGAGCACCCTTGTAATAGGATACTTGAGAAGACATGTTCAGAAAGGAACACAAGTGATTTTTTGACTTGTTGATGCCTTGCTGTAAGTAGAAAGCTTTGAAATTCAAACAACAGTTTTGAGGTGATGAAAAATGACTTGCATGTGTCCCTCAGTCTAAAGATTACTTTCTCTTGAGAACAGACTTGAGCAGAGCTATGAGCATTCTCCAGTAGAGCTCCCTTTTAGTTCTTGACTGGCATTTACATTTACAAACCCAAACCTTCAGAACTTAAGATTGGGTTAGTGCAACCCTGGTGTCATTGTGTCACTACATTAGCACACCAAGGGAGGGAGTGGGTTATGGCAAGGCTTTGAGCAGCCACATACCTGACAGCACAAGCTGCAGTGGTTGGTTGGAGAGCTCGTTGCACCCGGGAGAAGCTTAATGGTCCCAAAGACCACTTCCCTTTCCAGTGGACTGGAGCCACACCGGGACTTGCTTTTGCCTTAGATCTGAAAACTTTCTGTTCTGCTGAGAAGAATAAAGAGAGGGAAACAACTCTGTTAGCCACACAGAGGTACTGGGCTGTGAAAAGAGACTTGGTGCTTCTTGGAGAGCTAAGAGGAAACTATAATTGATTCAAGTCCCAGCTCCATACCCTTGTGGCACTGCAAGAGTCAGTATCCCCTGGCTTCAGCAGCTGCTCTTCCTTTTGCTGGGGTTTAGCCAGCATTCATGTTACTTACTATTGTAAGCAGCCTGGTAGTAATTCAGTCTGTCTTCTCCATGCTCATCCTATGCAGGTGGGAATGCAGCTACTCCCTGCTTGGTTTTGTGTTTGGAGGGAGCAAAAAAAGAACATGAGGAGATGTTGACAAGAGAAGTAGATGTTGGCAGCAATGTGTAGAAGAATGGGTTTGGGTCTTTTTAGTTGTTGTGGAAGTTTTTGTTTATTTCAACACTGTGTGCGTGGTCTGAGGAAATACAGTTTCACAGAGGGAAATGTCATTATCACTGATTTCAGACTGGGTAGCTTATTTGATTGCTACCCAAATGGCACATCCCTGTCTTAAGAATAATAAATTGCCCACCTGAGTTAAACAGCTCGTAATTTGAACTGGTGTTGGGGGGAGAGGGGAGCAGAGGAACTACCAGCAAACACTGAAATGACTGTTACTGGTCTTCCTTATTTGCTGTTGCTGTGCGAATCCTCATGCTGCAGTTTCAGCTTCTTGCTGGGCTGCTCAGCCTTGGCAGTTGAACTGGATTGGTACAGCTGCAGGCAACCCACAGGACTGGGCTTTTGGGGTCTTAAAGGCACAGATTTGTCTCTTATACTCTGGTTCCTATTTCCAAACTAATTAATGAACTTCGGGAACTTCCCTTTCAGTCTTTCCAAGGGTGATCCCAGGCTCAAGAGCGTTCTCCCTGTGTTTTATCAACTGGACTCTTTATGAGCTTCAGTTATAGCCCTGTCTGTCTCACTATGACATGCTGCTGTCTGCAAGTTTTGATTTGATTCTTTCCATGACCATTTTTCCCCTCAACAGAAGGGGAAGGTGTGTCTGTAAGACAGGAATGTTTATCATCCTGTGGAACCTCAATCTCAATGAGAAAGAGTGGTGCCAGATGATGAGGACCAATGAAGTTCCAACCCGTTGAAGGACTTCATATCTCTGTAATACTTCATCCTGTGCTTAGCCCACCCTTGGCCAGGTATCTGCAGGCCTTTCACCAGACAATGTGTCTATGTAGACACAGGCTGAGAAGCTGTTCAGAATAAAACAGAGCAGTTGCCACAGTGAGGTGTATCAAACCTGGGCTGATATCTTGAGGGGGGTTGGTGGTGTTTTGGTTGATGTCTTTTGTTTTTTCATCATCAGCCTATGAATTTGTGGTGGGTTCTAGAAATGTGTTTCTGTTCTGAAGAAAATCTGATTTGAGGAATTTGGAAGCAAACCTGTTTGCCAGTGAGTTTCTTTTGGAAGACTTTTGTCCTGCAGCCCTGATGTTACCCAATTGATTGACAGTGTTGGGAGAAAAAACCAACTGTGGTCTTTGACGTCAGCTTAGGGAACAAATATTTGCGTTACTTTAATGTTCAGGCCTTGCCATCTTTAACTGAGTTTATAAAGCCAGGAGAATTCAGGCCCCATGTCCCTCTGTTTAAAGCTGGTGTAATTTTTAACATGTGCATTGTCCACTTTACTGCACTGAATTTGTGGCACTACATGTCATCAATAATAGATTCATTTTTCCATTCTCTTACTGTCTGGTCACGTTTTCACATTGCTTTTACCTAGGATGAGTTAGTCATCAGGGTGTTTTAGTCTTTAACATGCCAAAGCTAAGCAATTTCTACTGTTTCAAAGGTGAGGGAGTGAGAGCTGCGAAATATGAAGCTCTGGACTGACATCCAGTACTCCTCCTCCCTTTCTGTATGCTTTAGGGGAGTGGGGTGAGGTGAAAGGATGGGGTCAAAGACACAGGCTGCAGGTCCCTCTGCACTGCAGCCAGCACAATCACAGCTGCTCAGTCCAAAGCTGAGCTGTACTTATTTTTGGTGTGAGTAGTACCTCATGTTGCCTGGCATGAAGTACCTGCATCTTATGTAGTAGCATGAATGGATTTTACAGCTCGCACTGAGGTCTCAGCAGTCAGAATTATGCTGTTACCTCTACTTACCAGTTTACAGTTTGCTTTAACTGCAGACCAAATGACACTACCTATATTCTTCAATTGACTTATGTAATTTCTTCTTGTAGTTTGTTTTTATCCCGTGCCATATCACCACTGTGTTGGTTGTACTTATGCAGGTGTCTGGGGGCCACTTTAAAACTAGGATGCTGAAAGAAGCTGATTTAAACAGATTATTTGTAATCCACATCACTTTGATTTTTGCACAAGGTCCTGCAGCTGAGAGACCAAAGTATGATGGTGAAGCATGGACAAAATCTTGACTTGTTTTTATCTCATCCTCTACCCAGTGTTTTCAGTTGCTGTAGAGTTGTTATATCCCAAGACCACTAACACAGTTGTTAATTCAGAAACCAATATAACAGGAGCTAGTGCAATGCAGCAGGTACATAGAATCATAGAATCATAGAATAGTCAGGGTTGGAAAGGACCTTAAGATCATCTAGTTCCACCCCCCTGCCATGGACAGGGACACCTCCCACTAAACCATGGCATCCAAGCCTATGTCCAACCTGGCCTTGAACGCCGCCAGGGATGAAGCATTCACAACTTCCCTGGGCAACCCATTCCAGGGCCCCACCACCCTCACAGTAAAGAATTTCTTCCTCAGATCCAATCTAAACTTCCCCTGTTTAAGTTTGAACCCGTTACCCCTTGTCCTCTCACCACAGTCCCTAATGAAGAGTCCCTCCCCAGCATCCCTATAGGCCCCCTTCAGGTACTGGACGGCTGCTATGAGGTCTCCACGCAGCCTTCTCTTCTCCAGGCTGAACAGCCCCAATTTTCTCAGCCTATCTTCATACGAGAGGTGCTCCAGTCCCCTGATCGTCCTTGTGGCCTCCTCTGCACTTGTTCTAACAGTTCCATGTCCTTTTTATGTTGAGGACACCAGAACTGCACACAATACTCCAAGTGAGGTCTCACGAGAGCAGAGTAGAGGGGCAGGAGCACCTCCCTCGACCTGCTGGTCACACTCCTTTTGATGCAGCCCAGGGTACGGTTGGCTTTCCGGGCTGCGAGCGCACACTGCAGCCGGCTCATGTTCATTTTCTCATCGACCAACACCCCCAAGTCCTTCTTCTTGGGCTGCTCTGAATCTCCTCCCTGCCCAACCTGTAGCTGTGCCTGGGATTGCTACGACCCAGGTGCAGGACCTTGCACTTGTCATGGTTAAACTTCATCAGGTTGGCATCAGCCCACCTCACAAGCGTGTCAAGGTCCCTCTGGATGGCATTCCTTCCCTCCAATGTATCAACCGAACCACACAGCTTGGTGTCATCGGCAAACTTGCTGAGGGCGCACTCAATCCCACTGTCCATGTCACCCACAAAGATGTTGAACAAGACCGGTCCCAACACCGATCCCTGGGGGATACCACTCGTTACTGGTCTCCAGCTGGACATTGAGCCATTGAGCACTACTCTTTGCGTGCGGCCATCCAGCCAGTTCTTTATCCACCAAGTGGTCCACCTATCAAATTGATGTCTCTCCAACTTAGAGAGAAGGATGTCATGGGAGACAGTGTCAAAGGCTTTACACAAGTCCAGGTAGATGACATCAACAAATCTGGCTCTGCAAGAATGAAGAGTGCCACTGTGCACAATACACACAAACTGTGTATCTCCCTGGGTGTGCTCTTTGCTACTGTGGCCAATCTTCACAGAAAATCAACAGCATTTAGTTTGCTTTGCCTTTTTCCACCTGCACACAGTAACTAATGAAATCAAACCAGTGACCACAATGATGTTTGTAAATCTCTCGGCTTTGTTGGTGTATGTTTTTTGTTATCTTTCCTCTATTTAATCTACCTCTGTGATGGCAGGCACTGCTGCGATAGATGGCCGTCATTCCTGGAAACGCTGCCCTTTCTGCCTTATTCACTCACCCATGCAGTTTAAAACATAAACACCCTCTGGCCATTCTGCTGTTCACCTCGTCTGCAGTATCTCCAGAGCCTCCCAAATTGGGCCTGCAGCACACGCAGCACTATCATTAGCACAGCAAGTAAACCAGGGGGGTTGTCTCCAGCAGTGTGTTCATGTAAAAGAGCTGATGAACATCATCCCAAACCTGTGGTTTATCTTAAGGAGTCCTGACCTTCAGAATGGTGCTGAAGGGTGCTTGTTCACGGCGTGGGCATTTTTTTGTCCACAGCTCTGATTTCTGCTCTGAACCCCTGTGAATGCTTTCTTATTTCTTACTGTTTCATTGAAAAGCTTCTTCTCAGGCAAGCATAGTTGTTGAATTCTTACTCCCTTGTGTGTGCATAGTTTTTCTATACTTGGTTTTATGTATAAATGAAGTACTGAAGTAATAATGATCATTGTGTTCCACAGCTGATATTCTGCAATGTTAAGGTTGTACATTGTCTAAAAACCTTTTTGAAAGGAGGTATTTATTATTTCTTACTCTGGAATCTTTGGCTTTCTGCATAGATCCTATAGCATGAGAGCCATTCGTAGTTTAGTATTTTAAATCTTGTGAAGTTTGGGATGTAGAATTGTTCCTTGGGTGCTTTTCTTCTTTTTTATTTGACAGATTAGCTTTGTTGGTAATGTGTACATAAATAGTCTATTATAATGCCCAATCCGTTGTTAAAGGAATCGTGGAAGGATCAATGGTGCTGGAAAAGAATAATTAGCAATTTTTTCCCTGTTACCCTGAATTGAATTTTCGCTCTGTGTCTTATTGACTTTTAACAGTTTATTGGAAATGAGATTTGAGCAAGTCTGACTCTCACCTGACAGGCTGATCAGTCAATTGCTAATAGACCTGTGATGCTCCACGGCCACCAGCTAATAGATTTTTTTACTGCTGTTCCATCCTTGTTGATCAGTTTTGGTGGTTGAGCTGTAGCATGCACAAATGGCACTTCTCAGAGCATGAAGACGCAAAAATTTCCTTATACAAAGTTTCCATGCATTCCCCCTTTGGAATTTGCTGTCTTCTACCTGTTTTTCTTCTCTTCCCCTTCCAGCTGTTTTGAACTGCTGCTTATTCAGTCTAAAGATACTGAAAGGTAAGGGGCTGACAGTTCTGCAACCTTTGTTCTCTTCACATCCATGCAGCCACTAGCAAGAAGAGAGCAGCAGCCCACTCTCCCACCCTTTGCTTAACTGTCATGAGTGTGAGCTGCTCTGTTGACACCCTGCCATGCTCGTGGCTGCATTCACAATGCTGCCTGGGGTCCACAGATACAAAACCATTTCACACGCAGGAGCTTTACTTGTTGTCAGAATGCAAGTAACATCAGAGTATGGGTAAAACTTTGTCAGGAAGCTGAAGTTTAGAGAAGAGCCTAAAAGCCTGTAATCTGCCGTGAAATTTAGGAATATAAAAATGGACCATCACAGATGGACATTATTAACAAATGAGTTAATGCCAGCGAAGCATGAAAGCAAAGTAAAAACGTAGCACATGATATTGTTTCTCTATAAGAATTAAACTCTAAAAATAAGCCTTTGAGTTAATCTTGCCTACTTCTGCACACAGCAGATCCATCCAGGAAACCATGCCTCCTTGCCTCTGCTCTAGAAATTAAATGAGCATGAAAGATACAGCCCAAGTCCTGCATGGAAAAAGAAGTCCTACATGACTTTAAGAAGCAGAAGTGGGGTCTGTAGGTCTAATAGGAGCAAGGGAAGGTGCTTTTTCTGTCAGTAACTCTGCAATGAGCACCTAGCTCTGATTCTGCACAGAACTTAACGCTGGTTTCAACCAGGGTCATAAGCAGCTCCTCCTATTTTTATATACAAGCTCAATAGGCCAATAGATTATATTATTTATCTTCAGGAGAAGGGAGGGAGAGTAAATAGGAAAGAAGCTGTATTTGTGTCTATGCATTGTTTTGTGTACTGTGCATCCCCACCAGCCCCCCAGGCCTGACACTTTGTATTTTCAGAGATATTAGCTTACTGAATGGTGAGTTACTGGGACAAGGGTGTGGATGGACACCTGCAGCTACTCCTACCCTCTTCCCATCCTCAGGGAATTAATTTTTTCATAGTAATTTATTGATGTATGGACAGCATACTTATTTCTAAAAATAGGAAGAAATATTTTAGGATAAGTCCTAAGGAATCTATTTAAAAGAGGAAAAGCATCACCTTTTTGGCCAATTTTCCTTTCTTTTCTGAACTGTAGAAATCATCTTCAAAGGAAGTATTCCATGCGGTGGAGGTGGAAGTTTTGCTGCAGTGTGATATCTGCAGCTTTGAATACAGGAGTTATCTGTTGAAAGGTGGTTGTGCCATGAACCTGAGGTTTGGAAACTTGGCAGACTCCACATGTAGTTTCATGTTGTTGCCATGCTTGTCATGAGACTTTGTGCCCTGAAGGTCAGGGCCTATTAGGCTGCTTGGGCTTTGGTCTACATTTGTGGTCTCTGCTCTGTAGCCTTCCTTGCAATAATAGTTTTCTGGTTAAGTGGTGTCTTAAACTCACAAACGCTTTTTCTTTCTTGAAGTCCTGTGTTTCTGCTGGCTTAAGCTCTAAGTGCATAATGAGGCAAAGATCTTTGGCTGATAATATTGTTCATCAGAGTCTGCTAAGCAGTCAGCCAGAACGTTTCAATTGCATTGAAAGGTGAAGGACTGGCCAACAGAAACCAGAAACTGCTCTGGAGGAATGACCCCGGTTTCACAATACCTTTTAAAACTCATTATCCTTTTTTAGGGTTATATTTTTCATGATAAGCACCTTTAGGAGAACTGTGCCCTTCTCTGGAATTTTGATCATTATTATAGTACTTTACTGGGATGTTTAACCCCTTAAGAGCCTGCCCTGATACACTCCATGGGTATAAGGTATGGGCCTCAACTTCTTTCAGCAGCAGTGTTCCCTGTGTCAAGCTTAAAGTTGTTACTGACCTTTTGAGAAAATGGGTTTTGTTGTTTTGTCCAGCTGTTGTCAACATCCTTCCTGAGAATAGATACTGTGAATACATTGCATAAATGGGGAGGTGATCTTATCCTACTCATGATGAGTTTCCAGTTTAAACAGCTTGGGTGCTGTCCCTGTGTTCCCTCCTGTGCACTGGGGTGCAGTGACCCTTCTGATCACTAGCACAAGTGGAGACCACAAGGAACTGGCGCAACCTGTGATCTTTCAAGTCATCTTAACTAAGGATCTTGGTACTAACACAGTCTGTGCTGTATAGCTTTAGGTCCTCGCTGTGTTGATCCATTTGCAAGTTTAGAGCCAAAGTGATTCAAGGACAGAAGCACCTGGGGACCCTTGAAACCTCTGATGTATTAGCTTGTAATATCTCGATGATCTTGAGGTCCTTTCCAACCCTTACTATTCTATGATTCTATGATCTCTGTGTCTGCCCAAGCCAGCTAGCTTGCAATGCTTTGTATTGCAGAATTTCATGTGTTATTGGGCAGATATATACACGTGTGTCTATCAATGTATAAATAAAAGAAATCGGTGTGGAGAGAGGAACTCTAATAAAATACAATGGAAAAGATTTCAAAAGCAAGAAAGCTACAATTCATTAATTTCTTCTGATCACAGTTATTGTGTTTTATATCATCCATCATAATTCTATGGAGAATTCTCTGCCTGAAAATTTACTGGATAAGTCTGAGTTTAGAACTAGTCTAAAGTGCCATTGCAGGCTGTAGAGGAGCCCAGACAGGAACAAAGATACATTCGAAGAATTTGTGCAGGAATGTTTGGGTACTGTGATGTCTGCTGCTAAAGGCAGGAGACTGCGTCATTCCAAAACAGCTAGAAACTACGTGATGTTGAGGTTACATCATTTATTGAGATTTACATCATTTTAAAAAGTCTAAGAGTCCATTTGATGAAAGAGGTGGGGGGGAATTGAAGGTATTAGAACAGGAGACCTGGAGAATTGCTTTGACTGTCAGGGACCCGACAAGAGGTTTTTATCTTGAGCACCCTCCAGCAATCCTGGACCCGGGAAAGAGCACACCAGCCTTTTCACCCCTTTCAGTGAACCTTCCTCCTCTTACCTTTCAGAGGCCACCAAGCCTGACTAGTTTGATTACTCACAGGACAGCAAATGGGAATAAAAGCATATATCCTATTTCAAAGAGCAGAGACCCAGTAGAGGTAGGAGTCTGGTACGTGCATCTAAGCTTCCACTTGAGGATTTAGGCCAGTGATGTCTCATGCCAGGGAGCAGTACTAACCATGGCCCTTCAGCACACCCCTCATGATGGCCGCAGGAAGCTGAGCCCTTCCTTTGCCTCTCTGAGGAGCTGAACTCGAGCGCTTGTACTAGATAGAGATTTAAAGAAGAATCAAACCCCTCATTGGATTGCAATTATCTGGACTGCGTCCTGGTGGGAAAATGGCCGTATGTGTGGAATAAAAAGGATTAGTGGTAAGACTCTGCAGAAAGAGATCATGGAGCTAAAGCCACCCCAGCTGTATGACCCACCCCATGGAGGGAAGAAAAGCTTCCCTTCCGTTCATGGGGCCAAGCGCAATCTGTCCTTCTGCGGTTTTGCGCCTGGAACAAATAGGAGTTTGTAATAGTCTTTTAGAGAGAGAGAGAATAATCCCAGGTTAAACCAAACAAAAGGTGGAAGGAGTTCTGTGGTTTGTCATAGCTTTCCCAGCAGAGAGCAAGTTTGTAAAAGAGAAACTGCATTTACTATACTCTTGTATTTTAAATGTCTTCAGGCGCTTGTCTCACCTGATTCGGTGATTTCTGAGCACCTTTGAATGCTGGAACGGTTTCGTTCTTGGTTCATTTTGAAAACTAAATCAAAGTGTGATTTGTAGAACAATGCAGTGTAGATTTTGACAATGTTGAGCCCCCTTCCTAATTAAAGACTATTGAAACTTGGTAAGAGATTGCCAAAGCTGGTCTATGTTTTCAGTCTGGGAGTTGCACCAGTTGATGAGCCATGTTGTATGAATACTTCCCAAAATGCCGAGTTGTCTGGTTTGCTTTCATTTATCCTAACCAGCATCTTAGCACCCACCTGATTATTTCTCTGTACAGAAAGCTGGCTATTGTGAGGCTGACTGAAATCCTTGGCTTACTCTTTGGGAGCTTTGGATCTCTTTGGAAGTCTCCAAATAGAACAGTGAAATGGGAAAGATTTGTCTTCTCTGGACCACGTGTAAGCAGCTTATGATGAATCATCATTCTGTGAAAGTGACATATAAAAGAAGAGGTCAGTCAAGCTGATGCAAGGAGTGTTGGGCAGGGAGGATGTAGTTGTCCAGCCTCCTCCTCTGGGGAGCTGAGGAAAGGGTTGGCTCTTGGGAGCCCTGGTTTTAGGTTTCATCTCCCAGGCTGGGAAACCAGGAAACTGTTATGTCATTAGTGATCTATCCAAATATGCCTGCATGTTATATAGACTCCATTGTTTATAAAAGGAAATTATCTGTTTAATGAGTAATAGCAGAAGAAGGGGAGAGAAACCCACTCCCTGCATCCATTAAGACAAATTTCCTTGCAGAGGGGAGCCTTTCCTTTCCCATAATGAATTCCTCTGCAAATAGAAACATATACTAAGTGCTCCTTCTATGCTAGTGATGGAAGACAGGGCATATGTATACTTTATGTATGTTAAAATAATTGTTCAGTTGATGTAGTATAGGATTAGATGCTACTTTGACATAAATGCATAAGCTTTGTAAAAATGTGGAGCAAGTTTAGCTTGGAATACATTAGCTCAAATTTCTCCAGCTTTGTTAATTTGGTGAAAGGCTCCACAATGCTGTTCCTTCCTGCTACTTGTTTCTTTAATGCAATCGTCTCTGAAATCAGTTAATACAAATCTAGTTATGAACATGCAAGACCTTTAACAGTGGAAGGTAGCAAGATGTGAAAAAGCAAATCATTTAAAGGGTGCTGTGTTACCTTGGAGGGGGAGAGAGCATCAGGCTGTTTGTAAAAGCAGTGTTTGCTTGTGTCAGTAGGTTTGCTGATTACTGTAATAGGAAAGGGCACAGTGCTGAAAGGATCAGAAGAAAAGACATTTTAGACTGGAGTACAGCGCTTGAGCTCTCATAGACAAATGAGCTGTAGAAAAGGGAGACCACCTTGCTTACATACAAGTCACTAATTCAGATGGTAGACTGGAGCCATTGCATTGGCTCCTACACGTGCTCTGAAAAGGTAAAGCTAAAGCAACCAAATAACACCTCTGGCTGGCGCTGATCCCAGAAATACATTGTTTGCTTGCTGTCTGCATCTCTTACTGTGAAAAGTCACCACCAGCAGGATCCAAAATCCTTCTTGGAGAAAGATGGAGGAGAGGGACGAAAGATCTAAGTGAGAAAATCAAGATAGGTGGAGCTGCTGTTCACAGCAGCTCCATTTATATCTGTGCATGATTTGTCATCTTGCTAAAATTACTTCATTGCAGTTGCCTGTTTGCAGGGTACAAACTTTCCTTCCCAAGCTAATGTGTGCGGACTCCAAGCGCTGGCAGTAAGCTGGCTGAATACTTGGTTTAGCCTACTGAGGCTCCACTGATTGTGGCTTATGCTTTCTGCACATTTGCCTGGGGGTAAAAAAGCAACGGGGAATGAATTGAGGGTGGTATCATTTATGTTGTATCATCTTAGTGTACCATTTGGTGGCTCTATGAGCTCCATGGCTGTATTAGCATGAAAAAAAAGAGCTTTTGCTGTGGTTGTGAAATACATTTTCAAGTGATTTAACCTGTTTTCCAACTTCCGCCCTTTAGAACATAGTTCCTTCAACCTTAGATTACTGTTTCATTTTAAGAGACTTTGGGGAGCTCCATTTTCAGTTGGAGTTTCATTTTCAGTCTTAGTTTGTATCCAAAAATGTGGTGGAGGGGCAGTGGAAACTGAATAATTCCAACTGCTACCTTTGAATTTGTGTTAACATGTAGCCCTCTGCTTTTACCAGGTGATTTTTAAGTGCTGTTGCCCTCTGCTCTAGCAGATAGTGATAACATTATTATGTTGAAACTAAGAATTAACTTTTTTGAACTTAATATGGTCCAGCAGAAGATGAAATGTTGAGTGCAAGCAGCACAGTGGAAATGACCTTACAAGCATTTTTCTGCCTACTTTACCCTTTTCTGAGCATTTTCTACAATTGTTTTCTTTGTATTTAGATCAGTATTTGCTGTCATAGAATCATAGAATCATAGAATAGTTAGGATTGGAAAGGACCTCAAGATCATCTAGTTCCAACCCCACTGCTATGGGCAGGGACACCTCCCACTAAACCATGCCATCCAAGGCTATGTCCAACCTGGCCTTGAACGCCGCCAGGGATGAAGCATTCACAACTTCCCTGGGCAGCCCATTCCAGTCCCTCACCACCCTCACAGTAAAGAATTTCTTCCTCACATCCAATCTAAACCTCCCCTGTTTAAGTTTGAACCCGTTACCCTTTGTCCTATCACTACAGTCCCTAAGGAAGAGTGACCAAACGTATGTTGTAACTTAACCTTGCACTTCGTTACTGACCAAAACCAATCATTGCAAGCACAACCCAAACATTCTTTTTAAAAGGAAAATATAAATAGGATAGTTTTTATAACCAATAAATTGACTTTGAGTAGTAGGATAGGGTCCATAAATCAGAACTCACTTCCATTAGGTCAGGGAATTCTTTTGGGCTGAAATTGTCTGAATTTTTCCAAGTACTTTTTCAAACCAAAATTCAGTGGTACCCAAATGATGAAATGCTGCCGAAATCTGCTACAGTTGATCCGTGATCTGCTTTGTGTATGTCCTAGCACGGTAGAATGACCAATCTTGCTTAATGTCCTCAGGGCTCTACTGTAATAGTACCGAAAATCATAAATAGTAAATAACATCACTAGAAGCACTTTCTAAGTTTACCACAAACAGCTTTTGTTCATAACATATACATGGCCTTGATTTTTCTCTTATAATGAATTAAAATCTGTGAAGTCAAGATAAAAATCCCAGAGTGCTCAGATACAATTAAAACATAAATTGGCTTTCAGGAAGAAACTCTGTGCACTTGAAAGAAAAAAAGAAATGCTGTATTGCTGTCTGGATGGAAAACATGTCAAATATGCATGAAACTCTCGGCCCAGGGGGTGGGGAGGTTAGAAATGGAATGCAAGTTTTTTATCAGCTAAAAGAGACCATTTGCTTTCAGCCTCACCTCTACTCCTGATGAAAGTTTATTGAACTTAGATGCTTTTCAAAGAGAATTGAAGGGCATGCTCTGATTTTGTTTCTCTGAGAAGGCTGAAATGATGATGTTGCCTTCATGTTCTCAGCACCTCTTCAGAGTTGGGGGGAAAAAAGCAGGAACAAAGCAGAAAAACCCATCCAGTCTGCTCTGTCTTTCCCGGCCTGATGACAGGATGTGTTTATTAACTCTGTTTGTACTTCCATGCTCTCTAGTCAAGCAATATGGAATTCAGCATAAGGCTGTTAGATCTGCCATTGCGTGAATCGCAGGGGGCAGCCCATTCTGCTCGCTCTATAGCTGTCACAGAACCTGGGACTCGGAAGTCTCTGAAGGAAGGAACCATGGCTGGGGACTCTGCAATTTCCCTTATGTCCATCAGCAGTTTGTGAAGGAAATAGCAGTTGTGCAAATTGGAAAAGGTGACATTCCACAGCTGTTTCCTTACACAGTTTTTCTAGGCACCTTCCCCATAAAATGCTGATGGACAAGTTGAAGGCAGTGGATGTACTCAGGAAAAGATGTGTGATACTGTAATGGTTCCTTTACAGCAGTATTGAAGAACATCAGGTTGCATTCGTGCAGCAAAGAGTCTTATGCACCTATTATGATTGTGTGGGAATTTTGCAGTTGTAAATCTTAATTCTCTTCCTTTTGGACCTCCACAGACAATTAATAGACAAAAGGAGCTGGGAATCTGAAGGAACTTTTCTTTTTTGTAGATAAGAAGTAGGTTTTCCTTCCCTGTTTCTCTGCTTGTGACTGCTGAAGGAAGTCATTGGACCTTCACGTCTCTTCTCTTTTTAATAGACTGGCTTTGTAGGTGGTCTGTAATACATGCTCCTGCCTTCTGTCATCTGAACCACTGTTCTGTTTGAAAGTCATTATTTTCATACTTGCTGAGGTTAGAAAAATATATTTATTACTTGTATACCTTTTTGTCATAAGACTAGAATTATGCAAGAGGCTCTTTGAATGCCTTGATGAAGATAATGGGAATGAGCAAATGGCCAGCGGAAGCACAGGAAGGTAAAAGGATGGTGTGAAGGTATTTATTTGGGTGTTTTGGCAGCCAGTGGCTCAGGCCCTGTGTCATTCATTTCTTGAGGGCAGTGGACTATGCCTGCTGGTTGATGTTTTTTCCTTAGTATGTAATATTGAAGAGTTGAGGGTTCATTGTATAAATTATTGCTGATAATCTTTGAGTTTCTCCTAGTCTACTTGTAATGAAGAGAGGATGGAACTTTTCAATCATCTGCTAGTGGGGGAAGGTTGATTTAATAAGCTTGATCATTTATCAGCTAATGAATTGTAATAGGAAATGTCTTCTCTATTACAGTGAGCGCTGTCTATACTTGCTTTTTATCCAGTGCTCACAACTTGTAAGCTACCTTTTGTATTTCTAATGGGTTTTCTGCCTCTTAGTTCAGTTTGCCAGTGTGGTAAATTCATCCTTCCATATGGCAAATCCCATCCTTGTATTATGTATGAATCTTTCTTCTTTTCAAGGCCCCCAGGTCTCCAGGTCCATAAATATTCCATGAATTGAAAGCTCCTTATACTTCCCCTCTGGACTGGATGTGATTCAGAAAGAGGAGAGGTTACAGAAGACAGGGCATGAGGCAAATGCTAAGCAGTTCTTCAGTTAATTCTTAAAAACCATAAAAAGCCCTTCATGATTTCATCCTTCCGCCTCTACTCACAGCATGTTTGGGTGCTTTTTACGCTGGAGTGGGGCAAGAAATGATCTTACTTAGTTCCTGACATTTCTAACATCTTTGGAACAATTTTAGTGTTAAAATCAGAGAATGGGAGGAGGAGTGTTAACAACGGTTTGAAGTCATCTTGTTAATAGGATGTTATTTGTGTAATTAGCTAGCGGAGAGGTAATGATACAGCGCAGAATGTGAATAATAGGGTGAAATATTTATGGTTTTCTTCAAGTAACAGCTGTAATTGTAATTGCTCATTTTTACGCATCCATGTGATGAGTCTTTGTCTTGATGTGGTTCAGTTGTTTTTATGTAGCTTTTGTAACCTTAGCTTCCCTTCCTGTTGCCAGAGCAGCACCTGCTGGCTAGAATTGATGTAATTGCCATCTTAGGCAAATAATTTATCTCCTTTATTTCCTATTTATTCAGATATTGCCGTATCTGTTTCTTTCCCTACATAAGAAGAGTTGTACCAATTGTCAGTGCAGAGAAATCACCATCAGTACTTTCCAGAAGGGTTTAATTTTTCTGGAGGAAGTATGAAAGAGGGTGCCATGATGGGGTTAAAAGCACTTCTTACTCTCTTTTCCCTGACACCTAAGCTTTTGCTCCTAGGCAGATTATTCAGGTCATCTTTGAGCTTCATCTCTGTTTCTTAACACAGGTGAGCCAACTTTCACAATGACCACAAGCTCATGTTTGGATCTGCTCAGTAGATGCCGTTACTGGAAGAAGAGTGATGGAGATACTGGAATGAAAAGCAATGGCTAAGTCTGCGTAGGGAATTTTTGTCCTTGTTGAGATGCAGTCAGGGTTGTGTTTTCATGGAAATATTAATACAAATCCCTTGACACATGTGAAGAGAGGAAACAATGATGAGGGCTACACTTCCCCTACAATTCCCCTACTGCATTTGAACGAAAAAAAGGAAAGTAAGGTACCTTTGTGCTTTGTAAGTCATAATGTGGGTTCTGAGCAGATGAGTTTTATCTATCAAAGTCATAAATAAATAATGCAGAAGAAATGGTGTGGTGCCACCTGGGGCAGTGTGCCCCTCCTGAGGCAGATGTGGACATTCTGTTAGAGGTGGATTTAGGCTGTCTGTGGACACTTAAAGTTTTGGGAAAAGATATCCTTGATTGGAAAGTGGTGCAGGCTGGTACATGGCAAAGACAGAAAATGTGCCTGAGAAACATCTCGGTGGGGCTAAATATGAGGTTTGTCTTTAGCAAGTGTGATTTCATAGTACCCACAGAAGGGGAGGAGAGATGTCTGGTAGAGACTGGGGACTGCCTTGTGCAGCCTTGAGCTGGGGAGCAGAATCTTCATCAGAATAAGACGTGGGTTGCCCAGAAGTCCTTCAGCAGTGACCTCCCCCTGGGCTCACCAACACTCACCGACCTGGCTCAGGAGTTGTAATGCTTTAAGGTTTTTATTGCGAAGCAGTGATTTATATGCTGAATCTTGGAGGAGTTTATTTCTTAGGTTGGTGGAGAGCTACGTGTGCCAGAAGGATCTCGCTGGGTGCTATATAAATGGTGAGCTGTGGGTCAAGCCCTATAGGGTTTCCAAATTATCTGGATTTAATAAAGTCATGTGGCTCATACAGTGCTGTGGACGAAGCTAGTGGGAATCAAAGATCTGCCATAGATCTCATTTCTCTGCTTGCCCGTGCTGTCTGTTGAAATCGCACTACTAAGACAGGCTACTGCTGTAAACAGTGACAGCAATAGATAAATGATAATTAAACTTCGAAATGCTTACAAGTATAACACAGCACATAGCCTTCATTGTGACGGGGTTTGTACACCTACAGAAAATATGGATTTGGTCTGAAGAGAGAAAGAGTCTTTACATTTAGAACCTTAAACTTTTCACCTGGCAGCTTGTTGCTGCTCATGCCCTAGGCTCCGGCTCGCGGTAGGTAACCGCTTCCTGTTTTTATCCTTAGTTTGAAACCTCAAGTCTGAAAAGTGAACTTTGCATAGCTCAGCAGCATGCGCATCTCAGCGCAACCACCTGCTGCTCCCTGCTCTGGAAATGAATTTGCCATTTCAGAACAGAGTTTCATGAATGATCTGGTGAGCTATTTAAAAAGCTGAAATAAAAGCGAGCAAAGCAAGCAGGTAATTTATTATGCTGCTTCATAAGGAGGGTAAAAAAAAAAACAGCTCACTAAAGAGGTAAAAACTTCCTCTTATATGCACTTAACATATTTCTGGTTGCTTTGCTTGCATATGAGATTACTTCACTCTGCAGTGTAGTCTGTGAACTTAGCTGCCCGGCGTGTTTTATTTTCCCTTTCCAAGAGGAGCAGGAAGGGCCAGGCTGGATTTTACTGAGCACAGTTTACAGTTCTCATCACTGTTCAACTTTTCTTCTATTATCTCTGCTCCTGCAACCCAAAGATTTCTCAGGGTGAGTGCTGGGGACTGGAAGGAGGAAGGGAAGAGTATTCTTAGCCAGGAATGTGGGGTCAAACCTTTTTCTTCCCTGCTTTGCCTGACGCTGCCTTGACCTCTGATAAACTGGAGGGGAGTTCAGGACCGGTGTGGAATTTACTCACATTTGAAAGCTCAGTGTTTTGAGCTGAGAATAATTTACTGAGCCACTTTCTGCCTGCTGATGAATGACTACGATGGTGAAATTTAAAGGGGGAAAAGGAGTTGTAGAGAGGATTAATGGGGGAGGAGGGGAGAACTTTACAACAGTTCTGGCAGCCCCATTTACTTGAGAAATCCTGCGTCCAGCAGCCGTGTATGCAGCTCTGTCCTGATGTGGTTCTTGTGAAGAGAATATAACAACCCAGCCCGGGTAACCAAACCGCGCTGTCATAGGGGAATGTCAGTGAAAGCGTGGCGTTACGGGGGTCCTTTTAGTATAATCTTTGAGCAGTTGCCCAAATAGGTTTCAACTTGTGGGAGCATTCAAGCGTTCTTGTGAGATTTCATCTCTTTGTATAAGCACCACTTCCCACAGCCACTGCGCCTGCTCCCTTGGCCCCTGCAGACCTGCTGTGCATGTGCTGAGCAGCACTCAGTGCCAGCCCAGTTCAGGTGTGCTGCTTGGGCAGCGTTCTTGGAGTTTCCTTGTGTCTGCTCAACAGCAAGTACAGAACAAAGACTGGCCTTTGAGATCCTGATCTCTGACCATTCCAGGACGGGATGCTGCTCCTCATACCAGGGGATCACCATGGTCTGCTCTGGGGAGAGGTGGGCACAATGCACTGTTTATTATCAGGAGAATTGGATAGCTCTGAGCTGTGACTGAATGCTGTTTGGCTGGAGCAGTCCCTCAGCATCCACACATTGTTCCCAAGAAGCCTGGCAAAGATCTTTGTACTTAGATTCTGGAAAGCTGCAGCTCCACCAGCAGCACAGCATATGCTTCTGGCTTTGGGAAAAGAGAAGTAGGAAGTGCCAGTAAGGATTTCAGTGTCTTAAAACATTTCACATGTGGCTCTTTAGTAGGAGAACAAAGAGAAGGGGAAGTCCAAGGGCAATACATAGTGAAGTAGACCCAAAGAGCTTATGGTTTTGCTTGCAAGGGAGCAGATTACAGTGCACTGTGACTGAGGTAAAAACACAAGCCCATGTGAACCAGAAGGGCTTTTCATTGACATGTTTGGGGTTAAATGCCTTGTATCACGGTCTTTTTATTAATTCTTTTCCTCTTTGGGTTTTACTGTGTTTATTCCAAAATGGATGCTTGATTTTTGTGCCTGGATTTGAGTCTTGTGACTTTGCTGATGTTGGTCTCCCTCTACTTCAGAAAGATTCAGTTGATTTCATAGACCTCTGCAATTCCTCATCTCACTTCTTCGGTGAGACTAAACGCAGAAACTCTAAAGTCAACTAAAGGATTTTTCAGGCAGCCATAAATGAGCAGAAACTGAAATTCAAAACTCTAACTATTAATACTTTATCTACGAGTCCAACATAGCGCTAGTGGTGTTACAGTGAACAACAAACCTGTCAGCTCGTGGTTACATGTTAACATAGTTTTACAGAGGACCGATGGAGCCAAGCTAGGTAATAAGCTCTCTCTGTGCCATACTGCTCCTGATCAAGCTCTGATCCACTGCTGCCAGTTGTGCCCAAAGGTGGTGTGATTGAGCAGCAACCAAGGAGCAGGATGGGACTTGCCAAATACTTGGATGCTTGCAGCTGATGCCAGAACTGGAAACAAACCCAGCGGCTCTGGCTGCCTCAGTGAAAATGTTGCTTTGTATTTTCTCTTCCTTTCCGTCTTGCTTTCTAACAGTGTCACGCAGTTGCAGTGGCAGCCTCTAGCTGCCCAAATATCTACAGGCGCTTTTAGTTGTGTGGCTTATAGCAGAGGGAAGAAGAAATCTGTGCAGAAATGCAGCCCTTTCCCTGCCCCCATTCCCACTTTCAGGAGGAGCAAGCCAGGTAGAAGATTTGGCACTCTTTAAGATCTTTAATTTTGAAGCTGGGGGTGGAAGGGACCTGACTACATTAGTCCATTGGTCTCCTCTTTCTTTGCCCTCTTTCTGTTCCTGGTTTTCATATGTCCTTTCCGCTTGGATTCCTGTCAGCGAGTTTCTGTACCGATTCATTGCCTACAGCCAATGCTGTGGCTCCCAATCCAGGGCCGAGTGCAGCAATAAATCACGCCCACTGCTGTGCACTGGGAAGAAGGATGCTTTCAGTGAGCTCGGGGCTTGTAATGCAGATTAACGTTTCAGCCTCTCCCAGGAATGCTGGGGAGAGCAGCGGGAGGGAGGAAGGCAGAGCTGTGTCTCCATTCAGAGCTGTCTAGCTGTTTGTAACTTGCCTTAGCCGAGTCCCAGGCAGGTCTCCCTTAGGTCACACATTTGCACTTGTTTTGAATAAGGTAGAAGAACCCTTGGGGGCCTGAATTGCCAAGGAGGGCTAGGGGAGAGCAGGGAATGCGTCTGGGGCTTGGGAAAGCAAAGGGAGGGAGAGCTGAAGCTCCTCGAGTGAGGCAAATGAAGATCAGAGGTCTCCTGTGACCTTGTGCTGCCTTGGTGACCTTTTTAAGGCTGTTGACTGGTGATTTCCCTGCCTGAGGGCCCGCTGGCATCTGCAGGCATTCCAGCAGCAGTTAAACACCTGTGCCTTTGCTGCTGACATTTCATTAGGAGGAGTAATGAGGCTGGATATTAAATGTCTACCTTTCTGACTGGTCAGGGGAGGGAAGCCGTAGCATGTCTCGGGGCTTGTGAAAGCCTCCTAGGAGCAGTAAAGCGCTCTCGTCAGCCCCCTTCAGAACGTGAAGAGGGGCCCCAGCATCGCGATGTCCTTGCCCTCTGCACTGTGGCTGTGGGCTGAGAACTGTCTGCCCGTTTTTACAGCCATGGCATAACTCCCTCGTGTCAGTTTCTGGATCTTCCGAGAAGCATGACAATTCAACAGAGGCTCCCTGGGATAAATTCCCCTCTCTGGGCAAACGCTTATGCTGCAGCCTCCACTTCTGGATAACTCTCCTCTGTGCTGTGATCCAGAGCTCTGTGTTGCCAGATTGTGCCCCATGGCAGCATATGGAGAGGGGATGAAGGAATGCCTGCAGCAGCCTGGGTTAGGAGAAAGGTTGCTCTCCCTAGACAGCCAGGGCTGCCCTCAATTGGCATCCTGAAGGGCTGGGAAACAGGTTCAAAGAATGGGAGCTTCCTATCTTTACATTCAGCGGAAGAAATCCGAGGGGGCGAAAAGCCTCTCTGCTCATTTCAGTTGTCAGAGCATTGCATGTGCATTGAAGTTCCTTCTACAACTTGTTTCTTCACAAACACATACTTTTTCAAACCTAATGAATGTCAGGCTAGGATGGGCAAAGCAAAACCCAAAGGTTGGGTTTATTGTAACTTATTAGTTGGAGAAAGAGGTTTCTACCTGTAGTCTGATCTTGGAACAAGCTGCATCTCTAAACCAAAAACTGTCTATGCTTGTGTAGGGAGGAGTAGACTTATCCTAGCAGAATCTGAAATAGCTGGATTGGTGAGGAGGAAATGGATGTCTGTGTACGGCTCCAGCACTCCTGAAACCAGTGCAAGCTCTTTCTCTTGGAGTGCTTTTTCCCAGCCAAGGAGGCAGCTGTCCTTTTGCTGTTGCATTAAGCTCAGTTGAAATCCAATTTACTACCTTGCACCAGTAAACTTGATATTTCTTTGTTTATACGGTAGCATAAAGATGTGCTACTCCTTACAGGCTCCTATGCTGAGCAGCTGAGTTTGGGATGGTTTACATGTGCTGGTGGAGACACCTTCCTGAATTTGAGGTGCTGAAATCATACTCCCCTTAAACAGGCCAAGATGGGTTCCCACACCGTTCCTGCCTTCTGATAACAGCTTCCTGAGACAAATGGACAGTGATCTATTTGTTAGCTTGGCTGAAAAATAGATGTGGACCTTTAAATATGCTGTTTGTCACTGTTGGCTGAAGGACAAGATCCATGTCCCTGGAGTTTATATCAAGTTTAATTGGAGGCATGTTATGCTTCACTCTGTCAATACGCAGTGCTCAAAATGAGTTGACCACGGTATAGAAAACAGGTAGCTGGGGTTATTTTCCAGCCCTAGGGAAACGATTGCACGATTGTTCTATTCCTTTTGCTGCTGATGCACAGGACAGTATTTTCATGTGCAGCATTGTAATTTCTGATAGTAGCTGCCTTATAAGTTGCTTTGGTATCACTATTGTTTGGAACCTGAAAATCACATGTACCTTACCTCACTATGCTCCTGCCACCTGGTCAGAAGCGTATGCACAGAAAGGCTGAAGGCTGCTTACATATATACACATACTGTTTTATATACACATGAAAAACACAGTAAGACAAACGCCATCACTCCTAATGTGTCCCCCCGCTCCTTCTTCTTCCCCACCTTTAGATGCTGAGTGTGATATCGTAGGGTATGGAATGTCCCTTAGGTCCATTGAGTTCAGCTGTCCTGGCTGTGTCCCCCAACCTCCTTGTGCATCCGCAGCCTGCTCGCTGGAGGGGTGAGGAGCAGAAAAGGGCTTGACTCTGTGTAAGCACCGCTTAGTGATAACAAAAGCATCCCTTTGTGATCAACAGAGTTTTCAGCACAAGTCCAAAACATCGTCTCATACAAATATCAATGGAAAAAAAGCCCTCTATCCCAGCCAAAACCAGCACAGGCCCCTAGTGTTTTCACCTCTGTTCAGCATTTCTATCCCTGATGGCTGTCCTTCTCCCTTGGCAGAGCTGATATACACACTTAATTTGTTCAGGGTTATGCTCAGTCTGAATAGGAGGCTTCCTTGGAGACTACAGTTGCGTCATTTTTACAGGCAGCCACTACAGGCCATTAGATATTCACTTTGACTGAGCTGTCCTCCCTGCTTCCTTCAGTGTGTCGTGGGCATCACTGGTCCCCAAAGCTTCCATTTTCTCCTGGTTCCACCAACAGAGCTGCTGCGAGTCACGTGCCTCCCAAAAGGATTTGGGGGGGGATTTGGGTTTTTAACTCTTTTTCTCTTCTCCTTTCCTCACATAAAAGGTGTCTTGAGTGAAATAACCATCCTTATAACAGTGAGGATTTGTGATGGTGATTTAGACAAGAGAAGCAGTGAGCTGCTTTGGCATATTGCATCTTGGGATGTTATAGTTGGTCACTAGACCCTTCTCTACTGCATGATCAGGAGAACAGGTTAGCAGTGTCAGAGCAGTCCCATGGGGTTTTTTTTTTACCATGAAAATATGTGCTGGCCATGTCACAGCTGAAGCAGTTTACAGAGGGAAGTGATGGAAAGAGAAGGAGAAGGAATGCTTCTATTTGCTGTTTGAATGTGAGTGACAGAACTCATGGTTCTCGCTCTGATAAATGTCAGATATTTGCAGTTATCTTGTATTTCTGTAGTTCCTAAACAAGAATGAGAGTGAGGCTGAGGTGGACTTGAGGAAGTTCTTACTGGAGTGTTAAGACAACTCCTCTAAATTGGAAAGCTGGATGCATGTCATGACGTGGAAGTTAACAGCCTGTTTAAATTTTCATACCTACGGATCTCTAAACCTTTTATGCTACTTTATCTCTGAGTGTCTGTGTCTGAATACGCAATTCATCACCAAAAGGCTTTGTAGAATGAAGCCTGAGCAGAGGGGAGGAAAAATCAGACAGACCTTTTGGAAGACTAAAAAGAGTTTCGTAACCACAGAATCCACAGAGAAAACACTTTTCAGGAGCTGCCATCCCTTTATTAATTTAGGCTTTCCTTTCTTTTGGAGTCAATGCACAGAAAAGAAGAAAAGCTTTATTTGAATGCAGTTTGTGGGGCAGGGGGAGAAACCAGGCTGGTGTTCTTGCTGTCTTGCATCCAGGAGACAAGTGAGAGCTGGAACTGCGGACAAGCAGTGAGTCAGGGAGTCGTGTTCTCAGCACTGTTTTCTTTGTCCTGATAATGGTGCTAAGCCATTATGCACGTGTACTCTATGTCTGTGTTTAAGTCATTTTTAAGCTAGTAATACTATGGTGGAGTGGAGGGAAGAGCAAGGGGACTTCAGATCGTTTTTGCTTTAGCTGTTGGTTGGGTTTTTCCTCCATATGGCTTCTGTCCCACAATGGGTTTTGTTTCTGTTGTTCATCAGCAAGTCTGGCACCAAAGTTTGGAAATGACACACAAAACTAAGAGGAAAGGGCATTTGTCTGGCGCTGAGCGCTGGGCATGCTGACCTTTTAAACTGGTGATGACAGCCAGTGAGGTGGCATGAGTGGACAGCAGCAGAGGTCTTCTGAACCTTTGCTGAGAGCTCAGCTTCAGCCATTTGACTAACCAGCGCAGCATTCTGAAACCAGAGCCTGTATAGGGCACAGTTTATTTGCTCTTGAAGTAAGATTATGATTTCATGGATAGTAACAAATTCTCTGAAGTAGGGCAGCTACTGAGATGCTTGTGCATTCTGGCTGCACCAGCACGAGTCTGCTGCTGCAGGCAGAGATGCTGAGAAGAAATACTGAGGGAAATCTGCGCAATCATTGTAATTTGGTGGAACAAAGTGGCATAACTGCGGGTGTGTTTTTCTGCTGAGCATCATATAAACTCATGGAAACAGACCGCTCCTGCTTTCAGATGGCTGTAGTCAAAGATGGGAAGAAAATAGCAGCAGGAAGGTGAAGTGATGCTGCTCTAGGTGTACAACAGGACAAGCATCTGGGTACCCATGTATGTTACGATCCAGCATTCTCGAAACTAGACAGGGCTGCATTTGCCTCTTTGTGTTGCTGACTTTTCATTTGAAGCAAACCTTTTGGTCCTCCTTTCTCCTAACAAAATTACTCTCTTAATCCTAATATATACCAGGAAAAACCCACCAGACTTCACAAGAAAATAAAAATAGTAGTAAGTATTTTTGCTTTTCTAAAATAAACATCTCTGTAATGAAGTAGCTCTGTCAGAGGCATGCTCTGTTCTGCTCCTCGAGAACAAGCTGTGCTGAGCGCAAGATGGGATTCTAAAAAGAGCGGGATGCTGATCTAGTTCTGTGGTCCCTGCGGTCAAACCCACTGATTTCAGTAGCAGCAGGTTTATGTCTGTGCTTGCTTTGTTTCAGGAAAACAAAGGAAATTCCTATCCCCCAAACCTGCCTGTTGGTTTCCAAGGCCAAAAGGAATGGGTGATGCATCACAGAGTCATATTGGATCCATAGATTTTCTTCTTGATTCTGAAAAACACTTTTTAGTGTTTGGTAAAAGAAATCAATACTCCAATATTGCACTTAAAAGCAATTCCATGAAAAAAAGGTATCACTGAAAAGCTAATGTTTTTGGAGACATCTCATGACTATTTTTCAGTTTACTAAATATGGTAACTCCCAAAATGGAATACTGGATGCTTTTTTAATGAGTATTGCAGAGAAAACTGTAATTTCCTTACTGTCCAATATAGAGTCGGCTCAGTTCATACACTAACTGAAAACGACAAATCTTTAGTGACAATTAAAAGGAATGAGTGTGGTTTCATTCCACACAAACCTTTTTATGAGTAATCTGATAAAAACATAGCATTTACCATATGGTTTTATTTCAGTGAGATGTTAGCTTGTTCCAGAAGCAAAGAAAGTCATCAAGGCTTTTGAAAAGTGTGGCTTTAGTGGAACTGGTTTTCATCTGTTCAGATTGCATAAGGGTTGTTGGGATAAGGTCTTGCAGGTCCCTCTGCCAGCTGGCCTTGCACTGATTTCTGCATCTGATGCTGTGTGAGATCTTGCTCAGATCATATCATGTTCTGCTTTATTCATCCCTGCTGTAGAAGGGAGGCAATGTGCTGGACTAGTCCTTGGAGATTGAGGGGACACTGCCTAAGTGCCAAGTGGTGATGTCATGCAAGTCTGAGCTGCAGAATTATTTGAACTGCGTTCCTTTGTCACTTTGTGCCCAAGGCTTTGAACTAAATCTCTGCTTAAAAGCTGAAACAAGAAGTTCTGCTGTCTTGCTGCTCCCACCCCAGGCCAGGTATGCAGAAAAGGTGGCCCTTGTATGGTTTTTTCCATAGGAAATTCCTTGCGGTGGAGATTGCCAACGGGGCTTTGCTCCCTTCTAGTGTACTTAGCTGGCTATCTGATCTGGGTGTGAGGCCTAGTTAGTCCTCAGGGAGTAGGGATTAGGATTTAAAACATGCAAGAAGAGAGGGCTTTCAGTGGAGTATCATATTGTGTCATGCTGTAATTATTCGAGTCAGAATCCAAGCTGGGAAAAAGTTCACGTGGTAGATGTTTAATTTTGTTGTCTTTTCTTACCAATTGCTTTGTCTCCTTTTTGTTTCCTCACTATTCGTGCTGCATCTCTCAACCTCAGACAGGTAGTATGATCTCCTTGGCAATGCCACGTACCTCTCATCTGAATTCCTCTTGCTGCCTGACTCTGGGATCATATGTAGGTTTCTCTAATACACTGCAGACGGTGGCCAGCGACAATCTTTCTTCTTTATACCTCTGCAGCTCGAATCCTGCTGAAGTCCTCATTGTAAAGATAAAGGTACATTTATCCTCCTTAATGAGGTAGCAGGTCTGAATCAGTCCTGAGTTACGTCAGCAGAGCCATACGGTGACTAAAATGTTATTGCTGATAAAGACCAAGTGGTACTGAAGGAGCATCTGTACTTCACCTGGTTCTAGCCTGGCCTAAAGAGTCATCATGTTAATTTGTGAATTATGTTAGGATTAACCAAAAAAGCAAAGAAAATAGAGATTTTGCCAACAGAGAGCGACACGGAGTTATCATATAGGATGGTAGCGAGGGGAAGGGATCCTTCAGACTGGTGAGGAGAGGGAAGTAATTCACTTGGTTGGTTTTAAGCCTCTGGCCTGAGAGAAAACATCAGTCCCAGGTATGCAAAAGGCAGATCCGGAAACGAGTCCTCTTCCCTGGGCAATGCCTGGGATCTGTGAGCTGAAGCACTGGTGGTGTATCACTGCCGCTGTGATTTGGGCAATGTAAGTCTCATCCCAGTCCATGGCTCCTGTCTTGTATTTATGGTTACATAAAGGAAGATTTGTAATTCAGGGTCTGGATTATCTTTGGTTCCAAATTCGAACATCAGTGATTGAGCCAAATATGCAAAAGTTCTTCAGTTGGAGGGTTTGTGTTTTGGGTGATTTGGTTGTGAGGTGTGTTCTGGGTTTTGGGTTCTTTATTTGTTGGTTGGTGTGTTTTGGGGTTTTTATCTTTTTCTGATTAATCTCATGGAGTAAGAGGAGCTCTTCTGTTTCTTTTCCTCAGCACCTTTTGTCCTCATGAGCACCTGCCCTGATTTCTAGCCACAGAGAGTATTCCTGGAGAACAGCCAGGCTTAACCTTTGAATACTAGGATATAGCTGTCCTGGGTCAGATTAAAAGGCTATCTTAACACAAAGTCTCCAGTGCTCATCATAAAGGGATCTCTATGGATAATTAAAACAAGGCAAGGGTGTGTGCTACTTCCCCAGAGTAAACTTTCCTAGTCTCCAACTAGGAAAGTTTATTTTAGCTCAAGAGATTTCCTGAACTAGATGCAATTTCCACTGTATTTAGTAATTCTCAATGGACTTCTCCTCTTTGAGTTTGCCCAGCATGCCATTAGTATGGCTATTCTTTGGCAGTACTTTCCATAGGTGCCTATGATTCTATATTGCCACATAATGAAGGATTTACTTACTCTTGTTTATTTTGAATTTGGCTCACAATCTCTTCATCCTCTGCTCCAGCTCTGAGAATGGACAATCCATTCCATGGATTGGAATAATTGAGATAGATAATTGCATCTCAGTCCATTGAGATGGATTCAATCAATGAGAAAGGTCTGGGTGAACGCGATGGGAGTTGGTGGCCATTTTTAGCAAGGATGATGAGTTTGAGCTAAGCAGATAGATTCCAAGGAAGTTTTCTATAAAAGCAGTAGCAAGACTCAAGATAAAATCATAGTAAGCTTTGGCAGGAATGAGAAGATGAAAGACTATGGAAAGAAGATATTGGGGAGCAGTGGTATGGTCATCTGGTTTTAGGAAATGTCCATCCCTGAGTTAAGGAAAGAAAGCAGAAAGGTAGATGTGGCTGAAGGAAAACGTGTGCAGTTGAGGTGAACAAAATACCTCCTTTTCCCAGTTGATGTTAGTTGCAATAGAAATGTTCGTTATTGTGAGTTACTATAGCTAGTGGAACTGAGTGCTGGCTGTTCCCCTACAAAAGCTTTGGTAAAGATTCAGATCTTTGCTATGCAGTGGGAAGAAAGAATAAGGTTAAACTGTACGAAATAAATATTATTCTAACAGGAGCCTCAGTAAGAAAAAACCCCAACAAAACAGTGCAGAATAAAGGTATTTTGAAGATGACTTATTTTCTTGTCTTCCTTCTCGAGCAATTTTCTTTTTTTCCTGATGATTATCTGCTCTTGACATTTACTCCAGGCTTAGCACAGCTAAGAATTAATGGGCTCAATAGGAATCAGGTTCCTAAAATTGCTTAGCCAAAGTCAGTGGGATCTGAGGGCAAAGTCAGGCCCTTGTGTGCCCAGGTACCTGTGTTGAGTCTGAGCAGGTATGGTGATAGGCGGGCAGCTTCTGTGAGCCTTTCGGATGGAGTCATGCTCCATCCATAGCGTGCTAAGGGCTTCTGTTTATTTCTCTGCTTTTTGTGTCAACTCATCTGCATGCATCATGCTGGCTACTAAACAACACACAGCAAAAAGGCAGCAATTGAGTAATGTTGATTTGTTACATTTGTTCCCTTAGATAAAGGTTGGGTCTGATTTGTTTGGGGTGCTCTTGGTCTCTCCCATCCAGCTAACTGGAATTACCTATCTTTGGACTAATTTAGTCTCTTTTTTTTTCTTTTCCATGTTTCCTTGATGTCTCCTGACCTGAACTCGTTTCACCATTTGTGGTTTAGGTAAGTGAATACGATCCAAAGGAATGGGGTTATTTTTGTTGTGGGACTTCTTAGTTCCCTTCCTTTCTCCCCTTTTGCACATCACAGAGCATTTCCTGACTGTCTCTCTTACGGTTAGGAAGCAGTTGATGCAGTCTGTCACGTTGCTGTACTGGGGCTGAGCTGCAATGCTATACCCTCCAGGTCCCTTCAGACTCAGGTTTGGAAAGGAAGATGATTTCATAGGCTCCTTATGACAATGCCATCATTAGGCCTTCAGCCTTAGCGAGGCTAGCAGCTCCCTCATCTCTAACTAAAACACTCGGAGTGATATGGATGTGATAACCCACATGGGGTTAGCGCACTTAAAGCTGATGAGAAAAGCTCCTGAGTGATTGCTCTGTAAAAGCCACCTTCTCTTACCTACAATGAACCATTTTGTCAGTTGTTTTCCCCCTTTTTGGGCCCACAAATGACAGATGAGGGTGTTTAGTATGGGACCTTCACATGTATTCAGAGTCTACACTACTTGCAAGCTAAATAGGAACTAGGGATATTTTTAAATTCTCCAAAAACTTCAATCTGAAAAATAAATAATGGTTCATGAAGCCTTCTTTTGAAGGGCTCCTTCAAAATCTTATGCTCTTAGGAAATGTATTCATATACTTCTGAAGAGAGAAATCCGTATCACCATAAATGCAGACAGAAACCATTTTCCCATTGAGTGGTAAGGCTACCATCTGATAATGACTCTAAAATGTTATTCTACCTAGCCAGTATTTTATTTTTATTCAAAATCAAGTGGTTTTTTATGTATTTAATGTATCTAGACAGATAATGTGCTGGCATTTATTGAGAATGTTAATACAGCCATGCGACTGAGACAAGTGAAGCACTTGCTATGGTTGGGAGCTGACATAGGTATTTGTAATCTACTGGTGGTAGCAGCTTTAATTGTGATCAGTGTGTGATGTTTAATGGAATTTTTTGGGGGAAGAAAAGTACAGAATGGGAGATACTGACATACTAGGGCAGCGGTTTACTCATGCATGATGTAATAGAGTAGTTATAGCCTCCACTGAACCACAGTGGATTTCCACTGATACAAATAAGGCATCATTTGAATTGCAGAATAAGAATGCATCAACTGTCTCCTTCATGAGTATTTATGTATGAGAAATATCACTTTACATCCAGTTATGGAAAGCCTGCATGCATAATGTGGAATCCCATATGCTTGAGAAAAACAGAAAGTATAGAGGACAGCCTACTTGTTAGATTTACTGTTTAAGGAGCCTTGTGGATTAATGTTGAGATCTGTGCACAGCCAAGCCAGCTAGTCACCCTACTAACTTCTATGAGGCTGAGAGGCACTTCGCACGCCAGCTGACATCTCCCCATGCACTGTGTGTCTGAGAGGCACTTCGCACGCCGGCTGACATCAACCCGTGCACGGTGTGTCTGTGTGCCAGCAAGGAGCCAAGAGGGGACGTTAGCACTGCTGCCCGTGCCCTCTTTCAGGGGCAAATGGGATGCTCTGCCTCTCTACAACTTCAGCTTGTGAAACCAAACGTGGGCTGGATACTGGCTGGATGCAGAGAAACTAATGACTCTGTCAGCAGCTCTGTGAGCGTTGCTACGGGTCTTTTTGGAGATAGTTGTTCCAACTCTAAAATCTGCAGAAGGTGTAACACTAACCACATCTGTCTTGCTGTGCTCAGAGAAACAGCACAAGCAGAAGGGCTTTGTTTTTACCGCAGAAATTGTGCCAGTTGGGCCCCAGTACATCACATTGATGCATGGAAAAATGTATCGCTAACCACGCACATTTACGCAGTACTTCTGCAGGGACTGTACTTGCTTCAGCAAAGCTAAATACTGTGTCACACACCATCATGTCATTTCCTACCCAAGCAGTAGCAGCAGATTCTGCTCGTTTGTCTCAGCTGTCCAACTCCCACAGTCCCACGTTCCCCAGCCGCAGCTGAGGTGACATAGCTTGTTGAATTTCTGTCCCCGCATGCTCTTGCAGCATTAAATGAACAGTATTTCATTACCTGGCCTTCCTTGACAGCTCCAACTTATTACCCATTGTTGTATGCTCTTTTAGAAAGCCTCTTCAGAGAGCCTATCTCTCAGAAGCTGCCTTGCAGGGGAGGATTTCAGGTGACTGTGGGTTGGCTACTTGTGGGCATATGGAGAGGAGGGGAGATTCAGCACAGCTATCTCCTGTAATTTGAAACACCCTGTTCGCTGGCAGCCAGTTTGAAAATCCTTGGTGTGTCAACAGCTCTCGAGGTCATTCCCAGGGAGAAAGGAAAAAGACCTGTAACTCCCACTAACAGTGTGGTTAGGAGGAGCAGGAGCTACTCTAGGTTATTAAAGAAAAGATAATTCTCTTTTAAAAGAACTAAACCATCCTATTGCTGTTGGAGCAGTTCTGAGGACCTGAGTGCCAGTCTGGCAAGGGACCAGGGTGCAGAGGTCATCAGCCATGCTGGCCAGTGTCAGAGCAGTTGTGCCTAAACCCATCCTGGTGTCCCATATCGCAGCTCAGGGGCTATGTGGTGCAAAGACAATGAGAAGGAACATTTGGGCATGAGACAGCTCGGAAGGGGGCTATGCATCATTTATGTTGCATTAGCGCTTGAAAAGACTTGGTTATTTTAGCTCCTGTTTTGTGTGCTAGGTTCAAAACAAACCATGTAATTAATGACTGCCTCAGCTTAAACTTGTCATCTCATTCAAGGAGGAGGCAAACAGGCAAGGGCTGGGATGAAGGAGAAGAGAGAACATGCAGACCATCCACAGGCAGCAGCAGCAACTGCTTCCAGCTCAGTGACTGCAGCTTTTGCTGGTGGTGTGAGGGGCTGGTGCTGCATGTTCTATTACTTGGGAAACATGACCTTGAGAATTAATGCTGTTGTATTTCAGCCAGCGAGCTTGTGCTGGTGCTAGAAAAAATGGTGAGCTTAAGCAGACGCTGGAGTTGTGAATGCTTCATCCCTGGCGGCGTTCAAGGTGGGGTTGGACATAGCCTTGGATGGCATGGTTTAGTGGGAGGTGTCCCTGCCCATGACAGGGGGGTTGGAACTCGATGATCTTGAGGTCCTTTCCAGCCCTTACTATTCTGTGATTCTGTGATTCTGTGAATAGGTTTCTTGGGGGCGTGCAGGAGGAATTTGCTCAGAGTTGAAGGACTGGCTGGGCAAATGTTCTGTCAAAGAGGTTTTAGGTGAAGTTGAATCTCTCTTGTTAGCCAGGGTATCTTCAGGGTCTTTAAGCACAAAAAGGTCTCCTCCTATACTCTTTCCTAAGTCTTTTCCCCCAACCACTTCTGCTTGTGTAAAATGACAAAACATGATCTTCAGAGAGGAAACAGCCTGTCTGCACATGGACTGATCTCTCCATCTTTGAAGTCAAATCGGAGTCCTCTGCTAGCTTGGTCCATTCTGATGAACTTTAGCAGTTGTGACTTGAATCCAGCTCTTCTGTGATGATGATGATTGTATTTACTTACTTTTGCAGGGCAGGGGGGAATGTCAAACATTTGCTTAGCATAAAACGTATTTCCAGGGGTTCCAAGACTCCAGATTACCTGACAGAATAGAAGCAGGATTATGTTATTAGTGTGGTACATCTTAAAATGCCATCGTTGCTTCTCCCCAGTGTTGCCCAGTTCCTTCTGTGGATTACCATGACACTTCACACAGCTGATAAGTAGAGCAAAGAAACCCAATATTTCAGGACATGTATTTCACTTCAGGTGATACACATTTTGCTTTGCAATTAGGTAGTATGCTTATGTCTAATTTGCAGCAATTTTTGCTCTGCTAATAGCCTATTAATAGCCTGCAGCATGTTCTCGATTTATCACCACTTCACAAATTATTGAACTTCCTCTCACAAGTTCATATGAATTAAAACAAATTATAGGGAAAAGGGTGTGAAAGGTTGCTTTTTTTTTTTAGATCCCAGACAATGACTTTCAAGAAACAGATGCTGGATATGTCCCACTTCAGGCCTTGATACTTTCCATTGCCCCATGCAGTCGTGCAAAGTATGGTTTAGTGGGAGGTGTCCCTGCCCATGGCGGGGGGGTTGGAACTCGATGATCTTGAGGTCCTTTCCAGCCCTTACTATTCTGTGATTCTGTGATTCTGTGATTCACGCTCCAGTTTGGTTCACCAGCCAATTCTAGCAGCAGTCATGTCAATCACAGCCTCAGGTAGCTTTGCTTGTCATGCCAGCTGCACTGCAAATCTTATGGCCCTTTGAGCCCACATGCTATTAAACACCTTGCCCTGGCCCTTATAAATGGCGTGCAGAAAAGAGGCAGAGTTTATGATACCTCTGCTGCTGATTGCACTGTCGTTGTGGGTCATTAATCTCTGCCTGGCTTTGAGCCTTCCAGATGAGCACTTTGTCGTTGCTCTGCACCTGCCACAGCTGCATTGCAGCATCTGGGCCCCGGGAGCAGTGGGAATGCAGGGTTTCTGCCAGTCCTGGCAAGAACAGGGCCAGTGAATGTGTCTGTCCACCTGTGGATGTTCAGCTGCCTGGAAATTGTCCAAAGTAACCAGTTTGCACAATGTGAGTTACCATGATGAGCTGTTGATGTTTTCAGCCGTGGCAGACACCACTGATTTTTGTACTTTGAGAGGGACTCTTACACTGGCAACCTAGGACTGGCATGTTGAGGCTGGCATCTGGTCTAGATACACACAAAAATGTCCTGTACTTGAAGCTGTTGAGACCTGGTTGCATCAGGTCTACCTGATGGGCAGCAGCTTGGTCCTAGCAGCCAGGGCCTGTGGAGCAGGTGGCCCCTGGGACTTGCTGCTGACAGACTCCATGGAGCGAGTTATTTCATAATCTGGGGGCAGCCAAGGGTATTCTGTGTACTCAACACAGATTCTGTTACCTGATGGCATTGCTTGCTGTCTTCTGTAGACTGTTCACTTTGCTTTCTGACCTTTGAGATTTCTGGCAATGACACTTGAAGCAGTTTCTGCAGAACATGCTGTCTGACCACTGAAGGAATGCAGGCTTTTCCTCCTGTCTGTTTTAGATAGCCACGGAGGCAAGTTAGTGTGGTTCGCAGAACATCCCTTCCTCTGGGATGCTTTGCAAGGTCTTGATGTCCTCTCTGACTCCTCCCACAAGGCATGCCTGTGCTGGGGAAGGATGCTCACAGGATGGTCTGTCTGTGGTGGCTGGGTGAGTATTCACATGTGGAACAAGGAGGGCAGGGCTGGTGCAAATGCACACCCACAGCCGAGCAGAACTGACTGCACAGGGTGCGAAGAGCGGATCAAAGGAAGGTGGTTTGTTGGAACAGATTGAACTGAAAACTTGAGCCAGTATCCTCCTTCAGTAGCTCTTTCTGCATTTCACTATTTCCACTTTCTTTTAGTTCTTCTGTATATTTGACTTCTGTAGCTTCTTCCCTGTTTTTAGAGAAACAACTCATTTAAGTTGAAGAGTTGAAATAGTATTAAAGTTTCTGCTGCTTTTAGCACCAGATCTGTCCTTCCTACGCTCCCACATAATCTTTTTTTCCTGTAGAGAGACTGCCTGAGTGTTCGAGCCAGTTCCAAATGCAAAATCAATAAAAGCTCATTGCCTTACATGTCTTTGTGTTAGAACTCAGCGAGTGAGACTGTGGTGGGAAGGAGCCTGCTTCTAGCCCGTTGTCAGGCAGTCACCACGCTCCTTGGGTTTGGGGCCAGTACCCAACAGCACAAAAGGGAATGTGATGTTCTGCTAGTGGTAAACAGCAGTAGAGTTAACACTACTTTATAATTCAGATGCTTTACCATTAAGCCATCTCCTTTCCTTCGGAAATCAAACCAGCAAGGCTTTGGAAATCTTTTCTGCAGGGATTTTCCTAAATGGCTATGAGCAGGATACCTAAACAGATTGTCCATTTATTATTGTTATTAATAATGGACACGTCTGATGCCTCTTGACAGTTTCTCAGCGCTGAGTGTTGGGTTTGTTTTGGGGTTTTTGATCCTTTAGCCTTCCAGTTCCTTTCAGAAAAGTGATGTAAAAGAGAGACTCACTTATGTTTGGCTTTTTTCTTTCCATTCCTTCATTCCACAGACTTCATTTTTGAGTCATCTCTCTCTCCTAAGAGATGAATTTTGAAGGTTGTGAACTTCGCAGCTTACCAGGAAATCCGCTTCTGTAGCCAACAGAGTCAGGATTTATTATCTTTCCTGCAGTTCTTTCTGGAAGGAGAAACCAAATACATTTGGTGGGGGAAAACTGGTTCTGGGCAATGAGAATAGGAAGCTTGAAAAATTGAAACAGACATAGAAGGCATTGTAGCATCAAGGCTGCATTTTAGGTGAAATAGTTTGCCTTTTGTTTCATTTCTAATTCCCAAGTGTAAGTGGAGTTTTTATGTATTCAAGGAAGCTTTTGCCTTTGGAGTCTGGGTTTTGATGTTTGGGGCATTCTTCCCAAGAAATAGGCCAGAAACACCAGCTTCAAACGCCTGCGCTGCCTGAGGCATTACCCATGACAGCATTTCAGATACCCACTGCCCCAGCTTGAGATCTGGGGGGGTAACGTGTTGCCTAGAAAATGGTGCATAAAGAGTGGACGTCAATTACACAGCCGAAGTTGAATTAATAGAATAGGGGGAGGTGGGATTTTATGACACCATCTGCTTCTGTGATCTGGATCTTCAATGTAAAATCATGGCTCAAGCTCTATACTATAGGTTAACAAAAGCCCTTAAATAGGGTAACTAACGGGTCAAACGTATCTTCGCTTGTAAGGTTAAGACCCACAAGTCATCGTTTGTAAGAAAGTAGCGGGTGGATTGGTCACTGGAGAGTAAAGACATTAAATTAAATGCGGTGAGGCAGCCACATGGGACCCTTTAATAGTTTTTGAGTATTTTCTTAATGAAATGCAGCTTAATGCAGTCCCATCCTCCCGGCCTGACAAACATCAACTCTGGCCTTCGAAGGTTGTCTTGTCACTGCTGCCTTGGAAATGATTCTCTGCACCCTGTGCTCTGCAGCTTTCTTGTCACTTACAGCCCCTGATTTTTGATGTAAACGAGGGAGTATGTCAGTGGGAAGCTGGGACTGTCAGGCCTTTCAGTTTTGCTTCTCACCTCCTTGCTTTCTTACAGCAAAAAATAAGATGTATTTAAAGCAGGGGTTGTAAAGAAACTCAGTGGTGCATTGAAAACAAGCAGCAAAAGTTGGGGGGGGAACATCTGTGGAATATGAAATATGGATAGGGGTGTGAGCCTCTGGAGATCATGCTTGAATAGGCAGCGTGGTATGAGGTGGATCCAAGTGAGCCCCAGCCCTGGGTTCATCTGCTGGTCAGGACTCAGAGAGAGCATTGCTTTTTTGGGGAGCAGTAAGTAGAAGTGGGTCAACTGAAGGCTGGCTCATTCATTTTAAGAGCTGTTTTAGGAAGGATGAAAGAACCTGGATCTGTGCCATGTCTTTTAGGAAGACCAAAGGCCACAAACCATCCTAATAGTTTTTAGGGTATGTGTTTAAACACCGCCAAAGCAACCTTGCTACTGACCATCACTCAGCAGCAGCAGCACCTCATGGATGAAATGGCAGCTTTCTGTGCAGGAACTGCCATAATTCCTGCTCTGTCTTAGGCAGGGAAGGAGGATCACTCCTTCCCCTCCTCTCTCCTGACCTAGAGATAAATTGGACCACCGACTCCTGCACACAGCTCATCCCAGAGCCTGCACACCATCTGGGGAAGACTTAAATGTTAGTTTTAATGCTTCCAGGTCATACCTTTCTTCATCTTTTCTTTTTTCACACCAATGAAGCATGTGTGTCTTTGTGGAGTCTCGCCTCTGTTCCTGGTCTCAAAGGCAGTGTTAGATGGAGCCACTACTCTGCTTCATTAGTCTGTGCCTCACTGCACAGGAATTACTTGGGCAAGAGCTATGTGTTGATCACGTAGTGAGCTCCCTGTTTAATAGCTGAACAGTGAAAGAGTCAGGGAGAGGGTGTGTTATCACCATGGTTTGCCTCTTGTGACTGGGGTACAGAATTTAAATGGCTTGTTGAATCTCTGCAGCATTGGAAGTGGTTCCATTCTTTTCCTTGCTCTATGTTTAGTCTTTTCTGTCACTGAATGAGGTAAAATGCTTTTAGTTCTGGCCAACAAGTTTTTAGGAATGGAAAGCTTTTGTCTTCCTCTTGAAATTATTAGGGGAAGAAACAGTATCTAATAGTCTTACTGAGATAGAAGCTGGGCTCAATAGGAACATGAGGGGAGCTGGCTGGAATTGAGAAGGGACAGGAAAAGAAGAGTAGAGGTGGCAACGTAGCCTGAAAGATTTCTCGTTATCACCTGAGTGTGTGTGGAAGAAGGTCAAAACACGTGTCACTTCAAATTAACTGTGTCTGGAAGGGAATGTAACTGATGTGTCCCACTACAGTATCCACAGTGCCCCTCGTGCTGTTGTTTTCCTGATGTACTTTGATGTTATATTAATTGTGCCTCTGCAAAATGAATGTATTTACCCAGGCAAGTCCCTTACAATAAGTTGGTGCTTATTAACACTGATAAGGATAGTCCAACAAAACTATCCTTAGGACAAAGAGGACTCCCTCTAACAAAAGTAGAGAGCACTTATAAACCTATGGAAATGGATTGTGAGGTTTAAAACTACTCTCCTGCCCTGCTGTGTGGTTCAGCTTTTGCCTAGCTTTAATTCTTAGAACTGCTCAAAGTCTTCTCTTCCTTCAGGGCTGTACTAATCAACATAATCTGCTTTATGCAACAGGACTGGTAGTCTAATTGATGTGTCCATATAAAAGAAAACTCTGCTAGTAAAAGAGAATTTTATACCCTAGTTGGCATCTCATCAAAGAGGCTTGAGACTGGGTGTGAAATCAGAAGTCACTTTCTACCCTGCGATGGTGGCTCTCCAGAGGCATGGCTGCGCAATGGCAGGGCACACGTGTGGTGATGAACTTACTGCTTCTGGAGGCAGAAAAGCTGTGGAAGCTGGCCCAGTTTCCAAGTAGAAATTGGCTGTGAAGGCATAGCAAATGCTGTAGTCCAGCCGAATTCCTTGGAATGCTCATCAGAAAGTTAAATGCCACTTGTCGAAAGGACTTGGCATCTACTGGGGTGAAAAATGTATTGGGAACTGAGCAGTTGGGCGGTCCGGTGTGTGAATGCAGCAATCAGGTTTTCCTATGTAGTAGAATGAGCCTGCTGAGCGCCAGCACCCGGGAACCCAACAAAGAGGAGGAGAATTGGGTCAGAACTTGTTGTAAAGGTGGTTCCCAAGGGGTGGTTCCCTCTTGCACTACTGATAAAAAGGGGTTTGTGTCTTCTCCCGCCTGCGAGAGTCCTTGGAACAGCTGCAGGATGTGGATTTCCATATCCCACCAGCAGACTCAGCTGTGTCCTGGGAAGATCCATCTCCATTATTTCTCCTTACTTCTTAGGGGAAGCTGATTCTTTGATTGAATGTGCTTGTCCTGCTAAGGGCTGGCTCTTGTTAGGGACAGTTAATAATAGATGTCTCTAGATGTTAATAATAGGTGTCTCTAGAGGGGCGTCTAAAGCTAGGAACCCTCTGCTTGGTCCTGTTTTGGTAACATAAAGGTGAAAGGCCAGGGAATTAATCCATTTAAGGATTCTCTTGAGAAAGAGAATATGTCATGCAATTAAATAACTGTCTCCACACGGTTTTCAGGGATAGCAAGCAGTGCTTAAAGCAGGTATGCTGCGTTCATGCTATACCTGCTTAAGGCAGGTGAAAGTTTGCACAGGTAAAAATCCTTGAGGCTATGGTAAGGGAAGGATATTGTAATTCTGGCCTCTTCTTTCTTGGTACAGGCCCAAATGCGGTCATAACTGGGTACATGTGCAAACCCCACCTTAAACCTTTGAGCTTGTTTTAAAGCTAATCCATTTGTGCTTAATTTACAAACAGCTGGTTGATTTAAAGGGATTTTCATACAGGAGTAAACAAGAAGAACATTTACACAGGGAGTGAACTATCCTGCTGTAAATTCTCCTTGCAATTGTTCGGGCTATTTGTTTGTATTAGATCTTAACTTCCTCGGTGCAAAGCTAATCCCTCTTGATCCCATAGTGAAGTCATGATCCTGTGTTTGATGTCACCATCTGTTGCCATAGAAGCAACTGTGATGTTGCAAATTAAACTTTGTGATTTTATGGCAGGATAAAAGCACATCTCCAGCTGCCTGCAAAAGCAGTTAGGAATATTGCCATGAAGTGTATGAAAAATATGCCAGTTTAGGCTTTGTCACAATACAGTTCTTGGAAAGTTTGGGAACAGGGAGGGGTTGGAATAATGTTCTGTATGAAAGGGGAAGGGGGAACAATCCCAAGGCTTGTATCAAATTTGAGCTGTAAAAACCCCAAATCCGCTGGCAAGTAATTCAGACTTGGCAGGAGCCCTGCCTGTTTCAGAGGTTAGCATGGTTACAAACAGGATCAAAATAGAAACAGATCCCTCCTCTTCTGACTGTGGAGAAAAGCTCTCACGGTCTCACCTTCACCTGGCAGTGGGCAACAGCTGCTGCTGCTGGCAGTTTAAGGCATTGTCACATAAATATCCAGTCAAGGATTACAAAAGCTTGAGCTCGAAGATGATGTTCTTTTTTTCCTGCAGCATTTAGATTGCTCAGGAAATTAAGCTCTGACCACATGGTTTGGTGTCTGACACACTTTGAGGGAAGATCTTCCTTTTCATAAAGCACAGGAGCGTTTATTGCTGAAATGGCAGGGGAAGGAAAGGCATTAAGAAAGTTCAGTGGTGCAGGAGGAGAGCAACAGCGGTACAGATGCATCTGCACGAGCAAGCAGACAAAGGGCTGTGTGTTCCTGGGAGCCCTCGCTCAACTTTTCTGCCAGCGGGAAGAGGCTGCAGGGAATGTGAGGTAAAATGCAGGAGGAGTGCTTGTTTTCCTTTTCGCTGTACAGAAGAGAAGGAGATGGAAAGTAGGGGTTTCGGTGATTCCCCCTCTTACCCCCAATTAGCAGGGAAAGGAGCTGCCAAGTCCTGAATTTTGGACTTATTTAAATTGGCCCCTTCTCTTTCCTGCCATCAATCACTTCCTTAAGGTTTCCCAGCTATTTCCCTCTTAAAAACGGGTATTGAGTTTCAGTATCTTCTAATTCTGTGTCTTTGAGTGGCAAAGACTAAATCATCTTAACCGGAGCAATACATTGATGTCAAAACCAATTTGACAGGCTATTGATGACACAGTGCAGTCTCGTGGGGAAGGTGACAGTTTCCCAGTGAAGTTCAAGGAGTGCTCTGTACCTACATACACCTGCTGAAGAAGCAGTCTTGATTCTGCTCATCTGTCCTCAGACAGGTACACTGTACTTGTCAAATACTCCATCTGCTTGTCTTCACCTGCATGCCCTTGTCTGTATTTGAGGATGGTGGCTAAGAATGGATGGTTTCCAGACATTGTTGAAGTTAAAAGAAGCAGCAGTTTGTAGTGCTTACAGTAAGGACACAGAATCTAATGCATGGGGTTTGCTTGTCTTTCTGTTGAAGACTTAGCATCTTGGGGAAGAACAAGATCATATTGTCCATCCTGTTCGACTGCTGCAGTGTTATTCCTGCTGGTGTATTTGTGATTAAATTATTTAGATCCCCCAGTTCAGTTCTCTGATAAGCACACGGCTCTGATAAGTGAGTTAGAGGATTACTTGGATCATTTCTTTAAAGGAAGGCACTAATTCTGGATTCTCTTGCATGTTTCTCCCCATCTCGAGTATCTCCCAAGGGAAATGAAAGTGAAAAAAATAACATCCAGGGACCCCAGCAGAATTAGGTTCACTTTAAACGTGGCACATGCTCTATATCCCTGGGGCAGGCACTTAATTTTGTAGTGTTTCAGGCTTTTATGACATGATGATTGATTTTGTAGAGGTGGAGTTGCCTCAGTCATTAGTTAAAAAGCCTGATAAAGCTGCACAAAGATATTAAGTTGTTATCAATCATCAGTGTCTTTTTGTTCTCCCCCAACCTTTACTCCTCATTTCAAAGGGAAGGGGATAGGCAGGCAGGAGGCTGTCTCACTTTGTCTGTCAGGGTTTTATTAGATCCTGGCTCTCTTGTCAGGCCTGCTGCTGAAACACAGGTTTGCACCAGATGATGAATGAGGAGCAGCATGCTCCAGCTGACGGGCTCACCCCAGGCCAGCCAGTCCTTCTCTTGAGCTTGAAAGGCTGCCTTGCCCACAGCCCCTGCCCAGCCTGCTCTGTGCCCTCACTGCAGCCCCTTTGCAGGTATCCGTATCCCTTTCCCTCTTTTCTTGTTCCCCTCCCTCTCTAATTGATTCTTGGACATTTAATGTAATTGATTCTTAGAGATCTCTTCAGCATATGAATAGCAACTCGAATCCTCCTGTGATTTGAGAAGCTGCCCCAATGCACACACAATTGATTCTTGCCTGGATTGCATGGGGTTCTGATTTATTTTTTTATCATGTGTTTTCTCTGCATCACAGAGGTATTTTTCCCGATTTCCAGTCCTGATTTCCTTCGTCGTTTCTACCATCAGTATCCTGGGGGTTGGCTTTTTCATTCTGAATTTCCTTTTTATCACTGCCATTTGCTCTTGCAGACTGTGGGGAATCCTCTCAGTACAAGTTCTTGTTTGATTCCGGTGGGGAGCATTGTTTGGGTTATTGTAGGAAGAACAGAAGTTTGTGGATGCTGTAAGGTACGGATGGGTAATAATTTATAGAAGGTAATCATTGGGTCACACAGTGGAGAACAGTGTTTCATCTCTCTTATACTAAAGAAAAAAGGTTCCAAAAGATTCCAAAAGAACCAAAGCCACTTAAATGGTTCAAACGGCTCTCTGTAGCAATGCTATTGTAAAGGACTTAATCTGGGGGAGGATAATGTGTGTGTTTTTTTCTCTCAGCTTCTGTTTTGATTTTGCTTTTGTGATGTAAGACCATTTTTCTCAATCGGAACATGAGACCCTTTCTGTATCCAAGTGCAATAGAACAGATCTGTAAATGTGTTGAAAAAGCCTGTTATACTCTGGGTTTTCCTTCTAGAGGCTTTCAGGACAGGAGCTCCACTGAAAGGTCCATAGAATCACAAAATGGTTTGGGTTGGAATGGACCTTAAAACTCATCCCGTTCCAGCCCCTGCCACGGGCAGGGACACCTTCCACTAGAGGAGGTTGCTCCAAGCCCCTGTGTGCAACCTGGCCTTGAACACTGCCAGGGATGGGGCAGCCACAGCTTCTCTGGGCCCCCTGTGCCAGCGCCTCAGCACCCTCACAGAGAAGAGCTTCTTTATGTGTCTAATCTTAATCTCTCCTCTGTCAGTTTCAGAATTAGCTGTAAGATTTGGTTTCCAGACGTGCATGCAGAGCAAGGATCAACTTTGTTGCTCAAATGCTATGCTAAAGAAGCTTTTCCAATAGGGAAGCCTTTAGTGTATCAAGCTAGAAAACAAGTTTGAGGAAGAGGTGAAAACTACATGTGTTTCTCCTACTGACGTTTTACAGGTTGTGTATACTTTATCCCATAAATCCATCTGCCATGTAAGTAGATTGGAGAATGCCACCTTGTTTTATCAAAATCTCCTACTCTATTTAATTTAAACTCCCCAAGATGGATTATGTTCGCTAATGGTATAGTAGAAAAGGAAATATTTATAGCTACGAGTGTCAAGATTTTCTCAGACTTCTTAAGCAGTTTATGATCCTCTTGCTCCCATCACTAGTACCCGCATGCATACTGGCTGCTTGTGCAGAGCTCTTAGGAAGTAAGTCTGATCAGTGGCTCATTGCTATGAAATAATGCCAGTTTTCACTGTGGACTGAACTGTTTCCCAAGCCATTTTACTCCTTATTTCAAGCAAATATGATGTTAATTCACAGAGTAGTTTGGATAAGCAGTTGTTTGGAAATAGCTTGTTTGAATTATTTTCTCTTTGGAAATCAGGAGCTAGTGAGTGATGTCTCAAGTTAGGTGATGTTGCTCTGTTCTGATTGCGTGGTTTACGTTTCTAAAGGGAGGAAATGAACAACTGAGAATAACGAGCATCAAGGTAATAATGGGGATTCTTGTTCTTGCACGAGCACCCTTTCAGCTCTGGAGAAAGCAGCCGATTCCCTAACATTTGTGGAAACAAAAAAAAATGGCTCATGAATAATGATCAGGCATGAATATTATCTGTGACAGCTGTTTGGTGAGAACTAACATGTAAAGCAGTGCTTTGCAAGGCGCCCTCTCTCTTCAAGAGCATGCATGTTTTGAAAAAATACAGCCATTAAAGTCATAAGGCCCTGATGGACAACCAGAGAGACAGAATCATAGAGTCATAGAATAGTTAGGGTTGGAAAGGACCTTAAGATCATCCAGTTCCAACCCCCCTGCCATGGGCAGGGACACCTCACACTAAACCATGCCACCCAATGTTTGAGGATGTTTAGATGTACTTCATGTAAGTGTTCTTTCCACTAACCCATGGGAAGCATGCATGCCTGCCCACATGCACAGCTGATTTCAGTAGCATGTACACCCCTGCACAGAGTCCTTGCAGTGAAGTCCTTAAAAGCAAAGAAGAAGCTTTGTAAAGTACTCGCAGTTTGTAGCTGATGAGATAATTGTCGGAGAACAATTGCCTGCTCTTTGTACAACAGGCCAAAGGCTGTGTGTGTGAGGGTGAGTGGTAACTTATGCGGCTTGTAGCACTCGTAAAGCCTGAGGGTCAAGCAATGTTTAAGCAGTCCTGGATGGGGTTTAAGGAATGACACATGTCTGTGAATCATAGAATCATAGAAAGGATTGGGTTGGAAAGGACCTTAAGATCATCTAGTTCCACCCCCCTGCCATGAGCAGGGACACCTCCCACTAGACCATGTCACCCAAGGCACCGTCCAACCTGGCCTTGAACACTGCCAAGGATGGAGCATTTACCACTTCTTTGGGCAACCCATTCCAGTGCCTCACCACCCTCACAGTAAAGAACTTCTTTCTTGTATCTAACCTGAACTTCTCTCATTTCGGTTTGAACCTGTTACTCCTTGTCCTATCATCAATGGGATTTTCATTATTTGGTTCAGGTTTGATTTCTCACTGTAGCAAGCAGGCACCATTTCAAACGAGTCATGAGCATAAGAAAGAGTGAACTAAGGGGACTTTGGAGGGCCAGTTTCATTTAAGAGCACCTTGGACATTGAAAGGTGTGGGCAAGTAATCAGTTTGATTGCATGTCCATTTCGAAGACTGTTTCCTGCATGGCCTAAGTGAAAACCAAGAGAAGGCTGCAGTGCAACCTCTCGACAGCCTCCTCAGGCCCCTGGCTGTAGTGTTCTGTCTGCAGTGGAGCCATTCCCTGCAAACCTGCTTTCTGGGAGCTATCAAGTGCATAGATCAGGCTAATGTTGTAAAGTTGAGAGAAGCTGAGAACTTCCACATTGCTTATTTTCTATTTGACTGTATGACAGAGTTTGCCTCTAACAGCTGCCCCGTTATTTTCAGAGTAAGACTGTAATGTATATAGGGGTAACTTCTCTCACTGGAAGGTTTATTCGAAAGGTTGGTCAAAAGCAAATAATTTGGGAGTACAAAGAGAGGCTGATTCCTCCTCACCGTTCATTACGTGCTGCAGTTCAAGCTTGTTACCTCCCCATGTAATCTGCTCATTTTCACTTGTCAGGAGGCTCTGGCAGCGCTGTATTTACAGCAAGGGGATTAGGCTGGCAGCTTTCCAGTGATGTTGAAAACGGGCTCTGTGAGCCCCATTTCAGCCGAGGTTGTCGGCGCTGATTGATTTTCATGGTTGACAGCATTTGAAATGCTTTCAGATTGGGATTTCTCACTGGGGCTGATACAGGGGAGGTATTTTTATTGTTATTAATAGTAGAAATAGTATTATCTGGATACTTATGCAGAAAGAGATTATGGGCACAGGCTGGCATAAGCAGTTGGTGTTAAGCTCCATGTTGGCAAGGAATAATCTCACCAAGACTTACATTGCAAAATGTAGCTAAGTCATGGTCTTTGCAGGTTAAATGAAAGTTTACCTGAAGTTTTCACAGGTTTTAGTACTTTTGTCATGGTTGCTTAATAATAGTAATACTGGAATTTGGGTTCTCCTGTGGGGCAATCCACCGGGTTTTGTAACTTTCAAAATTGTATGTTCTGAGTGTGATGGAACAAAGCTTCACATCAGTTTAGACTTTCCTCTCTCACAGATGTGATCTGTGGGCACCAAGTAGTCTCACTTCACAGAGCAACATGCTGGCTTGTGCCCATGTGGAGCTGATGTGTACCGCCCTGGGGAAGTGCAGCATACAGCAGCTGAGCTTGAGCTCCAGAAATACGATAGTGGAACTATGTAGAGCTTGTCTTGCAGTTCTGGGTAACGTGACAATCCCAAGTTGTATGTCACATCAAAGCTGAAAGTATTTGAGTGATGTTGTCTGTAACTTGGTGACATTTGCTCACCCACAGCCTCTCCAGATGCCACAAAGGGCAAAGCACAGCCTGATCTGTTGCTTTGAATCTTGCTCATCACCAGCCACATCTTCAGATACATGGATGCTGCTGTTTTGCTTGCCTGGGTTTTGATTAATCTGCCAAGCGAGCAGGTATTTTTTACTGCCATGTCACTTTAGGATGTCACTTCATGTGACACATGTCTGTCCAGCTCCTTTTCAGTTGCTGAAAAGGATACAGTACTGCACTCTGAGCAGTCCCAACTCAAGAGCATAGCAGATGAGCATTGTATAGACTGCAGAAGAGAAGCAACAACTATCTACTGCATCTTCTAAACCTGCAGTTGACCCAGGTTTTTCTCATTCCTTGGTAAAAGAACTACTTATCCGAGTTTAATGTCTGTATAAGCAACATAACTTCCAAAGCTATGAAAAATGAAAGGGAAAAACCCATTGAGGGCAGCATAAGAATAGCATTGAGGCTTATTTTTAACATATGGAACGTGTGTCAGTTTTGTGCTATGAAGACAATATAGCCGAATGCTTTGAAATTAGCTTTGTTACTGTTAAGGATAACAATGAAAAGCACGTCCCCAAAAATCAAAGGATGTCTGTTAATAGCGTTGCTCCGAAAACCAGTCTGATCGTTGTGGGAAATGTGTTACTAGGGAAATAGGAAATCACAGTGGCTAATGAGAGGAAGTTTGAGTTCGATCTTTGTTTGAAGGGATCCCCCGTTAGCCAGAGGAAAAGGTCTTTTGAAGTTCAAGGCTGAGGTATGCTACTGCTTCCACAATGTTTTTTCTTCCTCAGTATAAACAGTAAAGACAAATCATTCCTGATGAACATTTTAGTTCAGGGCTGAGTCTTGAGGATTTACATGTAATGTGTGCCCTGTATCACCTCCTGAGGCACACTGGTGATAAATCCATGACCTTACTTCACTTCACTAGATGTTTACAGTAGTGCCTGTGGACCAAGAATCCCTTCTGTAAGTCACTGTATAAATATGTACCAAAGACCAGCTGCCCTTTCGTCCAAGCTTCCATTAGCCTCTAGGTACTGAGCTGAGCAGCAGGATGCTACCCATGGCTCTCTAAAGTAGTTGTGTTGGCCAAGAAATCCTCAACAGGGTGAAGCAACTAAAGAGACCTTAGCAGCTACTGAGTCTTTTTAAAATAAGGAGGAGGTGAGCTGTGACCTGGAATTTCTTGGGGGTTTTACTCTCTCATGAAGCATATTTAGTAATCGTTTTGGCTACGTTTATGCAGTGAGTGTTGCTGTTGATATGGCAGTGTGTTTACAGGAGGCTTCTTTCTCGATTGTAGACAGTCACATTTTAGCTACCTACAAATCTAAGGCACATAAATGTCGAGTGAAGTATTCCATTTCCCTACAAGTGATGGTTTTGCGTGGCAGGCTGATGGTAGAGCAAGGTGCTGCTGTTATCAGTGCTTGCTTGACAGGGACCAGTAATAGCTACTATCTTAAGACAGTGTATTTCTTTAAGAAAGAAAAGTAGTTGTCTATAGTGTGACATATGGTTAGGATCTGGCCAGTCCTTCTGTATGTCTGTGATAACCTTTAGGCAGTTTAAACACAGAGATTCTGATCTCATCCACGTTCTGGCCTGCTTTCTTTATTTAAGAAGGCGAAGCAGAGCCGAGGATATCACCTCACTGGGCACTTCAGTGAGCTGGGTAGATTGTGAAAACACAAACTGTTTGTGTTCTTTGAGAGCTACAGATAGCCACAGATTGCTTGCAGGTAGGTGGGTTGTCTGGTTTTTAAAGGATGTATCAGGGGACCCTCATTACTTGTTCTCTATTAGATTTCTCCATCTCCCCTCAGGAGAAGTCTGTCGTGGGCTTTAGTTAAGGTATCCATGAACTCTCACACTTGTATGGTCAGTCCCAGCTCTGTCAAACAAGATGAATGAGGTACTGCTCTTTCACATCAAGGGAATTCCCTGTGTTGGTTATAACATCTGGTAAAACCCATTGTTTTGACAAATACGTTTACTAACCTGTGATTGTGCGTGGTAGAGGACCCGTGCTGGTTTACCCAGTATAGCATTTTCAGTTTCATTGCTCTCAATTTTAGTTGTGATCTCTGTCTCTGCAGACTGATGAGGGTGCTGCCAATCATGATCATAGAATCATAGAATAGTTAGGGTTGGAAAGGACCTTAAGATCATCTAGTTCCACCCCCTTGCCATGAGCAGGGACACCTCCCACTAAACCATGCCATCCAAGGCTATGTCCAACCCAGCCTTGAACACCGCCAGGGATGGAGCATTCACAGCTTCCCTGGGCAACCCATTCCAGGGCCTCACCACCCTTACAGCAAAGAATTTCTTCCTCATATCCAATCTAAACCTCCCCTGTTTAAGTTTGAACCCGTTACCCCTTGTCCTCTCACTACACTCCCTAATGAATGTCCAGATCTCCTTTCTGGAAGGCAGATCCTTGTGGGTATTTTGATTGCTAGCTGCTAGTAATGTGTACCCAGGAGGTCAGGTTTTGTTGAGTCTGCTTTGGTCAGCTGGCTCTTTTCCTGAAGCTTTCCATGTTCTTTCTTTCACTTAGGAGGCTTTGGTTGTAAGTCAAGGTATAAACTACTGTATTCCTCGTCTGCCAGGCAGAACACTGCTGAATCTGGTGGGGATTTTGTTGCTTACCTACAAGAATAGAGAGTTTGAGCCCAGTATCCTTTCTGTGCTGTGGAAAGCTTCTGTAAGGGTTTTTCCCTTCTGTGTATGCCTCCCATTGCCTAGTTCGTGACAGGATCTTCTCATTCTTAGTTCTGTGTTATTTTAGTGGCCTCGTAGTGGGGACTTCATGAAGCTTTCATTAAAAATGTAGGTAAACTATATCCTCTTGTGCTTATTTATCTGCCATACAGCTAATGCTGTTGAAAGTAAAATATTGTGGTATTAAGCCCAAAGAATATGTATGAATTGCAGTTATAAAATAGGAGCAGATTATGATGAACACATTTATATTGGCTTACTATCTAGAAACTGTCATGCAGCTTGTTTGTAAGACTTTACCACAGAGATGCTCTGTACTCACTGATTGTAAGTATCACAGGAACAGGGAGCAGGAAACCAAAGAGGGATTTTTATCTTTAGACTCTGCTTAAACTCCATCATGAATATGAAAGTGTCAAGGTCAGCTGAACCAACATAGAATCATAGAATAGTTAGGGTTGGAAAGGACCTTGAGATCATCCACTTCCAACCCCCTTGCCATGGGCAGGGACACCTCCCACTAAACCATGCCATCCAAGGCTATGTCCAACCTGGACTTGAACACCGCCAGGGATGGAGCATTCGCAGCTTCCCTGGGCAACCCATTCCAGGGCCTCACCACCCTTACAGTAAAGATCTTCTTTTTTATCCAGTCTAAACTTTCCCTGTTTAAGTTTGAACCCATTACCCCTTGCCCTGTCACATGAAGAATAATGCTTAAGATACAGGGCTTAAAATGAAAACCCAAGTGAAATTCAGCCTGTACTTTGTCCTTATGTGGGTGGCTTATACAGCATGTGTATGCATTTTTTCACATTGGATAAAGCTGGGTTTCTGATTGCTCCAAAGAATAGTTTTGGCAGCAATTATGCCTGTCAAGAATGCTTGCTCAAGGAATATACTTAAAGGGAAATGAAGAGAAATAAGCTTCTTTAGTGATCTCCAGTGTCAGAGCAATTCGTGTTATAGTGGCAATGCTAAATCTTACACAGGGGCACTTCTCTTCCATGTTTGTATCTAATCCAGAGTAAATGCAAGTGGGGTTCCAGTGATTGCTGTGAGTCAGCGTGTCCTGAACTACCCAGCTGACTGAGGGTCTGTGCAGCAGATTGTGTGTTCCAGGAGGTTTTGTCCTAGACCTGCTATCTACTTGCCTTCTGTAGGTCTTTATCTTGTAATATCCTTTATTATTTTAATTAGCTGTGCCTTCTGCAAACAATCCTCTCTCACAAATTAGTCACGCTTTACTGGTTGCCACAGGGTAGGCTGTGATAACCAAGCCCAAATGTTCTTTCAGGTGACAAGTATCTACCCTGCAGTGGATTCGAATGCAACTTACTGGAATTAGATGATCTTTCTAGCTCTAGCTATTCTAAGATTCTATTGTCTTTAACAGTTAAAACACTATTGCACCTGCGTGGTGTAGAAGAAATTCTATGTGCAGGTTACCACATCTCCGCAGGCTTTGGCTTCATTTAGTCACCTCACATGAAGGATATATTTTTTGGTTTGGCTTGGCTTGAGGAGCCTGGAAAATGATGCTGCTCTGGTTTTGAGGGAAAGAAAACAGAGAGGTGAATGTGGTGCGCATACCGCTGGCGCTTTGGTCCTAATGAGCAGCACAACCACAAACAGTCAACAGCCAGAGTTTATGTGGGGTAACTCTTGCCAGATAAATCCTATTGTTTCATGAGCTAATTTACAGAATTAGTGGCTGGAAGAATGTAGTTTCAAGGCAAACATGAGCTATGCGAGGAGGACAGTGGTTTATAGGGCTAGTACAGGAAATCAAGGGAGAGAAAAGCTTGAGAGGATATTGGGAGGAAAGAAGGGATCAGCCTGACAATGAAATCGATTAATTTTTGAGTAGTTCTCCCAATGGATGCATAAAGCTTGACTGATACAGATAATACTTATTATACTGTAGGGAATAGATTTGTAATGGGAGAGACGCAAACAGTATGAAGTGATTTGGACTGTTTAATGTGTAACCATCATATTGCACAGATTTCATTGGTTGAGTTGGTTGTTGGGTTTTTTGGTTTCTTTGCTGGTTAACTGTTAACTTCCGGAAGCCCAGTTAGGAGCCCAAAAGCATGAGCTGTTTTCCTTTTTGTTGACCGTAGCCTGCTTTGTCTGTCCTGCCAAAACAAGCACCCCCTTAACTTCATGGGGTGACAGTTTTCACACAGTACGTTTTGCTTTACTCTGTATATCCAATGCACAGAGTTGTCCTGGGTTCAGCTTAAACCACGACAAGAGTAAAGTGCCAGACTTGGGATGCTTACGCAGCGTGGTAGGCACATTTTTAATCCAAGACGATGCCATGATCGTAGCCAGAGCATTTATCAGTCCTGAAGAAATCGCTACAGAAATTACAGAAGGAACAAAAATCAGCAGCTGCCTGGCCTGGCTTTGAACTTAGCAAGTCCAAACCTCACATTCTCCACAAACTTGAGCCAGGTGCACTGCTCACATGCCTGGGGGTGCTCTCTGTTACAACATGAGAACATGGCTGCAAGGGCTACATTGAAAAGTGGATCCGTATTTCTTTCATCCCATGGCATGCCCTTTGAGAGGTGCATTTGCATTATTGGTTAGGCAGAATAGACGGTTATTTTCCAGTAGCCTGTAGTGTTTAACTGCCTGAATACCTAAGCTGAGATACTGCTGATGTGATATTTTAAAAGTCTAGGTGAAACTAATATGCCTTTATCTTTTGAAAATGCAGGTTGTCAATTTCTAGGCAGATAAATGTGCTAAAAAGCACTGTTTCACTGCCATGCTTCGTTGTTGCTTTTTGCTGTTTGTTTTCCTTTAGTAATAGAGCCTTTTCAAAACCACAGGCTTTGTTGTATTAGCTTTTGTCACCTGTTTTCCTGAGGATAATGTGTTTCATTTGATGTCACCTCTAACAGTAAGTTAATAATCAAATGCATGTTTGAGTTTTCCATCGAAACCCTGTATATATCAAACAGGAGAGATGGATAAATTTCATATAAATTATCATACTTGTCTTAGGGCCAATGTCCATTTTTATGTGTGAGGGAGAGAACAAAGAACAAGATGAGAAGCAGAGTATGTTAAAGCAACACTTTCGATTTAGTTAGTAAAAACAAAATCCCATCTCTCAGAAAGTCGAGGAGCTTTTGGGTACTGACTTGGTTTGAAATCCTGATCCAGAGGGGTTTGGTTTTGGTTTGGTTTGGGTTTGGGTTTTTTTCACAGTCTTATAATCACCCATTTTCTATGTTCTAAGCAGTTAAATGTTACCTCTTTTCCGAGAATTAAATGAACTTGTCCTGTGTTTGCCGGGAGCTTAGAGCATGCGCTCAGTCACTTACTGTTCTTCAGCTAGGCACAAGAAGGAGCCAAGCTGCAGACTTGGTTACTCAACTTTTCAGCTGATGGCGCAGTGAGTGGTTTTTACAACTGCAGAGTAGACAGGGAATGTGTGAGATTTGTCTGCAGTCATTCAGATGCCCTTTATTTGTTTTAGGACACTGGAAGGCAATCTATTGAAATAGCAGCAATCTTGCCGCGATGAAAGTCTAAGGGTGTATGAGTTTCAAAGACAGATGATATCCTTTGTTACCCTACTTGATACGCCTGGGAAAGCAGGACAAGCTTTTGATGGGAGTTATTTAATCGGCTGAAATATCAAAGGACATTCTCTTATCTGTACAGTGTGCCCATCCTGTTTTCTAAAGATGTTCATGACGATTCAGTAGCTCTTTAAATACTCCTGTTAAAGTGTGTTTAAATCAGCCAGCGGGAATGCAGAATTACAGTTCTTGCCACAAGAAGGTGATAAGCATTAAAAACAGGCTCACTAAGTGTGCTTGGGAGATGTCTGCAAGGTTTCCTCACTATGTGTTCTTGGAGTATTGCTGGAGAAACAAGCAGAAATGCAGCAATCCTTCCTATGCTGTGGGACTGCGGTGATGTGCTCATTTCAAGTTGATGAATGGACTCCAGGAGAAAAACTTAATGGTGGTATCATGTACAGGGGAAAGAAATTGCGTGCTCCACAAGGAGTTCTCCTGCCTGCCCTCAGATGTTTGGCCTTTCTTTTAATGGCAAGCTGTGGGAGTCAGCTGCCAAATGCGTTTCCCCAGTGTGGCGACAGGATGTATAGCATATTCCCATCTAGGGAATTCAGTCAGGTTGTATTTCTGTGTTATTAGTGGGGCTCCACACTGTTAGAGCTATGGCAGGAAAGAGGCAGTGCCTCTTGGGCAGGAATGTTTAGCATCTGATAAAATAATGGCATGATTAGCAGCCATTTGTAACACACCTTTTCTTCTTTTAAACTGTAGTTACTCTTAGGAACAACACTGAGTGTTTGAGAGTTCTGAAGTATAGAAGAATATGTGATGTTGAAGCAGTCCTGTATTTCGCTGCATACAGTAATTTTTCATTCATTTTCTCTGGACGGCATATAAATACTGGATCCCAGAAGGTCCTGTTTAAGCTAGGAAATTGAGTTGACTTCTTATCGCTGAGATGAGAATTACAATAGGATGTTATTAGCTCAGAGTAGGACAATCTACCCCCACTCAAATCCCAAAGCTCCTCATTCTTCACACCAGCATTTTAAAGGAATATCAGCCTCTTGGAACTGCTCTGTCTCAAGCCTTTCTTAGAGCTTCTCTTTATTAGTGTTTATGGGTTTGTACTTGTTTTCCAATCTGAAAACAGTCTTTGCTGGTGTTTAAACTACCTGTACAAACAAGAAAGCTGACAGACTACAAAACCCAGAAGCTGTTCAGTGTACAGTAGCCAGAATTAACAGGTGTGTAATGATAATAATGGCCAACCTCCATGGAAGCTCCTTTTCTGGTCTCTTAACTGGTGCTGCAGTGGGGCTTCGCTGCAATGTTTGTCCTCTGCTGCATCTAGGTGCTCTTTGACTTTAAAGGAATTTCAGCCAGTGGGGATACAATACGTGTGTGCTTCAGATTCTGGGCATCAAGTAAGTTTCTAGGTTAGGTATCTCAGGTAAGTGTCTAAAAGTTGGGTGGGACAATTCTTGGCTCTTTTCTCTCTCTGCATAAGAAATGCTTTTTCATTATCTCTTCTGTTTGCTCTTACAGGCGCATAATTACACACTTTGCTTTCTTTACAGTAAAAAATCAATGTAGCCATAAGAAAGCATTAGAAGGGCATAGTTCTGATGTAAACAATCCTTTCCGATTGCAAAACTGTCCCAGATTCCTTTCAATTGACAAAAAGCAGACTTGAGAATCCACATAAAACCAACTCCCCAATCTGCCTTCCCCCTCCCCTTCTCTTTGGCTATTCTTTTTCCAATTGCTCAGTACTTTGCTTGAATATGAGTAATGATTTTGGTGTCAGCAACAATTATGTTATATTTCCCTTTTAAATACTATGCATGACCCTATCTTTGGCATTCACAGTTCTGTGAAAGAGTATGGAGCTGGAACCAGTCTGGGTTATAGAGCGGAGAGGGAGATTTTCCCTTGGGCAGCCCCTTTTCTTTTTCTAAATTAAATTTAATCTTATCGCCTTCATTAAGGACAGTTTCTCTTAAATCTGATCTGATCCGGCTGCTTAATGGAAAGGCAAGTTAGTTTTGTCAGACTAATGGAAAGCAAACTGTTCCCTTCCTCTTTCTTCCTGGCTTTCTACCATGAAATGAACGCCAATATTGACCTAAGTTGTAGAGACAGGAAAAGGGTGACACCAGACCTTTTGTACCACAGGGCTCAAAATTGAAGTCCATGGGATCTTGTAGATTTCAGATGTGCAGAACACTGAACAACGTAGGGCCAGCCTGTTGAAAAGTGCCATGTGTTGCCATTTATTTGCAGGTACAGTTAACTGTAGGGGACAGTGGCTGAGAGTTGCTGTCTAAGAGCAATGTGGCAGCCAGTTTAAAGTGAGGCGAATGCTCACAAGTCTTAGTAAAAGGAGCTCCACATCACAGAATTCCTCATGGCACTTAGAACAGACAGATATTCTCAAGCATTAAATATGATCAGGTTTAAAGATTGCTTTGTTAAGTAATGGTGGCCCACTGCTGTAAAACAGAGACCCTGATTTAGGGCACTGCAGTTCAGTGAGTAGGTTTAGACACTTCTCTGCTGTGGCAGTATACTACTCCTTTCTTATAGGTAAGGGAGAAAACAGGAGTAGGACAGCTATCAGAGTGCGTTATGCAAACAACCTTTAGCCTCATGACTACTAGCCTTTGAGATTTAAAAGGAAGTTATATGTGATAGACTGTGGGCAGGTTTTTACATGTGATTCATCCATGCCTCTCAAATACATTCCTGCCCAGGCCTCACAAAAAGGCAGCATTGTTATCAGGTGTATCTGAAACCTGCTTGTAGCCCCTGTTGTCTGGACAGTGTGCTTATCATCCTGAGCTCTAAATGATTCCCCCAGCCTTGCCTTGAGCTAAGTTTCCAAGTGAACAAGATTTTTGCGAGTGTGCTGTATTTCTGTTGAATCCCCTACCCAAGCAGCTGGAATAGAGAAGTCTGGCAAACTCCAGCCAAAGAGGAGTAGTCATCTTAAAGAGAAGTTTAATGAAAGGAGGCTACAAGAGAGAGAGGCAATAATCTCACAAGGGTAATGGCTACAGCTTCTTACTATCAGAGAGTCAGCACCAGCTCATGAAAGTAGTCCTCAAATGTATTGTAAACCAGGCTTCATTGGACGGTTATCCACAGAAGGATTTTCACAAAGTGTAAGTAGACATGACGATCTGCGGGTAGAGATTCATGTGATTTAGATGATGGTGTCTGAAAACCAGGTATTGTCTCACTGCTGTCTGCAGTGCCCAACAGGAGAAGAGTCCAGCCATGGTGCTGCTGTTCAGGTATATGCTAAAGGTATAGGTGGCCCTTTGTTCTCTGCAAATATGCCAGCTTGAACTTGAAGTCAATGCAGAGATGGAGGTGGCATTTCTTAGTGGTAGCCTCAGACAGCTACCTGTGAAGCACGACGTTAAGGAACATTTCAGCTATGTGATAGCTTTCGTAAAGATAAAATATGGTATTTCACCAAGATGTCTTCACCCCATGTCTTCAGGGTTGCCTCTTTGACACTTTTTAACCGCCACATTGCATGTATGGTTTAAAATGTTCATTTCTGTACTAACTTTGAGTTAGGAGAAAGCTCAATTTTTGGAGCTGTTCAAAGTTTAGTCTGCCACAGAAGGAACCCCTAACCATACAGTTCATTGGTTTGTGTCAATATCGGTAAAAGAACATCTATCTGAAACTTCACAGATCTCCAGGCCTTTGTGTGTTCTGGTACCAATGTGCTCAATTTGGGCATGAGTTGAGCTGCTTTATGTCCCTTTATGAATAGGAGATGCATCCCCCTGCCTGAGCTTGTGCCCTGGTACCTGGCTTCCAAGCTACCAGGGAAGCTTGTGTCAGGTTCATTAGCTGACTGTTACAGTTGCTGTCTGGCTGTACAAAGAGGCAGCTGAAGATGTTTTCTGGATGAGAAATCCAGCTAGGAGTTGAAACTGTCCACACAAATAACTTTCTTTTTGTTTTAATTTTCATCTTTCTACACTCTTGCGTATGCTATTAATCAAAAAAATCCTATTTCAAAATCTCCACTTACAGCGCTCAGGTTTAGCTGAAGTCACAGGCATAGGTTAATGTCCTGCCATGAAGGAACGACTGTAGAAGAGTCTGAAATGCAGTTGGTGTATTTTTCATTGGAATGTTACTGTTTTCCAGTGAGAGGAATCACTGCTTGCTTTTTGCATCTTGTGTTCAAGGAAACAATGCGAGACAGTTGAAAAGTGTGACCTCTCAGTAAGAAAGAATAACTGCATTCTTCTTGCATGCCCCATTCCCTACCAGCCTTACCATTGGACTTGATGGCAAATCACCCACAAAGTTTAATCCTAGACTGTCATGGTTCGCACTGTTATTTAATTCACCATTCTCCTTTTAATTCAGTATTTATTATCTGCTTTACAGTATAGAGAAGATGGAAGATTATTATGGGCTCTGTCAGCATTGAAATGTACGTGGGATTGATTCTGGGTTTTAAACCAACCTTCTTGGCTCCAGAAGCAATATCTGAATTATCTGTATCTTTAAAATCATTGTCAGTGATTATTTTAATATAGGGGTGGGGTGCTTGCTGGAGATGGGAGAAAGGAAGACTCTGGCATCTGCTGCCTGTTAAGTCCATTAATTGAAAAGAAAATACTGCTGGTGCCAGAATGTACAGCTCTGCTCCTAATTAAGCCTAGGGAAGCAATGGGCTGGTTTTAATTGAGAACAGCATCTCCCTTAATGGTGCCAGCAGCTAAAAAACGCAAATAGATTCAAAGCATGAAGCACATGCAAGACAGTAGTGACTCTTTATTTACAGGGTCAGTCATCCTGCCATGCTTGGAAACCTGCATCCCAGCACAAGACCTGCAGCAGTAACTGGGTCCTGGTTATAGGCAGTCATCTGTGCTTTCCTAGTAGATGTTCACAATGCAAATTAGCAGTAGTCAGTGTGGTGCTTCCAGAAACAGTTCAGGAAGCAAGTATTTCCTGGTAACTCTGGTGGCAGGAGGAATTGCTGCCATGCCTTACTTTGCTTGTGGTAGTGTGGTTCCAATTAGCAGAGGTTTCATACTTGAAATGCTTTCTGCCCAGGTCACCTCTGAGTTCAGACGTCTGGTGCGTACACCACATTTCAGTCCTGGATCCCTTAATTATAGTTGCTTATCATAACAGTTTAAAAGCAAAATCAAAATCTTCATTCTGAAACTATCAGCCATTAGGGGTTTTGTGCCAAAAAAAAAAGTCCTCTGCCACTTTTAGCCTGGATTCTGAAGGGAATGAGGCGTATGCGATTGTATCATCTGTCTTCATGGCTTGTCACTCCTGTTCTAAAACCATTTGAATCTACTAGGCAATTTCAGCTGAAAAGTTCAGTGAAAATAGGTGGCCAGGCAAAGCAAAGAGGCACAAATTAATTCCCCCCTTGAGGGGAGGGCTAGGGGTAAGCTCAGCTACATTATTAGACATTAATGAATCCACTCGGGACACGTGCCTGTGCTTCAGGACAAATGCTGAGTAGAGCTCCTGCTTTTGTTAGACATGGGATAATCAAACCCAGGCCCTGGGAAATCAATCTTTGTACATCCCACTGCTCGCTTCCATTGATAGATAAAGGTCCACTCTGGAAAGATCTCTTCGTTTCTCTGGAGCAGGATGCTCGTCCTTTGCCCAGCCATCTGTTCGCCTCTGCCCTGAAGAAAGTGCAACATTGATGCTTATCCACCATTTCCAAACAGCTTTTTGATCCCCATTCACTGCCTTCCAGAACAGACGCCAGTATCCTTTGGCTAGGCAGTGAATGTATTAGATGTGCCCCTTGTAGGGGTTGTGAGCTCTTTTGTTTTCTACAGAGCCTGGCTCTTTGGCTCCAGCTATTGATAAAAACAGGGCTTACTCTTGCAGGAGCAGCTGCTTCAATCCATTTTATCAGCTAAAATGGTCTTCATCACACCAAACTGCAGACATTTCACTCATGCCAGGCTTTGGGACATAGAAGTATCTCCAGTCCATCTGTTACTGTGCGGTTGCTAAGTTAGTTAGTATATTGAGTAACACTTTAAAATGTGAGGTGCTTCTGGAACTACACATTCCATGAGGATATGTACCTGGAGTGATGGGTGGCACATAACTCTGTGAAGGCAAAAGGCCAGCTTCCCAGTCCTGCTTGGGACAAGTGGGAGCTCACAGTGCTGACTGCTTACACCTGAATGCCTGAGACCAGCCTCTGCTCATTAAGCAATCCTCAGCCAACACCTAAGTACCTTTCAACAGGAAGGTTTTTAAGTAGCACTTCACTTACATCATAGTAGTTCCAAAACTGCAGTTTGGAAGAGGGATGAATTGTACCTGCCTCTTCTTGGAAGGTTGGAAGAAGTCAACAGTGAACTTGCTATCAATGTGGGATTTTTGTCTAACTTTCCTGCAGCTTCAAGACTGATTTTGTTTTGGCTTTAGTCCAGATCGTTTAGTAGCCTGGCTCATCTGACTTGGGCTATAATGACCTGGCTGTGTTTTTAAGCTGCTGCTGTGAGCCTAATTGTGGATTTAGGCTGGATTATGTTTCATGGCAGTGGTCAGTAAGTCCTCTCTGCATGTTGTAAGCCTTTTGTCACAGTACCTGCTGGGTTTTGCTCTTGATTATATCACTCAAATTGTTTCTTAAGTATTTTTTCCCCTGTAGAAATCCAGCCTGTGGTTCATTTCAAGGTGTGTTATCTCACTTTGGCATCCTCAGCATGGCGAGCTTCTCCTTTCGAGTTGCTCCTATGCAGATGGCAGCAAAATATTCAGTGAAAGGTAAATTGGCCAATAAATATGAGTAAGGGTGGGGGGAATCAATGTTATTTACAAACTCTGGTTGTGTTCGGGGAACAGTTTCAGCTAATAAATAAAAGATGGGGTTTTCCTGTGTATGTGAGACAAAGATCTAAGATCCCGAAAATGAAATTGGTTTGGTGTGACCAAAAATCACACTGCTGCATGGATTTGGTTACTGACTTCCGCGAAATTTCTTTCGTCTAGTTTGAAGTTTAAGGGTTTTTTTGAGTTCAGCCTGCGCTCTGCCAACTAACGGGACTAAGACAGAGGATGCCTCAAGGTTCCTCTATTTCTCAAGCCCAGACTGCAGTGCTCACTAGCCCTTTGACTTCTCCAGCTGCATCTCTAGAGATTTTGTGGTTTCTGTGGTTGTGCTGTTGCAATTTCTGCTTGGGCAATGACCTCTAAGCACAGTTCCAGCTCTTAAAGTCTTTGGCCTCCCAGGCGAAATAACAGATTGAACTTTACCAACTGACCTGTGTTCATGACTCAGTAATTCTTAACTCTTCTGGGACCACATCCTGCGAGGCTGGTATCTATTCTAGGCGCTGCTGACCTGTGGCACCCATTCTAAAGGCAGTAAGGAGGCAGACTGTTTGGCATGAAATAAGACGTGTTTGCATGCGCCAGAGGATATAGCTCCCAAATGTGAACTCTCACTGAGCCTCTCAAGACATGTACCAGCCCTGCTTCATGCCAGCCAGTCAGTCTCTGGAAAGATGATGGAGCAGCTTATCCTGGAGGACATCTCTCAAACAGAAGATGATCAAGAGTAGTCAGCATTTGGATTCACTAAAGAGAAATCATGCTTAACCAACCAACCTGATATATGCATAGAAGTATCTCAAGGTGGGCAAGGGAGGGGGGGAAAAAGAAGGGGGTATCAAAAGCATGGGGCCAGACCCTTCTCCATGGTGCCAAGCAATAGGACAAGAGGCAACAGACATAAACTAAAATGCAGGAAGTTCTACATGAGCGGAACTTCTTCGCAGGGTGGCTGAGCATGGGAATAGTTTGCCCAGAGAGGCTGTGGAGTCTCCTTCCTTGGAGATACTCTAGAGCCATCTGGACACAGTCCTGAGTAATGTGCTTGAGGTGACCCTGCTTGAGCAGAGAGCTTGGACTAGATGACCCCGGTGATTCCTTCCAGCCTCAGTCATTCTGTGGTTCCATACATGGGAGGCAGGTGCCTGTCCAGAGCTGGATGGGATTGAGTGGGAGCATAAAGCCACGGGTAAGGCATCGCTGCCTTTCTTGCAGACAAGCTGCTACCAGCAGTCTTTGAAGTGTCTGCCTCTGACGGAGGGAAGCTGCCAACTCTCACTGCAGTGGGGTTTGCAGGGGTCACAGTTTGCCTCTGTGCAAGGGAGAAATGAAACCAGCGTACTTTGTATTCTTCCTTCACAAAATGGAAGCTGTCTGGCATGTGACACTTGATGGGCTGCTGACCCAGTGTTTAGACACTGAACCTGAGGTCAACAGATCTAGGCGGTTTCCCAAGTTTTGCCCCTGCTCTGCTTTTGAGCCCTTGGGCAGGCGCCTTCACCCTGTGGCTCTGTTTTCTATTCATCCTTTGTCTCAGGCATTTAAATTATAAGCTCTCAAAGACACCACCTCTCTTACTGTGAAAGTATGTGGTACCTGCCTGTGCCCAGCACTGTTTGAAGTCCGGCCACTGCTGTCACACAGACTGACAGTCTGGAACTGAGGAATATCTTTTGTTCCCTTTGCCTTTAGTGAGATTTGTCCCCATACCGTGGGCCTGAGACCCCCCTAGCGCTGTTCCTGGCTGTAGACTTACTCCATTTCAGGGCTTCCCTGTGCTCTCATTGGGAGTGAAAGAGCAAGCTGATGGTTTTGAAGGCTCATTCTTGAATTAAACTGCCCAAATAATTTTTTCCCCTGAGGTGGAGAGCAGGAGTATTCTTACCGGAGTGGTTGGGAGCTTCTAATTGAACTGCTGTATCATCAGTAGTAAAATAAGGGGTAAAAAGCCAGAACAGGTTTCACAAAAAGGGGGAGCAATTTGTTAAATAGGTAAGCAATTAAATTCATGCCTCCAGTAATATTGCTTTTTCATTTTCACTGTTGTTCCCTGGACGCACACACTGAGGCACCTTTCAAAGGAGGAAAACAAGTGTGGACATAGTACTGTTTGTTCAGGTGCAAAAGAAAACTGAAAGCAGATGAGCTAGTGGGCAGCAGCCAGGGGTCTTTAGTAGTTACTTCCCAGCTTACCTATCTATCTATCAGTTGGTTTGTAACTGATGCTTTCTCCCTGCTGTTTCTCACCTGCCAACTTTTCCTTGTCTTTTGGAGGGGCCTTACCTTTGCTATGGGATGCCTGGGAAGTAGCACAGTGCTTTGGGGAGCTTTTAGCTTCTGCTGAAATAGAGTTTCTAAGATGCTATTTAAAAACATGGCTTATGTTCATTTGGGGTTGTGGGTGGTGGTCTGGAAAGCAAACAAGGTAGCAGCTTTTCAGTGTCTGATAACTTAGATTGGACGACATCATCCCTTTCAATTGCTTTCTATTTATTTCTGGCTGACCTCAAGCACTGCTCCCTGTTAAGACAGGCCATGATGCCGAATTGAAAATCTGCTGCTTTATTATCACTGTGTGTATTGCAAGGAGAGCAAGACAGCACCTTTGCCATCTGTTCTCATTTTTCTGCTCTTGGCCAGGGCAGAACCGCTCCTGTCGTCAGTGGTCAGAACCACTTCTTCTCCCTCACTTCCCAGCGATGAATATACCTGAGCCATTTGTTCAGAGGCTCCCGGTCTGAAATTGCTGTTAGCCCATTAGCACAAATGCTAAATCCCTCAGTCCTCCTGTGTGTTTTTTAATGGAGCTCTCTGAAAGTGAATGCTTTATTTTGGGGCTCTGGTAGACAATGGGCTCTCCAGATTCTCCTCCAGGGGACAAGCTTGTCAATCAAATTGTCACAGACAATAATTGCCCCCTGCTTTATTCACTGTGTCTGTCTTCAGAACAGTCAATTAGAGCTATTGATACAGACAAGCTATTCTCACCAAGTTAGTTTTCAGCCTAATTAAAAGGAACCTGTCAGTGCCTTTCCTCCTAACCCTTGGGCTTCTAATGGCTTCTCTTTGTGTACAGCCCAGGAACTGGAACTCAGCCTTAGCCTTGGAGACAGAGGGCTTAGTTAAAGTGTAGTCTTTCATCTTGGTATTTTCCTCAGCTACGGTGAGAGGGTGAGATGGAAGGAGGGAGGGAGAAGAGGATTTTCTAGAGAAGACAGTCCTCTCAGCTTAGTTTTGTCCAGTGCTTTTAAAATTCATCATGTGGAAAAGGGGAGAAATCCTCTGAACTTCAGACTCCTTGAAAGTACTCTGATGGTAAATAAGTGTTAATTCTCTCTGAGCATGGAGACCTTTAAACAGACAAGTAAGGGCCCTCTTCAGGGATGAAAACCACTGCTTTTTCCTGCCAAAGTGTTTTGTTCTGCCCTTTTGCTTAAAATGACTAGAGCACACAAAAAGATATGCCAAGTGTCTCATCGTCTCGAGGATACTGCTAACCTAAAGAGTATTCAGGAAAGTAAATACTTTGACTAGGCTTTCATTGTGCTGTAAGAAAGAAACTGCCACACTCCACAGTTGAAGCTCATTTCAACAAGTTGTCCTCAGGCATAAAATAAACTTGCTGTCCAAACTTGGTGTGTGTGTGTGTGCGTGTGTAGAAATCTGCTATGAATTTACACCTTCTGAGATCCAGTGTGTGGGATCTAGTTTCTGAAAAGACAGTGGACATGATCCTCAGGCCTCTGCTCCTACAGGAAGGATCAAGTTGTATGTGTTATATCAATCTGCTGCTATAGCTGATGATTTCTTTTCCAAATTAACGATGTATCTTCTCATTTTCTTTTCTCTTCCATGTTTTTGCTGCTGTTGGATCTTCTCTTCATTCATGAATTGAAACATACAGGTAAGTGTGTAATCTTACTTAATAAATATTCATTATCAACCTTTCTTTCTTCTTTGTCTTTCCCCTGACTGTCTGCTGTATTGCAAATGACTGTTGAGGATTGTGTTGTACAGAGGGAGAAATAGTAGTGAGAAAGATATGGTATGATCTCCAGTGCTCTATAAATATATGTTCCCAAACAATGAGCCATTTCACAAACAGAAATGAAAATCATAGAATCACAGAATAGTACGGGTTGGAAAGGACCTCAAGATCATCGAGTTCCAACCCCCCCGCCATGGGCAGGGACACCTCCCACTAAACCATGCCATCCAAGGCTATGTCCAACCCCACCTTGAACGCCGCCAGGGATGAAGCATTCACAACTTCCCTGGGCAACCCATTCCAGGGCCCCACCACCCTCACAGTAAAGAATTTCTTCCTCATATCCAATCTAAACCTCCCCTGTTTAAGTTTAAACCCATTACCCCTTGTCCTCTCACTACAGTCCCTAATGAAGAGTCCCTCCCCAGCATCCCTATAGGCCCCCTTCAGGTATTGGAAGGCTGCTAGGAGGTCTCCACGCAGCCTTCTCTTCTCCAGGCTGAACAGCCCCAATTTTCTCAGCCTATCTTCATACGAGAGGTGCTCCAGTCCCCTGATCATCCTCGTGGCCCTCCTCTGGACTTGTTCTAACACTTCCATGTCCTTTTTATGTTGAGGACACCAGAACTGCACACAATACTCCAAGTGAGGTCTCACGAGAGCAGAGTAAAGCCAAAAGTAAGTTTCCCATTTAACTTAGAAACAGCATTAAGTGAGGCAATACAAGTCTCTTGCCAGTGACAGTTGGACAGAGCCTTGGATGGCATGGTTCAGTGGGAGGTGTCCCTGGCCATGGCAGGGGGGCTGGAACTAGATGATCGTAAGGTCCTTTCCAACCCTGACTGTTCTATGATTCTATGACATTGCTAATTCCCCACTTTGAGCCAAAGTTATAATAAAAAGCACTGGAAATCCTGACTCTGTATGTAGAAAGTCTTTACTTCCCTTCAGTGTAATTCAAAATTGGAGTATGATTTTAAATGTAAAGAAACTTACCTGCACATTTAATCAGTATAGCTCTGAGCACAAAGCACTTTACATGCTTCCCCTAAGTGTTTGCTGACAAGTTTGCTGTAATATGTAACTGCTGCAGCTCAAAATCTCTCCCAAATCCCTCCCCTCTACCCACCTCTAATTACAAAGAACATAAAAGAGAATAAGAAATATTTATTGTGGAGTCTTGGAAAAATTCTTCTCCCACTTCCGAAGAAGTGCGGAGAGGCAAAAGCGTCTATGAGATCCGGAAGTGGAGCTTTCAGAGGGGCATTTGAAGCCTGGGCTATTGCGCCTTAGTTCAGTAGCACAGGATACATCCGGAGCTTCTCCCATCATCTGTGTGACCTGCACTGCATGCTTTCTCAGAGCTCTAGAATTTGCTCTGGAGCTCCCTAGTGATGACTGTGTCATTTGGAAGGTGTAGCAGGTATCTCCCACAGTACTGCTCTTGCCAGCAGTGCAGTTTATTTTCATAGCAATTTGTAGGCAACTGCTGACAATTCAGTTATGCTGTCAACCTTGTGGTCTCTGCACCTTTCCCCCCCAGATGGCTGTGACTGCTGATGTTATAAAGGCAGAGTAGCTTTCATTGTTCCACTTCTCACCAGTCATAATTTTGTCTAAGTTGGATTGTGTCTTGTTATGCTAAGTATGTTTGCTTTCAAACATGTGGTTAATACAGCACAGCAAAATACAACAGCCAGAATACTTAGGAATTCCCATTGTTTGAGAAGCTGTTTTGCCACTTAAGTGAGCTACTAAGCAAAGGGTAATTACAAGTATAAAAGGAGCTGTGTAAATTGCATGTTCTAAAAGCCATGTGCATGTTATAGTTTTAAAATGTGAAATGTAGCAAGACACCATCAATATTGCATGTTCAACTTTTGGAGCTGTGTTAGTGTTGGGCATTAGCTTTTTTGAAAGAAGAAAGAATAAGAACAGCTACTGGAGCAAGAGTAAAAGCCATCTAATCTGATAGCCCAGGGAAGGGTAAAACAGGGCAAGCGTATGTGATACTTCCCCTTATAGTTCTCCAGCTTCCAATTATTTTCAGTTTAGTGACTTTCTGAGCATCGCAGAAGTAGGACATTCAGGGTAAAAATTAAACTTTACCAGACAAATATGGGACAGAATGTGGAGGGTTTGACCTAAGGATTTAAACTCTGCTTACTTATCACATACTATTACATATTCCTTTCTGTCCCTCAGACCCCTCTTCCTTAAGGTTCCCAGCTCTGTACCCTCTGTCACCCGCCAATGTTAGCTTTCTCCCAGAGGGCAAATGAATCATATGCAGCAGTTTACAGGTTCCTTTGATGTAGCACTCTTCATATTATTTCAGTGTCAGTGATAGTCATCAAACAAAATTGTAGTCAGTGCTGGAAAATTCCAAGCAGTCCTTCTTCATCTAGGGAAGAGGGAGGCTTTTCTCTTGCTGATGTCAAAGGCACTACGCAAGGCTGTGTGAGAGGTCACTGCTTTCCTTCTCCGTAGTTTTTACTCGTTATCTTCCACTCTTGCCGTTAATGAATACTATTCCTGTGTTTGTTTAGTTGCATGGAATAGCTGGAATCTGTGCCTATGCCATAGTCTTTGTGACTGCCTTACGTAGCATGAGAGGTAAATCTCTTAGTATCTACCTGCTGTCCTTCACACAGCACATGGTATTGTGAGCCCTAGCTGAATCCTCCTGTGCCAGTGATGTTCTCAAGTCCATAGCCAGCGTGAATAGCTGGCCTTTACTTTTCTTATAGAAACCCAGTAATTGGTCATTACTGTGAAATGACTTATTTCAGAAGTAATTTGTTGTCCTTTAGAGTGAAGGTTACAAAATGCGCTATTTCAAAAGCTGAAGGCAGGCAACAAGCACATGTCTGAGGAGCGGAGCTGGATGTACTTATGGTGTTTCATAAGAACTGGGAATGAAGTCACTGGGTTTGCACTCTTCTAGCGGAGGCTCCTCTGGCACGCAGCTTGCCTGTTGTATACCATGTCACAGTGGCAATCTGTGGGCTTACATGGTAGATTCATTTGGGTTTTGTTGGTTTGAGGGGTTTTCGCAATTGTCCTTGAAAAATGAAAGACCAGGCTTTACAGTGCAGTCGGTGAGGGGTGTGTTCTTGAAAAGACAATGCTCGGAGAAGGCTTCTTGAGAGAAACAGTAAAGGTAAGAGTTATTTAAGTGCAGGGAAGACCAAGTAGCAGTATTGTTAACAGTACCATTATTCTCCTTAGCAAATGTGCGTGAATCCATTGCTGAGGGTTGCATGGGATGGGAACTGTCAGTCGGCCAGCTGTACTCGGCAAAGATCTCCAGCTATTTGCCTGCCGTTTTTGGCGAACTCGGCCCTTCTTGCGTTGTCAGCTGCAATTGGAGGTTTGAATATGTAAAAGTCCTCTTAGAAGGAACACTCCCTATTTATAACAGACTTTTCCATTAGAAAACCAAACCAGGTTCTATTTTTGCCTCGCCAGAAATCCACTGACTCTCAGTGGCTTTCATGACCCTGAGTTTTTCCCTATCCTCCTTTTCTCCAGCTCCTGAACACTCTCCAGTCTCTGGTGTTTTAGCACACTTTATATTGAAGCATATCAAAACTGAACCAAACTTTTCTCATCTTGGCAATTAGTAAGGAACTGCAGATCCTGAGGTAAATAAATCTCAGGGTGGACAAAATCAAGTCGGATTACAGCAGGATGAAGACAGTGTGCATGAATCCTGCAGATTTGAATGAAATGTAGTGTAAAAGAGAGGAAATGTGCCAAAGGTGTTTTCTATCTCATGCACGTATTGAACTCTTCATTTGTTTTGTTATAAGCAATTACAGCTTTCCCAATTTCGTATCTAGCATCACTGAGTCTTAGCTTGCATTGCCTACAGTGACAGAGGAGCGCAGTGTCAGCCATCTGGGTCTAAAGCCATATCAAAGGTACTAGCACCTCTTTGAAGTGACATATCAGGATTGCTGGTTTAGACACGGAACTTTGATATCTTCTGGGGATGGTGGCGTTTTAAAGGCTTTGCCAGAGCCACCTCTGTGCTGAGACTGAGCTGAAACTGGTTTTAGAGGGGTCTGCATGCGATTCCAACTGCTTTTCTGTGGTCTATTTCCTACCTGCGTCTGGTGTTACATGATTTTGTTATCCAGGACCCTCCAGGACTTCTTGTAGCTGCTGTAATGGCGGCCATGAGGGGAGGTCATGAGGGGAAAGAAGGGGTGGCAGGAGAGGAGAGAGTGAGGGGAAAGAAGGAGTGGCCATGGGGGGAGATCGTGAGGGGAAAGAAGGAGCGACCATGGGGGGAGATCATGAGGGGAAAGAAGGAGCAACCATGGGGGGAGATCGTGAGGGGAAAGAAGGCGCGACCATGGGGGGAGATCATGAGGGGAAAGAAGGAGCAACCATAAAGGGAGATCATGATGGGAAAGAAGGGGTGGCCATGAAGGGAGATCATGAAGGGAAAGAAGGAGCAGCCATGAGGGGAGATCGTGAAGGGAAAGAAGAGGTGACCATGAGGGGAAAGAAGGGGGCAACCATGAGAGGAGATCATGAGGGGAAAGAAAGGGTGGCCATGAGAGGAGATCATGAAGGGAAAGAAGGAGCAGCCATGAGGGAAATTGTGAAGGGAAAGAAGGGGCAGCCATGAGGGGAGATCATGAGGGAAAAGAACGAGCGGCCATGAGAGGAGATTGTGAAGGGAAAGAAGAAGCAGCCATGAGGGGAATTCGTGAGGGGAAAGAGTGAGCGGCCATGAGGGGAGGTCGTGAAGGGAAAGAAGGGGCGGCCATGAGGGGAGATCGTGAGGGGAAAGAAGGAGCAGCCATGAGGGGAGATTGTGAAGGGGGTGTAAGGGCAGCCATGGGATATGAAGGGTGACTATGAGGAGTGGGTGTCAGTCAAGAGGGAGAGCAGGGGCAGCCATGGGGTGTGAGGTGTGGCCATGAGGGTAGGGGTGGCAGCTGTATAGGGTGGGCCGCTATGGGGGGCAGGTGAGGGGTGGCTGTGACTGGAGATCATGAGGGGCAGCCATGAGGGGAGATGAGTTTGCCCTCACTGCCATGGTTTAGTGGTGAGCTTGAGAGTCCTGGGTAACGGTTGGGCTCGATGATCTTAAAGGTCTTTTCCAACCTGGCTCACTCTGTGATATACTGATGTAATTGTGCATGCGAGGGCTCATTTTCATGTTAAATAATCTTGCAGAGCTACTTCACAGCCTTTCGTAGGAATACTCAACCAGAAACTGTAGCTTACTAAAGCTGAATCTGTCTGAAAGCTCAGCTGAACATTGCATAAATTCTCGAGTGAATTAAGTGTCATTGGCTGAAGTTTCTGGACTTGACAGAAGTGAAGAAAAGGCATGTATCAGTTACAGAAGACCCTGGATTTTCTTCTGGTTTATTATGTCAAAATGGCATAGGAATCACTGCCATTCATCGCAGCTATAATACGGCCCTATCAGCTGTAAGTCCTCTAGTTAAAAGTTGCTTAGTTGTTCTGATATTTTCCTTTTCTCTGTTGCTTGTAGCATTTCTCCTCTCTCAGGCTGCAGCGCTCCTGCTCCAAGCAGGCTTGTGTGAGAGGGAGGACAGCCATGGTTCTTCAGTTCGGGTGCAAGTTTGTGGTGGAAGGGAATTGATGTTCTGTTACAAAAACTGGAAAACAGTGCTTGCAATTGCTTTTGATATATTATCATGCTGTTCAGCCAAATAATGCACATGCATCATGTCCAGCAGAAGATACGTTGGAATGGGTATTTGAGAAACACAAGCATGTAATTAAACATTGTACCATAACACACGGTCAAGTGGGAATGCAGTCAACGTCATTCCTTAGCATAAATATTTTTCTTCTTTGGAACATTAATTATACAACAGTAACACTTTCTTAATATGTTTTGGTTTATAGCCTTGCACTCAGAAAATGAACGTCACTGACAAAAAACTACTTCTGCAAATTGAATTCCCTTATCTCTTACATTACATTGTCCAGAAATTTATGGGCAGAGTTGCTCCTGGTTTTCTTTGTTCCTTGTGGTATTGCTGCAAACAGAGATAGAGCTGTGATTTCGATCACAATGAGATAAGAATGGGTAAACTGGCTTCATGCTGTTGTATCACCTCTGTATTTTGCGTTCCCTGCGTTTATTCTGGCATTTAACTTGGCTGCAAACTGCAGAAATAAAAGAATGCTTGGGAGGAAGAAGCATAGAGACTTTTAATGCTTGTGATGGTACAGATTAAAGGGAAGACGGAATAGCATGTTGAAAAGATGCCTTAAAGACAGACAAGGCTTTCTCCCTCAGCTTGTTTCCCTGACGATCCAGCAGCTCAGTCTGAGTTCAGATATGCTGGTGAGTGGCCTTTCCTATGCAGCCTGTAGAGCAGAATGTTTTGCTACCATCTTGCTTTGATCCTTTTATCCTGATGATATTGTGGTGGGAGGGAGAGGATTTGCAAATACCTCTTCAGTCTCAATACTTGAGCATGTGTCTGACAGCTAATGGCGGACAAATGGCCTTTGTTGTGTGATGACTTTGTTTTTCTTATGCTGTTCTGTGATGATACATGTGCTTTATTAGGTTAAAGAAAAAGATCATAATGGTTGAGTAAACGTTACTGTTATGGACCCAGTTGCTGTTTCAGAGGCTGCTTTTTCAGTTCAGTGACTGTGGCCTCTGCAAAAAGCAGCACTGAAATCCTGCTTGTTGGGAGACTGCTGGGTCTCCCACAAACAGACTAGCCTCTTGCCTTCTCAAAGCAAGGCTGCTTTGTTTCCACAAACTTCATTGTAGGAAGCTTTGAACCTAGAGAAGGTGCAAGTGGAGAAGTCCTGCCAAGCTACAGATTAGCAGCACTGGTCTTTCACTGGCCCCATTTGCCCTTGCCCTGCTGGCTTCCCTGCTGCTTTCCCAAGAAAGGCACATCATGCACAGCTTGCAGAGTTCAACCACACCACATTTTTATACTCCAGGGATCCAGCGGAAGGCAAATCGTTGCCCTATCGGGAAAGATACAGACCACACAAATGTCACAGTTGCTTCATTTATACATATTGACTTTGATAAGTGGGCAACCTGAGAGCCAGATTAACTCTCAGTGAAGAGCCAAATTAACTCGCATCATCTGGATGGTGAGCAGTTTTGCCATTCTTGTCTCATTGTTTCTCAGTTCTTAAAGATACTTTACTGAGTTAAAAACAGGTTGACAATACGGTTTCACCTCTTTCTTTCTTTGCCATTTTTGTCTGGACTCCAAAATTTTTTCTTTTTATCGTTCATTTTTGGAGAGACTTGAGCTGGTCTTGGATCTGGAGGGACAGAAGATTTTAAGAGAAAAGAAATGAGAACTCCTCAGGCTTGCATCAGTGAATGGGCCACAGACACTGGTTTGCATTTGTGTGTCTCGCAGAAATGTGCAATGTAATTTTTTCCTCATCCTGTGGTTTTTGTGGTCCTGAAAATAATTACTGAGATTGGGAAGTGCCTGGCAGTTTACTAGCTAAAACAAGGCATTCGCATCTGGCATTGCTTAAATCTCCTGCATCCCTCTGGAATGCATTTTTGCAAGTCGCTATTTCCCAGGCTAAACCATGGCAATCATTCTGATTTAAAAAACCCTCAAGAACCCTACCACCTATTCGTGAACCAGATTCAGAAAAGTATTTATGGCTTTTCCTTCTGAATATCAATGGCTGGCAGCAGCATATAGAGACCAGGCTAAACCAATTCAGCTTGATTCCCAGGCGAAACTACATGAAAATGTAGTTTATTAATACCAACACACATCCTCCTGCAATACCAGCAGATGGTCCAGTTAGGCAAGCAAAGAAGTCATCCATTTATTCCCAGCCAAAGAAGAAAAGGAAGGGAGCAGCAAACCAAAATCTAAAGTTTCTTACTGGATGCGTTGGGAGTTCAAATGTCCAGACAGAAATGATCTGTGTAAGCCATCAGAATGTAACAGTAGACTCAGCATCGTACCCTTTTTCACCAGGATCAGTCCCTTGACGTCAGCTGAGATAAACTGTACTAACTCATAGAAAATCACACCCATTACTTACAATTCTCAGAGGCTTAAATTATTCTGGTATTGCATCTCTAGCCCTTGTATTCTTTCCCTGGAGAGTGTGTTTCTGAGCAGATGCCAAACGAGTCAGAAGATGAAAGGCCATTCTGCCCTGGTCTATTGTAAGTGTGGAGGCCTGTCAAGAGGGTTGGGAATTGCCATGCCAAGCACTGACCCACTCTCAAAATTTGTGCACAATTTGATTTTACGAACATACACCTTTTTAATGATTTTATTTCCCACTTCCCTGCAAAACCTCTTTTTCTTTTCCTATTATAGCCCTGATTATCAGCAAAATAGCACCAAGCTGCACTGCTGCAATTTTCCCAGGTTCTTACAGCAAGAAATTGATGGGAGTATGACCAGTTTGTCTTGCTCCAGACCCAGATGTATTTTTCTCTCATTTTCCCACTACTACTGTATAGTCTCTGTGAGTATTTTCCTGCCTTGGGGTGTTGTTTTATCTTTCTAACCTAATATAAATAAATCATTTAATATAGAAAGGAACTTGAGTAGCAAATATAAACTCGATTGGCAAATATTTGTGTTTTTAAGCACAGTGAAACAGATCTCACTAGAGTTCTTGGAAGCAAATGTGGCTGGTGATGCACTGCAGTTTGTGTTACTCAGTTTAGCTCAATTTTACAATGTTTGGATCTACAGATAAAGACTGAACATTTAAAAACTGAGTAAAATCGCCTGGTGAGTTTGGTTGTTAAATTTTGCTGTCTTGTTCTGTAAAGACTGATAATCCTACGTTTTCTCAAGATTAAAGAAGTAAAGATACAGAACGGCAGGATGCTGCAGAAATCTCTTCCGTCCACATAATCATTTACTGGTACAACTGACCAACATGAAAATTGATTGATGGGCTTTCCCCTTTTCAGTTTCATTTTTTTCTGAAGAGTACTTAGCAGGTAAAAACATCAGGATGGGTAACAGTTTTGAAGTCATTAGAAAAGGTGGAATTCGGTGGCACTGACAGCAGGTCCTGTCTTGCAGGGAGGATTTTTACACGAAATTTGACCACGTTGACTGTGAGCACAGAAGCCTTTGCCTGAACCTATTGGACCTGTAGTTTTCTTGTGGTCTTTCACTGAGCCTTCAACCTTCCTGATAAGGTCAAATAGTTTCTTCTGTAGCTCAAGGGAACTCCAGACTTAAGCCTAATCTTGTAGCTAAGTATAAGCCTCATCTGATTCTCTCAGCATTTACCTGCTGAAGGGTAATAACAAAAGCAGCTCATAGAATATTTAGTTAGGGTTTTGTTGCAGTGGCTGAATAAAATTACCTTTTTGAAGTATCTGCAACAGAAATGTATGTCATTCAAGTCACTTTTAGGAAGATTGTGACATGTCTCTTGACAGAAGGAGAAAATCCCTTCTAGCCCTAAATCAGATGTCCAAAAATGTCTCCAGAAATAAAAAGGAGCAAGAGTGTGTTACAAAATCGAATCCTGATTGCAATTATGCGTGATATGCTCCATTGTTTGCAGTGTAAGGTTGCTGCAGGAATTAGCCATAGCTGTTAAAGCTGAGTGTGAAGCCACAGTTTAATTTCAGATTACATTATCCACTTTGGCATTTAAAATACTAGTTATGATGCATCAGCACTCCAAAGTCTTTATTGCCATTAGGAGGTGACAGAAGCTAATAATCTGTTCCATGTAAAGTAAGGAAATTCTCATTTCTAGTCACGGGTTTCAGCTAATGGGTTCAAAAGTCGCTTAGGCAGGAATACAGTGTAGTTGAGAGCAAGCATTTCACTTTGGGGTTTCTTCAGCCATACCCTTAGGTTTAGCTTTCAATTGACATGGGCCACAATTCCTCTGTCCAGTCCTCTAACTGCTGTCTGGCTCAGTGTTCCTTGGGCATCCTGCTCTGAAAAGCCGGTAAGGAAATGTTTTGAGTGGAGCCAATGTTGTGAGACAATACAAATTAATGTTGCACAAAGTTTCTATCTAAACTGTTTTAATGTATTGCTCAAAAGACCCTTCTCACCAGGCCTGGCGGAGTCCCTAGATGTTCTCCATCAAAATAAGTGAACTGCAGTGAGTGGTACCATGCTGCAAGTGAGAAGATCAGAGACTGCTATGTATTTATACATCAAAATGCTGTTCTTTTGTCTCAGACTCTGTCCTAGGCCTTAGTCAGTTCGAAGTTGTTTGACCCAACTGGCCACTAGCCATCCTTTTGATGCCATGTGTGGTTTCAGAGTAGTGGAGTCCACCCTGCTGTGCCAAACCAATGTAGACACTCACCTCTACAGCTCTGCGAGCCTTTCCTTCACCCTGAGCTATCAGCGTTGCACAGTCCCTGTGCAGGAAGGGTCTTTGGGCTTTATCCCCTGGATTCCATCTTTGCTGCTTGCTGGGACCTGAAAGATTAACAAACTAGGGTTTGAAAATCCCGCAGCACTTCTGCTGGGCCCATCCTGAGTGAGTTGGCAACCTGTTTTAAGCGTGTGTACTTGGATGGGGGAAAGTATACCGAATTGCTGCTGGTTCCTCAGTATTTATGTATTTTTTTAATGGTATTGGTTTGGTGGTCTTCTCTCAGCAACTGCTTTTGGGATGGAATTTTTTGCAGTTTTACAGCCTTGTCAACTGCATCCATCACAGCTTGTCTCCTGTCACAGCAGCCAGCAACACAGCCAGCATTGAAACCAAGAACTTTCCTTGATAAGTACATTCACCTTTTTGTAAGAACAGATGGTAGGATGACTCCAGCATTCGCTGGGAGCAGTGATTGTGCTGTGTCACCTGAGCAGGCGTCATGCTGCTCTGGCATCTGCCTCACTTGACTGTCTTCTACCACTGCAGCAGCACAATTAGTTACCATCGTCCCTGGTGGGCCTGCTCCAGCCTGCAGGAGAAATAGGCTCATAGGTGCTTATGACAGCAAACCAGAAAATTACAATTAAGAACTCATGGTACCTCTTCATCTGCATGAGTGCTGGAGGTATGGTACCAATTAACAAGTGATTTTCATCTAGCAGTTTCTTGAGCTTTTTCCCACTATTGCCTGTGCCTTGTAACTGAAGCCAAACTGTGTTAGAGGCCACGGATAAGCAGCATGGGACTCTGGTGGGAGGGAAGATGGTATATCGATCTGATGATAAACTACACAACTGAGGAAAGTATCAGTGCTAACAATATTAGTAATAGCATATCACAGCCGCTGTCTGTAAGGAAGCAAAATCCACAGTGTGGAAGGCCCCATTTTAGAGCTGCAGCTTTGAGTGGTTATGGGGGCATAGCTGTTCTGATTATAGTGCACTCAGTGCACCTGCTGATCTTGGAAACTAAACTGTTTTGGGCTTCTGCAGTACAGGACAAGAGACTGCTTGGCAATCTCGGGTATCATAGGTAAAAGTGAGGAGTTCAGACTGAAGAGCTGTCGCGTGTTAAGCACTAGAGATCAAATCAAATGAACTTTAATTAATTCACCCCTCTCACAACTTCTGACGTACAAGTTGTGCAAAAGAAGATACCTCAATGTCCTTTGATCTGTTACTTAGAGGTTGTTTTCCATTTGGCAGCTGGTACTTGCATTAGCACTTTGAGAAAGAGACTGGATTTGCTCCGTAATCCTACGCTTTCTGTGTGGTATTCCTAGTGTTAGATTAAGACTAACAGGAACAACCACAGTCCAGGCAAGAGGGAGTCCTGGCAGTTTGGTGCCCTAATTGATTCTCTGCAGAACCGATGTCCAGTGCAAAGCAACAGGAAAATAGATGAGAGGCAGGAGGAGAAATAAAGAGAAATGAGAGTCTGAGTGAATGTGCTTTGCATGTAGTAGGTCAGTGAAGGGTTTGGGAATATGAGGTCTTCTGACTCCAGCTTTCAGGAAGGTAATAAACCATTAGAGCCTGCTGTTGTACTCTTGATTGACTGATAGGACTTGAATCATACATCTTCACTTCAAGTTCACCAGGCAGATAGCTGGCTTTTTTTACAGCAAAGGAGACTGCTGGAACATGCAGTCATTTGCTTAAGGTGACAGACATGCCTGGGTCCTGGAGGACAGTAGGAGTTGAAAACTGGCAACCACAGACCTGTTCGCTTTATGTAGAGGCATCTGCCTGGGGTGATGATACCAGGAAAAACTGTGTGAGAGTTTGGAAGAGTGCCTGTTCTTTCTGCCAACCTGTCTCCGCACGATGCTGCTGATGTGGCATTTCGTGGCTGTGCCAAACAGGAACACTAGCTGGTGATCTTGAAACTTGACTACATGAAATGGTAGAGTCAGACATGTCCTTTGGTCTTGTCTAAAGGTTAAAGATGTTTAGGAGAGCACTGCTGAATTTTTACCCACCTGTGCCTAGGCAGAAGTTGAGCATAGTCTCTAGTGCTCCTTGGCCGGTGTCACTTTTGCAGCTGGTTTCTGAGACACCTTTTCTCATTGCATCACCTGTTCTCTCCAGATGACAAGTGGTGTGAAATATGGAACATCCTGCAGGAGCACAGGCACACCATACATGAGGAAAACTACTGAATTTCCGTAACCTTGCAGCCTGGTTTGAGAACTCATTTTACCTTTAGATGAAGTCTGATTCAGGGATAGGAGCTAGTCTAGTCTTGTACCTTTAGTAGCTAAAACATCTAACCTTTTTCTTGTAAGAGTTTTTTTAAGTTATCACAGTGCTTGCTGCAGCAGCCCTTTTGCTTTTCTGTTTCTTTATCCTCAAACATGCTACTCTGCTACTTTTTGAAACTACATAAGACTGGCTAAAAATCTAATATCTAATAGAGCTGGTTTTTAAGTAGTGGAATCCCAAGTATGTTCCCCCTCCTTCCTGTTCTACCCCATTTCTCTTTTACTATGCTTCATCTATTGTTTAGTCCTATCCTTTTTGATTGTCAGGTGGTAAATTCACCATGAAGAGTGTCTGGGATGTACAGAACACATCCCTCTCTGCATGGTAGGGGTCTCTGTTATAGAGAGGGAGGCAACAAGTCGGCTTCCCCTTCACCCTCTCCCAGCATTCTTCTGGCAGCTGTCAGTCAGGGTAGGCAGCGTGGCGGAACGGATGGTAATTATGCACACTCAAACTCCAGCACCTTCTCCTCTAGAAGTTGGAGTCCTTGATATAATTAAGGATATTACGTGTATTCTGCCAGGACCCCAGGCAAAACATTTACCTTTTTTCTAGTTACAAAGATGCTTATTTCTATATAAACACTATAGTCTGCTTTACCTTGTTCTGCGCATCTCTCTCCTGCCTTGGCACTGGATCCTTAGGTGAATGCAGGTACCGGAAGTGATCCCTGAATGAAAGAGCGGTGATGTGTGGCAGATACGGTATGGTCTTTTCAGACCTGTGCCGACTAGTTCTGAATAAATGCCTCTTGTTACTAACGCTTTGTGAAAATGAGAAGAAAAATACAAGGAAATCGTGCATGTGGTTTGGATTGTAAATGATTTGGCTAGAACTCTTGAGTACTTAAAACAGTCTGTTACAAGAAGATTAAGGAGCTACCAGATGTTTAGAAAGTATTACTTGATTCATTGCCCCTTTGAAATGTTGCATACCAACTTGTAAGACACCTTCTTGGTGGCTATAGCTATAAAGTGGGCCAATGCAAAAACTCCCTGATCACACATTTTTAGTAGACATGTGCTTTTCCAAGTGTCACTTACTTGGGATACTGGGTAAAGCATTTTGATTTATCTTAATTTCAACTGATTTTATTGTGAATTGTGAAGAGCTGTTAGTTCTTTATTTAGACAGTCACATAGCATTGAAGCCCATGAGTTAGCAATTATTTAACAAGCAACAGGTACAGATCTGTTGATAGGCTGAAGCCCAAAAGACCTATTGAACCTTTACATGTGTGAGCACATGTAATGAACTAACAATGATTTTGAGTTTCTACATGTTCAATCTTCCAAACTGATGGCCAATTGCATTTTTCTCTTCAATCCAGGAGAAAGAATGAGACCAAGACGGTGTTGAGTAGTTCAGAGAGAGCCTCTCTTTAGAAGCAGTTCCTTCTTTCTCCATCATGAGGCTGGACTGAAGAGTGCCTCCCATTTCAAAGGCTTAGCATCTGACATTATTTAAAGTTTCTGTAATTTTATTTATGAGGAAATTGGGGCGTTAGACAGCAAAATATTACATTTTAGTGTCAACTTTAATCTCTTCGCTGCCCTAAAACCCCCCAGAAGTGCTTGCTGCCAGGGTGGGAAAATGGAAGTGTGGTTATAATTAGCATTGGACAAGGCAGCACAGCAGTCTGGATCAGTGCTTGCCCAGACATTCTGATCTGGAAAGTAGACTTGATGTCTTGACAGCAGTCTTTCCTGTGCCATAACTAAATCCTATGCCTCATTTATTTGCCTTTGATACTTCCATGATACAGATACTGAGAGTGTTATGGTTTTAGTTTCTCATTCTGTATGTCTGAACACTGAGTACTAATTACATCATACAGCTGCTGAAGGATCAGCCAGCAATGTAACAGCTCAGATACAGAGCTCTACCTGAAGGCAAAATTGGTTGAGGTGGTTTATTTTCAAGGAGCTTTTTATAACTTTCCAAAATCAAGTTCTGGGTCCTGGGTGAAAAGTGGAGTCAATACTGAGGTTAACATAAGAATTGCTAGGAAAGCTACTCTGGAAGTGCTTTTTCAGGGAAAAATCCACCATACCGACAAAGTGCTCTTGCTATGGAATCAGCTGTACTGGCAAAGCTGTTCTTTGTACTGTTTAATAACTCTTCTCCCTGGAGTGCGCACACGTGAAATAAGCTTTCCAGCCAAAAGCGTGTGCTGCCAGCATCAACATGCCTGCACAGAGGGGCTTCTCCTGGCACAGCACTGTCCCACAAAGACCCACCTCTTCCCACCTTTCACAGAGAGGGCTGAGCCAGCAGAAGCCTATGGTATATACATGGCCTTAGTTTAGCTGAGAGTGTTTACTCATCCACTTTTGTGAAAGTCCTTGTGATGTTGAGTGTAGTGTGGCACAGTGCTGTTCATGAACCGCAGCCTCTCAATGTCGGCATGTCTATTAATCCTTGCTAAACCTATTAAACCCTGCCTCTTAATATACTTTCCAGCTGCTTCACTAAGTAGTGCATGTTGTTGGGGACAATGCAGGAGTATATGGCTCAGTAGATTAAATTTTCACAAGTGTCTAAGTGAACTTAGTGACTTAGGTGCTTGAGGGTCTTACTCTGTGTAGCTCTTAGCTTCATTCAAGGTCCACAGTCTTGCATTTATATTGACTGATCACGTGTACTGGTAGGTAATCCTCCTTGCTTTGTTTGCAGACAGTGTGAGCCAAATCATCTCTGATACGAGTCAACATCACCCTAAAAATTTCTGTGAAACAAGCTCATTTATACCACAGGGAGCATTTGGTGGTTTATGGCTGGGCTCATCAGGGAGAGATGAGAGAACCCACTATTTGAACCCTTAAACCGTGTTCAGAGAACCTGTCACACTGCCACGTTTTAGAAACTGCGCCTTCAGATGGCTTCCGTTCTTATAGCATATCACATGTGCAATATGAACTACACGTGAGTTACAAAGAGCAGCCTGACTTCATGTATGCTTAAGGCAGCTGTAGCCTGGCTTGCAATTTGTTACTGGGAGTTACTTGCTTTTCAGTCAGCTCAGAAACAGGGAACAGAAAATAGATTGCTGTTATTGCATTTTCTGACAGTGAGCATACAGACCATCACACAGGTTCCCTCTTCCACACCGGTAATGGCACCAAATAAAATTCCCCAATTCTTTCAAAGCAGTTACGAATATCTCCACTTCTTGTCAGTCTTGTTCGGTGTCGAAGAGATATTATAAATGGCTTTATTTTCAGGAGTATATCCTTTTGCTCATACCTGTCCTGAATACAAAGAGCTCTTAGGACTTAAGCCTCAGGTCTGTGAGCAAATGGGGTGCATTTCCAGCAGGATTCCTTCCATGCATCAAACAGCGTTGTCGGTCCATGCAGAGAAAGCTATCTATTCCATGCCAATACAGAGTCATTCTCTGTGATCCGAGTATTACATTTTTTCATTTGTGTAGAGAAATATGCTGTGCTGGGGTTTCTGCAAATGTGTCTTGCCGGTGTCATGGGAACTTAGTCAAAACCATAGTGCTGACGAAGTAGAGAAATCCAATCTGGGATTTACCTAGGACTTGTCAGACGCTGGTGCTTTGTATCAGTGTCAGGCAGGCAGCAGGAGGGAGGGTGATGAATGGCTTAGTTTCTTTTCCTACTTAGAGTGACTTGTTAGATAAGTAAATCCTAAAGTTAGGTGTGGAGCACTGTTTCCGCTCCACTCTGCTCCCCAGCTTTGCAATGCACCCTGTGATGTTTAATTAGAAAAGCTACTACTATCTCTAATTTCACACCAGTTCAGCTCAAGGCCACTGTCACTTCCTAGGGCATGAAATCAGAGGTCTGACTCCATGTGAGGGAGGGAAGATCAGAGGTGGTGGTCAGGCGTTGGGTGAAGTTGGCTCTCCAGCTTTTGGAATTAAGTGGATTTGCCAGCCGTGTAATAGCTCAAAGGACTTTCATGCCTCAGAGAAAGGCCTTTTCCTTCACAGATCTCTAATGCTTCAAGAAATAAGGCTTTTTCACATATAGTAGAGCTTTTGCCCTTGAAGGTTCTGATGCCTTTGTGCTCGAGCCCTCCCAGCCTCCCCTGAAACTGAAGTGATCCTGACCAGAGGGGCACTGGGACTTTCATTCCCTGCCCTACCCCTGATCTGTCATGTCTTTGAGCAAGTCACTTTACATACTTCAGTTGCTGTTTTCCTTCCCATCCTCTTCCTACTCTATCCGTTTAGAAACCTAAGGCTGAAAATTATCTCTTCAGCTGTAGGTGCAGGCAGTCATACCCTAAATGTTTAGTAGAGAAGTGTCTATAAAGCACCTGCTTCAGATATACACAGATCTGTGGCTGCCAAACACTTTTCCATTCCCCGAGGAGCAAAACCCAAAACTGCGAGTATCACCAGTTTTTTAGGTCCTTGAACAAGCAGAAGTTTGTCCAGTAAAACCCTAGGTCACTGTGAGACAGGACTGTGCCCCCTACTATGGAAAAGGGCAGAACAAAGGAAGAAGCCTGGTCTCAGCCATGGAGAAAGCTTTGTCCCTGCCTCCATCAGGGACCAGTGGGATGGGCATTATGTATTCTGTTTGTGGCAGGGTTTGTTTGCTGTCCTGCTACAAATAAATATTAATAGGTGCAGATAAAGGAAAATCAGGATTTTTTTCATGCTCACCTTGTATCTGCCTTTCAGAGGTGCTGAGCCCAGGCAGCTGCTCTTGGTAATTTCATGTGTTCAGTGCTATTAGTAATTACCAGGCCTTCAATGTTCTCCAGCTAGCGCTGGGAGGGGAGTAAAGTAAGAAAATGCACTTATTCATTTTTCTTACCTGATCCTCACCCTTATGTACAGATAAAGGCAGAATAATTGAATTTTGAAGATGATCAGATGCATTGAAAATGTGAAGGTGGCAGGTTCATAAGCAGGTGCTGTCCCAGGGCAGCCTGACACACTGATGGCTCGCTCTGAAATGCAAGGCAGAGCTTTTAAATAAATAATACGTGAAAAGAGCTCCTCCAGCCTCCATTCAGCAGGAGGATGGATGCGAAGGAGAGGGGGGAGGGCCCGTTTCCATGCTGAGTGATGGTGAAAATACACTCATTCAAATGGGAAGAATTTTTAATTGGGGGAGGGGGAGGCTGGGAGCATTGGGGATTGGAACAGGGGAGAAAGCAAGGAGGGGGCAGAGCGAGGGAGCCACGGAATGGCAATTCTTAAAGATGCATTAAACTGCGGGGAGCCTAAAGTAGGCTTAGAGATGAGCCTAAGCAACTGGACAAAGTCTGCTCAGAAGCCCCAGATGGGCCTTGGCTTTCACTATTATCTGCTTGAGCTCACAAAAGGAAGGAGAGGGCGGGAAGGTGGTGAGGGTAAGGTGCTTCCTCGCCTCCCTCTCGCTCGTATTTGCATCGAAAGTATTGTTCGCTTGCACTTGTACAGAGACGGGCAGGAGAGGCAGAGGGTGGGAGAGAGCAGCAGCTCCCGGTAGCTCAGGGGATCAGACAGCCCTGGATTCTTCCACCGCGCTCCTGCCAGGCAGGGTGTTAATGTGGCGTGAAAGCAGTTTAAAGCCTTGGGCCCCTCTCTCGGTCAGCAGGGTGTCCCATGCAGGCCAAAGTCCCCAGTGGGTGGCTGTCAGTGGCAGGTCGGTCGGTTAGGCAGAAATTTATTAGTATTATATTTTCCCCCATTTATTTGTTAGAGCAGCGGGGAGAAAGTGACAGCTGTATTAGGGGCTGAAATGCCTCCAAAGGGATCAGGAGACATCTGCAGAGAGGGCTTCTGACAAAAACCCCTTTCAGCATGCCTTTAGCAGCCGCTTCCAAAGATATGGAAAAGAAAGAAGGTTTATTGCTTCTGGAGGGCTCAGGCTCCTGCCTTTTTATTTCTCTGTTTCTTTCCCAGTTTCTTTATTCCTTTCCAGCCTCTCACAGCATAGGCATCCTTCCCATTAGCACCCCAGCGCCTGAGAGAATAACCGCTCTGCTCCCTCCCCTAGCTTGCTCCTCTCTTGCTCTTTGTCTGATTCCCAAAGAACAAAAAGTGGAGGCTTGCAGGAGAAAGATTGTCTTGGAGTCACATCTGAAGGCAAGTCCTCCTGCAAGACAGTGCTGAGTTCCTGTGCCACCAGCCCTATCAACCGTGCCAGAAGCATCTGAAGCAGCCAGAATGGCTTTGTACTTTTTAATCTCCCTGCCCCTAACCATCCTTCCCCCTCTCACATCGCATGGCATTCAGCTGTGGAGCTTGGGAAGGGGGAAAAACCAGCAATCACTTTTATCATTAACCCATTCAGCTGCAAATCCCCCTCCCCAAAGAAAATTCACAGCCAGATTTGCGTAGGCAATCAGCTGTATTCTTTATTTCTATAGCGCCTTTCTTATTAAGCACCTCTCTCAAAGGAGCTCTTCAGGAAATAAAACTGGTTACAGATTAAATACAAGAAGTCAGCTTTCCCTGTTCAAATACTGCAGGTTTTACTGTGAGGGAGGCGATGTTAGCTGGCCTTATCGTTAACACTGCTCGTTTTCACGTCTGCTGCCCCACTGAGATGGGGCATTTAACACAGCAGATCGGGTTCGTGCCAAGTAGCTGTGGGCAGCCTCCACACATTAGTGATCTTAATCCTTCATTACCTTAGCAGGTTTTGCTGTCTGGGATTCTCTTTTTTATTATTATTAATTTTTTTCCAGGCTTTGAAGCACTGTAGACAATAAAATACAGCCCTGTTTTTTTAATTAACATTTCATGTGGTTTCATTCACAACTGCCCAAGTTCTGGTTATTTCAGTTTATTTCACCTTAAATGTGAATGGATGGAGGGCTGTAGCTGGAGGAGCAGTACCTGCTGGGGTCAGGAAGCTGCCACAGGTATTTGGGGCTGCCAGGTTTGGCAGCTCTCCTGGCATCCCCCCCCAGCCTTGGCTGGAAAGCTTGTTACAATGGTTGCTGGCAGTAGAAATGAGACTTTGGGGTGTTTTGGTTTTCCACTGAAAAGAATACAAAAACCTTTGAAAATTAAAGTCGTAAATAGAAGGAATAGTATTTTGAAATAGGAGAACAAAGGCTAATACGACACTTTCTTATTTATGTAGAAGCTATAATATGTAAAGGAAGGTGTAACATCATATATAACACCTTTGTTTCTGACTGAAAATGTGTGATTGATGAGCATCAAAAGAATCCCAGACTGGTTTGGGTTAGAAGGCACCTTAAAGCTCATTCAGTTCCAACCCCCTGCCACAGACAGGGACACCTCACACTAGAGCAGGTTGCTTCAAGCCCCTGTGTCCAACCTGGCCTTGAGCACTGCCAGGGATGGGGCAGCCACAGCTTCTGGGCCCCCCGTGCCAGCGCCTCAGCACCCTCACAGGGAAGAGCTTCTGCCTAAGATCAAAATCTCTTTCAGCTTAGAGCCATTCCCCCTTGTCCTGTCACTACATGCCCTTGTATGAAGTCCCTCTCCAGATTTCTTGTAGGCCCCCTTGAGGTGTTGGAAGGCTGCTGAAAGGTCTCCTTTTATAAGAAATTCGGCAAAATAATGAACATACTCATGTTCATTAATCCTGTACGTTGTTGTTGCGGGTATGTTTCTTCATTTTCTGAGATGCTGTCTTAAGTCTGTGATTGTTAAGCTCAGCATTTGAAGCTGTAAGTGAAAATTTAGAAGAACTCACAGCTGGAGGCTCATGTGTCAGTTACAGCAGGACCGACGCTGCGTGCTTTACTGAGTACAAGCACAAAAGACCAATTTTCCCATAAAGAGTCAGAAGAGTGGAAGAAATTACTTTTCAGGTTCTATCATCTGTAAGCAGTAGTACCAAATACTGTCATTTGGTAAAAAAAAAACCAACCCAAGCAGGTAATTTCGAGTAGTCTCATTTACTGTAAGAAAGAGAAGTTCCAACTTGCTTGCCAGGGGGTTACTGAAAAACAGCAGTGTTGTTAAATAATTTCTCATTCAAACTCCAAAACAAAACTCAAATGGATGTAATTTTGTGCATAATCTGTATCCAGAGACACCTCATTCCTTTGTGATAGTTGTTTTCTGTTAACTGTGGTAACAGGAAGAAATTTTGCACTAGCGTTTGTTCACTCCTATTTATAAAGGGAGAATAAATCCACATTTCAATAACAGCAGTGCTCCCCAAGGCAAATCATTCACACTCCAGAAGGTGCTGCAGTTCTATTGTGAATATCACATGCCTGTTTCTGTGGACCTTCAGTTGTGGTTTAATAATTGAGAGCTCGTAAGAGGATGAATGTTTTTGGGAAATACATGAGTCCCAGGTAAAGCAACGTTAAAGATGGGTGGGAAAAGATGTTGAGAGCTGGTCCACTTGGCATTTGGCCAGTTTCCTTTTAATAACTCACCTGGTTAGGTCTTTGTAATCTCTATCTAAGAATAAACTGACTGCAGCTGGAGTCCGGAGATGTCACCACCTCATTTCTGCTGTTTACAGTGAAACTGAAATAGTTCACAGTTTCGAGTTGCTTAATGGAATTATCGGACTGGAAATGTAGCTTTAAGATAAAAGCAGATACTTGCCTGTGTCAGTCTGTGACAGAAGTTGAAACGTGGCTTGTTTTAAAGGGTATTGTTTGCATTTGCATTGCAGCTGGAAAAGGGTAAAAATCCTAATTGAATTGAAACACTATAGTGAAAATGGAATCAGTAGGGATATATAGAGATAGTGCACCTATTCCCTGTCTGAATGTGATGATGCTTTAGATACCTTTAAAATCCCTCAGTAACGCTTCTCACATGGGCCTCTGGTTCTTGGGTTGCCCTTTGGCTAACTGGAATCCTGCTCCTACGCTGTGCAGGTTGGTTTTGTGTTGCCTGAGCTTGTGATGCTGTTTGTGATGGCTTTATGGTCCCTGATGTGCTTGGAAGCAGGGGTAACAGGGACAGCACTCGTACAGGATAGGGTGATTAGGGGGAAACAGCAAGCGTCTGAAAGACACAGCTGGTTTTGCTGGAGTTCTAAAACTGGAGCTGCACCCAGCACAGTGAAAGCTTAGCAGCCTGTGTGTGTCAGCAGAATCTTGGTTCAGAAGTGTAAATTCCTGGGAACAGCAGTAAAGTGTATTCTGTTTCCACTATCTTCTCTCCCAGCAATTGAAAAAGCCACACCTAAGTGTGAGAACCTCAAGAGTGGTGTCTGTGCCCTGGTTTTCTCTGTGTAACCTTCAAATACAGGCAGGCCTGGCCCAGAAATTCAAACTACATATGGAGAATATAACTGCAAGAAAGAATCTTCGGTTTTGAAAATAGGAGGATAAAGAGAGGAGACCCAGAGAATCTCACTGCACACATACAGCCTCATTCCTGGATGATTTGTTGCTCATTAAAAAGGCAGTGATCAAGAAGTGCTCCATTCTGTAACAAATGTGGGAATTGCATTTAACTCCCCTGCCACCTGCCACTCTCACCACTGCCGCTCTCTTTCAGAGGTGAAGGAGTGAGCAAATAAAGAACACAAACCACCTTCCCTTGATGAGATGCGATCTCTAATGTTGCAGCATCAATCATAACAGTGATAATGTTATGGCTATAATGATCAACAGATTTAAGAGAAAAAAAGAGTTGTGGGGGTAGTTAGTATGTGCATATATGTGTATATATATCTATATGTATGTAATATAGCTGGGAAAAGTGGCCAGACTTTCAACAGCTCAAGCTGGGGAGATGGTACAGTGCTGCTGTTGCCTTTGCTCTACCTGTTCCTACATGATAAAGGAGCACAGATTTTGCAGCTGTCAATCAGGGACTTCAAATGAGTTCCTCAAAAACCTCTGCTTTAAAACTAACTTGAAAGCATGCGCACAAGATGATGTGTACATGCATGTATTCTCCCTAGAGTGTGATAAGCAGCCTTGTGGCTGGTTCTGCTGCAGGAAGGATTGCATCAAAAAGGGAAAAAGGAGCAAAATCAGGAAAAATCAACGTATATGACCTGACTTCCCTCTAGTAAAACCTCAGTGTCACTATTTTAGTACCTTTTCTTTGGTCTTTCCATGTAATGCATACCATTTCTTAAAATTAGGGAACACAAGCTTCACACTTTTTTTAATACCATCCAAGAGAGATAATCTTCTTGGTTGTTGACAAACGGGTATAAAGGGGGAGAAGTAGGGAATTGCCATGAGGATTGCTATAAATAGAACTTTGCTCTAGCAATGCTTTTAGTGGAGAGTGTTCTTGCAGGCAGCCTTGTAACGAAGAGGGAGCAGATTTATTGTTCAGGACTGTCAGCCTTTCTCTGCAAGATTTGTTGGTGCTGTGCCAGTATGTTCAGTTTAATTCTCTTCTGCTTCTGCCTAAGAATCCCCCCTCTATGCCTTTTGCTTAGGATTTTCTGTATTCATAAATTGTTCTTTCCACTGCAGTACAAGGAACAGCACTGTTTACTTAAGAAGGATTCTGCAGTTTCATTTAGGAGAATGGTTCACCCACCTTACAGGGATGCTTTCTTGCTTTGAACTGTTGCAGCTAATCTGAACTAGTCTTGGCATACTCCGTGCTACCATGTGCTTTGTGGAAGTGGAAATGGAGGAACCTTATACTGTAATCTGAACAGGGACAAAGAAACAAAATGTTCTGTTTCTTTAAGAGGAAAAAATAGTTTTGATCTAATTGTTTAGTATAGCTAAAGCTGAACCAGTAACAAATCCTGCTTTATTGTCTGAAATTTCAGACTATCATGTGAGAGCTTCCTTTTCCTCTTCTTTCCCCATGATCAATTGTTCTTAATTTCTGGGGATGTGTTCTTTCACTGGGAGGCAGGTGAGCCATGCCTCTTCCTGCCGGAGTCAGCAGAAAGGTTCACCCGAGTCAGCCTCAGGTGGCTTTGGGCAGTCATTCAAAAGCAGGTATCAAACAGAAGCAGAGATTTTTGTTTCATGTTACTGGTTTGATTCTTTCTGAAGTTGTATCTACATCAGTCCCTGAATCTTTCTGAATTTGATGTGCATATTTTAATGGTCTTTTGTCAGAAAGAACTCAACTAGACATAACTTGTGCTGCCATTGTTTTCTTCCTCCAGCTTAAAGAGGAGACTGAAAGTCCATACTAGAGAGTACGGAGATGGTCAGAATCTGCATACTAACCTCCTTGTTAGCCTCATCCTGCAGGTCAGAGCTAAGGAGAGCTAAGAGGGCAGGATCTCCCCCATCTCTTTGGCCTGCCATCCACCCAGCAGATTATTCCAGAATCATCCCTGAGAAGCAACTCTCTTTTCCCCATCTTAACCATAAAATTAGTCATTACTGTGTCCGGTATGTTTGCGGCAATTGGTGATGCCATTTGTGTTCCAAACAATTTCCCGTCACAGGCTGTCTCTAGTCACAAGGCCTATCAAGATGATTGCATTTAGAAATCGGGATGGATGGCAGCTGTTTAAATATTCCTTGAAAAAATGTTATGATATGGCTCAACTATAAATCTCACGAACATCCCTGTCCCCCTGTCAGAGACAGAGACAGAAATACCCTGCACTTGTTGGCTACAGCATAGTGGTTAACTGTTGCTGACTTTCCTCTTCTGGAAGAGGTCCCTGATGTAATGGGAAGGGTTACTGGGGGTGGTGAGTCTTCCACAAATAGGCTTTTTGTGGGTGTCACAACAATATGGCTTCCAATGGCAGCACCAAGACCTTTGTGGAAAGTGACGCAGAGTGTAAATTCAGAGATGCCCATAAGTAGGAAAGGGATATGTTGGGCACTACCCCTTTTTGGGAAGTATTTTTATAGGCTCAGAAATAGAAAAATTCATTTTCTTAATTTCTTTTTCTTTTTTTCCCCTCTAGCCCGTTTCTAAATGTCAAAAATCTGAAGACAGATGAGTGCCTCTAATGCTTGCTGCATTAGGCTGATTGTTGTGGGGGGAGACAGCTGTGTGCTATCTCAGTATGGAGGGGAGGAAATCAAAAGTTCACCCCAGAGCAGACACTCCTGTCAGTCATAATGCATCGCTGAGCATGATGAACCTTCCCTCCTCCCTCCTGCTGGCAAACACCATAGAGGGGCCATTGTTGCAAAACCTGTTATCAGAACAGACATGCTACAGTGGCATATTTAATCCACAGGAAGCTTTAGCAACACTGTATTGATCGCAGCAGCTTAATCGAAGAATAGCTGATGACTGAACATATGGGCAACGCTTAAAAGGAGGCTGCTAGTTGGGGCTGGAAGCATTGTATTTTGGTCAGATTCGTAGGCTTGTGCTCATTACAGTTTCTCAGGCCCGTGATAAAATGTCACAAATATAATTGTAGGTGACATATCATCGAAAAGGAGACAGGCCGCTCTTTGCCCTAATGTTGACTCGCCCTGACAATCCAGTGGCCCATAACATTTGACCTGTAATCTCAGCAGAGTTACAACAGTAAGTGGGATCAAATCCAGTCCAACCTTCACAGGGCTGCTCCAGGAATGTATGAGAGTGTCTCAGGAGAGGACAGTCTTTCTATCCTTGAGTTACCGTTGCATGAAAATGCAGCACTGTATGGTACTCTGCAATTAGAAGCTCCCTCAGTGTGAGCCGTGTCTCGACTTTCAGCTCTTCTGCCTTTGAAAGCCTGTGTCAAAGTGTTTCTACTATAGTCTGTCCAAAATAAAGAATGGATGTATGTAGAGATAGAAATCAGGGTTGTAACAAAATTCCTAACAGCCTGTTGGTGTCTGTAGTAGGAGGCTTTTCAATAAAATCATATTCTGCCTGCCGGAAGGAGGGATGCAATGCCTTAGTCCAGATATTGTGCAATTTGATCTGCATTGCATTTGGGGCAGACAGCACTCTTTTTTCCTAAGTGGTTTCAATGCTGTGCTAGAGACAGTGTTAGAGTTGCCATGTACGCTACAGCAGGTCGATTATCACAGCTATATTTCCCCTCCCTCGTCCTTTTTTAGGAATACCATCTGTTTAGTCATTAGCCCCATCAGCTCTCATTAATTGAGTCATGTCTCATTTAGGCTGCTGTATTAGCTTCTCATTGTTCCCTAGATAAGGAACTGCAGGCTTTTTTCCAGATGCCTTGCTTCCTGTTGAGCTCTGTCCGAAGTCAGGTGTCAGCTGGAGAGCAAGGATGGGATCCAAACCCAGGCTCTTTCAAAGCCTCAAGCCAAACTGCCAGCCTATTCCTTCAGGGCGCCAAGTGCCAACTTGTCTGTGCTGGCCCAGCTTTGGAGAGTCATGGGGAATATGGAACAGCCTTGACTGAAGAGAGAAAGCCTTCTGTCTCCTTTCCCCTTAAAATTCTCTGCTTTTCATCATCTCTGCTACAGCTAATAGGGACTTTTTCCTCCCTCCCAATGGCACAGTGGGTGCATCTAAGTATCAAAACCCTGATGCAGAACAGATATTAAGAACAAATCACCTAGAAGGAAATGATGGGTTGCATTTCAATTAGCACACTTTGGTTACACAGAATTAGTCCTGTCACAGAACTTTATCAAGAAAGCCTTCAGAAAAGCAAGAGGAAAAAGGAGCCCTCCTGTGTAGCTGTATTTCAATGCTGGAGGGCTGAGAGTTTGTTATAAAATCTTCTGTTTAACTCAGTTGTTCCAGGCTTATGGGCTTTTACCATTAGTTTTACTGTGCTTGCTGAGTTGATTTTTATTGTTTGAAGGGTAGAAGGATTAGATACAGCGCAGCCTTTTGATTTGAGTAGGAGAATGCATTAGAAATGAACCAACTCACTGCAGAATGGATCATTGTGAAGACTACAAAATGTAGGTGTGAGTTTGCGAAAGCTGCCTGAGAGCAGGATTAGGAAGGTGTTGAAGTAATCGAGGCTCTTCAGAGTGATTTACAAAGAAATGAATTAATTAGAGCAAAACGAGAGTCCGCAGTTTTCTTGAGTGTCCTGCTTGGCTTATGTGCTCCGAGGCCGTCAGACAATATACGATCCCTAAACATTTTAAGCACTTTGCCAAAAGAGTGAGGACAAAATGTGGAGCTGCTGAAAGAGAAGTGTTTCTTTTCACAGACATTTAGATGAAGGCCTGCTATGCCCGTGCAGTTTTTCCAGCTTGCTTAGCTATCAAATAATTAAACATATATATTCTTCTGCTGCTCCTGTAGTTCCCACGTGCATGTGCTTTCATTTTCATTTTGGTGCAGTGGGGTGCCTACAGTTTTTTCCTAGGGCTTCTCTTAACACGTTTCAAATGGAGGCTATAGCTTCCTCCAAAGCTGTGGTTCTATGTAGATGTCATGCTTTCTGAATCACCTAGAAACAGTGGCCAGTGCAGTGATGACCTTCAATAATGGGCCAAAATCTAGAGTATTCCTGAATCTAGAATAAAATGGCCACAGAATCTAAATCCAGTATTAGACATAGGTGCTTACTTTGACTTGTCCTACTGCACATTTGAAACCAAAGCTAGAGAAGATTTACCCACACTTAAGAGCACATAACTCCTTGGCCATCTGTTCTACACTGTGCAGCCTCTCTGCTTACCTTGGTGCCTGGTGAGGGCTTAGCAGGCCTGGGCAAGTTGTTTCTTCTCCCTGCAGGACTACTTGTAGTTTCCAGTTCTGCCTTATTTATATCACTGCTCTAATTAACCTCTTTTTCATGTGAAGCTGCCATAGAATATCACAAGCTGTTTGTGTTGCATATGTTTTATTGCCTGTCCTGTCTTCCTCCAGGCCCTATAGATTCCAGGGAAGAAAAAAATACTGAGAGGCAATTTTCTTCAGCCAAGAATTGTGTATATTATCTACATATGAAAAAAAAAAAGTCATTTTCTAGCTCCATCTCCTGTGATGTCTTTATAGATTGTATCGTAAATGCATTAAAAATTAAGGTTCATCATTCAAACGGTTTACAGCCTGAACAAGAAAAACAAAGTTTGTAGGATAAAGCATCAGCTGCAGTGAACTGGCTCAAAATAGAAAACCTGGGGGGTGGACAGGAAAGTGTACCCAATCCTGTTTTTTAATGCTGTGACCATGATGTTTCATGTATTTATTCAGTGTTTTTCTTCTCCTTGCAAAGAGCCTACAAAATACCTATTCTGAACTGAGGTGTGGCATGATGAAGTTTCAAAGGTACTGATTTCTTTATAGGGAAAGCTTTAGATGGCTTCCTCGCAAGCTGTCTAGCTTCCAGCTTAATTGTAAATGGATTGTGGTTCACCAAGGTGCCAAGATGTCCGTAATGTCTCCATATGTACTTGGCGTTTGCAAATCCAAAGAATGCATTAATAGCGGTGAGCACACTGAAGTCAAGTTGAACAGCACCTGTGATTGTACTTGTCTGGGAGAAGGAAAGAGCCCAAGGATTGTGGGGCCTTTGTCTAAACAGGGCCTTCCTCTACCCTTCATCTAACTGCATGGTGCCTGTGGAGGCCTGACACTGCGCTCAGGATTTGCCTATGGAACCAGCCTGCATTAACCCTTCCAAAGATGGCCTGCCTTGTTCTCACCAGGGCTACTAGGCTAAAGCAGAGGGGCAAGCAGGTTTATCCCTAGAGCCAACAAGCTTGTGCTCTTTAGGAGGTTTAAAATCAGCTTGTCACAGTGAGCCAAATACAGACATTTTTCTGATTATCATCCGAGGAATAGAATGAGTGGGGATAGTTGTTTGCCTGTAAGTATCGTTTCTAGGAGCTGAGAGGCTTAGCGGATTAATCTTCCTTCTGGGATGTGGATCAGGCTGAAGTGCAGGGCAGGATGATTATTAAGACTGAAATTCTCTGTCAATTTGTTGGCAGAGATAGTTTCTCTGCATCAAGACGATAGTGGCAGAAGCATCTCGTCTCAGAGGCAGCACACGGAAAGGGCATATCTGAGATGAGACTAAGAACAGCAGGCTTCTTCCTGGAGGGGAGAGAGGCTGGGTTTGCAGCGCTGCATTTCTTTAAGTCTTCCTGCTGTAAAAATTACTTTCTCTTTTCCTACAGTTTCTCATAAGGATTGCAAGTGTTGCAGAGAGCAGCACTGACTGATCAGTGGCCTGTTTCTGTTTCTGATGTTCCTTGGAGCGCTGGAGCAGTCCTTTCTCTGTCCCTCAAAGGCTGGGGGTGCTTGTTTTCTCGTTGAAGACCACAAGTTCTTTCTCTGTCATGTTCAGAGTTGAAGTGGTGATTGCACTCAAGCTAATGCTAAATGCTGCCTTCGTGCCAAGCAGTTGCCCAGCACAGAGAGCTGCTTTTGAGACTTCCTTCTTTTTTGGCCTTCGCTAGTCCTTGCCTCTAACTCTTCCTTCCCCTTGAGGAATAATTGTTCAGTCTGGAGCATTCATTGTGGGTTTGTAATGTCATAAATGCAGAGAACACATTACGTTATGTTTATTTTGGCTGTCTTAATGTTGCGTTGTGGGAGGTTCTGGGTCAGGAAGACACTGAGCTGCATGCCTCTGTGAGCCGCATTGCATTGACGTTGGCTTTAGTCCTGCTTCACAATCCAATTGCAGTGCTGTGCAGGTAAGCAGAACAAGGCTCTTACTTTGCTGGTTGCTGGACAAACATAGTGGAAAGACAGACAGGATTTTCGCTCCTGGAGGGTTTCTCATGTAGGTGTAAGATCTGCTGTTGCAGATGGAGGCTGGCATGCAAGGACACAAGGAGCCAACAGTGGTCATTATGATATTCTTATAGTGGTTTTTTAATTGGAGGGATGTTAAAAATAGAAGACAGGTAAAACTGGAACCTCTTTGTTCCGTAATATTCAGCCATTGCCCTTTTGATTTTGTTTATTTTGTGTTGACGGGTATATGAATTTAGTTGTGAAGTTAGTGGTATGTTAGGTTCTCACTTAGGAGCTTGTCTCTTAAACACTCTTAAGGAATGTGAATTTGCGCAGGACTTTACAGTAGAAAGAGCCGCAGGTTTGGGCTCTGATAGTCACGGGGTCTTGTAGACAGGTGTGTTTGCATCCCAAGGCAGAAAACGTCTTTGTCAGCATAAGTTTTTTGTCATCATACTTGGTCTAAATGCAGCCCCAGGAACTAGTTTCTGGAAAGGTCTTCTCCAAATGCAGCCTGTCTTAGCGTGCTTGTCATCTCTCTTCGGGGTGTGTTTTGTACTTGGGCTTCTCCTTCAGGCTACTCTGAGTTTAGATACTGAAGCATGTGTTCAAATGATTCCCGATACTCCAGAGACATTTTTGTCCCGCTTGCTTATTTCATTTTAATTTTGGTGCAGGTTTATTTTTAAATGATTGAAAAAAAAAAAAAGGCAATAGTTCTCTTGACCATTTCTCTTCATCTGCAGTTCAGTCTTTTCCATGGGGCATTGTGGGAAAGAGATGTGTGTGCCTGACCTTGGATCAGTCCTTCCTACAAAGCTTTCGAGTCAGGAGGCTTAATCCTCCTTTTCATGCCTCACCTCTGCACAATCAAGGCCAACCTTTGAGGAGAGAGCATAATTATTTAGTGTGGCAGGCTGGGCAGATGGCGGGGTAAAAATGCATGGGAGGTATTTGGGTTACTCCTGGGGAACAACACCCATCATTTAAAAGATGGTTGGCATAATCTGAGCCTGCCTTCAGTTCTTTGAAGGGGCAGTAGCTGGGGTATGTATCTGTGCCTCAAGGCTTTCTGCAGTTTCTGTTGCCTTGTAAAAAGCGCTTGTTGAAAACTCTCTGGCGCCAGTGCTTAGAAATGGCCAGATGGCACTGAAAGGGTCATGGCAGGGCCTTGCCTGCAGCTCCAGGGCATCCCACTCAGGCTGTGTTTTGTATTTCTGTTTGAGCTGGCAGGTTTTTAATCCTAGTCTACTTCTATTTTAATGTCTTACTAAGTACCGGAGACACATGCAGAATCACCTAAACAAGTCCTTGAAACCCATTTCTTTGACATACCAGGAGCCCCGGCTTTCAATACACCTTCTTCCCAATCTTCCCTCTGCCACCTCTTTGAGGAGACCCACAAGAATTCACACACTTGAGGACCAACTCATCCCTGTCACACTGGCTGCAAGCAGGTTAGGAAATACACTTTAATAAGGAGTGCACATGGCTTGGTCAGGTGTATTAACTGTTTCCATGCAAAAAAATAAAGCCAACTACAAGCTGGGGAAGATGATGCAGATCAAGGTACAAGATTCATGCCTGCTCATGCCCTTGTGCAGAAGGCACTGACTACTCTGCTGTAAATTTTGATGAAGCCTTCCCGAGGCAAAGAGCCGTTGAAATGTATATCAGTATGCTGTAACCTGGCAAACCCCCCAGGGCCAAGCGTTGTACCTGGAGCAGAGAATGATTAAAATATTAGGCTGACACATATGTGGTATCTGCAAAGTTTTCTGCCACAGCCATCAAGCCGCTTAACTTTGTGCTTTGGAATTTGGCCACGAGACATAAGAATGTCTGAACAGGCAAGAGAGTTGGTAGTGTCATAAATAATAACACACTGCTCTCTGAACATGCATAAGCACAGAGAGAAAAGGAGAAACAAGGAACAGAACAGGAAGACACGGGGAGATTTATTAGCCTTAGCAGAGGTAAGATTTAAGATTCGAAGTTTCCCAACAAAAAAAAAGCCTGAAACAAAATACTGTAAGGTCTCCTAAAATAAAAAAGGGAAGGCTGTGATTAGTGCTTGGCATGTCACTGGCTGACATGTATATTTAGTTGCAGCCATAGTAAAAGATCCAAAAGGAATTGAGCTGTGTTAGTTCAGTTTGACAGACCATGCTGCCACTCTGCTTAATCTACCATGCACGCTAGGCAAAGGACATTCAGATTGCAGGAACAGTGACTTCAGTGGAAGTTAGCGTTTTTTCCTGTGTGGTGAGGAAGATGCAATGAAACGCTGCCATTTGCAGCAGAAGCTGTCAGTGGTAACATTAGAGGATGTTATGTGAGTAAAAAGTCTTGTCCCAGACTATGTGCTTTTGCACAGACGTCGCTGTGTGAGCTGCAGAACCAATGGACCCTGGTTCCTTAAAGGGTTGCGTCCTGTAGGTTGGTATCTGAGTGGAGCAAGATTTGGAAAGCTTTGCCTGAAACTGGCATTCATAACAAGCCTGTCTCATGCGGAAGCTTTGGTGTCTGACAGTAAAATGCCTTCCCTACTGCTGTTGCTGTATACTTACCTGGTGTCTGCTGCAGTCTTAGGGAGACAGCAGTGCTACATTGCAGTTCTGCTGTCCAATGAATGGTACATGCTCTGAGAGGAAAAGCTGGTAGGTATTTTTCCATGTCTTTCATTGCCACCATATTGCTGTCCATGATCCTGTTGTAACCAAGTAGGTCTCATCAGTGCCTCAGTCTCTTCCAAATGCTGAACAAGGTACAACAAAGACCTGGCAGGATTCAGTGCTGTAAGGGAGAACCCCAGATGTCAGCACATCTCTCGTTCAGCACCATTCAAAGCCAGGTCTGGGGAATGTGCTGAAATAGAAACAAAACCATCATTCTGTGGACCTTAAGAGAAGTTGTGAGGATGGCGTGGTTAGCAGTCTCAAGCCAGCATTAGACACTAGCTAGGCATGCAGGGGGACCTGATCTTCACCAATAGCCAAGACGAAATCATCACCTCACCTCGTTTGGGCACTTCTGTGTTGCACTTGGGGCTGTGCCCAGCTTTCCAAGTATCAGGTGGTTCTTGTATGGCTGCTTCAGTTTGCAGTGTTGTAAATAACTGTCTACAAAGAGAGGTTTATGGACTGCATGTTTATTCTTGTTTATTCAACATGACCTTAATCTCTCTGTATCTTCCTGTGCTCTGCTACACATATGGATGCAGCTTGCAGACAAACATTTCGGTGATGGAGACAGCTTGCGCTAATTGAATCCATTCATATAAAGCAATGTGATAGGACAGTCCGTGAAATCCCTTGTCCCAGTACTGCTATTTTACGTATTTGAAAATACTTTTACAGCCCTGAATGATATGAAAAATAACAGTAATAAGTAGTATTTTCAGCTGTAGGCCAGGCCTCCTGCACACAGGGATGGGCAGCCCTGCAGAGCAGGGAAGGCCAGTACAAAAGCCAGGGGTCTACAGTAATGCCAATAAGAGCTTGTAGACCCGTCTAGTAAGGTTTTGGATGCTTTATAAGAAAGTAAATTTTATTCTTTATAAATTGAGGCTTTTAAGGGGAACTAGGGCAGAGAGAGCTGGAAACGATCACAGGCAAGAAGCTTTAGAAATGGTGACGTCTTCACCTCCGAAGAAGCTAGTTGGACCACAGGATACACAGGCAGGCAGGGTGAGTCCCCTACAGAATCTCGGCATCAGAGTAAACGTAGTTCTGATCTGTCTCAAGACAAGGCACTGAAGTTAAGAAAGTTCCTTTGTCTACTTCATGCAGATGTACCTTAGTCTTTAGATGGTATGAGAGGATGCTTCTCTGACACAGAAGTGTGCTTGTGGGAGGCAGTTCTCAGGTCCAATTTAATGAGAGCCTTTCTGCCTGAGCAACTTATTTTCTTAAACTTCGGTTATGATTCTTTGTAACCGGCCAGCCAATCTGTTAATGTTCCTTCAAGTTTGAGAAGTTCAACGTTTCTGGTATTCACTTCTGCAAAAGCTCTCTGCAGGTTATTAATACAGTGCTGCATACATTATTTGATGCAAAATTAACAATACATTATTCATGATTCCTGGGCTGTATTTCTACCATATTTTCTGCAAAGATCATTTTGTCTGACTTTGAAGTACTTGTTTTCACTGTGGCTGGATCCCTGCACTCTCCCAGCCTCCGGCTCAGGTCAGGGTGCAGCTGAGGAGGTTAAATAACAGGACTTTTTTGCTAACACAGAGTGTCAGATCCCCATAGGTCACAGGAATACATTGCAACACCCATTAAGGGGTACATTGTTAACCATTTTGGAATGCGTAGATTTGATATACCAGCAGACAAAGGCCAAGTTGCAGAGAAAAGTAACACTGGACTTCAGGGAGATTATGGACTTTTTTGCATTGCAGCATTGATAGAAGCTGTCTCCCTGCCTCCCCCTTTTCAGAGCCATAGCAAACAAAGCCAAGCTTTTTAGCTCTGTCTCTGGAATGGAAATGGACATCAGAAGCCGCATGTAAAATAACCAAACCAATATACAATTGCAAACTCAGATAATCTCTTTAGCCTGGTTTCCTCCAGTAAGCGTCGGCTCTCTGAATCACTATTGAGAGCCTTAGAAAGCACCCCCGGAGCTGTGCTGCGGGAAACGCTTTTCCTGACTTCCAGGCTGCATTTCTCTCTTTGTTTTCATTCTTTTCTCCCCACGCCTCCCGTCTTTGCCTCTTTCTCTATTTTTGCCCATGCAAACATTATAAAAAGCCTGAAAGTGGATAAGTGTCTGCTTCTAGTGTATTTAAGAGGGAGTGCCATGCAGAGAATCCCCCAAGACAGCTGCTTTGGTTCCAGGCCAAGCCGGCATTAGTGCTAGAGGGAATTAATTATAATACATTAATATATAAATATAGAATGTGTGATGCATTTATCTCTTGAAATGGACCCATTCATTAACTTTGTTTATAATTATTATTCTTTGCATTTGAATACTTTCACGTGAGGATTTCAGTATACTTTGTCTGCCTTTAGGTATGTGCAAAATACTGTGTGAGGATGGGGGCCTTTAGAAAGCCTCTGCTATATTTTAATTCCTTGGGAACATACTGCTTGGTGTCTACATACAGTGTACAGCTGTGGGCATGGGGCAGCTTTCGAGGCTATTGAATTACACTGCTGCGTGAGAAGAGCAGTGGGAGCACTGGGGGGATGCAAAAGCAACATCTTGTAATTTCAGAGTTCAAGAGAGAAGAGATACCAAGCTGTCAAATTAGAGAAACAGTTTTAGTTCTTAATTGCAGATTTCCTTTCGGTTTTATTATGTTATCTGGATGCTTTCCTAGCATGCGCTCAGAGAGTTCCTGTCTCTATCAGTTTTCTCTTCTAGGCTACATAGTTAGGGAATTGAGTTTAATACAACAAATAGAAAGTATACGTAGTGAACAGGAGTCACGGGGACAGCTCCTTATTCTCCAGTACAAACTGGTGGTGATGGGCCAGTTCTCTGAACTGCAGGTAGCTGTAAGAATCCCAGGTTTCCTGGGTTTCTGTGAAGCATTTCCTGCACTTTATTCCATAAAATTGGCAGTGTGTACAGACCTCACCCAGCCTGAGGGTGCATTAAAGGCCCATGAATCTCACAGATGTTCACAGATGGCAAGTGCTCTGCCGTCGCCTCCCCTGTGGCAACACATGGCTCATTCCCTGTGCTGTCAGCAGCCCCTCCAAAGTGCTGCCCTAAAGCTGTGAGGGGTGAGAAGGGGAAAGCTCCCTTGAGCACTCCCTCCTTGTTCATTTACTATTCCTTTGCTGCACCATTCCCACATTCTCTCATAGGTCCATCAGGAGCAATGTTCAGGAAAAACTGAATTTCACAGCCAAAGGGTCAAAGACAAAATAATTTCCAGGGACAATGTGTGAATGAGGTAGGCTGCTCCCCAACTCCAGCCCCATCCCGCAGGGCTGGCCACCTCCTTTTCTTCTGGAAACTAAAACAGACTTTAAACCGCCAGATTTCACCAAGTGGAGTGAGTTCCCTAAGGTCTGGCTGGAGCAGCAGCCAAGGCCCTCCTCTTCTCACTTCTTCCCCACTCTGGCCCTGGTTAGGGGTGCAAGCATGGCAACAGGTTGCTCTGCTTGGGGCGATAGCAGTGTCTCCTGGCTGCTGCCCTGCTGTGCTGGCAGGATGGGTGAGCAGGGAGCTGGGAACCATGCAGCTTGGGTCTGCGTCAGCTGTGCTGTCTGGCTGCCCTCATAGCAGCTACCTGCTGTGCACACACTTGCTGCCAGCCTTCATCACTTTATAAATGGGTATTCTCATCTGCAGCCACTGAGACTGGATTTATAGCAGTTTCAGATGAGACTACTGTGGTGGGTAAACTGGTTGGGAGCATTATTTGATTGCTAAGGAAGATACATTGCAGTGCTCTTTCATGTGAAAGAAGTATATTCAAATCCTACCTCCTTCCCCATCCCACCACCCTTCACTGCTTGGGACTCATTTACAGAAAGTCTGAGCTGAAATGACAGCCAACAGCTGCCAAAGGGACAGGCATGGTTGTCTGTCTTCCCTTCTCCACTCCATGCATGCCTTTTCCTTTGCTCTGGCTTTGGGGTGTGATTGGCATTCTTAGCGAGTGGATTTGCCTCACTAAACTTGCCAAAACAATATTATTTGAAAAGAAAGGTGGGGGTGCAAATTGTGCACTGATTTTGATGTACTTCTCTGCACAAAAACTTGATGTGCTGACCTGGCTCAAGCACACGTGAGTACCGGAGCAGGGCTAAAAGAGAGGGCCAAGACCTTGTGTCCCAACATGGTAAGGGGAGAGCAGCATCATTCCAGCTGGCCACAGGAGCTGTCAGCTCTTCTCACTGAACCACGTTCACATGGTCCAAGCTGCCGTCCAGTGCTGCTGGGCTCAAATGGAGTTAGCCCCAAACTCCATGCACTGAAGTTGCCTGTCTCCTCGTCACTAATAATGGCAGTGATACCACCATTTGGGACTGAGTGGTCTTGTGGTCATACCTGCGCATCTGTGAACATTCAGGACTTATCTTGGCTACCTTCAGACCATTATTTAGGATTTCTATGGGCTTTCAGCAGTAGGTGACACTTCTCAAGCCATCTTACTTGCCAAAAGTGTGTTTGCAGTCAGCCATGCTTATATCTGAGTAAGACTCACTTATCTGAGGTTTTTTGAGTTTGTGAAATGCAGCTTCAGCATAAGGGAGTTCTATCTCTTGAATGTGGTATTTTTTATGGTATTAGGAAAACAAAAGCTAAAGTAGTTGAAAGCAGCACTGTGTTTTTCCCAGCTCCCACTGACTGTGAGGAAAACATTTGTCCACACAGTATCTTCTAGGGGGTTATGGTTGCAAATGGATGGCATTATTATGGGAGTCTTTTCATTAAAAGCCAAAAGGACAGGATCTCTGCCCATCACCAGGCTGAAGCCGTGCTTTCCTTAAAGAAAGAAAACCCAAGACCCCAGGCAAGTCAATTAAGCATTGTATGGACCTGTCTGACAGATAAGAAAGGGACTCTTTGGCCACAGTGAGGCCAAAAAAGGGAATGAATCGCCTAAGTCTCCTGAGCAGATAATAAATAGGCTTTATCTGGGAGGTGTGTCTCTGTGTGTTTTAAGAGGAGATGTGATGTCAACCTCCCAGACTTGCCTTCTTTGTTGGGTGGACATTTGCTTTAATTAAAAAACTCCAAGGGAATGTTAATTGGCCGGGGGGGGGCGGAATCATTACTTCATCTTCTCTCTCCATCCAAGTCCATGTACACACACATGCACAAATACACATGCTTTCTTTTACAGCAGAGAAAAGCAGTGACAGCTAGTTTCCTGGCGAGGCCTCCTTTCCCCAGTGTGCCTATTTGCATGTCACAGTTTGGCAAAGGAGCAACAAATCAATGTGGTGCTTTGTTTCCTTCTTCCTGAGGAGAAGATCTGCCAGCTCCTCCTAAGGGTTTCACTCTGAGCAGGCTCTGCGGGCCCACACAAGAGCCCCACGCAGCCCAAGCTCCACAGTGCAGGGTAGCAGCAAGCGAGTTCTCCCAGTGGGATATGGCATTATAATAAGGTGGAGGGAGACCCACTTGGCTAATGAGCATCCAATGGCTTTGTTTCTTTGAACATGGTTTTCCATTAATTTATTTTTCTGAATTAGATCATTTTGTCCCACATTTCAGATAGGGAAGCAGCAAGTGAGCTTCCAGAGAGGGTTTTCAAATCCAGAAAACCTTTGCTTATTTGTCATTCTTCTTTTCAGCTCTTCCAAGATCAGTGAAAACAACCTCACCTCTCTTATATGCTGAATCTGTACATTATTACTGCATAAGCTAATATCCCCCCATCATCTCTTTTTCCTGTCATCACTCAGAGCAGTAGAGGCAGTTTCTTAGGAGTGTCCTGTTGGAAGCGGTGGTTGATTGTCCTGCTGCGTGAAGTCTAGTCCCAATGTGAAACATGGTTTCCAAGTCCTGTGCTTTTTTCTTCCCAAGTTGCAATCTTTCTTAGGAGCCAGATGTCCTTTTCCTAAAGCTGTGCTGTTTCAAAATGCTGTGATTTTTTCCTCTGTGTCTCATACATTATTTGTAGTGACAGTTTATAGAAACAAACTCCAAAATGCAGATATAGCTGAAATGAAAAACCCTGTGCTTCACGACCTCACCATCATCTGCCTCTAACAAAAGATGTGTTTCTTTCCTTCTCTTGTCGTAAGCGTAGAGCAGAGGAGTTGAAGTGCACAGAGCGCACAGAGTCCTACTGCTATTAGAACTACTGCTTTCAATAGTTTTAATGTTATTAGCACACTGAGTAAAGAGGAGTTTGGGAAAGGAGATTTAAGCAATAATAAAAATACAGTTTTTCTGCCAGGGCTGGGCTCCAGATGGGAGGGATGGGGGGAACCCCACAAGCCACTCCTCCTGGCTGCCAACCCTAACACCACTGGCTTTTTGTCAGGAAGTAGCCAAAAAGGTAAGAACAAATGCAAAGCTGAATTTAAGGTGACGTGTATGGCATCGTGCTCTGGAGTTCAGTGAGCCAGGTAGAGATTCCAACACCCTGCGCTGCTCCCAGCCCAGCAGCACGGCGTCTGCAGGACTGAGCTGATCCCTCCATGGAGCTATGAAGCTCCATTCCCCCACCGTGCTTTGTAAAGTCCTACCCGGTGCCTTTGGTTACGCTTGGGAGCAGATGAAATAGTGCAGACTTTCAAACACAGATGCCATACATGTGTGTATGTATATGAACATAAGGCATAAGAACATACAAATTGTAAATCATAACTAAATTTTATCTGGCATTTTCCAAAATGTCCTTGGTTTGAAGGTGCTTAAGCACGGTGATGTATGTTCATACTAATTCACCCTCAGTCAGGGCTAATGTGCAACTTCAGCATTGCAGCCAGAGCAGCAGCACAGCATCGAACTTCAAGCTTTTTATATTCTTCACAAAGAGATAGGCCTCTGCTTCACGTGCTTTATCTCATCATCCAGGGGAGTCTTCCTCTCCTCTAACTGGCTAGGAAGGCTGTACTTCCAGCACAGGCAATTAAAGTAAATGTCAAAATTTGGCTGCTTTGCATGCCATACAACAGGAGTACCTGTGTACCAAGAGCTAAGTACTACCTGCAGCACTCTGAAAAGCCAGGGAGAAAAATGAGACCTGTTCATTTCCCCAGAATTATATTTAAAGGGAGCGAAAACACGGTAGGCTCTTGGGGAGGTACCACAGCAGCCCTGCATTGCATACTGGAATGTCTTTTCAAAGTGACCTTTTCAAAGGACGTTCTTGTGCTCGAGGCTTGTTCCCATTTTTGCCCATAGATGTTCAAGCATGAGTGTGATCCTACTTGATAATTGAAAGGGTAGAGCTATTGAATTGCTAACAGGGACATCCCTTCTGAAAAATGTTTGTTAACTCTTTAAACAAAATACTTTAAGGAGCCTAAATGGAAAGGTGTTCTCGGTTACACAGCTTTCTTTCTAGCTGTTCTCATGCTGTCATAATTTTTGGCATTTACATGGCCTTTCAGAGTAGACAAGACATAAATCTGTATTATACAAAAAAAGGAGGGAAAGAAACTTACTAAAACAAAAAAGAAAACCTCAGAAACCCCTATCTTTTAGGCTTAATTATGTATCCTACAAGGGACAAGCTCTGCGTGGTTTCTTCGCAACTTCTCAAGGTAAGAAAGCAAACGCCTTTATAACTCGTGCAAGATTCCTTCTTGTTTAGTGTTACTGTCTGATCTTATAAAGAGTACATGGGTGGCAAGACTTAGAGTCTTGTCAGTCTCTAGAAGGGCTGTAGGTTTGAGCCTCCGGCAGCAGAAGTTGCACAGAACTGGTCCTTAGCTGATGACTGCTAAATGCATTGCTGCCGGATCTCCTCTTTCCGTGCCACGTTTTGTGCCATCCCTTAAAGATACTAACAAATTTTAGTTACAGTTTAGTCACTGTTGGCACCTGATGCAAATAACAGAACAAGGAGGAAAAGTTAACATACAGTTAATTTTTTGCAAAACACTAGAATTAAGCAGCCACATGTCTATGGCTAACATTAGTCTTGATAAATACATTTTGTCTTATCCAGATTTGTAGCCAGTTCTCTCTTAGTGCCTGTGTGAGCCATGCTAAGCAGTGCATTTTTAGTGCATCTAATGCAATACATAGTTGGGCAAACTGTAGAAGAATTAATACCTTATAATGCTATGTAACCTGTTTGCAATAAGAGTTCAATATTTGTTCTGTTTGGATGTGATGGCTTTCACCCTAATCTGGTCATACCAAACAATCCGATTCTTTCCCAGGAGTCCTGCAAGTGAGAGTAGCAACAATTAAAACCATTTCTCAGGCTGACAGACCAATTAATGGAAAAGAAAAACAATATAAGAAACAAGATTTGGGCCAACTTTTCTGGAATAGCCGGTAATACCAATCTCATACACAGCCCCATATGTGCTGAAGTTAAGCAGATGTCTTGCCTAACAAAATCAGTTTTCCCAGGATCAGGCCTTTTAAGTTCTAGTTATTTCTCAAGTTCCATTTGTCACTATTTTAGTGCAGAAGCAGTACTGGAGGCAAGTTAAAGGACTCTTTAAAGTATAAGATAAAGCAGGTCTGTATAAATGTAATTTTGAAAACTAGTTTCCTTTAAAACCACAAATTACTGCTTTGTCTACTCCGGGCATAACTTTGTGTAGTAGAACTCTCTTAGAGATTGCAGGTTTTCTTCTTTATTGGACTGCAAGGTCACCATAAGCATTTCTTTCCCCAGACCTTGCAAATCAAGTAACTTCAGTCAATCAACAAATTGGGTCTGCTGACACAGTTAATGAAACACATTAGGGCACTAATCTCTTGCCCAGTAGAAACCTGTGATTAAGCCCCATCTTGTAAATCCAGTTGGCCGGAATGACTGTAGTTCTTTCCCAGAAGCCTACCAAAGCCACACTGGGTTTGGGGCAGGCAGCATCATCCAGGCAAGGGATGTCTAGGAGTAGGATAGCAGTGAGTCTGGGATAAGAAGAGCAAGGAAGATTTGATGCTTGCTTTGGAGGTGTATTGACAGATGCTGCATGAGGAAGGTTTGAAGGCAGCCTGATGAAGGGTGTCTTGCTGTTAGGATAGCTCATCCTTCATCCTGAATAAAGTCAGCCCACTTACATTATTTAAAAGAGAAAGGGAGATTGCTTAGTGGTCTGTAATATTTGGTTCGCTATTATGGAAGAGTTGCTGAGTGTTCACGTGGCAGGACAAAACAACACCGTCTGTAAGATGAATCTTTCAGCCTATGTTATGTGTCAGTGTGAGTAAGGAGGAACACTTGCAAAGTGCAGGCAGTTTGCCTGGAAGCATACTTACTGACAGTGGAACTGGCCAGGAATCATGCTAAGTGATAGTTAGGCAATTTGTCATCTATTTATGCTTTTTAGAGTATGTTTTTATAAAATACAGGAGTTAACAGAAGATGATCCTAATGACACAAATCTGGCATTTTTTCCCTTCCGTTCCTTTTAGAAGAGCCCATCAAACACCAATAATTCTAATCTTTTACAAGTACCTAATGGCTCCCAGCCAAGAAAGGTTTTAAGAAATAAATAGGAGCTCTTAATGCAGTGAATTCCAGTTTTGCCTAATCTGTGCAAATTGATGAATTAAATCCCTTTGCATCTCAAACCCACTTTGGTGATTTGCATGGTGATTATTTCAGTTTTCATAAAATTTCCCCAGTCATTGTGTGTCATTTCTTGAGAGCAGACGTCTAATTTCTGCAGAAATGTGTGTGTGTAATAGTTATATAGTGTTTAAAACTTGTCTATGCATATCCAGCTATTGCACAGTCATAGATAATGTATGTAGATGTACGCAGGACACCAGATATCTCAGCCGGCCCTGATGAATGCGCCTGCACTGTGTGTGCATCTTCTTTCTAGAGCAGAAGTGTATTTTGAGATGGAATGAATGTGATTCAACACGCAGCGATTAGGTTTGGCTGCCCTGAGTTTTGTAAAAACCTAAGTGGAGGCTGTATGAATCCTGTATTGTGTACTTACCTGTAAAATATGTTTTAGTAAACTACATTTTATATGTAAGATGCAAGACTGTATATTATAGTCCAGCTGCTGGTGTGGAGCATGGTGAAGTGAGAGCTGAACAGAGAAGCCAATGAAGATTATTTTGCATTCTGTTTGTGTTCTGTGGTGTGCTTTAGTGATGTTTAACTCTGCGCAGGCATTAACTGAAAAGCAACCGCTGAAATGCACCAAGCCTTTTCTGCCTGCTGGAGCCTTCACACATAACTTTTGTCATGCAAGTCTGTCCCTCTTCTATAGCTGTTCTCAGTATGGCATGAGCTGGAGAATATTCCTCTGTCTTAGAGCTTACGTTGGACTCTGGCACAAAAGGGAGATATTACTGATGCATGTAATGTTTTGGAATATGATGGTTCCCGCATACTATGGTAGTTGATTATTTGTTCTGGCTTCAGGAGTTGTAATCACTCATTTGTGTTAGAAAAGCTTGACTAGTCTGACATGCAGAGTCTGCTTTAAAAATAGCAGTTGTAAGTAGCAGCTTTGGAATTATTGTTATGGTATCTTCAGTCTTAATGCTTTTCTTTTCCATTTTCATTCTCATCTGCTGTTTTCATGATTAGGGTGTATGTATGTTTTGTAGGTAAATGTTTAAAGATACAAATTTGGCTAGAGATACATATGGTGTGCGTACTTCTCTTTGTGTGTATACGCACTTTATATGTTCATGTGAATTAGGAAGTGCTTTAATCCTAGTTTTATGGCAAGTAGAGCAGTCTGAGAAGCTAATGGTAATTGCAAAGATGAATGAAAAGTCATTGTCAGAGACAGGATTGGAATCGGGCTTCTGCTCTCTCTGCTTTCATTGGAATTGCAGAAGATCGACCTGGAAAGGACAAGAGGTCATCAACTCCATCTCACTGCCCCCAGGCACGATCAATTCAAACTAAACTGCCCCTGACAGATACTTATCTAACTTCTTACAACCTCTGACAGTGGAGATTCCCTGGGTCACTGTCCCTGCTAGCTGGGTATTTGCCCACAATAAACTGTCCTGTCCTGTCATTGAGTGTTGCTTTGCCCTCTTTAGGATTTCAGAAATACAAGACAAAGTGGGAGCAAAGTGGGTTGGGGGATGTCTGTGTTTTGGTATGTGGCCCTGGAGGCTTAATAGACTCTTTCTGTGTTTTGATGGACTGGGATACTCTGTGTTGAGATATTTCTGAGTCTTCTCTACTTAACTGTGTCTCTTGGGTGTCTGTCTAACGATTCTGGGCCTGTTTTATTAATCCAGAAGAGGCAATGTAGTACTATGGTAGGTTGATAGCAGAGTTTGCTGGAAGTTCTTCTCTGTAAATTTTCATAGTGTGATTGTCCCATGGATTTTGTTGGACCCATGGGAAGCCCATGTGAAGGGGAATTACAGCTGAGCTGCAAGGAGGAGAGAGACACTGTTGTTGTGTCTGGGAGGAACCCAAAACGTTGTGAAAAGGAGTAGGCTATAGTTTCATGTGATGTTTTTGCCATTATCTTTTGCTTAGCAAGTTGGAGCTACACAAGGTCAGTTGCATTTTAGAATTCCCTGTTTGGTCCCTTGCTGGGGCAGAAGTCTGTCTGTCCCTTACCCCTAGGGCATTGCACACTGCAGGAGTGATGTCTTTGCGTGCCCTGTACAGCACATCAGAGACTGGATAAGCTCCTATGGAGAAATTTGTTTGAAGTGCACTCAGGTAACAGGCAGGGGCTGGTTTTTGCCAAAGAGGCATTGATAAGAAGGGTCAGGGATGCTCAGGTATGTGCTGAGGCCCTGGAGAATAGGGCCCTGTACTGCGGCGTCCAGTCCCCGTCAGAGCTGTTCTCCAGTGCCTGGGCCTGGTGCTGAGGATCAGTCATTAACATCACTTCCCTCAATGCCAGCTTTCCACTCCTCCAGGATCCTTGGCACTTTTGGGTGTTAAGACAAATCTGACATTCCACCTCATCAGCTCCCAACTCTTCTCTTAACACAGGCAGAGCACTGAGATATTTTGCTAACTCATTCTGTTCTCAGTATATAAAATGAGGCAAAAAGTAGAGCAATTCCATGAGGTTGGAGGATGTCAGTATCAAATTAGAGCACGGTTTGTAAATCTGATTGTTGGTGGCTTCACTAACAGGTCCTTTGCTGTCCCCTCCTTTCTCCAGTGCCTCCTACAGCTGCTGGCTCTAGGGCTGCATGCTGAACTTGATGAGGAAAGCAGTGTGCTCATTTCTTTCCTGGGTTATTTTTAACTTGGCTCAGTTGCTTGATCAAGCCCAGCATTCAGCCCCGCAAAGCAGTTGTTCTGACACTGCTGAAGTGAGTGCTTTGGGGGTGAAGAGCCATGCAAGGCAAGAAGAGATGGTGGGAGTTACTTCAGTTGACCTTGCTGCCAAAAGAAATGTAGATCGTTCTTCCACCTAAGTGCAGCACAGCTGAGAAGTGCTGCCTTGAAAATGCTGGTGCATGGGCTCCCCTCTTCACCATTCAGACTCATTATGGCGAGAAGAATAGTTTTCACTGTGGTCCACAAGCAGAGCGTTTCCTCTTTGGCATGAAGAAACCCTTTTAAGAACATTAGCTGAGCTATTACAATGATGAGGACGCATGTAGGTCAAAGTGGTCATTATTTCACATGTCCTCATTCCTTTGCGTCTTTCCTGCCCTTGCCAGTTACTGTCCATGAAGTTGTATGAGGGTTTGTTTTTAATATAGATACCTGTTGCCTAGGGACTGGATTAGGAGTGTTGCAGTTTATGTCGAGCACCGATCAGTCTCTAGGTAGAAACATCTATCAAGGCTGGATATGAGGCTGTGACCTTTGAAGGAGAGCCTGGCTGTTCATTACACTTCCCCTGAGCTGAGCCTCCCTCCCCCTGTGTGTAATCCTAGAGTTTGCGTGTCTTCCATAGAAGAGATTCCAGGTGGCTTTGAAGTTACCTCAAAAATATTTAGAGAGGACAAGTCAACTCTTTCATGCAGTAAGTGTTGCATGTACTCAGAACTAAAATGTAATTTATATCTTTCTAAATGTGTACGCCTACTCAAGAGTATCAGAACTGGTCTTAAAATACATACTGCTCATGCAGCTTTTTATTAACGTTATAAAGGAGTTAAGTGTCAATACAGAGTAAGATCTTTTTAAGCCTTATATATGAGGAGGCTTTTTCGACCTGTGATGTCCTTGCCAATGTTTATAATACCACAATATTCAGCAATTATACTGGGAGATTGGAGTCTACCCATAACTAATTTGCAGTGCTGGGTACTGTTACATTAGTTGTGCAGATAGAATATTACAAAGGAGGAGGATATTACATACAGGGGCGTTTGGAACTGGATTTCTTAGTTCACAAGAAAGAAATGCAAGTTAATGATACCTCCCCGTTGCAGATCTTTGCAATGTATTAAAGCTCACCCTTTCCCATAATTGCTATCCAACAGTCCAAAACAGAGATGAAAGAGGTTACAAAAATGTGAGTTTTGCAATCTCGGAAAGGATGTTACTTCTCTGTATATGAGATCCATCAGGGTATTGTGCAGCATATTTCCAGCAAAGCATGAAACTTCTAGTCGGAATATGAGAAGTACTGTATCTTTCAAAGGCAATTATGTAAAGCTGGTTCTTGAGCTGGGTCTTTTATTGGGACAGTCTGAATTTCCACTCTCATCTTGGTTTTGGTGATGAAAGCTATACCCCTGAATGGTGATTTGACAAGGTACAATTCAGGGGCGAGCAAGCCAGCAAAGAAGCACTAACCCCAGAGCCTGAGCTGGAAATCAGGCCATTTGAATGCAAGCCCATGTGCCGGTAGAGCAGCAAGAGGAGTTTTGTGCAGGATAAATGCATTTTGCAACTTACAAGGAACAGTCTCTGCTGCTTCCTCTCACAATTATTATCCTGGTTCATAATTGGCCTAGTGCAGCTTTTAACTTGATAGTAGGGTGGATTTTCTTGCGGTTGAAACAGCGCTCTGTCCTTCTGTCAGCGCATCTGATGGCAAACTATTGCTTAGTTTCATTTGTGAGATTTCCCCAGTTTAGCTGCTTAAAAGCATTACTTTAGGAGGCTGCAGGATTTCACAAAGCCATTTGTCTGGCATCTCCCAAACAGTTTATTTCCTGTTGATGGCAAACCGATGTAAAAATGCCAGAGTTGTAATAAACTATGTCCACTCATGCACGACAGATCTGCTTAAGATTTGCCTAAAAGCCACTGGGACTGCGCACCAAGTATGTTGTTTTTTCTAACTCTTTAATTTTATGCAGCAAAGGGCAACGCCAGACTGAAGGTCAGTTTATTTCTTCCCGCAAAAAGGTGGCGTGTCATCTCTGTATTTGCCAGTGTTTAGTTAGGGGATAAACAGACAAGAGAACTAGCTTGCTATAGAGAAATGTGGAGCTGACCCAGAGGGATTCAGATCCTACAAAACCATTTTGGCAAGAAGTAGGCAAGCAGGGACTGAAGCAGACAGCACACTTATCCCGCTAGCATTTGCCTGGGACATAAACATGGGAAGCAGTAAACTTGTCACGAAGGTCCATCCGTAAATGCCTAATGCTAGAAAATACAAAAGTGATAGATATGTTCCTCACTTCTCTGGCAAAATGGGTTTGTAAGGCTGGCAAGAGAGCTGTGTGAAGAACTGGCCTGAGAGAACTGGCAGCACAGCCATTCGTGCGGGTGTGCCTGGGGTTGGTCCCAAAGGCGAGGGAGGGAGTGGGCACCCTGTATAAAAGTTTGTCTCCACCCTTCAGAGTTCACTTTGAACTTCACGGATAGTGATGCAAATGAGAAGGAGAACACAGAATTAAAGCAGAGTTGTATTGAGTGTGCATAATCATAGATCACCCAACCGACCTAATGCCTAGAGGCCATGAACAGGGTGAAATACCAACAGGAAACATACAGGTGAATAACTAGACACAACTGGTAAATCTTTGGGCCCTAGAATTGTGCAGCTTGACTGCACACATAGAATCACAGACTGGTTTGTGCTGGAAGGGACCTTAAAGCTCATTCAGTTCTAATCCCCTGCCATGGGCAGGGACACCTTCCACTAGAGCAGGCTGCTCCAAGCCCCTGTGTCCAACCTGACCTTGAACAGTGCCAGGGATGGGGCAGCCACAGCTTCTCTGGGCACCCTGTGCCAGCGCCTCAGTACCCTCATAGTAACCAATTTCTTCCTAATACCTCATCTAAATCTTCCCTTTTTCAGTTTAAAACCATTGCCCCCTGTCTTATCACTGCATGAGATGTAAAGCAGAAGCCACCTGTAAAATAAGCCCCACTAATGGTGAGCTTCTTGGAGGTAGAGCCTGTATCACCTGGTCTGGGGCCTCAGACAGAAGTTTCTGTCATCTTCAGAAGAGATCTTGCCTATGCCACATTGAGTGCTTAAGGTGACAAGTTCTTTGAGCCAGGGACTGCCTTTGCTGTGTTTGCGTTGTACATCTCAGCTGGAGCACCTGGGCATTGAATTAGACATGCAGTGCTTGCCAAGAAGCAAAATCTTCCACAGGGAGGTGGTTATGCTGCTGCGTTCTCTTTTTCCTGGGGAAAAAAATACATTGTGGTGGTGGAAGATAAAAATAGCCATCAGTCACAGGCTTGGCAAGCATCTGTGTATGCAGTAAGCGTTCTACATTGAGGCTAAATGATGAAGCTATTTAATACTTCTTTCTTTATAACAGTTTAATATGAGAGGGCCCTGCCAGTGATGCAGTCTGGCAAGGAAGGCCAGAGACAAAGCTAAGTCCCAAGTGTTTTCCATGGATGTTGCTTAGTGGAGCAGGGCCAATGAGTTAGAGAATTCTCAGCTTCTCTTTAGCTCCTTCTGTGAAAGCAGCCCTAAAGCAGGGTGGATTTGGGTGTGAAGGATGCTGAGGCAGGGCTTCCTGAGACAGAATGCCAGTGAAGCAGGGAGTTCTGGAGGAGGCAGAGGACAGTCCCACCAGGTCAAGCCAAAGCCACCTTTGCCTAGTAGGAGTTAGAAGTGGCGCTGATGATGATGGCCATGAATATGTCAGGCGTGTAGGATACCTGCTCCTAACAAGCTCCCAGCTTCTAAGAGAAGTTTTACTCATTTTTCTTCCCCTTGTGTGCTCAGGGGGAAAAGAGACATTTTGTAAGTTCTTGCACAGTCTTACTTATTTACAAAGAAATAGTGGGGCCATATCAATTTTTCATGGAAACAAGACAGGAAGGCTTTGAATTTTGCATAGTGTTCGGGCTAAAAGAGCAACAACATGATGCATTTTAATACTTGCGTTTTGAGTTTCTTCTAACGGAAAATATCAAGTATGCGAGTTAAAAGAGAGCCAGGGCTACTTCTGAAGCTTGAAAAATAGATAAAAGGCAAGATTTTAAAACATTTCATTAAAAATGAACCCAGAAGTTTTTTGAAGCTCAACATTTTGTTCTGCAAGCTCAGCAATATTCATTAACCTCCCACTGAAGAGTGCTGAGCAGCTGGATCCAATTGCTGAAAAGATAATCACAAAATTAGATTAATAGTCTTCAAGTGGAACAGTTGAGCATCAGTTGTGGCAAGCTCTTTTGTATGTAGCATGTCGTTAGCAATTTTCCATGTGAAGATGGTTACTGCAGTCCCAAGAGGAATAAGACCGTATCTCAGTGATACAGATATCAGTTCTCCTGGACTGTGAACATAGCAAGGCACAGATAAACAGGATTGCTGCTGCCTCCTTTTTCTCTTTCTTTCCTAACTCCCTATTCTAAGCACATCACCTCCATATATGCATATTGGCTGCCAGGAAATCACTGCCCTTTCAATATCAAAGACAGCACATTTCTGACATACCAATCAGTGCAAAAAGGCTCCTGCTGGCCCAAGTGAAGATTAACTGCCTTTTTGTGGTGCTTTATTGTAATACAGAGAGGTAAAAGTAAAGGATGGCTTGTCCCTCCTAAGGCACAGCCACAAATAAAGTAACATTCAATACTGGCTGCACTCTGACTGAATTAACTGATAAAACTCCACTGAGTTCAGCAGTAGCTGAACTGGACCAGGGCTGAGCACTTGTGAATCCCACATTATCCTTTGCCCACTCTCATTTTCACTTGCTTCAAGCAAATCTCACAAGAAGAGCTGCAGATTTTCTCATGGTCTCAAGTCAGTTCCAGCCACCTCGGTGGAAACCCAAAACCCCCTCTTGTTCTGGATCCCACAGCACATCCTTATAACAAGCAACTCCTGCAGGGATATGTGTATCAATCCACAGCCCAAAAGCACTGCTTCTCTTCACATCCCTATCATCATTCTGAGCAAGTGTAAGACAGGTGTGTCATGCTCATAGCCTTTCCTTGGCAGTCCCTGAATACTGCATCCACACTATAAAGTGCCTTTTTTTTTTACCTAAAAGCAGAGGCTACATTCAAAGGAAGCCAGTACTGTTCTGAATGCAGATGTAGGGCCCGGATCAGTAATTTCCCTGCTCTGATCACATTCTAGAAGCTTTCCTCAGGTATGGGACAAGCCAACAAAACTGTAAATGTAAGGCAGGAATTAAAGCACGTTCATTTTTGCACAGGGGAGCATTCTTAGGATGTATGATTTGCACATCCTTCAGCAGCCTGGTTGACCTTAGCTTTGCTTCTTAGCTTGCTCACTCTCCAACCTGTAAGTTTATTCCCATGTATGCAAATAGATGCAGAATAGGCTGGCAAACCTTAGGGATTGGATTTTCCTGACTAGGTGACCAGAGGCAGCTTGCTGTTGTTTGCAGTGTGGTGCACAGGCAGTTTACCAGCGCTCTTTTAAAAGGAAGAAGTCTAGCATCACCAGATCTCACTCATTTTTCTCTGTTCTGCAGTTAGCAAAATGATACACTGGTTCTTGCCCACCTACGTTGTTGTTCCCAGCATAAACATATACACTTCTATGAGGTTTTAGGGTTAAACTGCTGCATTACACCTTTAGGTGACATCCTGTTGATGTCTTGGCTGGCAGATGCTCTGAGGTCTTCACTAAATGACAGCTGTGAGTATGCACTGGGTCTGATACAGGATACCCCAGAGCTGCCTCTTCCAAACCTGGCAGTGTAAGTGCGTGTCAGTCCTCAGGCCAGGGCTTTGAAATGACCCTGGCCCTGTCCACCCCCTGTGCACACACGCACAGGCACATTCTCCCAGTTCAGTGGCCATGGTTTAAGCACATGCCTGAAGTTAAATAGCTGCTTCAAGGCTTCCTACCCCAAGTGGGAATGGGCCTAGGGTCAGCTTGAGTGTTCCTCTGAATCAGGCTTGAGAGAATTCACTTTCTGGTGTGTCCCCCACTGCTCCCATGCCAGAAGACCCCTCATTTTAAGGGAAACGTGGCAGCAGAATAAGCTGTGCTGACTTATGACAGTGCTGGAAGGCAGCCAGGTCTTTGAAAGTGTTCAGTCTTTTTCTTTGCAGCTTGAAAGGAGTTTTTGAACAAAGTGACAGAGCTAGGTAAAGAGGCAGAAGGGTTGTTTGTTTTCCTTTTTACTCAAACTTTTAGTACACGCTTAAAATGTGACACTCTTGTCTGGTATTTTTAGTTTAGACAGAACGTGGTTGTTTCTTGGGTTGAAAAATTGAATTCCAGAAAGAAATAATGCTTCTGGCAAAGCGCACTGCATTCCAGGGCATGATTTCATCTGGTAACTAGTCCGAGAGAGTCAATATTGGACAATACAACCACGAGTGCATGTATTTCTCATTAATTTTCATCAAAACTTGCCAGAAAATTCAAGTTTAGGTGCCAGAACTCATTCTTCCTTTCCATATATTTTGTAGTGTCATCATTCACTAACCTCAAAAGTCTCTAAGGAAAAGAAAAAGCTATCATGCGATGTGCTCATCTCCTTTCATTGCCAGCTGCAGAGTTACAGAAGGAGGTGGATAGAAGACCTTTAGCAAACAAATGGGAAGTTCTTCAGGAAAGTAGGTTTGTGAGTCCCTTTTGCAGGAGCAATATTTTGTGGTGCATGAGAAAACATGATTCTAAATGAGGTCATGAAGCGCAAGGCAGCTTTGACCGTCTCTCTGCTGGAGCTCAGAACAGAGCCTCACTGGTATCTGATCTAAGGTTTATATACGCTTAGCCCAATTCCCTCAGAATGTCTTTTGAGAATCCTGGGGACATTCTCGCTCTACTGTTATGATGTATGTTGCCTGCTTCTGCTCCACCGCGTTCCCCAGTAGTGGACTCTAAATGTGCAGACTTTGGGGCTTGCTAATTCTCTCACGGTGCATGGAAGAATGGGAACTCTCAGTGCTGCTTCTACCTGCACGAGTCCTGGATTTGAGATAAGAGATGCATAACATGCCCATAATTTATCAGAGATGGAAGAATGCGGTTGCAGATCCTGGAGCAAGTCATTAAAATAGACCCCTGCTCCCGAATTCTCCTGGTAGTTTTGTCCTATACCCCTAAAAATGATGTAATTATATCTTTCTGCAGGGACCAGTTAGCGATCAAACTGCCAAAAACAGTTGACCCACAAGGGACTTGTTCAAATTCCACCTGAGCAGTCTGTCTCTTTGTCAGTTATCATCCCTCAGCATGTTCTCAGGACACATCCCGAACTTGGCTTTGTCGCCTCAGCGGGTCAGTCTTTTTCCTGCCTTTTGGTTATCTCTGGAAATTGGAAAGTCAAACTGTCCTATCCCAGAGATTCTCAGAACAGATCCCAAGGTTTCTTTTGCAGTGCTGTCAGCTGGGTGGCAAGCTCTTCCTGCTGAATGTCAAAGCACTTTCCTTGGTGAGACAGACAGCATCTCCCATCTCCTTTAGACATGTGCCAGTCTGTGCAATCTGGTCCGTGCAGCAAACTCTTGACCTGTGTTAAACACCAGGTACTACATAGGGCAACCAGTTCAGGTGTCACATTTGGAAGAGTCATACTCCTGACAGAGCTGATATTTCTCTTTCCCGCTCTCCAAAGAGATTTCTTCTTGTACGGTACCCCGTGCCAGAGTCTACATCTATGGGTATTGCAGTTATTTCAGCAAAGGTAGACCTGGTGACCCAGAAGCCTCTCTTCCCACTCTGAAACCTCAGCAACAGAGAATTCTAATTCTGAGGAAACTTCTCCTGCGTTTTTTATGGCAAGAAGCAGCAGCCCTAGGACTGTAGGTTGAGGCTGGTCTTATGCTCTGGTGGTGACTCTTCCAGCATTTGCAGCTGAACTGACTGAAGAACCAGCTCAGAGAAACTGTTGCTGCAAGTTACAGCTCAGCTTTAAAAGCAGTCCTTATCCTGCCAGCATGTTTCTTTTGTCTGCTTTCTTATTTGTGAAAACAAACAAACAAACCCAGCTGTGAGGGCTCCATAAAACAAAATTACATTCACAGGCATTTTACACATGGGGGGATAGGAGATAAATACATATGTGTTTGTTTAAATTGCTCACTACAGAGTTCACCTGTAAGAAGTAGTGCTTATATTGCTATGTATTGTACACAGAGGGGGGTTATGTTGGATTTCAATAAACTGAGTTGGAAGTGTTGAAATACGCACCAGAATCAGGAACTCGTATGTGTGTTTATAGCAGTATTGCTAATTGGAGGATTTATAAATAGTACGTTGTAGTGGTTTCCCTTGTATCTCAGCTGCTGAAATGATATCTTCACTTTGACTCCTCCATAGCGAGGAAGGAACAGTTTTAAAACTCAGGACTTACTATTTGATAAAAGCTATGACTGTGCGCATGCACGGCTGTAGGTGGAAGGTCCAAACTCATTCCTTTTTTCCCCTGTTTGGCCTGGCACTATTGTACACAGGTGTGCAAAGAGAAGACAGTGGGAGAATCTAATCTGCCTAAATTCTCATTGGAATCTATACGACAGAGTTAACATCAAGAGCAAAATCCAGTCACTGCTCACGCAGCACTCTCCCCAGGGGTGTGCAGTAGGCCCATTATCCAGCTGATCAGATTTTATCTATTCCCTGCTCAGTAAAATTAAGAGGTTTTGAGAGCTAAGTGACAAAGCTCTTTACTACCAAATCTATTATCAGCAGCATTGCTGTCATCGCCTGTAGTGCCAGCTCAGCTTTGTAGGCAGCCCTCTTCGAGGCCAACAGGCAGCAGAGGCAGGGGTAGCAGGGCAGGCAGCTTCGGGGGGGATGCTCTTCTGCTTCTGCTCCTCTCTCCTCCAGCTGCGTACCTTGCTCTGTCTTTGGTAGGTTTCACTCCTCTAACTAGGATTTCAGAGGTGGGGACATAGAAGGCAGATAATCCATTTGTGAAGCATGGAGCTGCGAGTGTTGAAGAAAGACTCCCTAAAGGGATAGAAGGAAAGAAAACAGTTTCAGCATCCAGTAATAGCCACGTGCCATCCTGCAGATCCAGGCAATTTGAATAGTGTTAAAAAAATACCAGCCCCCCTTCCCGCCATTTTCTCCCTGACATTTCCATATAGCAACAGAAGACTAAGTTACATCAAATGAAGTGATTGTTTTGATTTATATGGCACCCTGGATGGACTAGGTACTTTACAAGACATGTAGCACTATTCCAGCTTCCAACTGCTTACAGCCCAATGAGACACATGAGATGTGACAAGCTCTGCTAGCCCGAAGGATGGGCTGCAGAGATGTTCCAGGTGGGGAAAGAGGCAGCGCTGGAAAGCAGTTCAGTGCTGTCAGGGATTCCTGTCTGCCAGAAAGGAATCCCTTGAGTGGTGGCTCATGGCAACTGTCTGCAGCAGCCTTAGCCTGCAGGTGGGAAAAATCAAAGTAGGTGAAAGCCAGCTCCTTTTTCTCTCACTTGGTTTGGATGCGGTTTGGCCTGACTCTCACTGAGGATGCTGAACCCAGAACAGAACATTGCGTGGCTTTCAACCCCCTCTTGGTTTTTTTCCAAGTACAGTTTCTTACTCTGCTCCACATGAGCAAAGCCACATCAATCACACCATGCTGGCTCCAGCCCCATTCCTGTCAGTGCTTTCCTACCTGTTTGTTTTAGCTTTTCTTGAAACTCTATTGTACGGCAGGTCAGGTGAAGGCAGCTTTTGTCAGAGTCCTTATAATCAAAGGTCAGACATTGCAGTGGGTTAGGTTGTGCTTTGATCTTTCCTGTACTAGTGCTACCTTTGGCCTGAAACCTGCAGTTTCCTTCAAGACAATACTTTTCTTTCTGTTACTGTGTCTCAGAACAGAAAGGGGTTTGTAGAATCAGGGTTTGCTATTTGTAAGTTGGTTCGACATCCATTTAGCTTGTGTAATGATGGGCTCTACTGAGACACTGAAATTAGGTGAGATCTCAAGTGAGCAGCCCATCACCTCTCAGGAAGGTGCCAAAGCACATGCAAAAGACCCACGGAACTCAATGAGCATGAGGAGCAGGCTCTAATGTGAGCATAAGGAACAAGCTCTAACGTAAGCATGAGCCCTGTCTGCTTTGTATCCCTGGTTGTACTTCTTTTTTCCCCATTTATTTGCCATCATTCTGAAACTGATGTGGAAGGTAATGATTAAATCCTGTCAGAAAGCGCACAGAAGAGGAGGAAAGGCCTCTCTAATTGTGTTTTGACATTTTTTGACATCGGCAATTCTTTTGAAGGAAAGAGAAAAAAAGAAACAAAACAAAACCTGTTCAATCAAGATTTTCTGCTTTTTGTTCTCTTTGGCTAAGGAAGCTCAGGTGGCAGGGAAGCCGGTGCTGCAGCACCGCAGCCTGCCTCCCAAGCAGGAGTTTTCATGTACTCCACTTCCATCTAAAGGCAGGTCTACAGGAATTTGCACTCCTGTAAAGTGAGTGTTTTCTTTGTAAGTGATACAGCACTTGAGCTTTCACAGGACATCAGTGCTTCGCACTATCTCAATGACTTCAGGGACATGGTACTAAGATTTGCTCAGTACATGGGTCTGTCTAAACGCAGTGGGATGCCAGCTCCGTGCCCGGGTTTTGTATCACTAGGTAAATAACTTAGCAAATGGAACAGCACGTCTGTGTTTTGTCAGATTAAAACCCTGGCTGAAAGAGACTATTGTATCGGCTCTTGAGGGGAGCTATAGCAAAACTGATATGGTATCTTCAGCATGGAAAGCTTTCCACAGAGTTATTTCTCTTATTAGCATTTAGATTGATTTCAAAGATATTTTCTAAATACCAAACCCACATGTAACAATAAGATTCCTAATTGATGACAGAATTACCTGTTAGTGTGTAGTCTTCCATGCTCTGAAAGCATTCCCCCAGAGTTTAACAGTGACTTCCCACAGAAGGCCTAAAGCAGGTCTAACACCTAAAGCAGGATTAATTTGTAAATCCCACTTTGCTTTGTTTCTTTTTTAATTTTGAAAGGAAAATGGAGCATTTCCAACCTTCTCTTACATTTACTTACCAAACCTGAGGACTGAGATGTGTATTCCTGCCCTGTGACAAAGGAAATCTTGTTTTGCTTGTATGAGACACTGCAGAAAGTAACAGAAATGATTAAATCCCAAATCTTTTGTGGGGAATACAGTTTGTTCTCCCTCCTGCTGCCCTGCTGGAGTTGGTGGTCCAATACAGGTGCCTTTAGGGAAGGATCCAAAGCCCCAATCTCTTCTCCCTGCGTATCAGTGGATAACTCTAAGCCTGGTACAGGGAAGCATTACAGAAGCCTCTGAGTCAGTCACAGGGACATCTTAGTAGGTACCACCTCAAAGCAGGTTCTCCTCACCCCCCTCCAGCATGCCTGAAGGTACTCAGCACAGATTCCTATAGCTGTGAATGGTATGTTTTTCTGCTGCTTAGTAAGCTTTAATACTGCTTCTTTCTTGGGTTTGGCACATAAATGAGCTTCCAGGTTTTTTTCTTTTTTAATGAATTCCATTAAAAGGTCTGAATTGCCAAATGACAAATAAAACCTGAAGTCTCCTGAGAGACCTAGGGTTTTCCCTAGGATTAGCCCCAGCTAGAAAGGCCATTACTGTTCGAATGTTTCCTAAGTAAATTCTAGATACTTTTAAAACGTTGACTGGGAGTTAAGCATACAGGTTGTTTTGAAGGGCCTTTCTGTTTAGTTGTCACAGAAGTCAGCTGAAAGCAATGAGTGACCGACTTTGAGCAGAATGAAGACTTGTGGGATTTCCCACAAGTGGGATCTGAAAGAAATCTGAACTCCTCTTCACCTGGTATTTGTGGGATGTGGTTTTGGAAGGGACTCATGAAATGATGTATGTACAGACAGCACAGCTCCTGGCACTTCTGCATGCAGACAACATGTTGGAGTAAAGCAGCTTTTCAAAGGAGAGCAAGAATTAAAAAGAACCATTTTTGCTAATAAGCTGTGAGTAGTTTTCTGAACTCAAGGAACTACGATCACAGCCTGTTTCCCCCCGTGTCTACATCAAGGCACCCCAGTCCTGCCAGTCAAAGTGAATGAGGCTATTTTCCACATTAACTTGCTAGTGAAACAAATCATGTGAATGAAGTTATTCAACCGCATGGCTGTTTCCAGAGCACCGTCTGCACCACGTGTATGTTTGAGTTTCCAAATGTCCACAGATTCAAGCGTCCAAAAATTGATGTGCATGATTGATTTTAAGTGGCTTGGGTTTGTCCCCTGAAGGTATTCCCACAGCGTTAAGAGTCCACATTTGCAAAATGGGCTTAATACATAACATGACGTGAGTTCTTAATAATTTTGCAGCTCCTTAAAAACACCAGCATGAATGCAGGTGAGACCCTCTCAAGTCATTGTTTTGCTCTGATTAAGGCAGAAGTTTAAAGCTGTATCCTACTTTGCTGTCATGAAATGTAGTGACAGCTCTGCACTCCCTGGAAAACTTCCTTCTGAAGTTTGAATGTCTTTGTTGTTTTGTTTTTGGAAGTTGCTCTGCTGGTGTTGTTTTGTAGAGGTAGTCTTTTCATTTCTGTTATGCGCAGGGGTTCGTACATCCCTGGTGCTTTGCTGGGGATCCACCAGCATGTGAGGAGCTCGCTTCAGCAATATGTAGCTTTCTTCTTGTTGAATTCAAACTAACAGTACTTCAGAGCATTGATGGTGGAGGGATATTCCAGGAAAAGCGGCTGGGGCAGGCTTCTTGTATGGTAAATGAGCAGGCAGTTTCTCTTGCTTTGCTCTCCCGTTCAGATCTTAAGAACAATTTGCCGTTTGTAAGATTCCAGGGATTATTGAACTCGGACAAAACTCACTTGTTCAGCTGGCGTGCCAGGGCACATCTAAGTGCTTTCATCCTGCAGGCACATTCCTGAGCATTCTTCTCTCCCTGCCCAAAGCTAACAGCCAGGATCCATCCCGCTGTAATTTCCAAGACTGCTCTTTCATTCTTCCAGCTCCAGCCCTGAATGAGATGTCGCATGGAGCAATCCAGCCTTTGTAAGCTGGCATCCAGAAGCTTAGGAAGCAGTTCAGTTCTGCTTGCGTGCATCTCTTCACAAAATCAGGGACTGCAAAAGGCGTGATTCAGAGCTGTATTAGCAGGCAGATGTAGGAACTTTAAAGAAAGGCATTCTACAGATTGATTACAGCAGTGCTATTGCCATCAGTGGTGTGTAAAGTGTCAACTGCAGCTGTGTTGAATTATTCATTATTTCATAAATACAGTGAGGTTTACAAGGCAAGGTTTTAAAGATCCATTTAAAAAGTGAAATGAAAGCCCCTGTAATTAAAAATCATTATTAAACTTCAGTTATTTAACTTCATTTCAACTTTTCCCTATGTGATGGTTATTAAAGTTATTGTATTCATTGATTTTTCTACTCTCTTCCCTTTCTCTGCCAGCTAATGAGAAAAAAGTGGGTTTGAATTAAGCAAATAATCTTGCTCTCCCTAGACAGTTGTTCTGTGCTCTCATGTTGACCCCTGGAAAGAGATTTACTGGGTGATGCTTTTATTTTTGCTGATAGGAGACACTGCACCCATCAGTAGAGGGTAAAAGAAAATAAATTAAAAGGAAATCTGAGTTTTGATGTGCTTCCATCTTAAACCCTTAAAACCCTCTTTAGGTTTGGAATGACTGGCATCTGCTCTAGGCTCAGCAGGGAACGAAGTGCAGCAGACAGAGAGCAGTGCTTTCTTGTTTAAGAGCAAGTGTTGAAGACAGAGTCCAATTCCATGCAAACAATGTTATCTTCAGTTCATCTCTAGTAACAGAACATATTTCCATCAGTACTGTGCCACTCAAAAAAACCCTTGAAGGTGCCTTTGACACCTCAGCCATCTTTATGAGCATCCTAAATCCTTCTGAGATCAAGCCTGTGGTATAAATGTCTGCACTGGCTTGTGTGGCAGGACCAGAGTAACACAGTGATGATGCTTAAAACAGCCTGAACTGAACTCTATCATGGCGAGCATCACTCACTTCCTGCCTCTCAGCTACTCATCTACAGCTCCTAGGGGAGGATCCACACCAGCAGCAAGGATGCTGTGAGAGCAGCATGTCTGTCCCGAGGGCTCCCAGCTCCCCAGTCTCTTCTGGCCTCTTCCAGCCATCATCACAAGGGTAGCAGCAGCCAGAGGAAGCTGTATGTGATGTGGACACAGCAGCAGGAGTGGTGACAGCATCAGGTCTCAGCTGCCACTGTGCCTTATTCTTTCCTCCTTCCTGAGCCCCTCACCACAGCCCAGCTGCACCTTCCCTGCTTAGCACATGGCATGAGAACCAACGAGCACCCAGAGCCTGACCCAAGCCAGGGCTGGGGCTATGGGCTTTACTGCTGCTGAGATAGCTGTAAGACACCAACCTCCTATGTATCATTAATTATGGCTTTCTTACACTTCAGTTTTCCTGCCCACTTTTTGGAATTACTAGTCTTTGCCAGTTTCTCAAGGGCAATAGAGGGCTGTATTCACTGGTACTTGTGAGGTTCCTTTTGACCCTGCAGTAAAAGGTATTCTAAAGTGCCAAGAAATTGTCATGTATGTTGTTACCTTTATAAACAAATATGTTCACACACCTCACCTAGCATTTGGCACAGGAATAAAGACTAGTAATTCCATTTTGTCTTTCTAATTCATCTTCCAGTAGAGCACTGTTGCCCTCAATTGAAACCCAAACTGGTAAGACACAAAGCGTGTATTCACCTAGAAAAGTGTATCTTTATCTGGAATTAGTTGTGCAGGACTCTTTTCTTTTGCTGATTGTATAGTGCAGCCTTAATATTGCACCTCCAGGCACCAGAGTATCTTAGAAATACAGAGAGTCAATTTCCTTGGTTTCTGCAGTGTTCCAGTCCCCTACAGCAGAAGGACGTGTGCTTTATAGTTCATTCCAGCTGTCTTCATGGAGAAATTGAGCTAGAGGGCCTTGTTGAGACAGAGGAAAAGATAAATAATCATGTGGACGTAGTTCTTGCAAAACTCCCTGTTGCTTTCAGAGGACCCTCTGAACCAGACCCTTTGGGTTCTCCAGCCTTACCAAGCTCCCTTCCACCTACCACGTTCTTTTTGGAACAACTTTCCTCCATTCTCGCTGCTTTCCTTATAGAAAATTGAATTCACTAAGTGAATTCAGTACAGTGATAAGTACCGAGGCAATAAGAGACAGCCTGTAAAGGTTCTGGGGTGAAAGTCAGAGACAGTTCATGTTCCCACTTACTTTTGTGAGCATATGAATCCAGTGAAATGCACTTCTCATTACATGTGCCCTTGGTATTTTCTCATTCATCTTTGCTGAGTAGTTATTGAGGAGTGAGATCATAACTGGAATGTATTTAGAGCTGTGGGCCCTCCACCCTGTTGGGTCCTTCAGCAGGATGACTTTATCCAAGATTTCATTTCCTCCCTGTCTTTTTTGCATAAGCAGAAGAAAAGGTGGATGTAAGAATACGCTGGCGAAATGCTTTGGCAGGAGGCCCTTAGTTTTGTCATAATCTCACAATGAGTGAGAGTGAGCGTCATAGCTGAAACTTGTCTGCTGCCTGTCCCCACACGTGTTTCATGACTAGAGGGCCAGTTTCTCAGCACGCAGCTCAGGCCTGGGGGAGGAGAGGAATTTCACAGCTCATTGTTATCACAGAGCATTTCTGCCCTGTGAACTGGAGCCAGAGCAGAGATGCCCAGGCAGCAGCGTGTTGCCATTGGTAAGGCTAATTGAGCTTGGAGGCAGCACTGAGCAGTCACAGCCCTGACCTAGCTGGACCAGGTGTGTAGTTAACGTATTCCTGCAAGGTTGTGATGAACACAGGGGGTGCATATCTTCCTCTATCCACCACCACAGACACGTTTGCTGTACAACCCCAGCACATTAAAGTTGCTTTCTGTATCTGTCTGTGGTCTTTTTTTCTTACATTATAATCTTAATTTCTCTGGAAGAACATCTCTTTATGTGTGTGCCATTTAGGGTCAAGCATTGCAGATATGACACCATTTTGTAAGAGGTTTTCACATAAAAGCAAGATTGATTTTGCCACTCTTGAAAAAGGTTCCTCGTAGTGTTTTAAAGAAAAAAACAGGGTTGTAATTTTATCATCAGTGAAAACAGAAAGCATTGTAAAAGCAGTTAGAACATTCCATGGCACATTCATGACACCTGTATGCAGGCATGGGGGGACACAGATGACATGAGACAGGATCATAGAATCATAGAATAGTTAGGGTTGGAAAGGACCTCAAGATCATCCAGCTCCAACCCCCCTGCCATGGGCAGGGACACCTCCCACTAAATCATGTGAGCCAAGGCTATGTCCAACCTGGCCTTAAACACTGCCAGTGATGAAGCATTCACACTTTCCTGGGCAACCCATTCCAGGGCCTCGCCACCCTTACAGTAAAGAATTTCTTCCTCAGATCCAGTCTAAACTTCCCCTGTTTAAGTTTGAACCCGTTACCCCTTGTCCTCTCACTACAGTCCCTCATGAAGAGTCCCTTCCCATCATCCCTGTAGGCCCCCTACAGATACTGGAAGGCTGCTATGAGGTCTCCACGCAGCCTTCTCTTCTCCAGGCTGAACAGCCCCAACTTTCTCATCCTATCTTCATACGGGAGGTGCTCCAGTCCCCTGATCATCCTCGTGGCCTCCTCTGCACTTGTTCTAACAGTTCCATGTCCTTTTGATGTTGAGGACACCAGAACTGCACACAATACTCCAAGTGAGGTCTCGCAAGAGCAGAGCAGAGGAGCAGGATCACCTCCCTCAACCTGCTGGTCACGCTCCTTTTGATGCAGCCCAGGATACGGTTGGCTTTCTGGGCTGCAAGCACACACTGCTGGCTCATGTTCATTTTCTCATTGACCAACACCCCCAAGTCTTTCTCCTTGGGCTGCTCTGAATCTCTTCTCTGCCCAACCTGGAGCTGTGCCTGGGATTGCTCCAACCCAGCTGTAGAATTTCCCATTTGCTTGGGTTTTTTCCTTTAGTCACAGACACTTATGTCCAACCTTTTACCATAGCGTTGGAGCACTAATGAAGAGACAATTACAGGACTTGAGCCTCTTGCCTGCTTCCTTCAGTAGCAGTAGAAATCTTTCATTTTCTCTGATAAATCCCGCAGGATTTCTGACTTTAGAACAGTCTTTGTTTCTTCCCTTGCAAGTAATTATTCCCCTCCCCTTTTTACCCCTTCACTGCCCCAAACTTCTGTTGTTTTATGGATTTTTGGTTTAGCTTTAATAGGTCTCCAAAGCATTTTCCTTGGTCAAGTGCCGGAAGTATACTGCTGATACAGAGAAAAGGGACTAGGTATTAAAACTGTGCCTGAGGCTTTGAGATAACGTGGCAAATACAATGGGCTGGGTTGGTACTACTGAGAACTGGAGCTTTGCCAAGGAGTTAACACTGTTAAGTGTGTGCAGACAGATGTATTGATACCTTTTCTCTGTATCTGCATCCATTACTTTACTTACTGTTCAAAAGTGGAATGGTATGTGTCTGTGTTAAATTTCATAGTACATAAAAGATACTCCTCTTACTCCTTTGAAGACAGCAAATCAGTGCCACGAAGGAATGCTGGTGAAAAATGATTTGCATAAATCTTTGAAATCTTTATCCACTGACAAAAGCACTTTGTGTCACTATTTAATTTGCTCCGTTGTTTTTACTTTATCATTTGCTTGGAGAAATCAAACTGAATTGAATTCTTTTTTCCCCCTGTTTAGCTGGCATGCTCAGAGTGAAATACAAATCTAACTGTGGTTTTTCCCTCTCTCTTTCTCTTTTCCTTTTCTCGTTTGACATGGCTTTGATATCCCTGTGTGATCCTCTCACCTTCATTACTTTAAAGGTAAGATTATTATTACCTCAGTCAGTATTTCACATGTATCAGAGGTATGGAAATGCAACTTGAAAGTCATCTGGGGAAGAGGTTAGTAAGGAGGCAAAATGATTTGTGGCCATTTGGAGTGCAACAAGTCCTGTTAAGTACATTTTGTATTTTCACTAACCACTGGCTGCAAGTAGGGATGCTCTCAGTAAAGGAGGCTTGGGTTTTCCTGGGCAGCCCCCTGACAATGTGGTGCCACTGGGCCATGCTGGGCTTTGTTTCCCTCCCACTGTTTCCCAACTCTGCCAGCGCTTCCCTGAATGCACAGCAAGCAAAAGATTAGAAGGAGCATTGGAGCAGCCTTGGAGCAGTAAATCTGCCCAGGACTGCAAGGAGCAAGACAAGGTCACTTGATGTTTGCCATCACACAGAGGTTCCAGGGAATGGCTGTCGAGAAGCTCAGTAATTTAAAGATACATATATATTGGCTTGTTTAAATTACAGTAGAGAGAGGGGATGCCAATCAAGATCAGAATACATACTGACAGGTATACAAAGACAGGCAGGGACATTGTTTATCCCCTGAAAGCTTGCAGTGTTTCCTTTCTATTGCTGTATTACAAGTATATCTTTGGTTTGCACTGCCACTCTCGTGAGTCTGCCGAGTGTGAGGTAAAACAGCTCCAAACCGTTCCTTCCCAGGGTTTGCTGCCTTTTTGTGCCTTTTGGTACCTTCTGTTCCCCAGGAAGCAGGACACTTAGGGAAGAGAACCTTCAGCAGGGGGAATTCAGAAATGTGTAGATGATGGGAGGGAATTTCCAAGCACAGAAACTAAAATAGGGAATTTCATTTTAATGAGCACTTTTACATGTAACTAGCAAGTGGCAAATAATGAAGTCCTGATGCTTCCCAGCTTGCACGGAGACAGCCCTGGTCTCTGACAGATCTGGAAGATGCCGTTATGTTTCCAGACTTTATACTTTTCCCCCCTCTCAGAGGTCCAGAAGTACACGCTGTAGTGTCTGGGTCATCTCCGCAGCCCTGCAAAGGCCTGGCTGTGCTCCAGAGAGTGACTGACAGAGAGAGTTGGACCCAGTAAGCCTTGAGCCTTTCTCAACAATGGTAGGTTGCCTCCATTTACATAGTGGCAGTGGAGTCACAGAAGACTCAATGAATTTAATTAGTAGGAATGGAAAAATGTGTGTACTCATTATGTAAAACATGTAAATTTAACCCTTGAAATGGAATTGTCAATGGCTCACCACTGTGGCTGGATGCCAGCGCCAGAGGCAAAATTACAGGAACGGCAAGTGTGTCACAAGGAATTACATCAACTGCGTTAAGGTTGCTGGGTTTTGTTGAGGAGGTGGTTGTTCATGCCCATTATGGACCAAAAACTTGTCAGGAATATTGGGTTTTCTCCAGTAAAAATGGGCTTTGAAGCGGGATATGAATCTGTGAAGTTAATTGATAGAAGACCAGAAAAACATGGAAGGAAGGAATCATGGAAGGAAGGAATCATGTACTGGATCTTTACCAAAGCTTGTGCGTGGAGTAAAAAGGCCACGATAAACATTACACAATGTGTGGCCACCATAGGAATACTTAAGGTTCTGATGGGTGTTGCAGTGCCAGAAAATGGCTGTGAGGAAAGTTTTACCTACCCGATCACTGCAAATGTTAATTCACAGACCCTCAGGCAAGTTACATGAGGCTGGATTATCACTGTGGGATGCCCTGGGGTCTCACTTGGCCTCACTGTAGAGGTTAGGGAACAAAAGAGTTTCCTGGTGAGCTTTAGACTATTGCTTTCCATAAGAAGGGAAGGGACTTAACCCTCTGGCTGTTGTTGACACTTCTGGATCCCATCCAGGAGCGGGTGTGTATAGTTGCAGCTCTTAGGACAGTGCAAAAAAAGGAATTTTTAAGGGTGTTTTTGAGTTACTGCCACTGTTGAAAAGCAAAAAGAAAGGTCTCTTAACGACTCTGAATATTACACCTGCCATGTGGTAAATGAACCCTAAAGCCTCTAATTTTTCCATCCTATCCCAGTCGTTGAAACAGCACTGTGCTATAGTCTGCATAAGGCTGGGAGCCTTCTGAGGGGCCCAGGAGTCCGATGGGGTGGCATGTGTCTGCTCCAGCTTTGCTTTCCAGTTCTGCAGACCTCTGTCTGACAGCACAGCAGATACTAACCGAGGCTGGCAGGGCTGGGAGCGGCTGTCAAAGGGCTAATATACTGAATGGTGGTTGAAAGAGAAAGGAGCGCGCTGCGGCACTGGAAGGCAGAGGCGTCTGGGAAACGTGGCCACCACCAATGGAGAATGGGGCCTGGCACTGTGATTTTTTTCCCGCCCTTGAGTGTGGCCTCAGTGAATTTTGCTGCAGATTTCTTATTTTTCATTATTGATATAAGAACTGCTGCTCTTCGGTTTCCTCATGCTCTCTGGGGATCATTTAGTGTGTAACATAGCTCTGCTCCAAGGCTCTTGCTTACCCTGCAGTTCTCTCCACAAACATGCTGGTAGCATGCTGCTTCCAGAAAGGGCTCTGTGCTCCCAGATAACAGTCCTTCCTGACCCCATTTCCACATGTCACCATCCAGGGATTTCCTGTGTGTGCTCCAGCAAAATTCATCAAAATGCTTTCCAGAAGCAGGCAGTGAGTGTAGATGTGAAGCCTGGCAGGTCCGAGGCAGAGCCTGACTCCCACCATTGGTAAAGCGCACTTCAGCCAGCACTGAAGCTTCACAGTGCAGATCTAACAGGCTGAAACAAAAGTGTTGAGAGCATTGGAAGGGTAATTGGTTTTATTCAGAGAAAACCGGCAGCCTGAATTGTCTGTTCCTGCCTAACCATCAGTACTCCCAGCTACCTGCCCATTTGATCTGGCAGCTCAAGGTGAGCAGGTTCTTAGCCAGGAATGACACGAGTAAGGTTTTTTTGTCTTGTGATTGCAGCTTTATGGTCCCAGTTTTGCACTCTGAAAGCCTGAGGCAGTTATTAGGCAAGGATGTTTAACTAGATCAGAGTCCAAGATTATTCCAGTCTGGGGTCACATTGTCAAGTGCTGGTGTTTGCAACAGTAGTTTGAAGGCTTTAACCTCTTAATATCTCCAGTCACCTAGGAAGTGAGTTGGACTTGCTGTGAGAAAATGCCTGCAGTGGCAGAACTGTGTGTGAGTTTAGAGCTGTGATTTACACCATCCCTCAGAAGGAGTGGGGAAGGTCAAGAAGAGTTTAACTAAGGAGTATAGAGAAACAGTTATGAGAAGAGTCTGAGCACATTTTTAATAGCTAAAAAGAGTTACACTCCTCTTCCCAAGCCTGTCCCAGTGCTTCAGCAGAATCACAAAGGCCGCATAGGCTCTGTCCAATTGCCATCCTCTGCTGTGCATTCTGCAACCTGCATCACCCAGATACTTCCTGCTGGAATTTTATGATGTTGCTTCTCATGGTTTATCATTGCTGCCAATAGCAGCAACGCAGAGCAGTGAAACGCATGGCCCCTTCCTCCGTTAACCCTGGCACAGCGGGTGCCTGTGGGAGGTAGGCAGATTCTGTCCATAAACCAAGCAAGGCTTTTCCATAGCAGTAGGTTTGCTCTGAGGTGGGAGGATTTAGGGCAGCAGGATGTCGTTCTGAGGCCAAAGAGCCTGCCTCAGCCAAGATGACACATTTGAAAGTGAATCTCAAACGGTGTGAAAAGTACCAGAACTGACAGCAGTGGAGATCAGGGACAAGCAAAATCATTTAATCAACCTGAGCACTGTACGTCTGACAGTTGTCATCTTCTTGAATATTACTGGACTTGTGCTTAACGTAGGAATGAAAAAATAGCCATAAAGAAACACGTGTTTGGGAAAGAAAGGTGAAAATCTCTCAGGACAGTGAGGACAGAGCACATAGAGGAGAAGGAAGGGGACTTGTGCTGTGTCACAGCACTGTCAAAGCAGTCCACACCTTTGGAGGGAGAGCAGGCACCCTCCTCATTTGTATCACAGATCTTTGAAAAAGACATTTGTTTATGGAATGAAAGCCCTCTTTAAAAGTGACAATCCAGTTATCTTTATGAGACCGTTGCTTGGAGGACAGCTACATACTGACCTTCATCCCAGCCAGCCAAAGTAAAATCGTGGAAGCTGATGGTTGCAAACTCCTGTAAGGCCTCCACCAGTGCAGAGGGTTGGGCATATCTACCCCTTCATCACTTTTGGTGTGAGTGCTACTTGTGGAAGTCATCCTGGGTATTTGCTCTTAGGACTGAAGCACAGGCCACTAAACATTAACTGCTTCCCATGACTGTTTTTCCTGTCTGGATATAAGCTGTGATATATGTGACCTAGAAATAAAATCACTCCCCCTCACTTGCCATTCTGCAAGTGGTTTTGTACTTCAGGATTACTTGGTTTCATAATTTTGACTTCGTTTCTCAGAGCTTCTTACAAAGACAGCTCTTGCTAAAACAGGAGCTGTCACTGCCCGTCAGCAAGGACCTATATTCATCTAGCCACTGAAACTCATTAGTGGCTGCTAGATGATAATGTGATTTTGTTCATTACCCTCCTCCATCTGATTTAAACTCCTGAAACCAAATGCTATAACATCTCATTTTCAATCCTGAGCAATTTCAGATCCTTTTTTCTCAGTGTAACAGAGTGTGAAACTTGACCATAATATCCCTGTCAGTATTTTCCTCTTTCTGGTTACTTCATTTATACCCTTTTTGAGATAGGCAGTGTGTTCACTGAGATGGGATCAGTATATGAACACAGTTCATACCCCAACAAGGCAGCATGAGGCTCATGCCAACATCTGAAGTGGGCCATGGGATGTTAGTGGGGTCTGCTGCTAGGATCCTCCTATGTGAGCTATACTATAGGTACACAACAGCAGTTGTGACTGCATCTCCTACAGCTTTGAGCGTAGCATTCACCCTCCTCACTTCTGGTGCCCACAGTGGAGAAGGCAGAGAAAATAGAGGAGGATTCACTGGAAAATAGTCTGTTGGGTTCAAGCTTAAGTCTAAAAGATCCATGATTTGTGGCATGTGAGGGGATCTGCAAGCTGGCAGTAACTGACAGAAGAAAGATGAAGCTATACAAACTCCGACTAAACTGGTAGAAAATTTACTGGATTGCTTTGTGTTGAGCATTGCTGACAACAGTTAAACTAACATGAGATTATGTCAAGTACATGCTGAATTCAAGGAAAAATGAAGTCATAGAAGCCCAATGGCCCCTGTAATTCAGAAGTCAATATTGCAATAGTCTTCTGTGGTTTTACTTTCAGTGAATGACAGTAAGATGAGTAAGTTCCTTGTTTCAGCGAGATTTGGTCAAGAAATGAAAATCAGCATGTATCCTGTCACTTGATACTGTGGCACTGACTTGGAGAAATGCGTGCCCTTGTCTTCCATGGCAGGAGGACCTTCCACTTTGATTCGGGAAGCTTCTTTCCTGCCACACACACAGTAAGAAAATATAAACCTGAAGCTTTTCATTACAGCTGTGTCCAAGCTGCTGCTGTTTGCTTGTTTTAGCAGTCAGGAGGATATGAGAGTTCGGAGGTACATTTAGGGATTTTATGTCAGTGTGCTCTCAAAAGAAGTAAACTAGTTCTCATAATAAACACTAGAACTGAAACAAAAGTAGACTGGTTAGCATAAAAAAAATGGTCTGAACCTTGATCGCTCTTTATCTACCTGACAAAAAAGCGATGGGGCAGCTGATCATCTCAGCAGGGCAGATCTCAACAAGGAATGCAAGGAGATGAATGGACAAGCCAAAAGCACACTGCCTCGCTGCATTGCCTGGTCAGGTTGGGCTGCTCTGGAGCCCCAGAGGCGCACGAACTTCAGCAGAGGTTTGAGTCATCACAATTTACCAGGACTGCAGGTGTTCACTGGGGAAGCCAGGAAAAGGTGCTCCTGGAACGTGAAGGTGAAGGGCACCGTTAGGAAAGAGAAGTGAAAACAAAGCGTTTTCAAAAGCAGTCAGGTAATTTGGGAGCCTAAGCTCCCACGAATAGCATTTAGGATCATGTTTCTCATAGATGATTTTGCCGTCCTTCTGTTCAAAAGATTGGCTTTTGTTCTGAATGGATGCTCTCAGAAAGCCCACTGTAACATCCACCTCCTTCAGCTGAATAACCCGGCATAAAGAAGAGGGCCTGCAGTGTTTTGAAATGCAAGCAGTCTTCCAGTTCATAAAAGCTGGGAGTTACTGTTGCATTACCTAAGCCAAAAAATACTCAGTGGAGTGTTACACCAGTAATCTCAGGCTGTACTTAATGTGCACCATAGCAAGGGTTAAATGAACTGGAAAGCTCATAGAAGAAAAGCTCATACAGTGCAGTTTTTGTTTATACAGAAATGTTCCCATATGTTTCAGTTAATGCAGAACATAATTGGGTCTGCCTTGGGATGGAGACATTTTTCTTACACGATTTATCCATTAATCTGGTGTGAAAGAGAGTCCACTTCACCAGAAATAGCTTCCTTTCCATTTTAGCCAAAACCCACAGTGCAAAATCTCCCTTCTCTCTTCCCCTTAGCATGCTCATTCTCCTCTCCAAAATGTTCTTTCTGCGGTGAAATAACCTGGTGGAACAGTTTCAAACATGAGGTAAAATAGTTGTGCCCTAAATTAGCTTCCAGTTAATGTATTTCCTGGCTCAATTTGCTGAGCAGTTCACATTGCACATGGATGTTCCTAAATTAGAAAATCGCACATATAAAAGTTTTCTTGTGTTTTTGGTGCATGTTGCTTCAAAGTCAGGATTTCTGGTTTTGATTTTAGTACCTCAAAGTAACAGGAATGAATTGTGCTTGACATTAATTACATCCTTCTGCCTGCTTTATTATTATTAGAATAAACAAGCTACTGATTTGAGGGAGAGAAAAGTCCACAAGGTGTTTGAGGTCTTTATTTCCTTTTCCTTTGGTAAACTTCCAGTAATTTAGCTTGTCTAATTTGCTGCTGGAAACCTGCTGCTGGGAGTGCTCATAGCTGCGAGAGAGCAAAATTAGTGAGCTGCAAGGAAAATTTCAGTAATGAGATAAGAGGCAGGAAAAATCCAGCTTTGTTTGCTTTTTGTATGTGAATGTGCACAAAAAGCAGAAGGCATATTGATTGTCTGGAAGCAAGACAGTGATCTGTGCATGAAACGGGATGCTCAGTGATGTTTGGTGCCATAATCAGTCTGTTAGACATTATGCAGTGTTTCGCCCCAGGTCTATCACATATACCTTCCATTGTCCTTCCAGGCCGAGACAGAAGTCTTGTGGTGCTAACTTTGATCTGCATTGGTACTAGGTCAGGGGGCTTACAGCAGTGCAATTGATCCCTGAATTATCATCTCAGTAGAGGGGAACGCTGTTGTATCCTGGAGTCTTTATTGTGGCTTCCAGGGTTAATTTAAGGGAATCAGAGTGAATTTCTCTACATGCTACCACTGATCCCCTGGTGCTCTATTGGACCACAGGAGCCCCTGACAGCCCACAAACTTAAGCTAACTTTTGTACTATTGCAGTTTACTACTGGGCATAAGGCAGATTCAAGATCAGTGGCATTCAGCGGCTACCCTCTGGCCCTTTCTTGACCTGTATTGCACATTTCTTGATTGCAGCCACGGATGTGCCGTGGTGCCTGGAGCCAGAGCAGGTTGGTGATAGGTTGTGTATAAATGCTCTATACCAAATGACAGTCCCATGAGCTACTGTGTTCCTAGATATTTTGAACCAGTGGGTTGTCGGTGCATCAAGGGTGGTGCCGCTTGTGAGAAGAAACCCCTTTTGTTAGATTTGGAAAGAGAGTCACATACTTGACTAGAATCCAGCCTGAGAAGCAGCTGCCCTGGAAGAGGATCCCTTGAGTTCTTCCTCGCGCGTGCACATTTGTACCCGTGCATTCAGGTAAACTGGTATTTAGTGCAAAGTTGAGCTGTTCATATGGGAAGAGTTCAGTAACATTTAGCTGACATTCAGAAACAATGTAGTGTAACTAGTCCAATGCTTTTGGAAAGCTTCTTTTCTTCCTGTGCGAATTCCCTTTCCAAAAGCCTGTTCTTAGTTCCCCATCTTATTTGTAGTTAGCATTTTCTTACATTTACACATCCCTATGAATGAGATTCACAGTCATATGTGGGTCCACTGAGACTGTAGGTAGAACTTCTTATGTTGGCTCAACTAATGCAGCCTGGTAGCTGATCATCAAGCCACTCTGTCTTAAGCATCATTCTTTATTGTGCAGGTTCTATAAGCCAAAATATTTCCCTTATTTCTTATTTGCAAACTCTCTGCATGCACTGTTTTCATCATCATTACACCACCATGTGGCTAACCAAGTGCTATTTGGGACAGAATTTGGCTATCAAGCTTAATGAACAGTAGTTCTATTTATGAGACACAAGACAAAGTTGAGGTCACCTGGCATGCTTGAAGCTATAGTGACTGTAGTGCAAACAGTTGCAAAAATGTACCAAAAATACCTCAAATCAGCAGACATGATACTGAATACACTTGGAGAGTGAATCTGTCTCTTACTAAACTGATGGATTTCATAACCCTGTTTTGGAGAAGAGCTGCACTGCAAGCACAACAGATCACAAGGAGCTACTCTACTGCCAGGGTGCTCCTGCTTGAGGATCTTTGCATTTTATCTCTGGCTATTTACTCTTCCTTTTCCTTTTAATTAGCACGGTTCCCGCTTTTCTAACAGTTCCAACTGTTTAAATCTTTCCCTGTCGCTTTGTGGCCTGGTCCACTGCACCCATGTGCTTACCAACCCCACAGGGTCATCCAAAATTTACATGATAGGAAAGAAATTGCCAGCTAAGAGACAGAGAAGTGTAACTGTGCAGGAAGCAGAGTGACAAATGAGATTCTAGGAGGAGGGAGTGAGAGGATATTAGTTTTTAACAGCTTCTACAAATCCTAAAATAGACCAGAACTGGGCCGCAAGTAACAGAAATCATGACTGCTTGCTGATGAACAGAGGCATCGCTGCTGTGAGAGAAGGAGGTTTGGCAGAGGACACCTCCTGCAGCTTTCGTGTACTTATTAGAGTGAATGACTTGGAGCTAGAAGGATCCTGGGCTTTGCTGCCAGAGTACTTGGAGTTAAGCAGAATGAGGTCAGCTTAATGTGGTGGAATTTTTCAGCTGGTCCGGTGGTTTTCTAGGGGCCTGAGTCACATTTTCTGAATGCATGAATCTAACGATTCATAAATCTTCTGGCTTTTAGAGCCATCGGCCACAAACAGTATAAAACCCACTTGGCATGTACATGTGGACAGGAGGGGATTCAGGGTCAGCAGATGCCACATGAATGAACTGAGAGATTCTGATGTTTTCATGGCAGAGCACTGACTGAACTAAGAGGCCTCAACTTCCTACAGAGGTTTTTCTTTTCTACCTTTTAGCTTCCTAGTGAATTAACAAGGGAGAAGTGTTCAGTTTTCTTGGCTGCTGCTGAACAGTTGGGAGTCCCCAAGGCTTCTGCTGAAGGCAATGAGATCAGCAGAATACCAGGTGACAAACCGGGCACAGAAGGTCGATGTTGTGATAATGGCAAATAAGACATAATTTTTGGGATAAACTAGTATTTGGCTCCCTACACAAGGATTGAAAATCACTTCTTTCACAGATTGTCCTTCCTAGGTGTGTGTGTCACTCTATTTCTGTGTCTAAGGTATGGGATATGTATTTCGTGGCAATCCCTTATACCCTAATCCCTCTGTCATGCTGACAAGGTACCTGCCTGGAGCAGCCCACAGCTCTCCTCCAGCCCATTGAAACCACAGAATGGGGTAGCTGGGGCACACCTGGACATCAGGACAAACTGGTTATCCCACCTGGATAAGAGTTCCTGGATCTGATGGTGTAGACATAACGAAAGAGAACTGGTAGGGACACAGACAGCAAAGTAGCTCCAGCCACTACTTTTCAAAAGCTCTTTCTATGAACATGAATTGAGAAGGGTCAACAGAATCATAGAATTGGCAGGAAGATGATATATTACCATTGGGGTCCTAGTTGTCCCTTTCTGAGAAAGTCCAGCATTTAAACAACCTGGAGATACAGGTTCCTACTTTTACCTAGAGATTGTTCTTCTAAATTAGGGTTTGGGCGTGAGTGGTGGAATTGTGTGTGTGTTTTCTAATGTGTAATGGCGTAATTGTTTCTCTGACCCTTTTCCATGGTTCTTACTGGTTTTCTCTTTCACTCTGCTCTTCTTACTGTTGCTGCTCCAGAAAGGGTCCATCAGGATTGTCCCTTCCCTGGCATGGACAACAATGTCCCTTCCTCCATGGACAACAGTCCCTCAGGGGTCTCCCTCCTTCCAAGAGTGTGTCTCCAGCCCCATGTGTCCTCAGCAGTCGATCCCTCCCCATGTCTCCTCAAGCTTCTCCCACGTGTTTCCTCACGTCTTCACCTAGTAGTTGTCACTCTTTCATAAGAGGGGCTTATACGCAGCATTTACTTTGTCTTCAAGGAAGGCATTTGGCAGGCAGGCAGGTGCACTATGATCCATGATCATACTTCACCTGCCTGCACCTAGTAATTCCCTAGGAACGACTGCAAATCTTTCCATTGAGCTCAAAGAGCTTTGGATCGTGCCATTATGGAATGAGAATTTGGCAGAAGAGTCTATGGAGTAACAAATATTCACCAGAAATAGAATTAATCAAGTCATTTGTAGCCAGAACATCCCCTCCTGCCTAAACTGGTTTTAAAAGAGAGCATGTCGAAGATTTTTTGTCTTACCTTTTCAAAAGGGAAGCCCTTCGTTTTACAACCAGACTGACCTGATGGTGAACTCAAGGCTGAGATGTTCAATACTCCTAAGTAATTTTGCAAATGTAATCTTAACAAATGTAATGAAATTTAAACTTAACAAATTTAATCACAACTCATCTCAAGCTCCCCTTTCCTTGTCGTCCTTCCTTCTCCTCCCTACCCTGTCATCTGGATAATCCTGAGGTTTTCTCCCTGGATATTTTGCTACTCCTTAATGCTTAGACAGATGAGAATCTGTGTGTAAAGAAAGCCCGAGTATTCACTGGGGATGAATAAAAGTGCAGATGGAGCTATCTGTTGTCAAGGATAACCCATAACTTTCTGATGAAGGGAAAGGGTAGTAAAAGGTATTGAAGCTTCTTTTGGTTAAAAAATTGGGATGTGGTTCATAAATCTGCCACCCACCAGCTTCAGTACCCAATCTCAAGACTCATTGAAGCCTTTACAGGCTCCTGGATGATGGGAACAATGCAAGGCACATCTCTCTTTGTAAGAGACTTTGGCACCCAATCTCTGTAAGTGCCATCAGAAGCCTCATCCATAGAGTTTGTGTGTTCATAGTACTAGTGGGCATTTTGCTCTTGGATGCAAATAACCTCTTTTTCTCTTGAGACCGAGTACTCTAGAAAGAGAAAAACCCACTCACGATTTCATTTAAGTCCTTCACAAAATGCAGTCCCATTGTTTTCCGAGTCACACACACAGCAGAGGTATTGCATGAAGTATGTTTGGGTTTTGCTGCAAGTAACTTCATCTCAGCTTGAATTCCAGGTCCCGTTCTGGAAAGCTGTCTCCTACTGTAATGACTTGAGCATGTACTTTTTTTACTTTTGAAGCAATATTAAAGATTGTCCCAAAATACGGCAGTAAGGGGAATCTTCCTGTGTATTTGAAATACAATATAACAAATGTTCCCATATATAACAAGAAAAAATGTGGTTACTATTCATCAGAATGGGGATCTGAGGCTGCGTTTAATTCTGATTATGAGATAGAAACATGTCCAGAATCACATGTTAAGTTGCTAGCAAATATTTTTAGGATGGGAAGTTGGTGTTGAGCTTTTGTACCAGTGGTCCCAAGAGTACCCATCCTCTTCCCTACTTTCTTCCTCTATTTTCTTCTTGCTTTTGGTCACACTTACAATGTTTCTGAGTAATCCTGTCACTATATCCTTGCTCATGGGAGGGTGGCTGATGAGTCATGGAAGAGTTTCTTTCTCCATCCACTGCAGTAGCTCTCACCTCTATACACTCAACTTTGAGATATGGCCAGGCCAGCCCTCAAAAAGGGAGCATTCGGAAACTGTGATTTTGATACCCAAATTGTTCTTAGCTTTTAGATTTCTCTCAAAGGAAGTCAATTGCATTATATTGGCATTTAAAGCAAAACAAAATAGATCTCTCCAGTCCTTCAGTACCAAAGGACAAATAAAGTTGAGTGGGACATTTCACTGCTAGTGTAGCTGCACCTGTGCTGACTTCATTTGAACGAAGGGACACAGACACCAGGAGGCTGTTCCTGCTCCTGTGCATATCACCAGGGCACTTTAGTTACAGTTGTGGACAATGAGAAACTGATGTTCACATGCCACAAGTAGATGGTGTCTAAATATGCTGGTTTCAAGCTGAATTACAGCTCTTCAGGAATGGCGCAACTTCCCAAAGGCACAGAGGGAGAGCAGACGCTTCCACAGTGCAGACTTGTGCCATGGATCCTAACTAAAATGCTGAAATGGGTCCTCAGAATGTCAGCCTGGCAGCACAGACACACACGTAGCTGTCTGCCTGAAAGATCAACTCTGTCCTTCGGTATTGCTTGCACTTGATTATGGGGGACTGTGCAGGAAGGATGGGAGAGACCCAACTGTCAGAATTCTTTGCAAGATCCCATGAGAAGGAAGGTCTCTGTCCAGAGGAGGCGAGCCGGGCCTTGCAGGATGGAGGAGACCACAGCCAAGCATAGTATACAAAGAGGAAGACTTCAGAAGGACAGAATATGTGTCGGGCCCAACAAGAAACAGAAATTCACAGTTATCTTTAATTAAAGTCTCTTCCTGTTCAGTCACAGGGAAATAGCTCTCATGGCAATAGCAGGAAGGAAGGAAGTCAGTGCCTCTGATGTTAATTTACTGCCCTCTTGGGACAGATGGAGAACACTGTTGTGCATCTGCCCTGCTAACAGGCTTCATCCCAGCGCCTCTGGAAGTGCCCTGAAGCCTCATCCTACAGCCAGAAGCCCTGGAGCATCCCCTGAGCAGAGAGATCAGGAGGCCAAGGCGGACCAGGGACCCTGCTTGGGGGGGACAGGAACTGGGAGCAGTATCTGCTTCAGCCCCAGCTGGTACCTGCTACCGACCAGCTGTCAAGCAGCGATGGAAAAACCCTGCAGTTCCTGCTCCAGAGGAGAGCTGTGCTCACGAGCCACAGCGCACAAGGGCTGAAATCCCCTGGTTAAAACATACATTGCTGGAAATGAGCAAGAACTAAAGTAAACAGTTTACACAGAGGTGAGCATCTGCTGATTGCTGATATACACGGCAAAATGAGTCTCTGTTTGAAAATGGCCTTGTTTTGCCCTTGCCTGTCTTTTCTTTATATGGTGGAATAACTGACTCCTCATCAAGGCAGAAGGCTCCACTACTTATGTTTCCACAGTGCATTTTCTCTTCTGAACAATGCTTGCTGCTCTGAGAGTCTAATTATCACCGAAGAGATGTTAACAGCCAGATCACTGGAACTTGGAAAGGTTTTGATCAAATAGAAGCAAGATGTAGTTTGTATTTTGCTGCCCTGTATTCCAGAAGCAGCTGGTCTCCTGAGGTAGTAAAGTGTGGACCAAGTTAATGAATGTAAATATGCTTCTGTTAGATCTTTTAATCATGACTGTAATTGCAGCTGGTAGTCTTCTCAATTTTTATATATACAGGATGTGATTGGATTTCTTTCTTTTTCTTCTTCAAATCTATTGCTATTGCTCCTCTCCTCAGGGAATTATCCAGAAGGAATATCTTGTCTTCCCAGAGTGAACATCGTGAACCTTCACTGTACTGATTCTTTCAGCATTAATTTTCCGGTTTAGCAATCCCTTTTCTGTCCCTCTCTACAACTGCTTTTGCCTTTGTTATGGCTGGCATAAGGAGGATATACATGTAGCAACAGGTACAACAAACCCAAGTGTGGAGTGGGAGGAATTGACTTTTGGTTTTGTCTGTCTCTGATCCATGCCTTTCATGCCAGCTCTGGCACTTGGCTGTAGGCTGACTGGAATAACAGGATGCACAACAAGCATCAGCCCAGCTTCTCAGGAAGTCTAACAAGGGGAATTTGAACCCAAATACCTGCATCCCACTACTGACTGAGAGATGTAGCTTTGCTGTGTTTGAGCTAATGGATAATAAACACCATCATCAGGCTACATGGAGCAAACAAATGAAGCAGTATTGTCAGTTCCTGGGATGCAGAAAGCTTTCTAGATCTCTTGCTTTTGTACGCACCCTCTGTTTGGGATGAAAAATCGTAATACACCAAGCTGAGACCCCACAGAGTATTCAAAGAAATGGATTGCAATGACCCTGTAATCCTCCAGCTCCCACTGGCAAAATGCTCGAAGAAAACATAAATTCTTATGGGAAAAGACAGTCAGAGGATTGAATGACTCAAGGCTGTGGGATATAGAGCCTCATATAACACAATCACCAGCTCTCATCCATCCCAGGTTGGTAGTGACTGAAAGCCTTTCCAAGCTCAGCAGTTTGCCAGTGTATCTGAAAGAACTAGTGGCCTCAGCCCAGCAGATCCCAGTGGGCAGAGGCTTAATCACAGCATGCTCTAGGGATGTAGACTGCCTTGGGTAAATTGTTATTCAACAATTTACCAAACACAAGAAACTTTCTCTGTGGTAATTGTTTTGACAGAGAGACTAAGCACATGCCTGCATTCAGAATGTGCTTATTTTAGTAGAGCTGTGCTGGTAAACCCCTTTTGGAAGAGAACTCACACTGGCAAGTGTTCCTCTGCCTCTATGTAGATTCACCCATTTCCCTGGACAGAATAAGCTATTCACACAGCTGTATAGCCATCCACAACTTTTTGTTGGCATTGCTATTTGGCTGACATGTTCTCTTATTATTTTCTTCTTACAGCACAGCTATACCAGCAAAACCTTTCCATGTAATATAAGCCTATGAGGAGAAAACTCCTCTGTCAATTTTTTGGAGGCGGTATTTCATAGTCAAGCCTGAGGCAGACCTAAGCAAAATGTTCTATAGATACAGAATTGTAATCTCAACACAAAACCCAGTGTTCCAGTTATGTGTGCAACAGCACAAGGGGGAATGGCTTTAAACTGACAGAGGGGAGATTTAGATGAGACATGAGGAAGAAATTCTTCCCTGTGAGGGTGCTGAAGCACTGACACAGGTTGCCTAGAAGCTGTTGCTGCCCCATCCCTGTGTTCAAGGCCAGGTTGGATGGGGCTTGGAGCAAGCTGCTCTAGTGGAAGGTACCTCTGCCCATGGCAGGGGGTTGGAACTGGACGAGCTTTAAAGTCCCTTTCAACCCAAACCATTCTGTGATTCTGTGAACATCACCTTCAGGCCAGGGGCACTTTGTATGCCATGTTTGTGTAAGCAGTGAATATAAGCTGTTAAATTGGAAATGTAAGTACCAGTGGCAAGTACTGTAAGTCCCCCTGGAAGAAAAGTTGTGTGTGCAGAGAACTGCCTTGGGAGGATGTGCTTGTGCCAACCTTGGTCATGCCACCCCACCAGCGGCCGTGGTCGGTACCCAGCCGTGGTGATTTACAGCCCGGCTGGCTCTCAGGGAGAGTGGGGTTCTTCCTCCCTTGTGGGGGGATGTGGGGGTATTCCCAGGCTGTAGGTGGAGCAGGAGGAATAGTCCCACTCTGTGCTTTCTTTGAAGAGATGCAAAGGGTTCTTCTGCGTAGAAAGCGGTGCTTTGGAGAACTGTAGTGTACACTTGTAAGCACATAATTAGGCCTATCTGCAGTAGAGCTGCAGAGGAACTTGGTTGCCTTTCAGCCAGGTAGGACACCTCCAAGGTCCTTCAAATAGAAGTTGAGGCAGTAACATTGGGCTGTATTTAAGGAAAGAATCTCAAGCATTTATTAATCAAAAAGCTGCTTTTCAAAACCACATTCAACACATTGCCACTTTTCTGGTAATTTTAAGTGCCCCTGCTAGCCACAGGGCAGGGGCTATTATTTACTACCGTCAGAAGCAAATGAACCCATGGTTCATTAGGGTGTGATATCCCTTCTCCACACCCAGGGGTGCTGTCCCTATGAAATACCCACTTGGTATGTCATTGGACCTTACACTCACGCGGATTTGCCAGCTCTTTCAGCCTCGTAATGTACTGATTGAGACCCAGCAGAGAATTCCTGTGATAGCTGAAGTTTCGAAGACTCAAATATCCCTGACGACCCAAAGCACAAGTCTGATTTATGATTCCTGAGAGTGCAGCTGAGAGGAAACAAGAGGATTCCTGTAATTAGAAATATCTTTGCTATTCCTTGCACCTCTCTTGGCAGTGCCTGGGACAGGTCACTGTCAGAGACAGGATGCTGGCTGGCCTAGACAGAACAGTGATGGATTTGGAGCAGAACCTTTCCAGCACAGCTCAGCTAATGAATTCTGCAGTCTTTGTTAGCTTCCTCAGTATGGTGATTCACTTAAGGGAAGAAATTGTTTCTGTGACCTAGACCATCACTTTGACAATTCCTGTTGGCTATTTCTGTATGCCTGCTTTAAATGAACTGTGGCTGCTGTGAGATTGGCAGAGTACTAGTGCTGTTTGCTATGAAATACCTGCACTTTGTGTTATGCATGTTACATATTTTCCTTTTCTTTAAGAAATGGTATTAACAAAAGTGTTAACTGCAGGCTAGCTCACACTGTGTTGCTCTCAGGCTGTAGCAAAAGAAGTTGAAACCAATCAGAATTAACCTACTGTTTTCCGATCAGTGAAAAGATGAGTAACGATGCCCATGATGCCTCCAGTTGTGCTGTCAGGAAGGGCTGGTGTTGGTTACAGTAACAGCAGAATGAGTAGCACCCTATTCCTCAGGCTGCACTGCCTGAGCCCCACTCCTGTGGGGTTTTTAAGAGCAAACTCTAACCCCTGCCTTAGGTCTGACTCCGGACACTGCTCCACATGCAGAATGCACTGCAGCATGGGCATCTTGATGCTGGCCTGGCCTGTGAGACCAGTTGCTTTTAGGTTCATACCCTTTGCTGGGTTGGTTGCCTACAGCTTTCAGTAATGTCTTGCTTTCCCAGGAAGTAATGTGTTTTAGACAGAAGCCAGGCACTTTGTTACTCCTGCCAGGTGGCAAGGGGGGGTGCATATATGCATATAGATATTTGGTGTTTAATAATTGAACCTGGATATATCAAGGTTGTCTTTCAGCTTTAAAGACAGGGCATTGTTATAGGAAAATGGGATGTTTGCCCATGCTGAAGACAGAGTTTTCTTCCCCAGCTAATCCTGGTGTCTGCAGCTGCCTTCTAGATATCACCTCCGAAAAGGCAGGGAATGAACTTCTGCACATCTGTAACAGCTACATTAAGTGCCGTGGTTTATTGTAGAATTATGGATGATGATGGCTGGATTACTAAATTGTAACTCAATCAAAGGCATTCTGATGATATTCTAAACCATGAGAGAGACTCGTGCAGGAAGAGGCAGTGATTTATTGCACCAACTGGTAACGCATCCATCCCCAGTCATTTTTATTTATCATTCTTTTGAAAAGATTTCAACCCTCCATAAAAGCAAATCTAAAAGAAAAAGGTAAAGAAATCTGTAACAATGATAAAGTTTTGCTATAATAAAAATTGACACTTCTGTGCTGTGATTTCTGGCGATAGGAAAGCGGAGAATAAGCAACTTAAGGTACACAACTTCACAAAAAATTAGTTGAGTGATTGCCTTTGATTGTTTTACAAGCAAATGAAGGGAGCTTTTTCCTTTTTATTCTTGAATCTGTTCTTTCTAAGTGTCCCACACTATCTGTAGTTTTAGAACACTGGTACCCAGGATTTGGAATGCTTAGCAAGTCATCCGTTTCCAAGGCATTAGCAACACAGACAGGATTTATTTCAATCTCTGCAGTTGATTCTTTGATCTGGGGCTTTCTTAAGTGCATTCCAGTGCAATTAATTAGAAAAACTGTATAAGGCAGTGGCAACTCTGAGTGATCTTAAATGTAGAAGTGACTGATTAGTAGCCCTGCTTTCTTGGGGATTATCTATTTGTTGCTTGACAGCATCCGCTATTCCTGAGCAAGGGAAAGCCAGTTAATTGAGAAGGGGGAGCTCTGGTACTCTTTGTAAGCCACTAATATGACCATTGGCAAGAAAAGCAGTAGTGTGGGAACCCCTCCCAGCACTGGGTAAATGGAATTAGGACCAGTCACCTATCTCATGCCATTAGGTGTAAGTAGCTCACATGGATTTGTTTTGCTGGGCAGCAGTTGTTCCCTTTCTCTAGCAGCCCTACCCGGCTCACAGAGATGCTCTTTGGAAACCAGTCCTTGCAACAGCTTGCATTGTGGCTGCTTACAGGAGTGGGCTGCGCTGCCCTGTATGTTTTAGTTCCTTGGGATGTCTTGTTTCCTTACGTACCCTGGCTGGTTAGAAGTTATAGTATTTACTCATATGTCCAGGACATGCCAATCTAGTTGCAAAATCCTGTGCTTCTCAATTCAGTTTCTGAGCCTTCCCACTCTGATCAATACAAGTAGCCATCCATCAGTTTTCGACTGGAACAAGACTGATCCACAAGCAGCTCACGGGTGTCTGTGTTGCGTTGCAGCTGCCTGACACAAACATTGCATCCTTTTGGCTGAGGCAGGCAGTTGCTGAGGAATTCAGTTGTCCTGCATAAGCAATCAATATCTGCTCCTGTGACTCCTCTTGCTCCCTTCATCTTCCTGTATGGTTTCTCTATCATTTAATCTTTCTCAAGAAGACATACTTCCTGTCTGTTGTGCTGTTACACTTCTTGAATCTTAGTGCCAGTGGAACTCCTGTGATGCGCAAGAGAAGCTGGCTTACAGATCAAAAGAAAATGCAAATTCCAGCTTAGCTGCTTTGTTTGCAGCTGATGCAGATAAATATCTTTGCATATTGCGTAGACACTTCTGCTTTGTCTTTGCACTATTTCAACTTGCTTCTAGTTTGCTTTCTTTCTGTGTGACACTATCCTAATCGTTCCCAAACTGCATCCTGAAGTCTGCAGGAATCAGATGCAGATATCCTGCTTTAATAGGTAAAATATGCACTTGTTTTATTCATTGCATCCATCTTGACACCTGGGGAGGCTGAATCCCTGGCTTTCTGTTTCTTCCCAGGGTAAAGACAGTACAAAGCTGTGCAGACTTCTGTGCAGAACGAGTGCATCTCAGTCTCCACGACAAGTAGGAGACTTAAATTTCAGCCTCCCTGATAACCTGGCAGCCTCCACTGGCATTTTATTAGGGGACAGCACTTACTCCAGGGAGCTAGAATAAGATCCCAGATGTTTTCCACTTAACCTGTCTAGTGCTAGGGTAAAAACCGCTATCTTCTGCTACCTCTCCAGTGCCACACCGACACAGAGATGAAAAGTCTCATTGCAAATGTCTCTTCAGGGGCTGATTTGTTTCTTGCCTGATTCTAATGTGTCCAGCATACAGGGAGAAACTCAAAAAACTAATGGGTACAGTACCCTTCGAGCAAATATTTTACAGTAAATATGGCTGCAGTGTGTTACTAAAATCTGTATTTTGTGTAATGCTAAAATCAATAAAAATGAAAGTCCCTGCAGTAGAGCCAATAAGCGAAGGGAAAGAACATGTTTCTTAGGGAGAATGGCAGTGTTTTCTCATCCTGAATCTCCTACCTTGATGACAGCAGGGGCAATAATAAAAGCAAAAGAATGCAAAGAATAGGCATGGGTTGCAGTCCACATTTCTACTGTCTGTCCTCTGCCAGCACTGATGTAATCCTTCTGGCAGTGAAACTTTCCATTGCAGTCTGTCAGCATTCAGATGTGGTATTGATTAGTTGGTTTACTAAGGTCACTTAGGAATCACAACAAACCTCCTGAAACTTGGGAAAGGTAATAAATCAAAGGTATATGATTTGTAACTCGCCGTCATTTTTGGTGCCTTGCTTCAGTAGAAGACAGCAGTCAACACTTCCTAAGCGCTTGATATGAGGAAGGCTATAATGGCAAAAGAAAGCACTTGTTTATAAACGCTGCAAGTAACATAAGCTTTTAATGGGTCCTGGAGGAGTCCAAGGCTCCAGAGGGCTCTGGAATGCCTTCTTCTCCGCCCCCCATCTGCTCCCCTCACCCTGACCCCCACTTTTTTTTTCCAAGCCTTTGGCCAATTTTCATCACATCTGTCATTTTGAAAAACGAGCTGAGGTTCATAACATGTCATATGTCTTTTTATAGATTAACTTGTTTGCAAGAGACACTGCAACAGGAAATTCTTGTGCTTACACAGCAGCTCGGTTTTCTTGAAGAGCAGAGATGTTTTTAAAACCCATAGTCTGTGTCTATTCTGCTAACTGGATATAAAACAGCCATGAGGCATGAGGGTGATAGGACCGTACTTGTTTCCTGGGTGAAGGCCTATCGGTAGTATTTCGCTAGCAAATCTGACCTGGGATGGTGTGTGTACTAATGCATTATGAACACAGCGAGTATCAGTGCTGCACAATACTGAGATCTAAGGTACAAACACACCCGCATTTCATTTATAGAGACAGTGAGCCTGGAAGTGTCCATTTATGATGGTTTCAGAGGAATTTATAGCAAACCATACCTATCTCGATGCTGCATTTGATTCCAGACATAAACCTATGTAAAAGGAATATATATGTAATGGTATTCCAACTCCTGCTTTGTAGACTTACCTTTCTTTGTAGGTCAACTTTAAATAGAGACGTCTCACACTGCGCTGTTACGCAGCCATCATGCGTGCAGAGGCACATGCAGACACACAGCATTATCTTTCCTACATATTCCAAAATTGAGGCTCAATTGCTGCAGGAGCACACAGACTCATGTTTTCCTTGGCTCCACATCTGCAGGTTTCACCACCACCAGGCTGGAGAAGGCCCTTGCAGTCATGTTTGACACTATCTGGGGCTTTTAAAGCCGTGATTCTGTGCCCATGAGTGTGTTACAAACACCAAAAGGAGAGCTTTTGTTTAAAGTTGTTCTGAGTGGATGGAGGGGTGGTTGTTCCTCTTGTGAAATGCCTGAGCCACTGCTCACTCTTTTGTCTCTTTCTTCACTGTCAGCTTCTCTCATCTTTTATACTGCCTTTGCAAGGAAGATGTGTTGTGTTTGATACACACAGGTACAGGCGCACGGGAGCTTCACGCTCCCTGCCTGCCACTGCAGTGTGACCGTTCATTGTATGATGAAAGGCTGCATCACCAGGATTGTGAAGCATTCAAAATCCTCCACATTTTAGGAAACACACAGGGGAAAAAAGAGAGGTGTGGCTTTCCAAGCATGCCTACTCAGTTACATTGGGTTTTAACTCCCAAGTTAATATAGTACTGGTATTTTTAAGTGTATATTTAATGAATATAACACATTTTAATTCCTGCTAAAAAATATAAATATGCAATAGATTCTGACTCTGCAGCTATTTAAATCCAAAACATGAGACCTAAGTAACCTCAGGTTCATTTGCACTCTGAAATATGCTACAGATCTACTTACACCCCCAGCCAGTATTGTTGTAGCTACTGGGAGTTGACTCTATTCTTCCATTTTTAATCTGTTCTTCCCCAAGAGGAAAAGAGATGGACAGGATAGGATAGGATAGGATAGGATAGGATAGGATAGGATAGGATAGATCCGTTGGAAGGGACCTAAGATGATCATCCCGTCCAACTACAGTTATCCTGTGCATTGGAAGGGCAGCAGCTGCAGCTCTCAAAGCCATATAAATGTCCAGTTCTAGAAGTGCTCTTTTTTCAGGGGCTGCTGGTGCTTACAGAAGGAGTAGATGGACCAAAATACCCAATTTTAGAATCATAGAATCATAGAATAGTTAAGGTTAGAAAGGACCTTAAGATCATCTAGTTCCAACCCCCCTGCCATGGGCAGGGACACCTCCCACTAAACCATGCCATCCAGGGCTATGTCCAACCCAGCCTTGAACACCACCAGCAATGGAGCATTCACAACTTCCCTGGGTAACCCATTCCAGTGCCTCAACACCCTTACAGTCAAGAATTTCTTCCTCATATCCAATCTAAACTTCCCCTGTTTAAGTTTAAACCCATTACCCCTTGTCCTCTCACCACAGTCCCTAATGACGAGTCCCTCCCCAGCATCCCTATAGGCCCCCTTCAGGTATTGGAAGGCTGCTATGAGGTCTCCACGCAGCCTTCTCTTCTCCAGGCTGAACAGCCCCAATTTTCTCAGCCTATCTTCATACGGGAGGTGCTCCAGTCCCCTGATCATCCTTGTGGCCTCCTCTGGACTTGTTCCAACAGTTCCATGTCCTGCTGAAGCCCTCCCTCATGTATTTGGAAACATGTGCTCTGGATTACATCCAGCCAAGAGAGTCTGGAGGGGTTAATTTTCCCATTTGGAAGAAGAGCATGTCAATTTGTCAGTAGTAGGAGGGTATTCTCTTCTGCCTTCACCTCCTGAAGCAGCCCGAGTGTTGCTTTTCATGGTTAGCTCACAGTGGGCTGTCAGCAGCATGGCCCATGGTGAGATCAGACCCTAGGAGAAGTCCCTGAGTGAAGATCTGGAGGGTAAGCGGAGCCTGTGTGATGGTTGTTGCATTTCAAAACATCCCATCTTTTAATACAACAGAGTCCCAAGAGCAGCGACCATCAGGCAAAACAAACACAACTGTGCAAAACAAACCTAGTTACCAAAGCAAGCACTGACTTGCTGTAAAGACAGCCCTTTTCTTTACTGGAACAGAAAAACGTTGATGGTAGGTGTTTGCACAGGCTGAGTACTGGAGGACTGCCTTTGCTGTGAAGTTTCTTGGCTTCTGGTGTTTTGTGTTGCAACCTCTATTTAAACATAGGGGATAGAAGAGACTTGTTTGTTTTATTTGTTTGTTTGGGGTTTTCTTTCTTTTTCTATGACTTTTAAAGGGCTGAAGAGTTTATTGTGTGTGAAATGCAGGAAGAGTCTAAATGAACACCAGATGAGAGGAAATAGACTGAGGAAAATTAGGGCTATTTGCTACCAAAGGAAGTAATCATTGTACATATATTAAATTCCAATCTCTAACTGAGAGTGTGTTTTGTAATGCAAGAAATCTGACTGTCGAGTAGAAAGGGACACATGTGGAGTCTTCCCACGTCTGGGCTTTAAAAGTGGTGAGCAGGGGTTTGGTGTATTAGTGGTAAATAAGGCAGGAGGCAACTTGTACTGAAGCAAGCAGTGGGGATGGCTGGGGAGTGTTCTGCACCCCACCGTAGTAGAAGGTCATTTTGTGGCTCTGTGGAGAAGGGTAAAACAGTTTCCATAGATCTGTTGTTTGTAGGTAACGCATGGTATGACTTCATAGCGAGAAGATACATTCCTTTCAAACTTTCACCCGCCACATCCTCAGCTCATCCATTAGTAGAGACCCCTGACTCACCTTTACTTGTTATTTACCTGTGTGCCATTGCTGGGACTGCTCCTTTAGAATACACTGTCCATTTTCAGGGGAGATAACCATTGCCTAATAATCCTCTTAACTGCCTGTAAGGTGAGGGTTTACATGATTGCAGTGGTGCTGACTGCTCTGGTTCTTTCCTTGCTCTAGCTCTTTCCTTGGTCCCTGCAGACTCATGGCAGGGTGGGTGCTTGTTTTCATTTCGCTGGTGGGAGGCAAAATCACTAGTTGGCTTAGTGATAAACTATTTACAGTGACTACGAACTGAATAAGGACCCTCACAGATGACTTGAGGAGTGTATAATACACGGCCTTGGCTTATAGAGATGCCTGAAATCTGCCACAGATTTGACGCTGCTACTTCTTTTAAACAAAACAGAGTGTTTCTCATTCCTGCAAGCTGGCGGACACCCTGTTCTGTTCTGTTCTGTTCAGTTCAGTTAATTCAGCAAGGACACAGAAAGAGGTTTTTATTATTTTCTTCTTTAGCAGTAGAAAAATTGTAGCCTGGGGGCATGTTGCTTTGACAGATTGGGGTTATATGATTGAAGCTGACCTCTGCAGCTTCCTTCCCTTTCCCCCTCCTGGCAGGCGGAATGAAGCGTTTATGATTGGAAGCGGCTACCCTTACTTTGCTCTTTATCTGATGGAAGGCCACCACAGTAGTCAAGAAGGACTTCTGATAGATTTTGCTTTTCCTGTGGGGGACACTTGAAAGCTCAGTGAAGAGCCTGTAGGAATAGATATTTTGGCTGTGTGGGAGGGAAGCAGTTAATCACAGCGAAGAATAGGGGATTGCACAGTCAAATAAGCAGTTCTTGGTAGATTTTAGAGACCATCAGTGGGAAGTAAGAAGGGTGTATTGAATAGGAATGTAGGAAAGCATAAATGGAAATGCACTGGAGAGATAATAGCATCATATTTAGAATCTGTCACTTCATCAGCATGTTGTTGACTGGTTATTGGCAAAAGAGAAGGAATTGGTTTTTTAAAGGAAGAAGAGTTTCATTTCCCTTTCATTAGCTGAGGAACCTGCTGACAGGAATTAAGGCAGAATGTTACTAAAGGGGGGCTTCAGCCACCCCCTCATGTCTGCAAGAAAGGGTTGTTTTTAACCCAGATGTGCTCAGTGACTGCATGTGCAGCATGGCCCTGAAAAAAAACCAAACCAAACCAAAAACCCAAACCAAACCCAACTCTGTTGGCAAAACCAAGGCTGCTTTGTGCTGCTATGAGAGAATGGGAAGGAGAGGCTGGGGTGGGAATCCTGTAGGGCAACAGTGCCCCTGACACCTGTGTCAGGAAAACACGTCTCAAGTTAGCTATTGTCCTCAATCCAGGCTGAAACAGGGGCTTTGCATAATCACTGAAGGAGACAGCTCCTGCTCCTAAAGATGTTATGTTTTGAATTGCCAAAATAGACAAAGGAGACATTGTCAGCCCTTCACACATGGGAAACAGAGGCAGAAAGAGAGATCTGTCTGGGACACATAGGGTAATTTTGACACAAGGGGTACTTCCACTGATGTGTACTACAATTGCAAAATTGCCCCTCCTTTCCAATACAGGATTTTTTTCTCCCTGAAACTTCAGTTCTAATACAGGATTGTTTACCAAAAACCATGATTTCAATTCGCTCTGTTCAATAAATAGAGTAGTCATTCTTTCCTCAGACGAAACTGCGCAGCTTGCATACAGATCTGAGTTGCAACACTGCTGTTGCAAATGCTCCAGGGAGCTTCAGGTGGATTTTCCTATTGGGAGTACAGGGACAATAATGCAAGGAAAGGCAGAGGTGGGACTTCGGCTGCTGCTTTTCTCTGTCCTCCTGGGGATCTCAACCCCATGAATATGTAGAAGGGGAGCTTACAAGAGTAGGAATGCTGTTCTGCCCAGCTTCACATGGGAAGAACAGGAAAAGAAGTCTCTTACCAACTAGAACGTCCATTTTTCTTACTGAAGCTTGTTAATGCCAGGAAGGCCAGTGAGACTTGGCATTGCATGATCAGACTGGGGCTATTTGGGTTTTTTATGAGGCAGTATTGAGTGGAACCATCTGGTCTAGGAGAAGACCACACTTCTGAAATGAGCCTTTAGAATACTTAACTTAAGTAGCTGTCTGGGGCACCATGCTGAAAGGAAGGGCACTCCCAGCTGCGTGTATTTTATGGGTTCATTTTATCTCTGATGACAAAAGAGAACTCAGTAGCCATTTGGTTCCTCATAAATTGCAAGCCACTGCTGACAAGTGGCACTGCCTGTGTTCTCAACCACGCTGGTGCAAAGTTCCCCCCACTTTCTGGCTCACAATATTAATAACATTGCTGCTAACAGGCGATGCTTTAGCAAGATAGCTAACTTTTCTCTGCACTTGAAGGCAATCCCCAAGTTATAGGTCATGAATGCAAACCAGTATCTAAAGTACTTTTGGTGAATGCTTGCATGGTCATTCATCTAATGTCGAAGTGTCTCATCTCTGTAGTTCCTGAGGCCCCAGGCTTCCTGAAGGTGTGCTCTTCACTTCCCTGAGGGCTTAGGGAATCTGCACCTCTGAAAGCAGCATCCTTCCAGAAAGCTAAATGGAGGTTTGGGAGAATAACTTCCAGTGTATCAGTGGCACATCTCATCTTAGGCGGTTTAAACTATTCATTTGCACTGCAGTCTCTGTTTATTTGTTTGGTTTTGCTTGAATTTTAATTTAAGCTCCACTGGGGCAGCTTCCTAATGTACCTCCAGGGGCTTGGTTCCACTGCCAGTATTCCAGTTTCCAAAGATACGTCTTATTTCTGTGTTAGGAGGCAAGCTCCGCTTCTTCTGCTTTTCTATGTGACGGACCTGGGAAGGGGCACGTCAAATTCAGTATATTTTAGAAAAACATTCTATTCACTATTTCTATTTTCTACTTTTTTTTCTGTCCATGAGATGAATCTTGGAGATCACTCACGGTAAAATATTTACCAGCGTATCGCTTCAACTAAGATAATAGCTCTTGAAGTGCAGGTGTGAAAGAAGAAATACTTGCTCCTTACCTTTTCTCAGTCTATGTCCTGTTCAAGCTGTCCTTGATTCAATGGACCCTACAAGCTTTGTATTTGGTATTTACTAATGGATCCCTAAAGTTTAAACAGAGAGAGAGTAAGAGAAGACAAACTGGACTCAGGCTTACAAGAATCAGATTCATGCCAGCTCTGCCACAGACACCCATATGACTTTGTGGCCATCATTTGATATTGGTAGTTCCCCTGTGTACAAAATACAGTTTCTAATGCTGCTTTTTTTCCTTATCCATGCTTGTATAGACTGCAGGTTTGGATAGGAATCGACTCCTCCTGTGTCTTTGGATACCACACAAATGAGTCTCTGATCTTAGGTGAAACTTGCAGTTGCTTCTGGAAGCCATATAATAATAATTGGCATCTACCTGCTACAGGAAAAAAATGCAGCCTTTAGATTACATTGGTGTAAATAAAAAGTCCACTACAGTTCACAAGTGCTGGTAGTGTTTAGCATCAATGTCTGTCGCTTAACATCTGGCATTCATCATTGCTTTCCTTTTCCTTCCACTGTCATATTTTATCCCCATCTGTTAGAGGTTTCTTAGCACTGTCTATGTAAATCATAGCTGCATCTCAGTCTGGGTAGTTGAATCATTACAGGCTGCAATGTAAATGAAGGAAAAAGAGGTAAATTTAAGGGAAGTGTTTCTCTCATGCACTCTGCCCCCTTCTTTCTCCCCCTGTACAAAGGCAGTACTAGACAGTATTCCTAGACAGCGTGATACCCTTGCCATGAAGAGAGATGGAAAAGCTTCCAAAAATAGCAAATGTCTTTACCAGGCCTAGTTCTGAAGGCAGAAAGAAGAGAAGAGCTGGAGTCCAAGTGGACACCCATTGCCGTTGCTGGAAAGATTACAAGATTTACTGCTTTGGAACAACCCTTCAGCAAGTTAATAATCATTTGGGAAAGCAAACATTCCTTAAAAATCAGACTTCCCAGGCAATGTCTTTGATGTATTTACTTAAAATTAAATTACGTTTATTGCAGTAATTGAGGATACTGCTAGGAATAATAATATTGAAGGTGCTAAGGAAATATGGGTGTGTTAATATTAGCCAAAGCAGAATTTTTACCTTTCTTGTTTAATTTTCTTTTTCCCTAAAAAGATGTGCAGTTCCCTCACAATGGCCATCACATCGGGCTCTCCCAAGCCCTGCTGATGGCAGCAAGCCATGTAGCAGCGTTCCAAAGATGCATTTCCGACGGGGAAATGATCCACCACCACCCCTATATGAAACATTTCCAGTAGCATTATGTGCGCTATCCTGCCACAGCCCCAGTGCACAGTGTCACACAGCCCCGTGCACTGGGAGCACATGTGGGCTTAATTCCCTGCCAGCTTTAGTAAGTAGAGAAGGTATTTCCTTGTTCTAGAAACATTCAAGAGACACCACAGTCCCAAGCTGCTAGAAGTCAGGGGAGCAGGCACATTTCCCTCTACAGAGGGCTGTTGTAGACTGCCATCACTATCAATCCCATAACTCTACCCAGGCACAAGGCGGGTTGTAGCTGGAGGGTCTCTCTGTACAAATACCCAGGCACAAGGTGGGTTGCAGCTGGAGGGTCTCTCTGTACAAAGCAGCTGTGATGTTTGCAGTTCAATGGACAGCTTGTATTCTTGGGGACTTCATTATATTTGGAACAGCAAGAATGCCCCATGTCACCATGTGTGTTCTTCCTGATTGTCTTGCTTTTTCCTCCTTTTTAGTCTCATGTGTCTTGAGTTTGTTGGAACCTATAGCAGATTAGCTGAGAGTGACCTACTACTATTACTGGTTGTCAACTTATACCTTCTCTTCTACAAAGCATATTGCATTCCCAATTTCCCATTATTTTTCACTTATGTTTCTGCGGTTCTATCCTGCTACTTACTGCAGACTCCCGCATTTCAACTCGGCAGCCAGATCAATCAAGCAGTAGGTGTCCTGATCAGCATGTGCATGAAGTGAAAATGATAGCCCAGCTCATAAACCAATTGCTGAGCTGTCCTGAAGAGCATGTCCTGGCTGATTCAGAGGGCACGTGGCCATGTGAAAGGCCAGGCAGTCCCTGAAGTCACGGTTGCTCTCTGAAGCTGGTAGACTGGTTGAATCCTGATGATTTGTTCTGACATTTGCAGTCTGTGGCTGAAAACGAATATCCTGGTGAAAGCATTGCTGCTTGGCAAGACTTAAATGGTGGGCTATGAGAAACACAGGTCTAATGTTGCACAAATTACTTTGCAAAGATATTGCAAGAAGAAGATAACCCAAGAGTACAGTGGAACGGATGCTGTTGTGTTGATTTCCTCTTGTCTTTCTGATATCTGCACTGCATCTCAGCTTGCCAAGCATCTTAACTTGTTACTAGCAGAGTATTTATTTTCTTTTCTCTTCTTCTTGTAGAAAATTCTACTACATCACACTGCTGAGAGACCCTGTATCCCGTTACCTCAGCGAATGGCGTCACGTCCAACGAGGAGCTACTTGGAAGACCTCCTTGCACATGTGTGATGGCAGGACACCAACCCCTGAAGAGCTGCCGTCATGCTACGAAGGCACGGACTGGTCAGGCTGCACACTGCAGGAGTTCATGGATTGCCCGTATAATTTGGCCAACAACCGCCAAGTGAGGATGTTGGCTGACTTGAGCTTAGTGGGCTGCTACAACATGTCTTTCATCCCAGAGAACAAGCGAGCACAGATCCTGCTGGAGAGCGCAAAAAAAAACCTCAAAGACATGGCCTTCTTCGGCCTGACAGAGTTCCAGAGAAAGACTCAGTACCTGTTTGAGAGAACTTTTAATCTGAAGTTCATCCGGCCCTTTATGCAGTACAACAGTACCAGGGCAGGAGGGGTGGAGGTGGATAATGACACCATCCGCAGGATCGAAGAGCTCAATGACTTGGACATGCAGCTTTATGACTATGCAAAGGACCTCTTCCAACAGCGCTATCAGTACAAACGGCAGCTAGAGAGAATGGAGCAGAGGATAAAGAATCGGGAAGAGAGGCTTCTTCACCGGTCCAATGAAGCACTTCCCAAGGAAGAGACCGAAGAGCAAGGACGCTTGCCCACTGAGGACTACATGAGCCATATTATAGAGAAATGGTAGCCTAGGCAGACTTTTATATTAATGATTCTTCTAGGGTTTCCATAGAAAAGATCATGGAAGTAAAATTGCAAAAACCAACAAGAACTCTTTTATTTAAAAGCAAGTCTGTAAAACAGAAGGTAGATTGCTTCCTTAAGCATGGGGTCTTTTTACTGTTTCTTACAAGACCAATGAGATTCTTAAAAAAACAATAAAGACATAAAAATAAAAAAAGGGTCAACATGATAATGCAGAGGTAAACCATGCACAAATGCAGTTACCCACTCTGAAGGCCCATCACGAAAGAATGTTTCTTATCCTCACAATTCAAACACCAATGGCAAAAGTAGGATTTTTAACGTCTGTTTATGCCCTGAGCATAATGACATAAAGATACAGAATTAAAAACCTAGGAAATGGAGGTTTTCTTCTGTGGGTGTTTTTGACACTGGGATGGGAATTGCATGGTTTGTAAGTAAATGATAATGGTGACTAAGCTGACGGTGTGCTATCCTGTCAGGCTGTGTTCTGAGCACAAGGGCGGTCAGTTCGTTTCAGCTGGCAGCCGCTGCCGGAAAGCAGACCACCATAAAAAACAAAAGAAGAAGAAAAACATCAGAGGACAAGAAACATTACAGCAAATTGACTGTGGCCTAGGATATGTACTTAGCACAGAGGTTTTGATACATTGCACTGGTATCACATATACATACACAACTTCATCACAAAGACAATAGGAAATTCATGCACAGAGCTCCCAGATTTGTTTCACAGGTAGGTCCCAAAATGAGTTAAAAGCCAACCAAATTCCACATAGGCTCAAATGTGCACTCACATGCCATCCTGTCATCCTACACAACTGCCGCTCATGCTGTCACCAGTATTATGTGCTAACAGCACACGGAAACCCTCTTCTAAATATAAAAATAAAAGGAAGAAGAATTTAAATAGCAATACTCCCTCATAAATCTGCACGACAGGTTCCAGGGAAGACCCTGCAAGTAATTAGTCGTTAATGAGAAGATGACGAGGGGGTGATTTTGTTTTGTTTGTTGCTATGTGAAATGCTGAACTAGAACAAGCATACAGATGTACCTGTATCTGTATTTTTTCAGTTATTTTTACTTGCTTTTATCAAATGATAATGGTCATCAGCCTGCTTCCAGTGAGGTCACCAGGACTGATTAAAGGGGAGCAGGATGGGGCTCTCTTCCAGAGCTGTGGAAATTTCTGACTATGGGTCTGAACTGATTATGACATGGTGCACACTGTCTTTTGGCACTGTGCCTGCTCTGCAGCTCGTACTTTACATGAACAAGCTGTGTTCATAAACTCGAAAGGGGAATCATGGATGTTTTGTTAGTCTCAGACCACTTTCAAAGCAGAAATCTTTCAATGCTGTTTTTTAGGGACTGATGTGAGTTTAATCTTCCAGTGTGGTGACAGTCCAACCAGGTTCTGCTTACTGGCTTTTGAGTCATAGAACAACAATGACTTCTCCAATTCCTCTTCCCACTCACCAAATTAAAGTATGGCTTACTTTTTGCTGTTGCAAGCACTTCTTTGTTTGGGTGGAAGCATGGAAATGAAGCAGTTTTTGTCTGTTTCATGTCTCACCCCGTTATTACTGAGCTTGTAAGACCTGAACCAGCTACTGTTTAGGGTAAACTATGACCCAGATGGAATACAATTTGATTTTCAAAGGCCATGTTAACTGCAAATGAAATATGGCATTGAAATCACTGGAGGAGAGGCAGAGGGCTGATGCATTCAGTTTTAGCATGTCGCTTTTACAGTGTTCCTTTCCCATCATACATAGCCACTGAAGTGCTGCTTGGTTTGTATTTTATTTCTCTCTCTGCCTCTGTACACTGTTTCAAACAGTTTCATACCGGACTGAGTTTTGCAAAGGAGAGGCTGCTTTAAGCAGAGGAGCTGCCTTGTTTCTTCTGTGTACACCCTGGGGGATACATCTTGCTTTTGGAGATGTTCTTCTCCAAAGTCAAAATGACTAAGAACTTAAAAACAGAACATGCAAACAGCAATTTGGGCTCAAATACAACCCTGTTACGGCCCTGATCCAAGGTCCACTGAAGGCAGAGGACGCCCTTCCTAGTGAATTCAGATGGGTTTCGACCAGGTTTGCATCCTGGAGCTGCAAAGTGCACAAGCAAATGCTCATCCATATGCAAGGGACAGTAGGATGTTGTTACCTATGCATTCAACTGGTACCAGTATTCGGTAGTGGTGTTGCTGTCTGTAAGGTTCTGTCAGTGCTTCTGCCACAAAATGGGCCCTGTTCCCAGAGATGTATAGCCTGACCATAAGCATTTTCTCCTAGCTGAAAAGTGGGAAGCAAAATGAAGCAATTTTCAGTTGTTGGCTTGGGGGCAGAAGGTATTACAGCTCCATTTGCTCATCTTTGAATTCCAAGACTGGGAGGAGCTATGTCTGCTAATTCCCAGCGCTTTTATGTGTTGCTGTAACTAAAGAAAACATTTATATTAAAAAAAAAAATGCAATTTTACAGGCTGTTTACCCACAAAACCCATACACAAGATATAAAAAGCAACTGCTTTATATGCACAGTTCCCAGCTTTCCCCAAAGGCAATTCACTGTGCATCCTGTGTTATGGATCCATCATGCACAAGTGGTTCCTGCAGCTAATCCATATTCGAGGTGCACATCGGCACAGGGCTATGCAGTGAACGCCCAGGCAGGTCCACATATGCTGGCACTGATTCTGAGAGCCATTCTGTACTAAATTTTGCTCTCAAGGGTGACAATAAACAGGACTGTGCATGATTAGGGCCGGTAACATTTCCTGGCTTGGTTTGGCTGAGTTGTTTCTACTTTATGGGCTCTGAGTATCCAGCTGGATTCCAATTGATCTGTCTGCAGGGTTCCCTAAATCAGAGGCAGCCTTTGACCTTAGAAGCATGTCGGTAGAAGACCTTGTTCCAACATTTTGTTTGTAATATATTACAGTAGCAAGCAGAAGAAACTATATTGAAAACTATCTTGTGAACAGTTTCACTTCAACCCACAAAAGGAGGGCTGACCTCAGCCTAGCACCGAGGCAGAAATGTCTAGACTCAAAACCTGTGTCCAGCAAATGCCTCAATTCCTCCACCTGTACATTGGGAATAACAAATTTATGCATTTTAAAGAGGTAATCCAAGTCATGACAAGTATAGGGCACTCTGAAACAGTCTAAGTATCAGAAATATAGTGAATGACCAAAAAGCCATCCCTCACCCTGCCTGCTGTGCTGGTCTCTTTTACAGCTGTAGGCCATGGGTTCATTTATTGCCAAGTGCTGTGTGCCAGAGCATGGGTTGCAGGACGTACCTGGCGCTATCTTCTTCCTTTAGTGGGTTTAAGGGAACTTTTTTAACATAATGTGAACGTAGTTTTCTTGTGATTTATATGTACTACAGTTTGAAGTGGTACAATTAATTTTTAGGACTGATAATTTGATGCTAAATAACATGAAAAAATGTGTGTGTAGTTTTAAAACAAATGGAGAACAATGGCTTTAAGGCACTCCAGCAGAAGTATTGGCCAGATACGTGTACATTCGTGTTCAGTATCTGCCCCTTTCTTCCAAAACATTTTTCCTATGACCTTCAGACGCACTCAGACCTTCTTCACTACACAGTGTTTCTTGAGGGGCCTGTCAGTTCATCATGATCCACGTAAGGATAAGTAAGTGTTGGGTACAAGGAGGGCAGGAGAGGCAGTTCCCCTTGAATTCACATTTTACCTGGTTGGATGCTTGTCCATCCCACAGTGTTTCTGCTATGGGAAAACTTTACAAAGGCTGGAGCTGTGTAAGGTATTTCTGTGCAGACCCCTGCACATCTGCCAAGAAGGCTGATGCTCAGAGTGGTGAGTTATCAGAAGGCTCCATTCTTGCTTTGGGAAGGTGGAAAGGCCAAGACATGCTGAAGTGCTAAGGAGATCTTTGTTGTTTTTAGTCAGCGTTAACTTTACTGCCTGGTGGGTGTTCTTGCGGAAGCAGACTTTTCACTGCTCATTTGCCTCATCCCAGCTGGCTCTGTTGATGGAGTTTGCCTCCTCCAAAGATTTCCATGCAGTCAGGTGCCACCTCGTACCCTACCCAGGTCACAAAACGCAGGATTGACGGGTTAAATTGCAAACCCAGGCTGTCATGGGGCGCCAAGTCATCAACAAAATAACCTCTCACAAAAGGGTCAGTGAATTTCTGACTTGTCTGAATTTCTCCCTGTATGCCCAACATTTTGGAGCACTTCAGGCTGATGGTTTTGCACCCCATAGTCCCTTATTTGCTTGCAAAAGTGGGATGGCAACTAAAGCAGCATGAGGAAGATCCCAACGAGCTTTTGAATTCTCTCCAAGGCCTGTCCTGTAGGAGCAGGAAGGGCAGCACCATTGCTGAGAGTATGAGCAAGACAGAAGGACCACCACAGTGGCAGACAGACACATGGCACTTAGGAAGTGTTCAGTCTGAGCCCATCAAATCCCTTCACAGAGACCCCCAACAGCTACAGAAGGTAATGACTAACATTACAGAACAGGGCCTGACCGAGATTTATATCCTGGGGTTCAAAGCAGCTCTAGCTTCTCACTGGTGTTCAGAGTTACTCAGACCCCCTTCTGTCCCATAGAATTTTCGGAATGTCACAAAAATGGGCAGTGCTACAAGAACTGGCAACACAGAGTCTGCTAAAAGTTGGATTTCCAGGGGAATAGCTTGGAATGCAACTCACAATATCTGCTGGATTCAAATCACAGGGTTGGCTGTGTTATCTTCTTGTTCTTGTCTTTACTAATATTTAGCAGATCATGTTCCAGTGGCGGAAGCGAATGCAGGATTTGCTGGCTGCTCAGCAGTAGAGCCAAGCCTTTAAAGCACAGGCCAGTTAGCAGCAGTTCGATACACCAGCGAGCAGTAGAGCTCATGTCTGCACACACAACCTGAGCTCCCTGTAGCTGTTTATTTTGCCCCATCGACAGGAGTTCTGCCAAACTGAATGCAGTGCTGATAAGCACTTGGGTATTAAAGCCTGTATCATCCCAGCTGCAGGTGGTTTTCTCTGTAATTTTTCACCATGCAAGCTGAAGAAAATGAAGATTTGCAAATGAGTCTGTCTCATCCCTCAAAGCCCCACACTTCCCTCTTCTCCCCCAGGTGTCTCTTCTGCAGACTGGGTTGAGAGAGTTGTACTATAATGAATGATTTTATATTCAAATGGTTTACTGAGCATGATTTGTTTTGTACATATTGGAATATGATTTAACTTATTTTTATTGCCCCTTTTCATCTTTTTCTCACGAGGAGAAGACAGAAATCCCCACCCTCTCTCCATGTGAAGTTCCTCTGTGTTCGTGTGTAGTCTGCCAGGCAAACACGCAACAGCCACAGGATTTCTCACCCTCCCTGCTGGTATCCAATTTGACTTTTCGTTGTCATCTGGTTTTGAATGAGGCTTTGCTCAGATTGTCTCTTTCCTCTCTGCTGCGCAGTCTGCACAGGGAAGGGAGAGCGCAATACAGGCAGGACTCTTCCTCTCCCCTTTCTTACGTGCTTTAACTACCCGAGTACCAAGAACTCAGTTCTCTTCTAGAAGTTGTGTGACTGAGGGTAAAGAAATACAAACATTCCCCCACCCGCCTTCCATCCTCCATAATGTAGATCTAACACATTCAGCTTCCCTGAAAGTGATTGTGGCTGGAGTCCTTCCATTGGGCTGAATGTGTACGGTTTGCACCTTTTTTCCCCTCCACTTTAGGAACTTAAAAACAAGAAATGAAAGACACCCGTTTAACTTGAGCCAAGTAACACTTAGAGCTTTACATATTTATTTATAGCATCTCGCAAAAAGTGTTAAAAGGTTTTTTCTTTTCTTCCACAAGAAAAATTGGATTTAAAAAAAAAAAAAATCATCTAATTGTTTTTGTCTCGATGAAGAATGAATGTTAGCGGATGAAATAAACCCTAAAACTGAGCTTCTGTCGTGTGTGTTGTCCTTGCATTGGCCTTTTGATGCTGTGACAGTGGAATATGACTTGCGTCCTGTATTGCACAGAGATAAAGCTGCCAGTCAAGCTGACGGAGAGTATTTGTTTTCTGCTAACAGAAGCAGCCTCCTAACACAGACATACTCGAGCAGAAACCAGTCTGGTTATTATTATTATTATTGTTACACTTGAGTCAACATTACAAAAAGCCCTTAAACCTCCTCTTTTAAAAAATAATTACCTTTAATACTGTACAGTACTCTTAGCTTTTTTAGTAGTCATTGCAATGAATGGATTTGCGGGCAATAAATGGTGGTTGTTATAGCAAACATTACAATGTTTTCTGCTTCATCTTCAGAAGTACTTTCACCAAACATGACCTGTGAACATGTTACCCTGTGCACCTCATTCTGATACAGTGCAAGTTAGTAAGTTAGGGGGTAAGAAAATGATTCAAGTGCTTTCTGAGAACAGCCAGATGGTCATGCGAGTGTGGGCACTAATACCACAGTTACTTCACCCAAGCATCATGGCACTTCACACCTGCCACCATCTACGCTGGAGGCCCTGGATGCAGCATATGAACCTTCCCTGCCATGCTGCTTCGGTGTTCTTTTCTCTGCCACCTCTGAAAGCAATCCCACTAGTGCTACTGGAAACCCACCCAAATAAAATACCTAATTACATATCGGGATCACAACACTGCATCAATCTGTATTGCCGAGGGGCTCATTTTACTCGCCAGGCTGTGCAGGCGCTGGCAGAAGGTCCAGGTAGGTGTCGGTGTCAGGGAACCTCACTAAATGCACTACAGTTCACTCCAGGCGATGCCATGAGGCTGCTGCTGGCAGAGCCCTCATGTCCCGCTTCTCAAGTCCAACTGCTCCCCCGCACCGTTCCTGCCGTTGGGAATGACCAGCAGCGTCCCACGCTCGCGCCACCTCACCCCGCGCAGAACCTTCCAGAAGCGCAGGGCGGCTTCGCGCGCCCCGCCCCGCCCCGCCCAGCGCCTCAGCCACAAACTGGCGGCGCTGCCGCCGAGGCTCGTTTCTCCGTGTAAGTGTCGCCCCCCTTTGCCGCAGTCCCGCCCTGCCTAGCGGCTGTCTCTGTCCCTCCGGTAAGTGTGGGCCCGCCTCTGCCGGCCCCGGGGGACGGTGGGGCGTTGGCACCGCTCGCTCCCGTGGTCCGTGTGAGGCGGGCGGGGAGGGCTCGGCGTCCTTTGCGGGGGCTGTGGGTCCGCCAGGCCCAGAGCGGAGGAGCTGGAGATCCCCGCGGTCTCCGGGCTGTGCTCTGCAGCCCTCGCTGGGGGTTGTGCACAGAGCTCCTCAGTGGCGGGCCACGGGTGGTGGCTGCGGCGGTGCTGCCCTCCAGGAGGGGCTTTGAGTAGTGGTTGAGCCGCGTCCTGTAGTTTGTGGGATGTTACTTGGCAGATCCACTCTTCTAGTAAACAGAGTAGGTACCAAGGGGCCTGGTTACCCTAATGGGAGCAGGCTGTGCTGTGAGCATGTTGCTGAGACCCGGGTGCTTCTGTGTCAGACCACCAGGGGCTGGTGTCCTTCCAGGAGGCGTAAGGATGCGGGCGCAGGTCTTTGCTACATGGCAGCCTTTGTACTGTGGTTTGAAAGCATGATTTTTTCCTGCGTTTACATTCCTTAAAGCCTGAGAGGTGCTTCAAGAAGCATGTCACAAGAATTGTGTGCAGGCCAAATGCTTTCATGTGCATGCGGTCTTCCTGTGCCATTTTTACGCTGGTTCTTCCTTTGCATCAAAGCTGGAAGCCTTCAGGAAAAGGAGGGAGCTTAGCTCGCAAGCAGACAGAAGAAGGGTTCTTCTGTTGCAAGAACTGATGTAGGAAGGGGAAAGGAGCAGAAAGGATGCTGAAGGAGAGTTTAAAAGAAATGGGGAAGTGGGTTACTAGGGTAGAGTCTCCAGAGTATTTGTTCTTGGTTTGGGGATGTTTCCCTCCTCATACCGATGAATGTTTAGTTTCCAGGATGTTCCTGCTATGTTTGGTCGTTTTACACTATCCAGCACTGCCTCTGGGGGATATGCTTCCTCAGGTTAATTGGGAAGTGCCCTCCTTTACATCCTGCTGTTACCCTGACAATAAGCAGCCCCTGGCTGCCCTGCTGCCCCAGGTGACAGCCTGCTCTTCCTGAATGGAAAAGCTGATCCTCACCATAGCATATCAGAGGAGGTGCTGCAGAGTTCTTGTCAGAGGGTTGTGTTTTGTTTCTCTGCCTCATGCACTCACACCGAGTTTAACTCTTCAGTAGTGTCTTTCCTGCCACTGTCTACAGGAGAAGGAGGAGCAGAGCAAGGCTATTTTAACACTGTAATGCTTCAGGTTTTCTGCATTGATTGATCTCTGGGTAGTACAGGTTCCTTTTTCCTTGTTGAGGTTTCACGTATGGGTCCATATAGTGCTGAACAGCCTTTTTGAGACCAGGAGGAGGGATGAAGATTCTTGCATAATATATATCTAGCAATCATTGCATGTTTCTATGGAGTTTGTAAAAGTGGGCAGACTTACGGAGAGCCCCATGCACTGCAGCTTGTAACACTTTATGATGTAGTACTTCAGTGGTGCTTACAGTAGTGATGTGAATTTTATATACAGATAAAATTCTAGGCTTTCTGCAGCTGGAAATGTTCATGACTGGTTTGGGCACATCAACTCAGACCCTCTGCTGCAGGGGGAAACTATAACATGTTCATACGTAGACTGAAAGAACACTGTAGGATTGACAACAAAGCTGGTTTATTAGTTATTACTTATATATACTTATAGCCTTCAAATTAAAAGGTGTAGTCAATGAAATATTAATGAATTGAGCAATATGTAGTGGATCATTGCTAGGTATCTGGTAAAGCAGTCGGAGGTTGCAAGCGAGGAAGGCTTCACTAGCAAGGCTCTGTGTGCTTTAATTGATCTGGGAAGTAAGGGGCTTGGAGAAAGCCATACATGTTCATATGTTGCAAGCATTATCTACAAGCCTAAAACGAATACAGTTACCAGTCTCTATTAATACTAATCAGACCATCCCATAGCATATTCAGGTGCTTTGGTATGTGATACTGTTTCTCTCTTAGGTCTTAGAAATTCTTTGCCTGACACAAATTTACTCGTTTCTGTCTTTGATGCTCCTCTCAAAAGCCTTTTTTGACTCATGAGTGCTTCCATGTCCCTGCCTAACTCTTGCCTGTTCCCTGGTCCTGCTACACAGGACCTGCAACATTTCAAGCAGGGATCTTGTGCCTGCTGCATATGGGGCTGCAGAACCGAGGTGGCAGAACTTCTCAATTGATATCCAGCCAATAGCACAGGGGAATAGTTGAATACCTGTCCTCAGGAGCTGGGAATGGATGAATGATAGCATTGCTTTAAAGATGTTTAACAACCGATATGTTATTTGTATGGGTTTTTTTGCTCTCCCTAATATTGTCATTCTGTCAGGCTACGGAAATGGAATCCAGATGTTTGTGGAATAAATGAGAAATAGTGATAAATAATAAACATGTAGTTAATGTGGCTTTAACGTATTCTGGTTCTTGCTGGATTCTGTTTAAATGCTGCTTATTTTTGTTGACTTAAAGCAAATGTTATACTCAGTTGTGCTGTAAATAGTTAAGAAATTCCATAAGGCCTGATCTAGTTAATTCAGGCTGGATACCTGATACTGAAATGAACATGTGGTAATCAGTCATCAATTTTCTGGCATAGGCAGTGACAACATTTATAAATCATATGGCCTTTGTGAGAGAGTAAATAACTTCCCTGTAGAGCCCTCTCTTTGGGATAATATTATTACTGCCAGACATTGTTTTCTGAACAAGAGCTTGCAGCCAAATTAGTGAGTGCTCAGATATTTTGCATACTACAGCAGCCCCCAACAGTCCATGCTTCTGCTGATGGTGTGTTCGTTTCCTTAATTTCAAATATTTGGATGCTAAATGAGGATTTATAAAGTTGTGCCAATTAGTTCCAACTTCTGGAAGGCTATGAAGTTTTACCAGGTTAATGGTAAACCTTTTGTGTTACTGGAAGTATTAAAGCCATGCTGCTGAGTACTGCGTTCTGGGGTGGTTAATTTGTTCTCAGACCGGGAAACTTGGGTGCTGGAGAGCAGTGCCACTGGGAGAGATGTATGGCCTTCTGGACTGAGAGATCTGCTCTAAATCTGTTAGTTGCTTTGGTTGTGGTCAAGATGAAGTGGTAATTGTAAAGAATTCAGGAGTATGTGGTCATCTGTTTTGAGGGCAGTCGAGCCTTCTGAAGCAGCTAAAATGAGCAGTGTTCAGTCATTTTGGGAGTGGGAATAGAGGCAGTGGTCCTGTTTGGGAAGTAATCTCTTGATAGGAACCTATCTGGTGTTATCATGGGAACCTTTATCGCAACTGTTTAGCATAGTATCTCATGCAGGTATTTCTGAATACTGTTGTGACACAAATGATTTTTCTCTTCTGCCTGGAAAGCTTGTCAAAGGAAAGTGTGTAAAATTGGGAGCCAGAATGCTGGCTTAAGACCTGGCCCTGATGGGGCATGGCCTCATCCCTAGCTCTTTATGGTCACCCTTGGGGAGAGAAGTCTATAATCTCTTGGAAACAGCATTCAGTTTGAGCAAATAGTCAGGCTTTTTGCTTCCTCTTTGCAATGTCTTAAGTTAGAGATAATTTTAACTGTCCATCTGCCTGTCTGTTCTGGCAAGTGCTCATACCATGCCATGGCATTGCCATGCATGCCGCAGGTAGTGAGGCAGTGACAGGCACTAGCATGGCTGGCTGCTCCAACACAGGAACAAACCCAAGATTAGCTCTGCTGAGATAGCACGCTAAGACAGGGGGAGGCCTTGATGGGCAAAAGGTGGAGGAGGGTCCTGACTACTGGTCAAACTGAGCAGTTGTGGTACGGTGATGTCCTGCAGCAGAGATGGCTGTTAGCCTGGAAATAAAGTTTTGCAGATGTTGTTCATGTGATTCCCTAGTAAGTCTGGAGAGGATTCTCCCTTCTCTAGTAATGTTTTATTTTTCTGGAATGTTGGGCTTTGTTTTGTACTCCATCAGTTCTCCACTGTTGTAAGTGATGTCCGTAAAGTAATAGTTCAGTCTAGGTGCATGAGACCTATGCATAAAGCTTTTGTTAGGACTTCATTTCACTGTTGGTTTTAAGCAGTGGTTAAAGATAAGAAATGCTTCCAGTTCTTTGAGATCATAAGCTTTGACTTTTTATATGTACCTTTAAGGACTTTCACAAGCAAAGGAGACCATACATCTGCAGGGACAGTGTTGAGAGGAGCAATTATAGCAGTAAATAAAGTTTTCTGCTTGCTTGCCAATGTACTTTGTGCATTGCCTCCTCATCAAGTGATCTGCCGTTTGTTAGTATTTGCTTGTTAGGGTCTCTCTCCTCTAAGCCCATTCTTGGTTTTGTGTGTATTTTGGTCATCTCGACAAGGGGAAAGAACTCTAAGTAGAAGCACTTATAATTCACAATGCCTGTGACATCTGTTGCAGGACTAGAATTACGAACCACATCAGCATATTTTACTTTTTTGTTTTCTCTCTGTTTGGGAATCTCATTAGCTGTCTTACAGTTTTGCTTGGGGGTTCTTGGTTGTGTTCCCCCCACCCTCCTGTGGCAGCTTTGTGAATACAAATTGCTTTATCTTTCTTCCTCATTCTCTGTGAAGGTAGGTTAGCCTAAGCCTGGATTAGCCAAAACCCACAGTAACTGGCAGCAAATAGCTCTGGTTGGATGGGGAGAGATGGTAGGTAGGGACAGATAAGTTGTTTTTAGCAGCCCTTGCTTCCTATCGTTCACTTCTTGGGTAGTCCAGAGCTGCCTTTTGTGTGTTGAAAGTGCTTGCATGGGTTCCTCTCTCTCAAAACTTGTTTTTTCAAGTTGTCGATTGTGTTTTCCTCTCAGCCCCTCTTCTCAAACTAATGTTATATTTGGTTTTTATTAAGCGTAGATGCCTTACAGGAAGAACTAGTAGTTTTGCCTGTAAGGTGTCTGATGCCTTTTGCATTGCCATCTATTTACTTATGTACTAAATTCCTTTGACTGAAATGATGCTGAAACATTTAGAAAGCTGAAGGATGAAGATTAGAGACGATGAGCATAATGGGATGAAGACAGACAAGCTAGTGGTCACCAAGCTGTGTCATCCTTTTTTAAGGGTAGGATGGAGCCCAAAGATCTCCCATTCTTTTGTGCTGGCAGTATAGGACCATCACTGAAACCTGATGTGACATGCTGCTACTTCCTCACCCTGATGTCAGACCATACAGGAAATTCCCTGCATCACAGCCAGCGCAGAAGGCTCTGTGGTGGAGCTTTGACTTTAAGCATCTTCTTGAAATGGGGCTGTTATGTTGTAGCTTCAATAACTGTACTGAGACTGTTGACCTTCCTTTCCCGTATGCCATTGAAGTTATACATAGATTCCTCCATGCTCTGAACAATATCCAGAAAATGGGTAACACAAAAGCTTAAGTGTCAGTTACATTTCTTTCACTTTGTACAAGGGGACGGGTGGCAGAAAGGCAGCACATTGTTGTAAAGGGCCATTTCTTATACATGATTCCTTTACTTCTGAGAATTACACTAACACAGTGCATGTTTCATTGTGGAATAGTGGAGAAGAGCAGAAGCCAAGAGATGTCCATAGTTGCTGCACACTCTGTAGTGTGGTTTATAAAACAGATAATCACAGAATCACAGAATCACAGAATAGTAAGGGCTGGAAAGGACCTCAAGATCATCGAGTTCCAACCCCCCCGCCATGGGCAGGGACACCTCCCACTAAACCATGCCATCCAAGGCTATGTCCAACCCCACCTTGAACGCCGCCAGGGATGAAGCATTCACAACTTCCCTGGGCAACCCATTCCAGGGCCCCACCACCCTCACAGTATAGAACTTCTTCCTCAGATCCAATCTAAACCTCCCCTGTTTAAGTTTAAACCCATTACCCCTCGTCCTATCACTACAGTCCCTCATGAAGAGTCCCTCCCCAGCATCCCTATAGGCCCCCTTCAGGTATTGGAAGGCTGCTATGAGGTCTCCACGCAGCCTTCTCTTCTCCAGGCTGAACAGCCCCAATTTTCTCAGCCTGTCTTCATACGAGAGGTGCTCCAGTCCCCTGATCATCTTCGTGGCCCTCCTCTGGACTTGTTCTAACACTTCCATGTCCTTTTTATGTTGAGGACACCAGAACTGCACACAATACTCCAAGTGAGGTCTCACGAGAGCAGAGTAGAGGGGCAGGATCACCTCCCTCGACCTGCTGGTCACACTCCTTTTGATGCAGCCCAGGATACGGTTGGCTTTCTGGGCTGCAAGCGCACACTGCCGGCTCATGTTCATTTTTTCATCAACCCACACCCCCAAGTCCTTCTCCGCAGGGCTGCTCTCAATCTCCTCCCCGCCCAACCTGTAGCTGTGCCTGGCATTGCTCCGACCCAGGTGGAGGACTTTGCACTTAGCATGGTTGAACTTCATCAGGTTGGCATCAGCCCACCTCACAAGCGTGTCAAGGTCCCTCTGGATGGCATTCCTTCCCTCCAATGTATCAACCGAACCACACAGCTTGGTGTCATCGGCAAACTTGCTGAGGGCGCACTCAATCCCACTGTCCATGTCACCCACAAAGATGTTGAACAAGACCGGTCCCAACACCGATCCCTGGGGGACACCACTCGTTACTGGTCTCCAGCTGGACACTGAGCCACTGAGCACTACTCTTTGCGTGCGGCCATCCAGCCAGTTCTTTATCCACCGAGTGGTCCACCTATCAAATTGATGTCTCTCCAACTTAGAGAGAAGGATGTCATGGGAGACAGTGTCAAAGGCTTTACACAAGTCCAGGTAGATGACATCAACTGCTCTGCCCCTGTCCATCAGTTCCGTAGCCCCTTCATAAAAGGTCACCAGATTGGTTAGGCAGGATTTCCCCTTAGTGAAGCCATGCTGGCTGTCACCAACAACCTTGTTGGTTTTCATGTGCCTTAGCATGGCTTTAGAGAAGTGTCTATTTGCAGTTGAAAATACATTTGGAATTGGAATTATGCCGAAGCAGGCTGATACATAGACTGCTGGCAGAGATGATGCTGTGATAAAATAAATGGAAAGGTCGTCTTGATTAATTGCCCACCTCTTCTCTCCCTTACTCTATCTTGATCTCCCTGCCATCTTGATAACTGCAGGCACGTTTAACTTGTCAGCTGTGTCAGATAGCTTCCATTTAAATGCTGAGTGTAAGCCAAGCTATTCTTCCTGTTTTATTTCTTAAGATCCTTTGTGTTGTTAAATGGTGGTGTGTGGCAATAAAAGAATTATAGGGAAACTTGCTTAAAACACTGACCTAGGAGGGATGGTTTTCTCCTCTAAGAACTCAGTTGTTTCCCCTCTCTGCGGAGCTTCTGGCTTAAAAAACAAGCAGACAACAATCAAACAAAACAACCTGTCTGGTCTGGGAGTTTTGATACATAATAGATGCTGCGGGTTTTCTTGCATCTTATTCTTTTGAAATGCAGTAGCATTTGTATCCTAGTTCATGAAGTATGCCCTCACTGTGCTATAAAAGAACAGAAGACAGTAAGACCCTGGCTCGGGATGCTGTGACTTAAATCAGGAGAAAGGAGAATTGGGTTTGCTTCACCCCTAGCATTATATGGCATAATTGGTCATCTTTACATTAGCAGTAAAGTAAGATTAGGAGTTTCTTACTGTTAACAGTGTGAAGGCCTGTGAACTTGTCTCATTAAGGACAAATAAAAGCTGGCTCTTGTCAGATCTATATTTAGTTCCCCCCCAGAAGTGAGTGTTACTAACATCAAAAGATCTTCCTCAAGTATATTTTTAAATGGCTTTTTTGGGGCATGTAACAATACAGAATTCTTTATGAAATTATCTTCACCCTGTTTAAATACCTAATTATTCTATCATGTTTTCCTGATCTACAGAGCAGGGCATGAGCCATAATTTTTGAGGGGACAATGATATGATGACATTGATGGCAACGACTGAACTCTCAAACTCCATTAGGGTGCATGAATCACCACATTTTTTTCTCGAAAGTTAGTAATTTTTAATTAATATAATGAAGTTCTGTCTTTGATCCTGGAATCTCTGTCTCTTGTCAGATTTATTATCTCCAGATGAACTGTTCTTTCTCCTCCCTGAAAACTTTCTCATATTACGAGGTGAGGTCTTTGTAAGTGTAAAAAATACTCGTTTATTTTCTTGAAGTGAAAACTTTCCAAGGTTATAAAAGTGAAGAGCTGAAACTACAGCTCAGAGTTTCATAGCCAGGTATACACAGAAAATGATGAGTTCTGATTTACACTCAAGATAGAGGATCTTATAACCTGCCTGGAAACGAATTACTCACTTAAAAGGTAATTTTGAACACCACTAATTGCTGCTCTCTGAGCTGTGCTGCCAAATGAGTGCTGCAGTGCAGGGGCTGTATGTAGAGGGTCAGGACCACATGTTATGACATGTTCTTGCAAGGAGGAGCGTAGCGCTTGTCACAGAGGGGAGGGAATTTGTCTATTTAGTGGAGACCCCCAGTGCGTTCTTACCTCTTGGAGCTACTGTCTTTTGCCTGCACTTTTGCACTGCTGATTGATGGAGGTGTGATCTAGGGTTTCCGTTCTCCAGCCACAGAGCTGGGGGGCCTTCCGCTTGGGAAAGTCACCATGCTATGAAGAGGCTATGAGGATGTGCACAGTGAGGGGAGGGCAGGTTGTGCTGTTTAGCTGTTCTGTTAGATCACAGGAAAATGTGGGAGAGGATGGCCCAGGCTTTTCTTGGATATTGGTGGGAGAGCTTGGCTGAAGTGTCAGAAGTCATCTCCATTACTAGGAGATGCACTGGATCCCAGGCGTCTGTCTGTGGGGATGTCCACTGTTTGTTCTGGTAGTGTTGGAGGGGAATTCTTAATTTGGTGGGATGTCTTGGGGTGTCAGCAATTAACTTCTTGCAGCAGCTGTTCTCTACAGAACAATCTTCTTTCCAAGTCTGCAGGCGCTCACCCCATCTCCCTGTCCTGCATGCAGTTGAAAAATACTGACCTACTATAACAACTGCAGGAATTTCTTGGCTTGCGTCTCCAGATCTCTTAACAGTGCTAGAGCAAGGTAGGTTTGAGGAATGAGCATGAGTATGATGTAAAAACTTAATGGGTGGTAGGGGTGAACTGTGCCTTTCTCGGTGCTGCTGGCTCCAATTTGGCAAATTTTTGTTGTTTGTTTTCCTTCTACTTCAGTATGTGGAAGTATATGATAAAAAAGGAAGGTGTGAAAATTAACCTAAAGCAGAACAGATCTTTGTAATAGCCTTTTTTAGATCCTTAGGTTGCAGAGGATTTCATACAGTTAAAGGATGAAAAACTTGGATGGCGAAGAATATGGGGATTTATTTTTTTTTTTTTTTAACATCATTTTAAAATCCTGGGATTGAAAGTACTGGTGATAGTGTAGCTGGGCAGTTGCTGTCTGCTTTATAAGCATTAGGGTGTGATTTTTACTTAGCCGTTACAAAAAAACGTTGTGGACCAGCTCTTAAAACCTATGTCTGGAGTCTGGATTGCTTTTTGCAAGACAGGAGGTGGCCCGGGTGACTTTCAGGAGGTGCATGTTAGTTGGGCACACCGTGGGATGTGACAGAGGGCAGTTTGATGGAAATAAGGTTGTGCGTGGTCCTGGGGTTTAGAGCAACAAGTCTGAATGTGGTACAGTGCAGGAGAAAGAGTTGCAGAAAGCAAAGGGAGGTGGTCGGGTCAGAGCCTGAGGAAGCTGTGGGCAGCAGCTCTCCCTGTGGGTTGGGGAGGGCCGTTTGAGTGTTGGGAGAGTCTGCGGGGGGGAGGCTGTAATAATCAAGTTGGGAGATTCTGATGGCCCCAACAGTTTTAGTTGTGAAGCTTCAGGAAAACAGATTGTTTCCACATTTTCACTTGAGAATTAAAGTCCATGTGCAGACATGGACTGTTTTCAGTAGTAACATTCATTTGTGGCTGCTGAGAAAAGGCTTGGGGAACCAGACCTGTGCAGCTTTTTGAATTGCAAATGAAGAAATGATAGAGAGGACATGAATCTGTTCTGTTATATGCATGTCCTCTGTGAGGTGTGCAAAGCTTTTGCAGCTATCAGCACACTGTGCACGGTAACCAGTGTGTTCGACAGCATGTTATCCTGTTGCAAGCTACCTGCTTGTTTTGAGCTTCTTATCACAGCAGAGCTTCTTACAAATGAATCTATCCTTGCTCCTTTCAAAGCTCAGGTTTCATTGCCTTTCAGTCAAAATTACCTGCTCCTTTTAATTAGCCCATGCTTTACTCTTAGATTTGGCTCAGCATGCAGTATTGAAGGAGTTACCAATCCAGATTGACTCTTCCAGATAAAACCCATATGGAATTTGGGAGTAAGTGATGTTTCTGAAAGCTAAAGTGAGCCTTCATCCTGTGTGAGGAGAAGGGAGTAGGGTTTAATTGAGGATTAGGCAGTATGCGCTCTCAAAGGCAGCAGTTCAGTAGAGTCTGCTCCTTCCATACCCCTGTGGCAGCAGGAGCTGTCTTGTCTGGTTGTCTCTCCCTTTGATGCTGCTCTGTGCAATACCTGCCATGTTTGTGTCTCATCAGTGGTGCGGTGACAAGAGCAAGCGCTTGTGCATTTACGTTGTTTTGTGGGACTCAGGAATATCTTGGAGAACATTTCCACTTGTTTCACTTGAGGCTGTTCCTACTGAAGGCTCACAAAGGCAACCAGTAAATCCGGGCATCTCCCTGGGAGCCCTGAGGAAGTATCGTTAACTTCTGGTTGTTGCCAGACTTGAAAAACAGAGAGGCTTGCGTTCAGTCCTCTAAGCATTTTGCCCAACTGGGACCTTAGTAAGTATACTTAAAAAGGAAAAGAGGGCTGGGAAATTACTCACACTTCCCTGTTTAGTCGTGTGCATGTAAGAAGTAAAGCGATCGTCTAGTTGTAGCTTCAAGGAGTAACCTCCTTTCCAGATCAGGGAATTTCCCACAGAAATGCTATGGAGGAGTTTGTAGGCTGCTGCTTGGATGTAGCTGTGTGTTTTCTAAGGATAAGGAGAGGTAATGCACTTTGCTGCAGGACTTTAATTTTTTTACCAAAATCTTCAGGAAATCTGCATTTGATGTTGTGGAACATCAGGGCCAGCTTTTGTCTTGGGCTCCTCTTAAAAATACCAAACAAACCCAGCCAGGAATGAGAATTGAAATAGAAGGGCTTTTCATTTGTAATGGCTTTCTTGGGTTTGAATTTTGAAGGGGCTCAGTGTTGTAGAGCCCTTCCCGGTGTGACATCTTGTACATAAAAACGCTGAGGTCCTGACAGGGCTGCCAGAGGGAATCACACACAGTTAGCTGCTGGATGTGTGCATGCATGACTGCCTCCCTGCCCTTCGCTCCAAGAGGGAGAAAAACAGCTCTGCCCTGAAAAAGGAGGGAGGGGAAAGAAGGAAAAGAGGATTTAAACTCACCTGTCTGGAAGCCTGTCTGCCCGTCCGTGAGCTGCTGAGCGACTGTGACGGTGCTGTCAAAGTACCCGAGTGCGCAGAGCCATGTGAGCTTGTCCCATCAGTAAGGGAAGATGGTGCAAGTCCAGTACTGAAAATTAAATCCCCAATCCACTGAGACGTTGAGGGTGTCTGAGAAACTTGGTGCAGTTTGATTTTTGCATATAACGTAAAGTACCTGGTAAACCCTTTTGATTTCGTGCTCTGCATAGAAAGATACAGTTGCATACATAAAGGGGCCTTAGATGTTGTGCATGGTCTAGTGCAGAATTGGGTGGATTTCTGTAGCTCTGATTGGAAAAGTTAGCCTCTCCACACCATGTGAGCATTGTCAAGTCTTACAGGCTAGGTTTTATGGAAACTCTTCCCTCCCATTCATTTATTTTAGGTTCTGCTCCCCTAGTTAGTCTGAGACAGGTATTTGTGTTTTTTGGAAACTAAGGTCCTGATCCAGAAGCTATTTAAAGTGTCAGGACTGAGTGCACTCTGTGCAAAGCCTGCCTCTCCCTGCCTCTGGGATGGAACAGAACAGTACACAACCATGCCTTCCTAGGCTGGCAAGAGCAGCTGTGGGAGCATCACCCAAGGCAGGGGATGTGGATCTCCTGGATGTTCCGTATTTCAGGCTGTGCCTGAAAGCTTGGTTTTACATACACCTGTTCTGCCCTGGGAGTCAGATCGCACCCCAAAGTGCCGATCTTTGGTGGGTGGGAAGAGGCTGGAATTGGCAAAGCTTCTCTCTTTCCTTGAGCCTGGGGTTTCCTCTGGCTCTCAGAATGTCCTGGCTTCCCTCCCCATTGTCAGCGTTGATGTCTGTAGGATTCTGACCAAACGCGTGGCTTTGGACTTGCTGCACTATATTTTGTGAGGTAATAGATGTTACAGGAACAAGCTAGAACAACAGCCAGTTTTCAGGGAATTTATTGTGCATCTTCTTTGTCTGGATATTCCCTACCGCTTTTGGATATGCGTGTAGGCAAAGCCAACTTGGCTGCCACCTTTGGTTATGGGGAAGGACTATGGAAAAGGTGTAGAGCAGCAGTATTCAAGTTTTATTTTTGCAGGCTAATAATTGTTGTTTTCCAAGACAGTTGCATACCATTCTGTGCCATGCTTTAACCGGGCAAGGAACAAACTTCTGGTTTGTTGGTTAACTTTGTGCATCTCAGAATCTGTGGGTTCTGCTTGTACTGCAGGCTACAGTATGAGAATGAGTAGAATTATAGAATCATAGAATAGTTAGGGTTGGAAAGGACCTTAAGATCATCCAGTTCCAGCCCCTCTGCCATGGGCAGGGACACCTCCCACTAAACCATGCCACCCAAGGCTCTGTCCAACCCAGCCTTGAACACCACCAGCAATGGAGCTTTCACAACTTCCTTGGGCAACCCATTCCAGTGCCTCACCATAGAACCATGGAATGAATCAGATTGGAAAAGACCTTCAAGATAATCAGGTCTGCCCTTACAATAAATAACTTCTTCCTCATATCCAATCTAAACTTCCCCGGTTTAAGTTTTAACTAGTTACCCCTTGTCCTATCACTACAGCCCCTGATGAAGAGTCCCTCCCCAGCATCCCTACAGCCCCCCTTCAGATACTGGAAGGCTGCTATGAGGTCTCCACGCAGCCTTCTCTTCTCCAGGCTGAGAAGCCCCAACTTCCTCATCCTATCTTCGTATGGGAGGTGCTCCAGTCCCCAGGGTAGGGCATTTTGATTTCGATGTAGCTGTTGTGGCTTATGCTGAATGGTTTACCATGACTGAGCTGTGCTATGCAGATCCTTGGAGGACTGAAATTCTTATGATTTGCAGCTTTTTATTCCGGAAGCTTGTTGCCTGTTAGTGACATCCCCACCCATGGTTACTTTAAATGTGACTAGGTTAGATTTAAACAATAATAATTTGTTAAAAAGCACTGCTGAGAGCTTTGTAGGGATCACAGAGGTCCAATGATTTCACTGAAGTCTGTAGTTAACTTAAGCATCTTTGGATCAGGCCATACTTCTCAATGCTGTTTGCCAAAGGAATCGGTATCCCTACATGTTAGGAGTGGTTTACATGGAGTTTCTTAACTTGCTTCTGCCTTAACAGAGTGATCCAAATTCCCTGACCAGACAGGCTTTGCCTGAAGTGTTGCTTCATGTGAGCATCTTTGTTGGTTGAACAGCAAAAAGAAAACAAAGGGTGGGAATGTTTTCCGGTAGCACAGCCTTAGCAAGGTGCCTCTGTGCTTGCAGTGTAAGATAAAGGCTCTCAGAGGTAAGCAGGGTTCTTTCTTTGCTGTGTTGCAATTGAACACATGCTCTGTTTATTGCACACAGACCATATATATGTTCTTGATTAAGAATGTACATAGGCTGTTACACACAGTGATGTGTTTTAGAATCTTGCAGAGCTCTGATAAGCAAAAGTGAGAGTTCCTAGTCACCAATCAATGTGACTCTTGAGCTCCATGATGAAATCCTTCACAGTGCACGGCCTCTGCACTAGACAGGCTTCCAGTAGCGCCTGACGAGAGGGGGTTTGCTGGTATCTTCACTGCAGGAACAGAAACTAATTCAGGACAAAAATCATTTTTCCACTTGTTACCTGAGCTGTGAAGTTCTGCTTCAGCTGAGTGGTGTGAAATTATTACCTTGAACCTGCTGATTAGGCTGAGCTCTGGTTTTCGTTGCAGGCTCTATGATAACAGAGAAAATGGACACCTCTTCTGGATCTGGTCTCTGCAATTACTTGGAAGCTGTTGCCTGTTGATGTTGCACTCTTCTTGCAGGTAAGCAGCATTTAGCTTAGTCACAAAATTGTTGGCTGTAAGCTGACGACAGGACCTTGAATCTCTGTTAAGTTACTTTGCTTTTTAACTGTCTGATAAATAATTGTTTCTGCACGCTCACGCAGCTGTGTTATAATTGTTAAGTTTGAAATTCGTTGGCAGTCTTGTGCTTGATCTTATCATTTGCTCCTCTCCCCATTAATTAGCTCACAGCTCAATGACAATTAGTTTCAGAGCCTTTCTCTCTGCATTTCATTGTGGGGAGTTGATGCAGTTCTGGAATGTGATCATACTTTGCTGTACTATATTCAAACGTTGAAAGAATAGGTGGGCGCTGCTCAGCAAATACTTAGAATGTGAATCTACCACACCGCGTGGGGTGTACATAGGGAGTTTCTCTAGGCTGCTTATTTACAGCTTTAATGGCACCAACAGTTGTCAATTCAGTGACTTGGCTCAGGCATCAAGTAGTTCATTTGTATTCTCAGCAGCAGCTAAGGCCTCGCTAACTTAAAATAAGTTTAGTCCCATCCACCACCCCCCTCTCTGCCCTTCCACTACAGATAGGTTTTCTTTTGTGTTCTGTTTTTTCATTCATGTGCTCCCACTGTCGTGGTGCCTTAGAATCAGCCTGTTTGGAAAGTTGGCCTGGTAGAAAACAACCCCAGCAAAAAACCTCCCAGCGTTTATTCTCATCAGGTCAGCTTGCTGAGTCTGTTTGCTTTAAAGGTTTGTAGTTAATTCTGTGGGTGAAAGGAGCGGGGCTGTGATCAGCCTTCTCTGGGACTACACTTGAACTAGATGAGGTGAGAGAGAACCTATGTTACCCCATGCTGCAGTTTACTTGCAATGAGATGTTCAGAAGGGATTGATTTGCAACTTCTAATAATAAAAAGTACCTGTACAGTGCTAGGTTGGTAGGGTTTTTAAAGTCAGAATTTCACCTTCTAAAGCTAGCATGTCTCTTCTGTGTTCTTTTTGTATACTTTGTGTGTTTTTTGGCTCTGAACACGTAAGTATGACCACATGATGTTGCTTTCATATGAATGAAAATGGTATTTTCCATGCTAGATTTCATCTTCTCCTACACAAATGCTTATGAATCCTAAGCTGCTCAGGACTTAACTTTCTGCTCTTAAGGGTCAGTCTTGAGCATGACCTTGGGCTATGCTTTTAGGGTTCTTTTCTTCCCAAGCTTCACAATGAAGCTGGGTGGTACTGTGTGGAACAAGTCTTTAAATGAATGGCACTTCTTGCATTCCTGGGAAGCTCTTTTGCTGTCATGAAACTCCATTTCAAGTGCAGGAGAAGATGGGAGGTGGTGGATGCTATGGTTTGTGTGGATCTTCATTTTTTGTAGTAAATTCTAACAGTTGAAAATGTTCTTGCAAGCTGTAGCTCCAGAAGGCTGACTGAGGAGGTGTTCTGTGTTGGACTTCCTAACGGAAGCTCTGATGCCTTGATTCCAGTCTCCTGGCAGCTGTTTGAACTGAAATTGACAACTGCTTACTTCCATGTTTGTTTGCTGCTTCTCCAGAAATTGCTTCCAAATATTTGTATTGCTTTATAGGTTTTAACTAGTCTATTTATACAAGTCTTTTAAAAAAAGACTTGAAAAGGTATAAAAAGGAAAAAGCCCAAGTATAACAACTTTCCAAATACAGATGTTCAGTTGGTGTGACTGGATATATTATTCATTGCTATGCATAATTAATAACCTTGTAACTCACCAGTGACAGCAAATCAGATACAAAAGGGAATCAATAAGGACATAAATACTAGGAATAAATAATGTATCTGCTTTCAGGTTGTGAGTCCATCATTTAAATACCAGCGATTTTCTTTGCATGGTTTTTATATCTTTGCTATTCAGTAGTGCTCGTTTTAACTTGATCACTTTACCTCATGCCACTTAGGTTAGTTAGAGAAGGTTGTGTGTTGTTCTCTAGTTAGATGATGAATTACTTCTTTCTCTTCCCTTCTGGTTCTGCTTTGGATTTCTATTATCAGAGTAGCCTGGCTACTGATTTCAGTAAGACTTGAATTATTTCCTTAACTCTCTTGTGACATACAAACTGAGATCATGCAGAGCACTTGTTTTTGAGTGAGTCTGATGTCTCTGAACTCTTGCTGGAGAAAGCATAGGAGATAGTTTGTGAAACCGCTCTCCTCTTCTCCATGTTTGGGTGGGCTGAACAAAACAGTGGTTTAAGGCACTTGTGAGTTGCAGATTCCTGCTGTGTTCCAGGCATATGACTCCTTGCCCCCTCCCACCTAATCTCAGGAAGCTGTAGAGCTGAACAGGAGCTAATTTGGGTCAGAGTTTGGATCTGATGATCATGCTGGGATTGAGTGAAAAGGCTGTAGCTCAGATTCTGATCTCTGTATCATACTCAATCATGAAGAAAGTAGGAAAACAAAAGAGAATAAAAAGTAAGAAGTATTTCTTTTTGGGACCTGGCTTTCTGTGGCTGCTGTAGGGCAGTGACTCTTTCTCACTCTTCAATTTTTGTGGAAAATTCTTGTATTTTAAAAGAAAAATGAGTGCTTATAGTTACATTTATTAACAGTCCTGGGTGCAATGGTTCTGTGCAATTGTCCTTCCCCTTTCCCATCCCCAAAGGCCTCTAGAGGCACAGCCACAGTTTCAGAGTTCAGTTGAATCAATCATAGTGCTGATTTCAGATATATTCACCCGTAATTCTCCAGTCCCTGCAACTGTTTGCTGTCTTCTGGTGCTCCCCTCATCCTTCAGACTTCTGCGTCCTCTGGAGCTGGATACCTCAGAGGGGTAAATGGAGGCACTGTGTACCTCTCCGTTTTCCTTCACCCCATCTACTGCGTAGAGGACTTTGTTTAGAAATTCTTCCTCCTAAACCCCCCAAAGGCATTTCATCTAGCACTGCACCTACCTTCCTGGCATTATTCCTCCTCTCCTTCCCCAGGTTAGGGCCGGACAATGGTACCAAGTGTGCGGACTTTGGGCTTATTGGTTCTGTGCTGTGGACAGGTAAGTGAAGGTGTGAATGTAGCTCCTTTGCATGTGCAAAGAGAGCCTGCTGGAGAGCCAGAGCCTGGATGTATTAGCAGGCAGCATGGATTCTCTCTAGTTTTTGTGGCCTCCGTTTCCTGTACTTGTTCACCTTGCTGTCCTGCCTGCAGGGCACTGGGGCATGTCTGGTTGAACTCTCTGTGTTAGGGTTTGCCAAATTTAGGAAAACAGATGTAAGATATAGTGTGTTATTTTGGTAGAGTTGTCTGTTGGAGGGACATCTTTTAATATTAAAGGGATTAGGTAACTTTTCCCTGCCTAAAAATTGCCTTTTCTTTGTCATATTAATTATGTCTAAATACCAGAAGCTGTGTTGAGTGTTGCATAGAGGAGGGCTGGTAGGTGGAGAGGGGGATTTACCTGCCATTCCCCAGTGTAAATGGGGATAAGAAAGGGATAATGAACAAAAAAAGGTGTCTATTTCAGGGATTTTCAAATCAGTTAGTGATAGAGTACTGAGAAACATCTAAAGCAACACTTAGAAGAGGAGCTTCTCTCTTGTTTTCTGATACATAGGTGTTAAACTGCAGTTTTAAGTAAATGAATGAATGAGCAAACAAGTTGTGCAACTTTTAAATGGTTGCAAGATTGCTTCCCTTATAGCAAGAGCTTTCTAACACCTGGTTCATTGACACCTTCATCCCTAAAATACTAGGCTTTGAGGAAGAGCTTTTAAAACCAACTTCGAGATGTATAAATACTCAGTTTATGCTTGGCGGGGCTGACACTGTCTTCGGATCAGATTTCTGCTTTTAAAATGCAGTTCTTGCATTGATCAGCAGCACAAAGTGATTAGGTACATTTATTGTTCCATGGATATGAGCTGGCAAGAGGTTTCTCACACGTCAGCTGTCTCACGGAAGGGAAGCAGGCAATGCAGGAAGTTTGACAATGAGGAAGAGAAGGATTTCATCTTGTTCCCTGGTGGGTTTGTCCAAGAGAAGTAAGTAGAAGCACATTTGGAACCTCAGACAAAAAGATATGCTGCAAAGTATAGACAGAGCATAGCTTTAGGTCTCCTCAGGTGCTGCTTAGATGATAGCATGTACTTTTATGAAGGAACTCAATAACGCTTTTAGTTGCTTTAAAAGAAAAGAAAAGGCTATTTTCAGAGCTCACCCTTCAAGAAGAAAGAGAACTTAATCAGTTTTATCAGTGGATAGAATGAAGGTTTTGAAAACATACCATAGAATCACAAACTGGTTTGGGTTGGAAGGGACCTTAAAGCTCATCCAGTTCCACCCCCCTGCCATGGTCAGGGACGCCTTCCACTGGAGCAAGCTGATTTAAGCCCCGTCCAACCTGCCCGTGAACACTGCCCGGGATGGGGCAGCCACAGCTTCTCTGGACACCCTGTGCCAGCACCTCAGCAGTCTCACAGGGAAGAATTTCTCTCTGATGTCTGGTCTGAATGTCCCCTCTGTCAGTTCAAAGCCCTTGGCTTGTCCCTACAAGCCTTGTAAAAAGCCCCTCTCCAGATTTCTTAAGGTGTTCATGTAACCCAAGTAGAAGTGTTTCTCTGAGTAGGATGTGAGATGACAGCTTCTCTTGGAAGTATGATCTTGCTGCCAGAAATACAGACTTCTGCCCTTACGTCCAAGTTCTTTTTGCCGTAGTGGGAGGAAGAGAGATGATCCTAGAACTATGCAGGGGTTTCTAAATTGCTTTTTACAAGACTTTTTGCCTGCTCTTGTTGAAGAGCTTGTGATAATCATGATTAGATACAAGGCAGTGGACCAAATAAACCTGGTTCAATGTAGTGTAAAGATTTCTGTGTTTCCAGCCCATTTCTCCTAGAACCAATCCATTTTTGTAAAAGAAGCATCCTGGTTCTAGTGTAGTGCTAAAAAGGGATAATGGTGTTCATTTGAATGAATCGGCTCATGATTTGCACTAGAAAGTTGATGGCAAGTGAAATAAAATTGCTTCCACAGGATTTTATTACTAATAAATTGTAAAAAATCCCCAACTAACAAAGCAGCCAAACAAACAAAAAGCCACCCACAGCAGATCCAGAAGTTCATGTCTGGCTGCTTCTTTTCCTGGAAGCAGTTAGAGTTTTTTGAGGTAACTATATTTGAACTTCACTGAAAAGCCTTTTAACTTCATAGTAGCAAGTCTAGCAAATATATCAGCTCTTCAGAGAGTACTCATTGCATGTAAAGACATTGCATGTCTTAATATGCATGCGACACAGCCAGCGTGCAGCTGTGGGGCATGAGAAAGTATTCCTCCTCCTTGGAGCTGATTTGGGTAGAGTTTGCCAAGCTCCAGTTTTCTGTCTTTTGGATTTTAGTTTTCTTTTTTTAATGGAATGCCAGAGTAAATCACATGGGGCAAATGTTTCCCAATTTAAAAATTGCTAGAAATTACTGGGATCAGCAGGCACTTGGGGACTCTATAAGCAGTGCAAGCGCTCCATCTACAGGTCGAAACATCTGCTAAGATCATTGTGTAGCGTGGTCAGGGTGCTTTCCTTCAGTTACGGTCATAAAAGGACCACGTAGCCAAAACCAATGAGTCCACCAGTGTGACTGTGAGCAGCCAGCTTCCAACTTGTCTTATTTATTTACTGTGAGAAAGGGTAAAGGTTGCTGCATGTGAAAGGGCAGTGGCAGGGAGGAAGGTAAAAGCCGATATTGGCATGAGGGGAAAAATGAGTGTGAAATTGCCATGTGTAGGTTTAGGTGGCAGCTGGAAGATGATTTCCATCACTGTCAGTGTGAAGTTTGAACAGCTTCCCAGCAGTAAGGCGGGGGAGTGAGAAACCCAACTAGTTTAAAGTGATTTAGATAAATCTGTGGCTGTGGTATCAAGGTCCTGGGTTCATTGACTTGAATGGTACCTTTCAAGCCAGCAGTCAACAGTGTCCTTGGGACAAGCAAAACATTCAAGAGGGCAATAGGATCCACTCTGTTACTTATTTTTGAGGTTGTTTTGAAAGACTCCAGTCAAATGGCTTGTGAAAACACAACCAATGTGTTCTTACCAAGATCTGGACAGATAAACAGCAGCAAGTTTTCCCATATAAGCCTGCCAATGTGTCTCCGTTCAGAGTTAGAGACACATTCCTGGGGTAGGAGCATAATTTGGTCAGCATGTCTGCTAATTGGCCTCTGGCTGCCAGTACAGCAACAGATAAGGCCTTATTTACCCAAGAGAGAGAAACATAATCTTGAACACATCTTAAATACAGTTCAATTGAAGGACAAGAAGTAGAACATTAGGAAAAATGTTCCTGACTCTTTTAGCTTTGTTTCTAGGTGAAGATGGCAAAATTGCTTCATAAAAAGCAGGGTACTTACTAGGTATGTCTGTGCTGTATGTAAAAATCATCTTGTTTATTGATAGTATGGGGATATCTTCATCAGTCTGGTGCAGTGCACATGAAGCAGTTGATACTTTCAGTGTTTTCCAAAGGGACAAGTCAATAACAGGGTTTTAGGAAGAGTATGAAGAGACGACTGGGAAATCACTGACCCAATGACATTAGTTTATGATAAACTGTGGAAGATAAGGCACGTGTTCCAGAAAAGCACACCAAAGAGTTACTTGTCCAGACATCTGTCTGAAACAAAACAGAGGAGAAGCTCCTGGGACATCAGTGGTGCCTTGAGAGCTGAAATGACTCTTGAGAGAGTTTTATGGGACATAATTCTTGATAAAAAGTATGTGAGGAATTATGGGTTTGGGTTTAGTAGCAACACTGAGTGTATACATGATTGCTTTACAAAAGCCTACCTTGTTGCTCCAAAATGATGTTAATATATCCTTAGAGCATGTGTTGAAAGGTTTAAAGACCAGTTAGCAAAGTTTTAGTAGTAATAGTTAGTGGGAATCCCTATCAAATCTGTGTTTGAGATTCTTTTCTTCTGCAGTGATCTGTGCTGTTCTGTGCTTTTGTAAAGGTCTGGAAGCAATTGTGGTGACAGCTGTTCGGCAGCAGTGAATCATACACAACAATGCAGATTTCTTGGGGCCTCTTTCTGCAGGGGAACAACAAAAGCATTTCAGCAAGGCAAATTTGAAATTAATATCTAGGAAGGAGAAACATAAGGACTTCCAGCACATATGGGAATGTATTACTAAGTCAAAATAGGGTTTTAATGATTGTAATGGACATGCAGTTCAAAAGAAATTCTCAGTGGGATAGGTAGAAGGCCTCCTTGTGGTGCTTGGTAGTATTAAAGGCAAATACTCAGTAGAATGCATGTGGATATACAGAAATGCGCATGCACACAAACATTTTTTCTACATGCAGTGTTGATGAAGTTGATCCTGGACTGCTTGGAATAATGTATCCAGTTTGGGTGCCAGGATTTTGTTTTTTTATTAAGAAATTAAAAACCTAAGCACCCAAACAAGCGAACCACGAAATGTCAAAAAAACAGTCTGAAGGCTGAAGGAAGTACTTTGAGCTCTGGAATTCCTTACTGTCTATTTGTTGTAGTAAATAAATACCTACAGGTAGAGAAAAGATTGGTGACTAAAGAGTCTAATATCTGAGAGATGTCCTTTTCAGCAGAGGAAGGAGATGTATGAATGGTAGAAATTTTGCCCAGAAAGAGGCAGGGAGAAAGATGCATGGCTGTAGTGTTAGGGTTTAATTTTAAGTTAACCAAGAAGTTGGTTCTGTGTTCTGTAATATCTTTTAGGAGGAAGCTAAGGGCTGTACACAAGGTGGCTGTGCTTCTTAGAGGGAGAATGGTGAGAAGTACACCAGCCTTCAATGAACAGGCAGTGAGATTGGTGAGCTCTGGAACTGCTAGCACAGTGTACCCGTCTGGCCCAGTTCAGCTAATGTACCAGCTGCCCTCTCTTAAATATGGATGTATGTCTTAGTCCTTCCTCTCACATCTCATCTTTAGGAGGTGAAGTAGGTCAGTCATAAGGATTTTTGGCTTTCCAAGTGTGGTCCTGTCAGCAAACTGGTATCCTCCAGGCACAGGGCTGTGGGCAGGCAGGTCCTGCATCTCCAGGTGAGTTTGTACTCAGGTGTCATAACAGCATAAGTTAAAGCAGCAAGAATGCTTGATTGCATGTTGTGTGTTTCCTGGGCTGCCTGGGAGCAGAAGAGGACCCTGCTGTGCCACAATCAAGCATATTTCTTTATTCCAGATCTTGACACACAAGAAATGCTGTTCACTCTTCATCAAGCCCCAAGCTGCCTAATAAGGAGCAAAATCAATGTATTCCAAGCACAAGGCAATCTAGCTTAGCAATGATCTTAATAAAGTTTTGTCAGCAATAAAGCCTGGTAGTCACAAGTGATTTTCCTTGAGTGTCCTGATGAGGGAATGCTGTTCAATTATCTGGATTCCAACAAGCAGCTGGCATACATGCTGCAGACAGAAAGGGAGAGTGAGGGAGAGGTCTTTAATTATTTTCAAGTCAGCAAAGATCAGTGTGTTGAATCAAAACAGATGGAGTGTATAATTCATTGGCAATACTCATGATTGGGTAAATATAGTTACATGGCAAAGAGAAGGAAGGCAAAGCAAGTGGAGAGGAATTTTCTTGTGGGTAAGCTTTGAATGTTGGTATGTTTACACTGTCACTGCTAGGCAAGGTGGAAGGGTAGATACAGCATCAGAGCCAACCTTTCCGTGGTGACTTGGAAGGCTGCCCTGGGGAAGTGGTTGGGTCTGGGAAAGTCAGTTCCTTGAGGAGCCTTGAGCTTTGCATTCTGCTGGCAGTGACTGTGTTGCAGATAGCAGGTTTGTGAGTCTCCTGGTTCTTAGAGGGCACAGGTTTAATTCCTTTCCTGGGGTGCACTTCAGGCATTTCCGCAGTGACTGCAAATCAGGCTGGACTCGCCAGACAGAGTAGTTGAAGACATTTCCTGGTCATCTATAAGCTGGTGAAATGTGCACAGAGGTACCATACAGCTGCCAGATGGTGTTACAATACTGGTGGAAACTCTGTGTTCTTTCTGGTTCTCAGTTTCAAGGTCTGAAGTTACACTCCAACCACCTTCACTCCCCACCAGGTGGTAGTGGGAGAGCTGATGTGACAAGCTTGTCAAAGCCCAGCAAGAACTTCCAACCAGAATCCAACTGTGATGGGCTACCCTGACGTACAGGGTTTCTGTTGTGATGGAAGCTGTCTGCTAGGGACAGGCCAGTGGTCCTTTCTGCAGGGACTGTTAGTGTTAGTTGATGATTAGAATGGCTTAGAGTTGTGCGAAGGCAGCGAACTCTCCGGTGGGTGGTGGTACAGAAGAGCCTGTTGCCCTCATAGTACAGCTGAGGGTGCTAGGTTGTGCTGTGTGCTCAGTTGCAGGGATGTTTTCCTATGCTCAGGGACTGCCATGTGTGCCTTGGACAGGAACCCAGGCCAAACAAGTATGTAGAGAGGAGCTCTTCAGGCATAGCGAAGTCTGCATGGAAGGCTGGCATGAGGTATCTCTGCCACTACTTCAAAGCCCTGCTGTAAAAGGCACCCTAGCTATTGTAATTTGTATAACACTGAAGTGCATTTTAATGACTGTTAAGTCAGTGCAAGTATTTGATCAATAGATGGAAACAGGCAGCAAGAGCAGCGTCTGGAAAGGTGGTTTGTTTACCTGGAGACAAAGTACTGCTTACCCTCACACAGCTGCAGATCTGCTCCCAGTTAGAGCCCAAATGGTACAAGGCAAACAAGAAATTAATCAAGTGCCTGAGATGGGTGTAGAGGCTTCTCCTCCCTGTCGTCCCTCCTGTGTGGATAGGAGTGAGACTTGAGCTGCTGTGCTGAATATACCAGAAGCAGCACTGAACAGAGCTTTGGGTAAAGTACTGCTTTAATTCTTTGTCAAACTCTTTGGTAGAGGTACCATGCTTCCTTACTAAAGGATGGCTCTCTGTATCAAAATCAAATGCTACTCATGGAGGAACCCAAAGGTGAGGAGAGTTTTGTTCTGGAGAGATTAGTGCTCCAGCAAAGCTGTGGTCACAGAATTTCACAGTGTACATCTGATATACCAGAGGCAAGGGGGTGCAGCCAGTGTGTATTTCTGATTCTGCAGCTACCCTTTCACATCCTAATGCTCTCAGGTAACCATGGACCTCTGCTTTTTAGGTGCCTGCTTTCCTTTTTCTCTCATGGCCTTTAAAAAGGACCATGAAAGAATACAAGCATCCTGCAGTGCTTGCTGCCTTCTAATTGAACCAAGCCATAAAGAAACTGGGTTTTCTTCAACTGCAGTTCTGATTCCTCGTGTAAGTTCCTTGTATTAGTCCCCCACCCTTTCCCCTCTTTCACCACCCCCAGCACTTTGGGGTGGAGGAGAATCACTCTCGGACATTAACCCATGTATCCATTCTGTAATTCTATTGATGTACAGTCACATGCTTAAATATTTACTTTGATAATTGGAAGGGTGGTGCAAAATCCTTTCTTGGTTGAGGAGGCAATAGGCATATGGCATGTATTTATTCTTTCTGCCTGCTTCCTTTATCCCCTTTTAGTTGTCTGCTAGGATTTGCTCTCAGTTCCAAACCTGTGCAAATTCAAACAGCTGTAGGAAACCAAATACATATTTCTATGGCATGCAACTGAGTTTTCTATATGAAATACCTATTTTATAGCTCTTTGATTAATAAAGATGCTCTGGTAGAGAGGCTTTTCTCAGAGTCCTGTAGGAGTTTGGAATTTATTCCCACCACTGAAAGAGACCCAGACACAGGTTTGTAGTTGAAAGTATCTTTTGAGAAAATCCTAACTTCTCTGAGTGCTCACTATCAATTTGTTAGTGTAAAACCTCATCAAATGAACAAAACTGATGTAGAAACACCTGGGGGTTTTGTTGTTAATTTTTTTTATAGGTAAAGTTGACAAAGATATAAATGTACCTTAAGTGTAAAACACTTCTATCATTTAGTAAAAGTTTTTCAGTTTAGGGGTTACTTTAATACCACAATTAACAAGACTGGCTTGGAGGAACTCTTTAATTTTCTCTTCTAGAAGCTTTTCAGCAGTATCCTGACACTTGAATACATGAGAAAGTGAAAAATGTCCTGTATGCAACTCCATTGAAATGTCAGTTATCAGACCCAAAGTAAGTGACATGAGAGACACAGGGTAATGAACAGAAAAGGCTTTATTAGGGTAGACAGATATTTTTGTTGCCAATGTACTGGGAAACTCAGTGTAATCTCAGTTCAGGTAACATTCAATACAGAGTAACTCCCAATGTCTTGCGCCACTAGCTATCAGTGCCACGCTGAGTTAGGGTATGTTCCTGAACAGACTACAGAAGATTTAGATATGCAAAACAGTTTATATTAAAACAAAAAAAAAAATTGTTTTTTAAGATTGTCACTGGATATTTACTGCTTTGTACATGTCCCACCCCTTACATTTCCTTTACATCCCAAGGGCTAAACGAAAGAAAAACCTTAAAAACATATTTCTCTATTTATTTTCTAGTAAGGCATTGAAATCTTCCTTTTAAAATAAAGTACTGGGCGTTTTTCAGTATGATTCTTTTCACCAAGAGGGCAAGCTGCTTGTATCCAAAGATTGGGAACCATGTCATCACTTGGCCACGTAAGTGGCCTTTCTAGTCTGAGGGACCCAGAATTACGTTGTGACCTCTGTAATCCCCATTTTCTATTTCTGATTATCAGTCTTAATAGTTTAGAGGAGCAGGCCATCAGTGGCATGATCAGAAGCAGCTCTATTTCAGTAATCAGCTTGCTCTGAGATGCTTTCTAGATGGACCTGTCAGAAGTTGTTTCTGCACAGATTCACAGTAAGTGACTGTTCTCCTCTATGATTGTTATTCTTCTGTGCAAATAGTGGCTTCCCAGGAAAAACTGGAGCAGTTCATATTCAAAATGATTAGTACCATGTACATTTTATAATGTACCTGAGAACAGGTCCAGGACTCTTAAGAGTACTGGAAAAGGTTCCAAATCTCACAATACATGTCCATGGCTTCTTTCTCTATCAGTAGTGAATTTGATTGATACTATTTTTTTTCCTGAAGAAGAGCTGAACAGAAGAGCATGGTCTCTGTTAACCAGAGGGAACAAAAATATCCTCCATGGCTTCCTAGATCTTACAATTAAAGGAAGTGGGGAGTAAAGTGCATACATTCACTTTTAGAATGGAGGAGCATAATTAAGGGGAAAAAAAAAAAAGAGAAATCTGTAACTGACATTTAAGAGTATTTTCTCCCTATTCAACTCCAAACAGACCATTGTGAATTTTGTGCTGAATTTAAGAGGTTACTTGCTTCTTTATCTTTTAGCTTCGGATAACATAGGCAGCAAGATGTGGCTCTAGATAGGAGAGGGCCTTGTTTTGCAGAAAACTGGCATCTCTTGTTCTGAGGGCTTTGGCAGATTCTTTCCCCACTCGCACACCATTCATCCTAAGCTGTTCTCCTCTACCACCCTCGATGAAACTGTTGGACAGCTGCTGCCTACCTGATCCTGTGCTGTTCATTCCGTGTGCTCCAGAGAGGCAGATGTGGTAGCTGAACACAGAAAGGGTTATCTTACATGTGCTGTATTACCTGTTTAGAACAGGCTAATTAACATAGTATGTAATTAATTGGTGGGCAGGCACATTATTGGTTTTTACACTAGAAGAAAGGAAAATCCTTTTAGAGTAAGTCTGCTTGTCCTTAACTGGAACAGTTTTGATGGAAAGCATAAGCCACTTGTAACTTACAGAGCAGTAGGGAGACTCTCTGAATTTAAAAACTCACAAGGTGGAAAATACTTCAGCTGATAACTCAAACTCTTTAAGTTCATGGTTTGATATCCAGCCCCCATGTTTGCAAAGCTTTCCCTCAGGAGAGGGGGAGATTATAACCTATCCTTTCCAATACCTTTCTAGGATCACCCACTTCTGATACCCACCAGAAGCATATGGGCAGTGTTCCTTATTAGTTTACTGACCTTGTGCCAGAAACATGTGTTTAAGGGACCCCAGCTCTTTCTTTTAACATGTCTTTTTTAAGAGTTTGGGTTAGGGATGTGAGCCCTTTGTTGAACTGGCTGGAGAAGAGCTGCTTTTCTGTTCAGTTGCCCTATTGAACAGTTCAAGCCAGCAGTTACAGTGTTAACAGATTTCTCCAAAACATCTACAGAATGTATAATAGAAGAATTTTAGAAGAGTTTATAAAGTCAGGATTATCTTCAGTGTGACGCTCTTGCAGCACAGAACATTCACCTGTATAAAAACATGGGAGGCAGAAACGATCCCAGTACATAGCGAATTATATTTTACTGCTAGAAATACTTCTCTAGTTCTTAAATTTCAACTCTTCAACTTCTCGATGTTTTGGGGGAGCAGACAATAATCCTACAGAACAAGGGAATCGGGGTTTGAGTTTTCTAAATTGGTATGTTCATAACAGAACTATGGCAGTATCTCCTTTAAAAATTGATATGAATATGAATGATGATTAATTCTTGTGTGTTGTCTGGGCACAGAATGAAAACAAATGCAGGTGAAATATTCAGAAACCCCAAAATCAAATTAGAACTGTAAAGTGTACAGGCAAAAATGATGCTCTAAGGACTGAGTGTGAACTAAAGCTTAAGACCCAAGAACACCAAAGTTTTTATTCATGTGACAGCATCTGTTTGAAGAAAAATAAAGTTAATGAAATGTACAAGATGATAAACTTCCAAGCTTCCACAGATTTCATAACAAAACACATTCATGAATCAGTGAACCACAGCAACAGTAAGGCCCTACCAGTTTTGCAGACTGATTTAAACTTGGAGCAGGAAGGCGGGAGGGCACTTCAATTCAAGACAGATGGGCTGGGGTGTCAAATTCGATGTTCTGCTCACTTTGTAAGTGTAGGCATTTGTATTTGGGTGGACATTTTAATAGATTGTGATAGCTTTACATTAAGCCAAACCACCAAAAACTGGCCAGTAAATGAAGACAGGAAATAGAAAATCTAAGTAATACTAGATTTTTTTACAAAACCAAGGGCATACTGAACAAATCTGAGAAGCAATTCTGACCATTTGAAAACCTGCAGGTAAAACAGTATCCCATTCAAGGCATGAGTCTGAGCCTTTTAATGGTACCTGGAAAAATTCTCTCCTTCTGTTGAGGTTAGGACTTATGTTCTAGCCAATGGCTCAATGGATGTGTGATTTCCAAGCTCTGGAGTCAAATCTGAGGCTAACGGGATCTTCATCAGTGGTGGAGGTAGCGACAGCTGAAGGAACAGGCTCTTGGCTTTTCCAGTGGATTTTGAAGTTTTCTTTCTGAAATGCTAAATTCCATCCTGGGCTCTTGTATCTCCACCACAGGTGCAAAAAACCAGTAATGCTAATTCCAGCAATTCCGATCCTATTTCATATGCAGAAATTAACCCCAAGGCAAGTAATAAAAATGCGTACATCATCCCATTCAATTATTCAGCAGTTTTGCAGACATACCAGAAAAAACCCTAGCTTTCAATATAAAAATTGTCTATGAAACAGTCTAAGTTGAATTTTTCTCCATGGATCATAATTCCACATGTGCTGCTGGATCTGTTGAAGAGGAGAGAAAAATGAACATTCTGTTTCCAGCTGCCTCAATTGGCAGATTGGTTTGAAAATTAGTACATAAACACCAAAGACTTGTTCTTTGCAAGGTTACCCGTGACTGAAGTACAATTCATACCCATTCTGTATAGCAGCACTTTAATGAAGGGTTAAGATAAGGCCAAGGTTGTAAAATTGCAGGAACAGTGAGGGTCTTTAACAGAGAGCTCTCTGTTCTCTAGGTTTCAGAAGCAGGTGAAGTTACACCGGCCTTGCTCACCAAGGTCTTTCTGTCCTATTAAAATACACATTATTTAACAGCCTGTCTGTGCAAGCTACTGCATTGTGCAAGCTTACAGTGAGCAAGTATCCAACTTAACACTACTCCAGAGAGATAGGAAAAAATTCGAAGTAGCAGGAAAACTGCCTGAAAGATTACCATGTGTGTGTTGTCCTGGCATCTCAGCTGGTATTCCTGTTTCTTTTTCTTTCTGGAAAAGGCTTTGGAGCTGTTTGATTTCTTGATCATAGTCCTGCCATTCTGGAACTATACGCATTGCTGCTTGCAACTTGGGCTCTTTGGTCATTGGGTTATTGCACTGCAAACAAAATGTAAGAACTGTTCAGATACTTAATATGTGAAAAAGGTTCATTTACTTAACAGAGGTATGCTTCCCCCTGGTGGATTGCATCTGTTGCTGGTGAACCACGCATGCCTGTGTTTAGGTGCAGTACAGGGTAAAGTCTCTTTCCAAATTCACAATAATGCCACTGCTCCAGGCAAGAGAAATATAGAAGCTAAAGGAAAAAAAGAATGAAGTGCGGAAAACAGTTAGGTAACTATACAGGTGCCTAGATCTGAAGTAGGGAAGTGCCTCTAAAATTGGTCACTATTTTATTGTGACATGAGACTGAGAGAGCCATACTGTACTTACCAGATCAATGGTTTTTGCTCTCTTCTTTGAGGAATCATCGCACCATGTTTCACACCACAGCCACTCCTGTGGCAGTGATTTAATTGGCACCTGGTGGATCATGTTATTAGGCAAATCCTGGTGTGAAGAATATCAGTTAGTAACAGTATGTGCAGGGTGGGAGGAATAACCCTCAAACCAGATAGTATGGAGAAATTTAACTTTTATTAAGTGATTTTCTTTTTTTTTTCCAGCGCAAATAAATGTTGAATCAACATTTCATTCCATTCCAAACAAAGTCCTTTGGGGAAAAAACTGCGTACTGTAACTGTTAATCTTACTTTGTTGAAAATCAGTTATATAGCAAACCAGCATTAAAGCAATAATATGAATCTAGTATCAGACCTGTACTGGATCAATTTGGAAAACTATTGTTAACTGATTAAAACCTTAGTGTTATTTTTATCATCTGCCACAATACAAGCCTTATTTCGGTGTTAAGTCAGTGCACAGTAAAGTACTTGGAGCTGCATAGCCCAAGAAGCAAATACCCGGTTGTGTTACATATTTGTCTAGAAGTATACTGGAAAATTTGATAGCCTTAAAGACATTTAAGGGTAAGGTGAGGTTTCCACCCAGCTGTTACAGTTGATGCTATCAATACCTGTTACTGGCATCTGGCTGTGACTGAAGTTTGGCCAGGGAAGGAGAGGTCCCAATCTGCCATTATACCCCATAAAGCAACACAAACCCAATAAAAACACACCTGGTCGAGGTTGGACAGACTGTTAGGATCCTGACTAAGACCCTGATACTGTCCTCTGAGTCGATCTCCAGCTGCTATCTTTCTGAACTTCTTCAGATCCACAACATACAGAGCACTATATGGAGATGATGCAATTAGTAATGACATTTGGCTGATGGGTAGCTTACTGCAGCCCCAGTAAACCCCAAGATACAGTATGCTAAAACAATCTCTTGGTAGCAATACATCAGATTATCTAAGACAAGGCAGGAAAGCAGTTCTAATGGGTCATGGCACATGCAAAAAAAAATTCCAACAAATCTATCTTAGCTTTGCTGTCATGCAGTCCCTTCTTCCAGCATTTGTTATTAATAAATGAAGATGTCTGGTTAGTTAACACTTCAGCTCTTCATCTGTAAAAGTTGTAGCATACTGAAAGCGACTTCAGTGCCCCTAGTGCTTCAAATGGACCATAGGCAAAGGAACCTTAAAGAGGCAACAGTAAGCAACAAGTGGTTCACTGCAGTGTTGTTTTCACCTCAGCTAGTTTTCTGCTAGTTCTAAGCAGCAGCAAAAGCTTCCCCCCTCTATTAGGAAAACCCTCAATTCTTCAGTACCTGATGTGGTATTTTCTTCCAGCGAGATGACTTGCCCAGTATCCCGATTTCCAGAACCTGTAGCCATCCATTTCTCTTCGACTGTCACAGAATGGAGTATATCCATAAGGAGCACCATCTAGATTGAAATCTCGTAATTCCTTTAGATCTGTGCGCACAATCTGAAGGGAAAGGACATTTTATTTAGAAGGTAGAAGCCAATCACCATCTCTTTGGAAATGCTGGTCAGGATTTAATTTAAACTGAGCAAACAGTTAGAGGAAGAATTACCCATTATACCCTGCAGTCTTTTGCATTGTGCATGTGTAGTACAGAAACAGCACAAAAGGTGTTTAAAGCTGCCCTTAGAGTTGGAGAAACAAAAACAGAGTTTAAAATAAACTGATAGGGGTTGGTTTGACAGCTGGAGTGCCAAATTATTGCTTAATAAGCAGCAAGAATTCTCACTATGAACTCTGCTGTGATCCTTTGTATCCTTTCCTCTTGAAAAGTTCACAAACCCATCGGGGATGAAGGCTTTTTAATGTCTTTTTGACACAGATGATGTGGCAGTGACACTACTTTAAAAATATCACTCTGGTGGAAAAAATGCATTAATATCTCTTCTATAAACACAGCAAAAAGTGTCTCAAATGAGAACAGCATAGAGGAAAATCTATCCTAGGTGATACTTTAGTGGAAGTTGTAATGGTTTTAACTGACATGGGGTCACGCTGTACATATGCCAAAACACCTAAGGCATTTTTTACTCAGGTGTCGATAATCTGTACTTGTCAGTTTCATGTATCTTTTTGAAGGAGTATTTTTGGCAGCTCTCATGCGCATGTATCCTGTACTTCTAAACCTTCCAGGCAGTAAGCACATACAAAGCCTTATACCATTTGCTTTGCAGCAGAATATGGCTTCGTGCACAGGGGATTTGCCCTCCTGCTCCTCTGAAAGCCACTCAAGTCTGGCCAAGTGGGAAGCAGGGGGGTGGGAGGGTGTTTAGTGACTTAGGAAAATACCGTATGTGGTAAATGAGCTGCAGGCTGGGAGAACAGTCACAACTGGAAAAATGAAAGGGTGAAACAAGAATCTGTTTGGCAAACTGGCTGGAATCAGAGTGAGTGAATGAGAAACCAGCCAAAAGAAAAGTACAGGCCAACAAAACCAATCTTTGCGGGAACAGGCAGGAAAAACAACACTCACTGAAGCATGCTATAGTTACAGAATCAACCATCAGTCGTGCCTGCAAAGGGCTCAAACTTGTAACCTTTCCAATAACAGAAATTGTACTCAAGAACACATTGTTCTTAAAGAAAAAAGAAAATATAAAGTAAATTCAACCTCTGTGTTACCTGATCAGCATCCACAAACAGGATTTTGTCAACAGCTAATGGGAAGAGCACATCTAAGAAGAGGATCTTGTAACCCCAGATGATACGCTGCTTCTCTGTTTGCTGATGCAGCCAGCGTGGCCATTTATACTGGACCAGCTCATACTGGAAGTTATACTTCTTTGCCATATATGGGATGAACTCCTGCAGAGGGAGGGGGGAAAAAAGTAGCTTATCTCAGTTCTTTGTTCCTCTGCAGGAAAAAGAAAAGTGCATTACAAGAGATAGACTTCTGTCCTATAGTAAGGCATAGAACATCAGAAAATGAAATACCATGAAGAGAAATTATAGTTTCCTTGTTACTTCAAACAAAGACATAACCCCAAACGGAACAATTGGTACAAGTTGTGAAGCCAGCTGCCATCAAACAAGTAAATATTTTTGCATTTTGCCCCACACAATTACTTATGAGCCATTTTATAGTGATCCACAGATCAGTTTAAAAGAATGCATTCCTCAAATCATAAAATTTCACAGATGGGAGAACTGTTATTTAGGGCTCTACAAAGCAGTGAAATTGGGAATAATAAAATGAGAGAAAATAATTTGGAGAAATTCTTTACTAAAACTGGCCTCACGGCCAAAGCAATTGACTTGCTCATCTGTGAGGCTTCCTCTGACACTGGGAGAGTACAGTTTAGTCAAGACGTGCTGGCACAACACAGCCATTACAGGAAGAGAGGAGGGAAGCGTTTCGTTGTACCACTGCAAGAGGTGACTGATAACAGCAGTCACAGCACAGCGCATGGTTGAAGCAACAGGGACACTGCCCATTTCTTCCCCTTGAGTTCGTGCTGAACACGTGAGATTCTCTGAGAAATGCTATTTCCTCATATTGCAAGTTGCAATCCTTTACTATTAATTTACCTATGGTTTCTATTTTGAATCTTGCTGTTTGTTTTATGATGTCTCGCATATAATCCATAAGTATTTTCAGGTATACTCACCTAGGGCCTGCATCACTCTTTACCATGCACGACTCAAGTAATCTCATCAGCCTGAAACATGGTTTTAATGTCCCCTCTTACGGGGCTGCCTCCACACCTAGTCACAGGTATTGCTTCATTGGTAGGCTTTTTTCTTATAGTCTTTCAACCCTTACGTGTTAGATGTAAGTTTATAGCCCTGAATTTCATCTTAAAATCTACACCTTTCTTGTGTCAGTTCAGATTATTTCAAGTATGATTTTCCTAATATGTGCTCTTCTCTTAAATATTAACTTGCAGCATGAGTCTACTGTCACCTTGTCTGTTATTTCTCACAGCTTTCTAGACAGAGTTGCCAGCTTACACCAACTTGATTCTTTGTCAAAATAGAAGGTGTGCAGACAGGTGTGCATGTGCTTACACAAGAGTATGTTACAGAGGCTGCAACTTCAAAACCAAAAGCTTTTCCCCACCACAGAATAAATTTCTAATGAGTTACAAACCTTGAATGTAGGTGATAAATAGTTCTTCAGAAACCAAAACTTTAAAGGGGTCTTGGTGTGCTTCAGCACAGACAACATCATTATGCTATCAAAAGAGAAAAAAAATACAGCATTTACAGAAACAGCTGCTAGAAATCAGCTGTGTAACAGATTACAGATTGCTGGTTTACATTGCTAGGCTCATTGCAGTTAGTCTAGTAACTGTGACAGGTAACTTAATCTTCACATACAAAGAAAAAGTGGGTAGCTTCAGCCTATTGCAGATTTGCTTGGCTTTATCTACAGAATAACTAAACCTCCCACAATCTTTTTATTTTAATGAGTCAGAATATGCAGCCTGTTGGCTTTCACAGTCCTTTGAGAAGGGAAGTCCCTTTTCCAAAGTAACTACAACTTATTCTATAATATCCTAACAATACATTTGGATTTGGTTATACTGTAGTGAGAAAATGTAGGACAGAGACAATGCCATCTATTAAACCAAGTCTGGTTTGAACGTGTAAATGTTATGCAGAATCTAGAGGACTTCTGAGCTGCTGAGAAAGTTCTGGGGCTTTCTTATATTCTCGCAAATTGTAACCTTTCTTCTGTGGAAATCAGGGCACATTATCATTTGAGACCCCAGGACTCACCGTAGGAATCTTTCATACAGGTGTCCTGAAGCCACCGAGAATATATTTAGTACATCATCTTTATCCTGTTTCACATCTTCATTCTTTTGTCCTCCTGTGAATCCCCTGAAAGGATAAATGTATTTATATAAAGGACAAGAGAGTAAGAGACAGCTATACAGGAAAGAGTGCAACAGATGACAAATTGCTGCAATGTTACTACTGTGGGGTTTGGTGTCATTTCCCCCATGCTGGTCAGGCTATCCTGCACAAGGCAGAGTACTGCAGACACAGGTGTGGAAGTACCAACGGCTTATCTGTGAACATTGAACATCAATTGAAAGATTGCTGGCAGAGATGCAGCTGCTGGAAATGAACAATGTTCACAGGCTCCCAGGTAGCAGTGGGGATAAGGGAAGGCAAGCAGGTGCAAAGCAATGCCATGGTCTCTAGCAGCAGGGGAAATGATATGAAAGATATCCCTATGAAAGATAGCCCTAAATTCAAGCAGTCTTAATAGGTAGCTATGGAATATCACAGATCAAACTCTATCATCAAATAGTTTTCCAGTTTCAAGAGAGTTTCAGGTTATTATTGAATTAAGTTTTACCATTTGAGGGATTCCCAAAATCCAGATTCATTCTCACTGGTACCATCACTTAGTAGATCTTCATTCATCATATCCAGTTTTTTCTGAACCTGTAAAGCATAATACTGCTTTAGTGACTGGAACCACAACTCACAAACAGCCATGGAGTGTCATTCTGATACTAGCTCTGTTTGTATCCATATGAATTCTGCCCTGTAGAATGAGCTGACAGGTAACCTAAGCTGCTTAGAGAATCAGCTCAGTAGTGAACTGGCATTTTCAGAATGGACACCAAAGCTGTTTTCAGACACCTAAGGCATGTTAGTCTAGACGGTTAAAATGCAAAGAGGTTCTTGGTGAGGGAGACTGGCAAAAAAAAAACTCAAACCAACAAATACTCCCCCTCCCCCTTATGTTTCTAAATGGTATTACTGGCTACTGAGCCAGATGTACGATAACCATCATTTGTCTTAGCAGTTGTCCTTCTTAATCTTTTCAGCTCTTGTTATCTGGTAGGCAATCCTAATAGACAAATTACTAATTTACCTTTTAAATTTACCTTTTATTTATATATATATTTAAAAAAAAAACAACTTTTTTTTTATTTAAATAATGTATTTCGAGATGAATAAGATTTATCTGTAACAGATAAAATACTGGCTCAATGGATAAACTGAATATTTATTACCATATGTATACAGGCCATACAAAACTGACTTGTTTTTTTCTGAAGTCACAAGCACAAGTGAGTCAGTAAAACATGAGCATAATTGTTTCTCATGGGCATACAAATGGAACAGCAGCTATATGTCATTCTCTCCTGTCTCAAAATACCAAAATGATGTCTACAGATAATTCTCTTATTATTGATACTGTGATGTAAGTGTTGCGTAAATTGCCCTAAGTGCGTGTTTGTAGGAAGAGATCATCAAGCCTTAATCAAAATGTCTTCCCCACTACTGGTCAAACAATGTTTTATAAGAGAAACTCTAGCTTTTTAACTCACCTTCACTTTAATAATTTTGCTCTTGAAGTTGTTGAGAACAACACTAACTTCACTAGCTTCAGGTGGAGAGTCTGTGCCATCATGGCTGAAAATAGAATAAAATACTGACCTTTACTACAATGCAGAAATGTGTTCTTTATTTCTTCTACCTATTTTTCTACATGGTTTTAAGCCTTAGCATTGTAAACCAGGTTTGAGACGTGGAAATGCAACAAATACAAGTATCTGAACATGTACTTACTGAATTTTTTCCTAAAATGAATTAATTCCATTCATCTCACATAACTTATGTTCAGTACAAAATGTACCTTGCTGTTCAGTTCACTACGCTGTGGCAAGGGAACTAAAAGATCCACATATTACAATGCCTACTAGCTCAGATGTTTCACAAGAGAAAGACTGACTTATTGCTTTAACTGTCCTACCTGTATATTCTGTAGATATCCTCAGATCTGCCCTTTCTCAGTCTTAGAGTCCATGCACCAGGATTGGCTTTTAACTGGAAGTAGCCCTATAAAGCAAAAAGAATATTTGTCAGTTTCCAGAAAATACAAATGTAGAAAACCAAGTTTTGAAGTCATGTATTTTGAAACACAGTTTGAAATCTGGAAATAGTTACTTGTAAGCCAGCTGATTAACATAACCTTAAGGCATTCAAGTCCTTAAAAACAGGAGAAAAAAACCCAGAAGTTCTATTCAAAATTGTTGTTTTTTTTTTTCCATTGGAGACAGGCATATGGAAAAGTCCAGCATTGTTTGATAGATGAGAGTCTTCGGGGTGCCTTGTTTGGAGCAGTGCAAGCTTTTTTATGCAAAAGCTTGTCTTCATGAGGGAGTAAGTGGATTTCAAAACACTCATTGGTAACTACAGCGTAGTGCATGAAAGGTCTGCCTACAAGACTAAATCTAAATAATTTTTAAAGCTCTGCAGGCTGGTATTTCATCTACAGCAACAAACAGTAACATAATTCATATCATACAGTTACATATATCTTTTCTGCAGAACTTAAGGAATTACAGTGTGAAGTGCAAATTTTGTATACACATCTTGTTGGAGTTTGAGGTTCCAGATAAGAACATTTTCTTCTATGATTTAGACTGTTGCACCTATAGAACATGTAAATATTTGTAGTCATGCTTCTATGTCCCTTCCAGTTTTGTATTGTGCATGCAATTTCATGAACCAGTCTGCTTTATATGATATACATCTATATATAAAAAATATAAAGGAATAAAAATAAAGCCCAGGGCATGTTCCTGGTCTTTTCATAGTCCTTCACCCCTGCATTTCCATCACCTTTCCCCAACTAAATTAAGCAGTTCCCATTCTTTCACACTTCTGTTATTTTCTAGAATGTCAGCTATTCTTGCTGACTCTCTCCATGTGTTCTATAGGTCTCCTGAAGAAATGGGTCCCAAAACAAGACAGCTGCCCACCTGAGGCTTACAGTACCAGAATGGATGGTCTAAGGAGTACCCTGTCTAGACCTTCCCTGGTAAGAGATTGCTAAAGAATACTGGCATCATTTTAAGATATTCCAGAAGACCCTTCTTGGCAAGCTGCAAGGAAAGGAGTACATCTTGAAAAGGTAAGAGACAACTAACTACATTGCAAGGTTTTAGACATCAGTGTTAGGAATGATGTGGTTCAGATGTATTTGTGAGCAACTTTGGAGTGTAAGTAATGCCACGTATCCATAACCCACATACTAGAAAACAGTAGTTTATGCAAGTGATTGTGCTGACTGGAGGACCAGTTATTTGCTGCCAGTTTCAACTGAATGCTTACCAAGTTGGCCATAACAATGGTATCAACGATGACAGGAGTGGTTGAAGTTCCCAGTGTAAACTGGAGTCCCCGAGGTGGTTGTCCAGTGGTAATATCATAGCAGTGTCCTTCCAGAAGCAGATACTCCAATTCATATTCTGCAGCTACAACATTATCCACCTATAAGGAAGAGATACCGCTGAATTCAGCACTAGCTCAAAAGTGCAAATTTTTAGTGATTTAGTTATTCTCCAAAATAGCCACAGTTATTTAATGACACTTAATTTTACAAGCATCATTTTATTAAACAAATACCTAAAAAGACTCAAAAGAACTCAGTTCTTTCAAGTGGCAGACTTCACACACACATTGTTAAGAGTGTCCCTGACCAAAAAGAGTTGAATCTCAAGTGGTAAGATGCTAGGGTAAGAAACGAGAAGGACTGTTGCTCTGTTTTACTGTTTATATTTTAAACATTTTACTGGAGAATGTAGTCAAGCAAGTGATCGGTCTGGCATCTCATAAAAAGTTATGATATGCTCTAGGACTTTGAACCTAAACCTGTTTAAAGGTAGTCTCATATTTATCATCTGAAATAAACATTTGTTTTACACTGCATTACTCTTTACAGAGTGCTAGGGTATGCTCAGAAATACCAACTCCTTTTTTCCTACACCAAAAAGTGCCAAGAAAAGTAAAGAAAAAGGAAAAAAAACCCAACCAAACCAACTTAGATCCCTACCAGGCTAAATTCAGCTGTAGCTTGAGAACACTACATAACCAAAACATCCATCTGATCTCACAAAGCATCTTCTCGCATTGCACATCCAAAATGACAGCTTAATTGCTATAGCACCAACAGGCTGCATATGAGGAATTAGAAATTGTGCACTTGCAAAAGTAAAGCTGCTGTTTATTTGGAGGCTTTGGATGGTCCTTCGAATGCCTGAAGCATTTAATCCCCCTTTCTCTCATTTCAGTTAATCTAAGAGAGGGCGTGGGAGTCAGGCTTGAAACGTGTAGTAGTATCAGCCATTTGGTGGTTCATTTATGGTTTTACAGTTAAGAGATGAAAAGCAAAAAAACAAACCTAAACCCAAACAAAACTAAACAAGAAAAGTAAACCACACATGAACAAACACCTGATTTCCTAAATCTTGGAATAACTAGTACAAGATCAGTAATACTGGACTCTACCACTATACTGCATCGTATTCCCAAACAATATCAGAGAGATGCAAAAGAGGAGATGAATAATATAATGTTCAGTGAGAAAGTAACACTCGTTTGTAGTGACCACAAGGTTGTACAGACTGTTGCTTTTCAAGAGGCCAGTTTTAAAGGGTTTGACAATTTCATCACACATGCGGCATATATATATATATGTAGCTGCAGTTCTTCAAGGGCAATGAAATAATTAATGGCTTCTTTCAGGACATAAGACTATTTGACAACCTCATTTAACATTTATTATTTTAACGTTGTACCACGAAATCCAAAATTTTCTAGTTAGTATCACACGTGGATCTTCTAATTTTGAATTATGTTTTTAGTGCTCACTATAACTTGTTAGTGTAGGGCATTTTGTAACCACTAACTAGCACACTATTTCTAGAGCTGAAAACTAACCTCTTGTTGTTAACTGCTAACCTTAATGATTATTAGCACTGAATTAACCATCCCATTAAAGATCAGTGAAAAATCAACTTGTACATACAGATGTTCTTTTTTCCTTTTTAAGCTCATTTTTCTGCTCAGCATCAGCCCCTTCAATCTTTCTTCCCTTCTTATCTTATCCCTATGTATGTGGGGCAGCACTGCCCAGATGAGTATTCTAATAGTCTAATTCACGGCCTGTTCTGGCAGCACTCAGCTCCTAAACCTACTGCAAGTGAGTGGATTTCTGCTGAACCAGTTTTACTGTTTTATTGATACTGCATATCCTTTTGTGGGCCACAGGGAAGTTTGTCAATAACAAACGCTGTGAAGGCGAAGAGGAGCTAAAACCAGTTTGATGGCTTCTCAGATCAAGGGGAAGTAAACACAATTTACTTTCTGGAAGAGGACTTAGATCTTACTTCAAAATTTGTAAGAAGGTTTTAAACATAACAGTCTTATTTTTAGCTGTGACATGAGCTGTAGGCAGCTCTAATCTCAAAAAAATTCTTCAACTGATAAATTGAAGTTATTTAATACCCAACAAGTTTGTTTCTAGCTCAGGACACTCTGAAATGTTATATACACACTCAAAGCATCTGTAGGATCTGCTTCAATCCTGCAGTATTTTTAACCTGTGATTCAGGCACCCATGAGTAACTGAGAATAGTGAACTTCAGTTTACCTGCATCCCACCTAGAAAACATGTAGGGTGCAAATGTAAAAGGTGTTAATATCCACACTTCTATGTTCAGCAGCATTTCAAAATTCTTTATTTCTTTGCCATTACAAACATAAGCCCTGGAAAAACACCATTTAAATGCAGTATTACGAACACACTGATTGCTCTTACCTCCACTAAGTAAATATTATCAAGGTCGTACGGGGTTCTGACAGATTCCACCATCCAGCTCTCAGGAGTATTTAGGTTTAAAGTGAACAATGGAGATTGGGGCATATCCAAAAACTTGGCAATTGGTCCTGGAGCAAAGTTGTTACCTGCTGTGAAAGAAACCTCTGGCTCCAAAACATAGCGATAAAAGCTGCAATTTCAGAAAGAAAATGTTAAAACGTATTTCTGCCAAACTTTGTAAATATTCCACTCTCACTGAACTTGCCAATGGCATCGGCTTTCCCAGAACCCCACTGTCTCCAAGGCTTTGTCCAAAGCAACACAGGTTGTGCTGACCTTAGAACAGATCACAGTGTTCATCTTGAAGGACCAAACAGAATGTGCAAGACTCAACCATTAAGATTAGTAAGTTAACTTTATCTGTATAAATAATAAAAACCATCCAACTTGTAAACCAGCAGAATTACCTTGAGCTATGCACAAATTCCCCAATTCTCTGTGGGAAATGATGCTATATATAAACAAGCTCAACGCAGTTATTGAGACATCCTCTAAGATGCCTGAGCATGTTTCTGTGCTTGCACATTCCAAGAGGGTTTTCTTTCTCTCTTCCGTTGACCCTGGCATCACTTACCTTTTCAGTGGCATGTCAGAAAGCCTGGACTGGCAGTTCATAAACACTCTTAGGTTCATATTTATCAATTGGGTCAAAACCTAAAGTAATGAGAAAAAGACATCCCTTAAAATGCTCACTAGGAAAGCTGACGACTGTTTTCACAGACAGGACCTCAAGGAGGCATGTTACTTGCTCGTTCTCCATCCTCCCTCCTCATTATTTGCTTACCACACCCAACTTTAAATTGGTGGTTTTATGAACATCTGCCTGCTCCCTCACATTGCACGCATTCTATTTGAGATGTAGAGACTTTCCTCCTAAAGAACAGTCACTGCAAACTAAACTGTTAAAATGGTGGAACTAAAAGCTATCTAGACAATATCCAAGCATCATCTTGTTGGTGTGTAGTATACTGTAATTATGTTTTCACTAACAAATGTATTGTGCAACTCAGAGGCGCTATCAGAAGGCCACGGGTCACCACCTAGACAGGGAGGAAGACACGCATTCCAGAATTCCAGAACTGAGACAGCTTTCTGAAATGGCCATAAAATGCATCACAACATTGCATGCATACCAGAAGTAACGGAGCAAGTCTTTGAGCATCTCTGGTCACAGGATCAACTATAGCCACAACATCAAAGTATGTCTCCCCCTCTTTTGGTCTCAGTTTAATTGCACTAAACGGAAGAGAAAACATTTTAAAAGTATCAAACATAATGGATACACATAAGAAAAACACTGTCCATCTCATTCTGAAGTTCAATTACTTCCTGAATGCTGTGTGCTAGTTAGAGAAAAAAGTACGTATGTACATGTATAGAGATAAGCAGACAGATAAAATTAATTTCTGGAATCTCACTGTGCCCTGAGAACTGTTGGAAACTTTCCTATTGCTACTTGAACATTTTAAGTTAAATGTAACATAAAACAAGGGGAGTGATAAAAGACAAAGGAGAAGCATATTGCTCAGCAAATGCCAGTAATCCTATACCTGTATCGTTCTTCAAAATAATGATATTCAATCCTTGCCTCTCCTTTTGGTTGAGCAGAAAGAAGAGCATCCACTTTCATAACCAAGTCACTTGCACTGAAAAGAAGAATGGGGGTAGGGGAAAGTTTACAGATACTCAGAAAATGCATGTACTGCTGCCAGTAAGCACCAAAAGAGCAGCAGACTGAATTCAGATACACAAGCTAACACTTCTGCTACACCTCTCTACACAAGTTCTGAAGAATTAAACATATTTAGGGTTAATCTGCCATTAATTTAAACAGGTTGCTGCCTTATTACTAAGGGTACCAAAGGGTTTAACTCTGTGACAATTACAGAACAGCTCATTTTAGGGGTCAACCATGCTACAGGCACTGCATTCCTGAACTTCACCAACCTCTCGTAGACCTGTAAGCCATTCAGATCAAACCCTCATTTCACAGCAGTCTTCCCATTTTACACTGCAGCTATAAGAGCTAGGAAGCAACCCTGTACATGGTGAAACTTTTGAGCAAGAGGGGGCCTATCACTAGAAGAGATTTAATTGCTTCTGGCAACTTCCTCCTTTTACTTATTCCCACAAATTTGCAGTCTAATATTTTAAGAATACATTTTCAAGATGAAAGACAAAACCTCTTGAAAGTTCAGTGAAAATTGATTTGTACATCACAGCTTTGCCAAGAAGCACTGCTGTAACTTAAAGGTCTGTCAGCTTTTCCTGAATTAATTAATTCTCTCGAATTTACAGTGACAGCTGACTTAAATCACCAGCCAGAGGGTACTTGATAAAGCTTTCTCCAGGCTGCAGACAGTCACATTATTGGAGGGAGTACCATCACTTTTTTCACATATACTTACAGATCTTCTTCGAATCCCAGCTGCTGAATCTGAGATTTGATTTTCTGTCCTGATGTCTTCAGTATGATATTCTCAAGGAGATGAAAATCATCCTGATTGAACATCTCACCATCCTCCAATGGGCCAATAATCTAAAAAAAAAAGAGGCAGAATCAGCATTATTAGGTAAAGGCTACATTGAAACAAAATTCAAAGATACATGAAATAAATACTGCAGCCCAGTACTGGTGGGTATTAACTGTTTAGGCTGTATTAATGGCAAGGGCAGCAGTGTTTAACAAATAAATCTTAACTGTTTAGAGCCAAGAGTCCCAGACTAAGGCATAAAATGCACAGTTAAAACTTTCACTGAGTGCTTGGTTTGCAAAGGTCAGGCGTATTAAATTATACCTGCAGTACTACATCTTGAAGGGGCAATAGAACACCAGGCCAATTCCAGCAGTCCTGCAAAACTCCAGCAAATCTTACTCCTCTAGCCTTCAGAACCTAAAAGCTACCTAGACGATTCTTGCTATATTACTAATGAGAGGAAAACAATGCCACAACTCATCACTCGAATTTTTTAACCCACTGAAGTATACAGTAACCACTGGAACTTAGGGGTTGTTTCCCCTAACTAGGAAGCAGAATACAAAGAAAGCTTAATGCTGTACACACCTGGGTTTACTTACTTGCAGTGAAATACTACTGTAACATCATTTGCTTAATCTAAAGCTACATCTACTGTAAAAAGAGCCAGTGGAAGAGACCAGGGCACCTTGGTCAGGGCCAGACAGAGCAGCGTTTTGCCCAATGAACTGAAGCAGCCCAGTCTCTGAAATTTATCATCCCTTTCCCCCCCTGGACTCAGTTTACTGCTGACATGAAAGCAACTCTGTTATTGGGAGAGCTGAATTTATACAAAACACCCAAAACTGACTGTACACAGTACGAAGAACAGGTCATGCAGGTCTCAGTAAATCAAACTGGAAACAGTCCTAAAGACTTACGAGACCTACAGAATGTTGAGACACTCTCTCTGATCCCTAGACCCTGTGGATCAAGGTCTGCTTCTTTCCCACATGTGCAATATGTCCTTTACTGTCTGGTGATTGAGCTCACCCTTCCATTGCTGATCACAGCCCTCTGCCCCTTCTTCAGCTTTAGAACATCTCTGCAATATATAGCATGGGACAGAATAAAATCCACCTTGGGAGATTCAAAGGCTTCTTTGAAATTATTGGTATCCATACCCTGAAAGAAAAGAATACTTGACACTGAAATCGGAAGAAAGGTACAACTTCACACAGTTTGTTTAAATGCATCCTGTTTGTTCCCATTCACAAGCATCTTTATATCTTGCTAACATATACCTGCAGTTCCTTTTCTTTGGGGTCTTACACCTCCTTCTTGCCTGTCACCATGAAACATTATCCCAGTTTCTGACATGTATGGCCACAGCCCTAGAAATTGTTGCTACTTGGACCAGTTGTTCCGCTCTTCTGTTCTTAAGTGATTCTTGCCTCTTTAAACCTACTTGGAGAAATCTAAGGGTTTTTCTAGCTTTTTAAAAGGATTATAGTTCTCTCTTAACCCCCCCAAGAAACACCTCACTGATTCAAATCGATCCCTGAATCTGCATGCATGTTTGCTTTTCAAAGTTACATAGGTTTGATATGTGTGAGGATTTACTTTACTTTTAGATGGCCTGTTACGTTTAGGTAAGTCTGCCTTTCAGAACAATAAAAGAACAGCAGCAGCAAACCCAACAGTGCTACTCTCTGTTGTTGCTGCATCTTTTGCATATGAACATGCTACACTAAAACAATCATTAGAACAAGTGAAGTACCGTACCTTTGTAACTGCCAACAAACATGCTTACCCCAACAGCAAATTCTAAGATGTCAGCTCCTGCCTCTAGTGCCTTTGCAGTTTCTTCTTTGGCCATTTTGGTGATGAAGTTCTTGGCGTTATTTGACGTTTGTGTCTGTAGAGCTGCCCATATGGCTTTAGCGACGACTGTATTCTGGCTATTTGGATCATTACTAGGATTATTAATCATGCCAATTCGAACATTATTGCTGGATTTCTGTGTTTAACAAAACATGCATTAGGAAAGGTTTGGAGTTCAGGTATGGTTTAAATGAGAAGACTATTACAATAAACACTATAGCTAAGGCTTTTGTATTTCTTAACCAGAAAACAAGATTCCAAATTAGGTAAATAACAGCACAAGGTTAAAAGGATGAGTGAACTAACTTAACATCAAGTATTTAGTTTACATGTAGGCACCACTGTAATCTCCTGTAGATAATACTGCATTACACAGGAGACCAAGGACCATGGCCACCGCTAAGAGGTCTGGCAAAATAGTGGTTCAGGAGGGCTATCTATTTTTATGATTCAGTTACCTTCCCAGAACAAACGAGACAGGGAGCAATGCTCATGTTCATCTCCAGACCAAAACACAGACCTTTTCAATTCTGAACCATGAGTTTAAAGGAGCAACTTTTCTTTGTTGTACTATCATAGTGCCAAGAGTGGATTTTGTCCTAGTACAAGAAGGTCAGCGATATCCCAGCCTCTACAAATAAAATGAGTCTGCAATTTAGAAACCCTGCAGGGAGAACCCATCTCGCCAGGGCATACAACAGGAAGAAGCACAACCTGTGTTTTTCAAGCCTGTACCTACTGCTTTATTAGCACTGCTAACCTGTTCAAATGAAAACATCACCTACCTGATGTTTAATTGCATCATACAGTAATTGCCTCCCTGAAGGTTTATCAAAATCACCAACAATCCAGAAAGTAACTGGTCTAACGAAGGAGTCATCTGCAGTTTAAAACAAGGGTGGGAGAAATTTGAGGGTAAAGGGAAGGAAAGCTTCAGGTTTTCCTCATTTGGAGGAAAAATGTGATGCACATGCAGAGATTTCAAAACAAGTAAGATCACATAGGAAAGCTATGGATGAAGCTAAGCAATGATGTTTGGCAAGACTAGTAATAGTATTGGCATTACATTGGTTTCGTTTGCCTCATTCAGAAAACCCACCTGGGACAGCATGCATCACTGTTTCTAAGCTCATAATTTTTTGTATGCTACCTTTTTGATTTAGAAAATATAAAGGAACCTATAAATAGAGATTCCACCTAGAGGTCAACATTCTGCTTCTTTCTACTGAAGCCGTTAGTTCCCAAAATCAGTTCCGCATAGAGAAAAAAGTGCTGAAGCAAACATGCGTTTAAATGCTTGCTTCATTTCCTGCTGGTTCTAAAGCCAGTGTTATAAAGGATCCAGAATATTCCCAGAACAACATATAAAATGGTAAAACATGAGTTACCATAGATCTCCTTGGAAGACATTCCTGGTCAAAAAGCAGAAAGGAAAGGGGGAAAGGAGAGAAACATTAATAATTTGATAGTAATCCCAAAGTGTATTAAGAAGCTGCAGCAGTGAACAGGACACAGCTGAATCACTGGAGTTGAAGTCCAGCAAGCAGTGAGCTTGTACTAATTTTATTAGAATAATCTTTGATTTTTTTTCTTCCCCTCAAGTAGATCGATGCTTTATTTTCATGCTGCAGCACTAATTATGCTACATATTACCAGTTCCATACCATACCATGAAGGTGGCATTCTGAACACACTTTGCAAAACTGCCACGCCATTACAACTTGGATGTTACCCATTTATGTTCTCTTCCCTCTTTAAAAGCTGTCCGAATGGTGCTGTTTCAGTACTGTTGCTGAGCCAGCAGCATGTATAACTTTCCTGTTATTTTAGAAAATAAATGTACTACAGAACTGCTGTAATCAGATACCAGTTATTAAATATCTTAAGTGACCGAAGAGGCAGTGACCCAGAACTGTCAAGCCGTGGGACTGCAAGTTAATGCAGACTTGCACATGAGAATGCAGGGGTGTAGGTTTAATTAATACTCTACAAAGGGAAAACAAGAAACTTGTTCAGATCAAAGTGACTGAACATGAACTCAGGGCAATCAGGAGACAGAAGGAGGAATGGAAACATCTAAGGCAGTGGAGATGGTACTGGTGAAACTTGTGAGAGTCTAGTAAAGACAGCAGGTAGGAACAAGAGGAATTGGTTCAAATGACAGCAGCTTATTTGTGATACCTAACTGAAATAGAGACAGGAAAGGCCTGATTAAGCTCTGTATTATGTCTGTGCATGCATTTTGTACATTGAGAAGTACAGATGAGATTTAGCACAAGACTGTAACTGCAATAGGACAAGATTGTCATTGAAAACAAGCAGTACATACACTGCAGCAAAAAAACTAGCACAGAGCACATTAGGTGTTGTCATATATAATGGGCAGTTACAATTTTCTTCTGAATCCATGTAACTTTAAAGTAATTTTGAGTTATGTGATGGAGAGTTACAATCCCTTTTGTATTTTCTAGTCTGTGTCACTGCAGGATCAGAGCTCGTGCTGCTGCATTTCTGGCGGTCATGTGCAATATAGCAAGAGCAGGTTGGGTAGGACTTCATTATTCATTGAAGGCTGGGCTGGGTTTAAAGAGGAGAACATTCTTGTTTCACCCTTACAAAAACAAGAAAATCTTTCTCTTTAACACTTGTATTGTGCCATTACCCATAGGCCTGACCAAAGTTCAACATGTGTGTTAACTGTACTCGTGCTGGGAAACACACATAAAATTAGACTGACGTTCATAATCCACTGCAGATGTTACCTTTCTTTGTTAAGTAGGTCATGCTGTTTGCAACAGCAGATGTCTTATCTTTGGAGTCCAATGTGGTAAATCGAGCAAAGTCATCTACATAAAAGTTATCTGAGGAAGAGAAAAAGTATTAGATGGCAAAGCAACTATTCCCTGTAAAATGAAAGAAAAACCACTACTATTACCAGAACATTAAGAACATATCCCGTTTTGTTCCTTGTGATTTTGCTTTTCATGTCTCATTTCCACCGTTAAGCTGAAGAATATATTTCTGTTGTCTCATAGGTTACCTTTTTGTCTCCTAAGTTACATTAATAACTACATTGCATATTTGATATGCAGAATATGCAGAAGTCAACTGAAAGAACTTTTCAAGTCTCACTTAGTTGAAGTTAATTTACGTAAATAATATACATTTAAAGTCCACTGTGTTACTATCTTTCAAGCAGCTCAAAAAAAGGAATTTTAGAAGTGGTTTTGCTATGCTGTCAGTATTCTGCAGACTCAAACCACCAGGTGTTAATACATTTAGACATGACAAGTTCTAAATCTTAATTGCAAAGATGACTGTCAATCTCTGCTCTAAAGAAGGTTAGAAATAAGAACCAAGCTGTTGCTTTACACATCATATGACTGTGCTTGGCTTTTACTAGCACTGCTAATTTCTCAGCCTCATGAGTCATATTCCCCTAAAGGTTTATATAAAATCAGACCAAGTTCCTGTTTTGAAAAATCCATAGACATTAATGTTGCTGTTGTACAGAACATCTCCCCTCGCCTAGGGCTAGAACATCACTTGGGGTGCTGTTAATACTTTGCCACTAGAGCTTTCCATTGGGACAGCAGAAGTATTTAAATTGGATACATCAAGTTTAATGCAATTAAAAGCATCCCTTACTCATTCCTGTCAAATCTAGGTACTCTCTGTCAGACATTAAAATCCTTGCGTTAATTCTCGGAACAACATTAGGCTGGTTCATGATGTATTCAACCACATCTTGGTCATTAGATAATTCACCCTGAAGGAAGAAGAAAAAAGCAGTGTTAGTTATTTCACGTGTTTATTTGCCTTAGTAAGTTAAAACACACACAGATGCCCCAAACAAACACATACAACAAGAAAACCCACATCCACCAACAGAAACCCAAACCAAGAACTGATGCAAGTTAAGCTGTCTTACATATTATTTATTCAGGGTCTTTCGAGTTAGTTTTTCCCAGTCTTGTTTCTCTCTAAAGTCAGAGCTGAACTCGGCACCTACCAGGTACACGGCCCGCTGGAAGATGCTTGTCGTTTCCAGGATTTTGTGCATTGTCACAGTTTCCAGATCATCAGGATCCAGCTGATCTTTTTGAAAAGGCATTCCATTGAACAGCACAACAGGGAGGGGACCTACACCCGTTTGCTCATAGTAACCCCTTGCTGCCTAAATACAGGGAAAGAAGCAGCTTTATCACATCAGCCCATTACTACGAGGGCTGACAACATCTGTTTGCAATATCCAAGAGTCTTTGCTAAAGACACTAAGATGTCCTAACCTTCTTATCATATTTAGAATACTAATTGTATGCAGTGTATAAGACATTTTCTGTATCTTATATGTACAAGATGGCCTTGTCTTTCAGAGTTTCAAAGGAAAAAAAAGTTACTTCATAATACAGTAGTGCAAAATATTCCATAAGCTCAGACTGTAAGCAGATTAATTCCATTGCGCACTTCCTGGTAGTAACAAAAAATGCACAACAGGAAACCTGACTTTGCATATGGAAGCAAATGCAGTTGTAATGTAAGACAGGATAGAAGGTTTTTAGTTTTTAAGAACATGTTTCTGCTTCGTTCTAGTGCTATACCTAAAGATTATTAAAAACATGTATTACAATATATAAAGCTTTGTGCCAAACATAATTACTTACTGAAGCATTACTACAAGTCACCCAATATAACAACAAAGCAGGTACATGGCTCGTAAGAGAACTGGATCAAGAAACTGTATGTAACTATATTTCTAAAACAGTGTTGAAGCAATGAAAGTGGAAACCCCTCTAATTCCTGAATTCTTACCTTTCTGTTTTGATCATAGGCAGAATCAATTCCCAGAATGCTGTTGATTTCCACATAAGGATACTGTTTCTCAAGAACACTAACCACATGCTCCACTTTGAGCTGATCTCCTGTTTTTACTTTATTATATATCTGAAAGGGGATACAAATACAAGTTTACAGCTGCAACTGTAAAGTATCTCTCCTTATCAAAGGTAAGCTGACCTGCCATCTGTGTTCCAGTAATTATAAGGAGGCATTAACAGCCAGACTGCAAAACATGTATTTGTGTTTATTAGCTGCAATAACAGCTCCTAAGCACTTAGAATTATCTTGCTTTTACCTTGTTGTCATTCTAGTGGGATTGGAAGGAGGTAAATGTAATGTATTTCTTTACATAATAACTTGCATCTTTAATTAGAAAAGTTAGTTGAGGGGGAAAGGTAGTGCTTAGGGGGGGAAAAAAGGCTCAAGTAAAGCTTATCCAGAGAGCTACCCTTCCCTTCAGAACCCAAGACGTGTTTTTAAACAATATAACAGACCTCACATGTAAAGTAGGTAACTGGTTCCCTCTTGAAGGCACAAGATTTTACTTTGACTTACAAATACATACCAAGTCAAATGAGAATAAAAATCATTTTCTTAAGGTCACCCTCCGTTTAGTTACAGTATGCCCCAGATTGCTGATTTGTACAACAGTGTCAAACCACAAGCAAAAATGCATTTACTTAGCACATAGATTATGCTTTGATGTGGCAAAAGTATGCAGCAGGAACTGTTCAAAGCAAATTATAATATTGAAGGGATAGAGCAGTTTAGAAGTCACTGGCAGAAGGAGCAAAGGAGCAGGATCAGGAAAATGTGCGTAAGTGTTAAGTGTCATATTATACCTAGTCTTGCTTGTTAAAGTTAGGTCAGAAGCACTTCACAGAGCAGCATGTGTTGTGTGGTACTAGTGTTCAGAGGTACTCTGCTAACAGAATTTCCTCCCTTATCTACATATTGGCACATTAACATAGTCTCAAGTACACGGAAAATGTTAATGTGTTAATTTCCATTTTAAATTAATACTTACAGACATGACAGTCTGGAAAGCGTAATTATTGTCCATTTCTTGTGCCACGTAATTGTATGTCCTAAGGAGGGCAACACCTGGATCCTGAAGTCCATCAACATCCTCTGAGTCATTAACCACAAAGACTAGTCCTATCCTGCAATCAAACAAATCCCCACATTAAGCTATTACACTGATAAATCATCGATTCTGCATGCAACTGTCAGCTATGATCAGCTTCTTAGACAAAGGTTTTTTCTTGAATAGACTGATAAGATTTCAAGCACAGAGGCCAGCAGTCAAACTTAGGACATAGAATCTCTAACAGTGAGTCCCATCAGAGGCTTGCTTTTCACCTCTCTTCCATCTAGCGTACTTGCTTTAAGTTTCTTTTGGACCGTTGAAGAAAGTGAACTCTGTTTTGCTAATAGCAAAAGTTATATTAAAAAAGAAAATGAACTAAGAACCAATACTTAGTAAACGCCCTCCCCAGCCACCAATACAAAACATGGAACATTTCTACAATGTTCTAGCAATGAGAATGTTACACTTGCAAAAGTCAGAAAAATAAAAGTCAGGAAAAAAAATTCCAGTTAAAACAGAGCAATTACCTCAGTGGGATGTGGTTACTGAAGAACATCTCTGCCACATTCAGTAATTCTGCGGTGGTCTCGTGAACAGGATCTACTATCAGCACCTGCGTACAAATTGCAAGTGAAAAGTTTCTATTCCCTTAAGAAGTTTTTGATTAGAGATAGCTTCATTCACATCTCAGCGCAGGATTATCATCAGTCCTACTTATGAGGCTTTAATAGTTTCTTCTAAAGTCTTTGGGTCCATTATCTAAAATACCCAGTCTAAACCACTCCTTTAACTAGAAAAGACCAGACTTCTTATGTACTTTGTATCTTTACCCCAAGTATACGCTAGCATCTAAGTTTTTGCCTCTGTGAGTACACAAATCCACCTTTAATTAATGCAGTCTTTATGATGTGCATGGGAGATAATCTGTTGGAGTTGAGGAACACAGCACTGCTTTGCTCAGCCTTCTGGAGAGCTGATGCTGCTAAGGCATTCTCAAAGCAAGCCCAAAGCCAGGCAGAACCAGGCCAATCAGAATAAATTTAGGGCCCTTTATTCATGCCAAATATTGTCTTTTCAGTTAATTTCAATGTTAGAAGTACTAAACTCCAGAAAAAAAGACAATGTTTTAATACTGCCAGTGTGAGGTGATTTAAGTCCCTGTTTGCCATTAATCAGTGGAGTCCTTTTTAATATAGGGCCACAAGACATGAATTACAATACATAATTTACAAAGCCCTTATTAGATCTAATTTTAAGCAGTTTACCGAGAGACTATAAGGACACCCAGGGTTAAGCTGAGGGCTGTTGACCATCTTTTAAAGTCTTGGTGCAAGAATGCTTTCACACTGAAGTACCTGAAGTTGGTTTTGACCCTGACTGGAAGCTACTAATTACCAAATTTGAGCATTCAGGTATTACCACAAAGTTGAAACGCACTGAATTCTCACTCAGCAGATGATAGTTTTTTCCACTGATGAAGCAATTTTTGGCAGCTGATAGATGCCAGAATCATGCTCAGTAACCTCTGAATCTCAGCCACAGCTTACTAGTACAAGTAGAACAAAACCATTTAGAAAAACAACCCATCTCAAGATATTTAAGTGACAGGGAATCCAGCATACATGTAGTAGGTAAGTTGCAAAAGCTGATGTCCCTGCTGTAGATAAAACAACACACATTTCATTTGTAGTGAGGTTACTACTTACGAAATTATGGAAGTTTTTTCTGATTTGTCTGATCACGCCTGGAAACGTGGGACGCAGCAGTTCTTGCACGTTGGAAGGCCAGGAATTATACCGACTGTCAACTTCGAGATTGTTGATCCACTGAGGAAAAAATACAGGCATTTAAATGATTGACGGTCCTCCTGCTGATATATATATATATATGCTGAAAACATCCTGCTGCTATTTTCAGATCAGACACTATATTGAGATCTGTGTGAATAAAATGTTAAGCTTTTTAAAAAGAGCTAATTACATCTTTTGCTTCACTGCAGTTCCAGAGCCGATGGTGAGGTAAGAACCCAAGTTCCCATGAACAGCCCAACAACACATAAAATCTCTCTTCTTAAAAGCCATACGCACTGAAATAGCAGAGCTTCTGATGTCCACAGCATAGTCGGAATCTGATGGCTGGATGTTCAACTTCAGAACATTGTGCAAGGAAAGCCCCTCAATTCCTAAGCTGTGCAGGCCTTCCATAACACGGGCTTCATTGCGCAGCACGTCAGTCAGGCTGGAAGGGAAAGAAAAATCATTGATGAATTTTAAAGACAAGGTAAATAACTTGCTCTTACCCTAAGGGGTAATGTCTATGCATTACTTCTTATTTCTTCCTATTTCTAGCTGTCCTAAGAAGCTTGAACTAACTTAAACATATTCAATTACATTGTAGTTCTAGGGAAAATACATGAAATAATTAAAGCATGATATACATGTGTAATTTCAGTTCCACATTATTGGAATGAACCAAGAGGGTGGGTTTCAGATGAAGAATTTACAATGGTTTATCCTTTGAGAATCAGTCTGATATCTTCACAATAAAACCTGTGTGTTGACTGTCTTTAGAGACCAGAATCTTGCTATTCACAGCACAGATAAGAGAAATAGTACAAACGTGACTTCCCATTCCAGTCTTGAAGGGTATTCCAGTTTTCACATCAGCTTTTTTGTTAGAAATGCACTTGCATAAGAGAAGGAACCATAATTTGCTTTTTTCAGTACTTAACAATTAAACCTAGTCTAGATACAGACTTTGTGAGGAAGGGTCAAAACTGTCTAAATGTCCTTATCATCCATGTACAAGCAGGATGCAAGCTACTAAATAGGATAAAAGTATTCTGAAAAATACAACATTCCTACCTAAATATGTCCTGAGTGTCTAAATCAATAAGCAGTCCATTGATGAACAGGGCAGAGTCTCCCGGTTGCAATCCTAACGTTCCTTTGAAATACTGAAAGAAAGTAGACAATCATTAGAAGAATGCTCTGCACAGAAAAATCATTACTAGAGTGTTTAATGTGTTAAGTTGTGGATTTTATCTCCCTTATAGCATTACAAATTGCATCACATTGCTTCTCCACTGCAGTCTTTCCTGACTGTGCACACGTCTGTACAGAGGAAAAAACAACTGAAACTATTCAGTGCATAGATAATTAAATTGGTTGTTTCTTTCTACATGATTCAGCAGTGCATTGGGAAGTCCCTGAGTTGACTTTTTCAATATACTCAGATGAAATAATTACAAATACTTGTCTTAGCTCTTTAACGTGCAGTTTTGGGCAGAACAGACTTAAACCGCTGGATATTGCATGGTACGCTAGTGGAACTATTGTGTTTAAGGTAGCAGTTAAGGCCTGTCTAGTGGGTATGTCATCAAGTACATGGCTGCCATTGTAGTCTGACCTCCCCAAAACCAGGAAGTACACCAATGGAAAAAACCTTCCCAGTATTTTGGAGTTTCTTTCAGGTACCTCTAAGCAATACCCCATTTGAATGGGTACTTGTCCCTGAATCGAGGCACCATCACAGAGAGGTGAATAAAACACAGTTCTCCTGAAACAGATTTCCCAACTCTAGCATGTTTAAAACCTGAAAAACGGCATTGCTTTCTTCAGTACCTCTTGTCTTGCAGTACCAGTTACAAAATACTATGAAGAGGCATTATGAACACTGGAAGAGAAACACAGTATTTGTACACTGAAAACCACTAATATCATGAGGAATGCGAGCAAAGCAAACAGAGGAATAGCAAAGTACTCTGTGAAGTACCAAGAACAGGAAAGCAGCATCTAATTGGGAAGAGTTTATGTATTTTATTAAATAAAAAGACTCCCAGAGAAGAGCTGAGTACATGCAGTGTTAAATTGTATCTTTTTGTGGATAATTATGTAGTAAACTATAACTTCCTAATAGCAGTAAACTTCACCGTCAAATAATATCCACACAAACTGAGTCATGCAAAGAATAGCTTTAAAGGGCAGGGTTAGATCTAGCCAGATCTGGATCTAAACTTTGAGTAAAAATGAATCCACAAAATCACGGATTTACCTGTGGACCAGTCTGATCTAACACATAACAGAAAAGCCACCAGGTAGCTTTCATTTGCACTTACATTCTATACCTTATCCCTTCCAGGACCACACCGGACGACAGTGTCAAACCGCATCCCTTCTTTTCTGATTTTATTGCTATTGAACAACAACGGATTTCTCCTTGAGAACAGGAATCTCCATGGACTTGTAAGTAGATGTCAGGTAACTTTGCATTTACTACTAGACTAGCCAAATATCATTTATTAGATGTTAAACAAAGACATAAGTGTGTACTTAACATACTTCGTATTTTTCCTGTTAATACCAAGTGAGACTGAAATGTACCAATAGATCAGCATAGATCATACAGTAAAAGCTGTTGTTTGGCTTTGTCTTCATTGCCATTTTAAACTTGTATTTTGCACTCTATCCAGACTGCACTACCAGGGGTATTTTAACAGTACAAAATGCTGTACAAAAGCCTGTAGAAAATTCCCAACTGGCTACTTTCTTATTTGCCAGTGCTTTGCTAATGCCAAGTACACAACAGAGCTATTGAAGCATTTTTCTGCCACACCAGAGCCTACTCAATGACCTCAGAGTCCTTCACAAGCCCAGGTTTGTTGTGTTCCTGTTTCAAGGCACATGTACACTTACTCGGATAGCTGTTAAATTTTATTCCTTCACTAGTTTCACTCTCAAAGCATTGGAACCATTTTCTCCACAAAATATAAATCATTCTAAGCCATGGCAGAAGGGTTCAAGTTTATTCTGTGACTTATATGTAAACACCAGTGAATTCAGGTATCTAAGCTCCATCTCAAATTGGGCAATGAGAACTACATTTCTTCTACATTCTCAGAACTGTGAGAAGATGCTCAATATATCTGCTTTTTAAATAGCTTTCTGACAAGCTACATTCCATCTAGCTCAGACATTTTAAAATAATCTAGAAATGTAATTGCATTTTGACTCCAACAACTTCCACTAAAAAGCACTCACACTTCTAATATCCAGGTGCTTTGGAGAAGTCCAGAATACAATCAAAACCTAACTTGAAGCCAACCTCTTTTTAACTGTTACCCTGGACAAGTAGTGCTATGGCATTCAGTCTTGACACATCTGCTCTACCACTCAAATAAGAACTAGGTCAGAGACTGAAAGAAGGCCACCCAGCAGGCGCAGTGCTACAAGAAACATACTATCTCTATAAAAGTTTGCTGGCAAGTCATCACTACAAATGTGTAACTTGGTCACAAAATAAAGACTGATGTGACACACACATCACAATTTCTACTGCTTCATTTTTGACCCAGTCCCATCCTGCAGATCACATTAAGGCACTCTGCATGGAAATCCTAAGAACACTTGCGGTGTATGTTTTCTTTTTCCTCCAGGGTTAACAACACAGTACTTTCATTGTACTGAAAGGTAATTTTATAAGGATAAATAAATGCAGGTACAGATTCTTAATCCAGATACAGAACAGAAGGTTACTTTCATACACATGAACAAGCGCTTGCCAAATAACTATCAGAACGCTTGACTACTGTGAACAACCATTGTAGGGGCAGCTCTGAGAACAAAACCCCACATCACCATTCCCCAATACAGTCATAGAATCACAGAATCATAGAATAGTTAGGGTTGGAAAGGACCTTAAGATCATCTAGTTCCAACCCCCTGCCATGGGCAGGGACAACTCCCACTAAACCATGCCATCCAAGGCTCTGTCCAGCCCCACCTTGAACACCTCTAGGGATGAAGCATTCACAACTTCCCTGGTCATCTCACTCAAAGAATTTATGACCAATATATTCATATTTCAAAGCTTGAATTTATACTAAAACGTAAGTGCAAAAGCACTGTGTTACTTTCTGGAAGCATTACCTTTTGGTTCTCTTCAATTTCTGCTCTGAGTTCCGAAGAAACAACTGTTTTCGTTATGGCTCTACATAAATAAAAACATCACATTGTGAATCATCTAATGGATAGATTAAACTCGTACTTATCTTACTTTTTGTACCTCATCTATGAATATATTTAGTCTCCTAGTATAAAGACTTGCATTCACTTGCACTTTGTGGTACCATTACACTGTAGGATGCACTGTTTTTCTTTGCACTTTATAATTCAACAGAACATAAAAATGAGAACCACATGCCAACTGCCAATGTCTAATTTCACATTAACTGTAATATAAGTGGGCAGCTGCCAGAAAGGTAGAGGTGGAGGCTGGCATCAGAAAATAGAGAGATTTCACTCCTCATGGTGGGTTCCCATTCCTTTCCTTGCATTATTGTATCTAGTAATTGCATCATCACAGAATAGGCAAGTACAGCTTACAGATCTGACTAAAACCACAATGAGAGTGCAATGCCTACTTCAAGAAGCTATAAATAGGACAAATCTTAACATCAGTTAGTGGGAAATCAGAATTCGACTTCATTTCCAGGTATATCTCTGCCTACTCAAAAAGGAAGAGCTCCTATAATACCATCTTCCCAGCCCAGGTCATGTCATTTGTCAGAAGAAATACATTTCTAGAGTGGTCAGGCAGGCCAGATTATGACTGAATTTCTTGAAATGAATTTGAATATGCTCAAGACACAGACAAAGTGCAAAAAACAGTGGGATTGCACATAAATCTCTGACATGAGATTGACTGGGCAGTTTGGCAGAGTAGATCCAGAAGAAGACTGGGATCTAGTGAATGGATAAACCTTAACGCCACCAAACAGAAAACCTATCCAATAAACTCTTGAGGACTTGATGCAAAAGGTTCAGAAGCATTTCACAACAAAATTCCATGGCTAATTCTGTAAATTTTCCACCCATCCACATCAGCTGCCATCCAAGAAAAACACTGCAAGAGATCCTCTTTGTAACCCTAGGCTGAAGAACTTATCTGCACAAACATGCCCCAGTGTTTGCTTCCAGCCAAATGGAAACTTGGACATTAACCCAATGCTGCCTGTCTCAGGAAAAAGATAGTAAGAAAGCTTCCTAGAAGTCATAATTAAAGTTACCTGGCCATAGTAGGAAAGTTCTGACTCAGGTCTTTCATGACCATCAAAGCATCCACAGGGGGAGCAGTCAAAATGCGAGCAGCACTTTGGAAACTTAAATCTAGAAGTGAAAAAAATAGAAGCTGAGAACTGTAAACTGAAAACAAGGCAGTGCAGAGTCATCTTCACTGTAGCTTTCAACTGGTTTTGCTTGTTACCTATGAAAGATTTGTTTTCTATCTGCACCTTTAGAACCTTTAAAAAGCCCCCATCTTCTTCCTTGTATTCAACTTATATTTGTGGCCTTGAAGTAAGGAACGCTTTCAAGTGTATCCTGTCCACAGGTTGCTGCAATGAGTCCAGACCATCACCATTTTGTTTTGGCTGAGGTGGGAGGATCTGCCCTTCAGAAGGGGTCTGGGTACTTGTTTCACATGCTAGAAATACAAACAGCCATCTGTTGGATACAGGTAGATTCTCTGTGACTATAATGTATGTTCAGCATTTCCAGTCACTCTTTTTTCCAGAGGACAAAAAGCTTTTCCATAGGCCTCTACAGATAATTTCCAGGGAAACAGGCCAGAGTTGTATATGCAGATGCTTTTGAAATACAGTTTTTCTTTGGTGTTGAGAAATCCCAGCTTTCCACATCAAGCATGTGACCATGGAAAGAAACTTTACATTTCCTCTGCTTTTCTGCATTTAGCAGATCATACAGATAGTCAGTTTAAGAGCAGGTGGTTTACTGTACTTCACAGTACAGAAAGCAAACCTCACTTCAGAAGTCCTGTGAAACAGTCTTTCTAAAAGCTATTTCAACAGGACACTACAAAGGTACCCTTGAAAATCCAGAATTCCCCAATGCAGGAATTTACAGTCAAGCTCTCTCAACTGCACGCAGCCACTAGCAACCTCATCTGTGTCGTACACAAGAAGATAAGTTTACATTAAGGTTTTGCAGTACAACAGTGAAACCTTCATACAGATTACCTTGTAGCTGCCATACTTTCAAAGGTGCCATTTCATTGGTACTTTCCACGAGGTGTTTTCTAAGCTCTTTCAGCTCTTCTGTCAAGTCAGGATACAATTGCCTAAAAGGGGATAAGGGTAAAACAATTTCTTGGGTTTCCTAAAAGCGAGTTTGCTGCTAATTCAAAGAAATTAACATATGGAAAAGTATGCTGCCTATATCAATGAATAACTCAGACATTTACAGAATAATAATAGAGCAAAACATCGGCCTCTCTGCCTGTTTTCTGGTATGACAGAGATCAACAGCTTGGAAGTTCTACCTTAGTTTTCCAAAAAGAAATCCTTGCACTTCATCAACAGGGTCATTTTCATCTATTACTGTAGCATTCACATCTGTGCCTGTAAACGCACAAGACAACACTATTGTTACCAACCTGTTCAGAAACAGTTCTTGTGCTCATTTTGATTAGTTTAACAAAACTACACTGCAGTAACCAAGAAGAAGCAGCAAAGGGCAAGTTTCAGGTTTAACTTTTAAACCTTCATTGAAGAGACGTTACCTTTACAAATGAACACAGTAACAGCTGAAATAAAACAAAGCTAGATTATTGAGAAGAAAAAGCTTAAGATACGTGGATAGCTCAGAGAGCTGAGCATTTCAGAGGAATTCACCAGGACCTAGGAGCTTTCAGGACATGCCAGCTTCATAGAGCAACTGCTAAACTTTAGTTGTGATCACAGCCCTGATTTTAGCTCCAAAAAACATGATAAAGTAATAGCATCTGAGTGAAGTCCAATTCTGGGCTTAAACATCAAAACCAAATCTGTGCAAGACTCACACGATCCTCTGACTACTTGGACAGAAGCCAGCTCCAATCTTGATGTTTTATGCTAAAGTCTAACTCAAGATCCTGACCTTTTGATGAGTGTTTGCTTCTGGGCAAACCAAAACAGTCATGAATAAACGAGTGCACAGCCAGAACATTCACAGAATCAGACAGGAGCTGGATGAAAGCCTGTCCTTGTTCCAGCTGGGATAGAGTTAATTTTCTTTCTAGTAGCTAGAACAGTGTTGTATTTTGGATTGAGTATAAGAATAATGCTGAGAAAACACTGATGTTCTAGTTGTCAAGTATTGTTTATTCCTTCTCTCCCTCATTATTATTATCATGTTTTACTTTTATTTCAGTTATTAAACTGTTCTCATTGCAAGCCACAGGTTTTTAATTCAGGTAAACAGTTATTCATGTAAAAACCATACAAAATTATCTTTGAGAAATTAAGATGTTCACATTAAAATACTTAAAATAATAATTCACCTTTCACCTGTGTATCATCCTTGGCCTTATATTCTGTACTTTTAATAGCCAGTTCCACACCATAGCCAGAGAGGTAGACTTTTTCTTTACTGGGATTCTGTAAGGAAAAGCAAACAGTACAGCAAACAAAGACACGCTTTGGTTTGATGTACAGATGAAAAGCTGACATTTCCCAAAGCCAAGAAAGCTCTAGGTGGTATACATTTCAGACATAACTGGTAACAGAGAAGTGAGGAAAACACAATGAATGATTCTGCAGTAATATACTGTAATATTATATTTCCTGTTGTATTTCAATAGAACTTTTTTAATTTCAGTGAGCAAAGATATCTCATGGACCAGAAAACCACTGAAAACCACAAAGTAAAGAGGAACACAAAACGATGTTTTCAGGATTCAGCATAAGCCAAATAGGACAGGACAGACTCACATCATCAAATCAAGGAGGGAAAGGAACTTCAGCTGTGAAGTTCAAATATGAAACATTCATCACCAAAAACTAATAAGTAACTCAGTAGAGATGTATAATTAGTTCTATTTTTAATGGGAAACAAATGTGATGACTTGTTAAAAGTATTCTGCAGTATACAGGAGTCCCACAACTGTATATAGATCTATTGTGCAGTACACCTGATCTTGAATGTAAGTACTCCATCCAACACTGATAAATAACTTTTTAAAAGTAAAGTGGCATATGCAAGTATATGACTTTATTAAAAGTGCAAATATCATTAAAAGTGAAGGAGCTGATGCTTATTTTGCATTGAAGTCTGGCTACTAACTGCTATACTGCAGGTTTTAGTAGTATTAAACAATATGCAGGAAAAAAGTCAAATAGCTGACATTTCTCAGAGCTTTTGAAATACAGTTTTAAGCTCTAATCCAGTGGCGATGGGCAATTTAGGGGAGGGGGATGGAAATCAGGACAAAGTGCATTAGGACTGGTAAGCGGTTCTGTATTATTACAGAACCATCTGCTGTGGAAACAGCCCTTTTCATTTGAAAGCAGTACCTTCAGGTTAATCCTTGCTTTTCAGATCAAATAACTAAGTGGCCTGCCTGTGGGAAGATCTGATTGTTTCCTGTAGTCTAATATAGGTGAAGCAAAGTTTTTTTAGATTAAAGCCTGTAATTAAGCTGGAGTTTAACTCTGCATTTGTAAAATCAAATGATCCTCCTATTTAAAAAAGCAGGAGATTTAAAATATTATGTATTCCTCAGCTACATGCAATACAAAACAAACTGTGAGTATTCCAAATAAATATCAAGCAGCAACACATTATGTAAATGTCAATTTAAAGGGAACAAAGTTGGCCAGTTTTCTTTTTTTAAAACTCGGGCTCTTTCTATGTCAAATACCTCTGTTACAACGCACAAATGTACTTACAGCAATATAGTGTCTGAGGACATACGTGATTTCTCCTGCCTCAGCCTTTAAAACAAGCCTCTTGTGGTTTCTGTAGAACTCCTCTGAGCCAATCTCAGCATAAAGTATGACGACAGGACTTTCGGGGTTTGACACTGGGTACTTGTGATCCCCTTTGAACAAAAATGGCTTTGGCCTAAGAGCAAACATTGGAGATTAGCACACTGTGCTTCACAGCATTTCCTCACTCAGTGCAAGAAGCAGAATCTCTTTTTCTCATGTTGAATCGCTGTTCCTGTCTTCACTGAATACATACGTCAAGCCATTCGCACAGATTATCAAGGTCGGCAGCACTTGATGCATGTTGATAAAGCTTGTTTAAAAACGGACGTATGAACATGCAGCAAGTAGCAAGGTGCTATTTTGAACCTAACGTGATCCTTATTTTAAAAACTAACCACTTCCCTTAAGCTTCCAATTAACTTACATGCCGCGAGTGCTGAATCATGAAGTCTGTATAGAAAAATAAAAGGCGAACAGAGCAAACGTTCCAGGAACTCAAACTGGAGCAACAACCCTGTCCTTGGTTAATACACAAACAACTGAATGAGAAGGCTGTTTTCGACTTATGTATTTGAATTTTGTCTAAAATAAAATGCAGTATTTAAAATATTCCCAGTGAGTCAAAAGAACAGCATGTGAGCTATAGAGCAGAAACACATTGAGCAAAAACCCCTTACGCTTACAACAACAAAACTACCAGAATTACCGTGGGGACAAAGTGAAATTTAAGGGTTTGAGTTTGGCTGGGTTTTGTTTTGTTGTTTTTGTTTTATTCTAAAGAGGTTATTACATCTTATAGTTTCTTTTTGTTACTGAAAGTTAAAGTGAAGTTCTGTTCTTGTAAAGAAATCTGATCTTGTATTACATCATGTGGTCATAGTTTTCTTTGTCAATGCTGAGGAAATCGTATAGAGAAAAAATACTGTGCATGTTTCAAGCCATTCATGAACCCATCTCTGTTATATTAACCATCATTGTAATGGGTAGCTCAGCTCTTTCTAGTCACCCAACATACTAAAGGCTTTACACATTCTTGAGAATTCCTACTGTACTTCAGCAAATGGTTTCCAGCTTTTCCTGTGCACATTCCTCTTCCTAGCATAATATCAGAGCAAGTGATACGAAAACAATCATTCCAATCTGGATTAATAAGAAATAAGAGACTGCCACTTGTGTGCAAGCAGTGGACAGTGTAAATCAACACTGAAGAATGTAGAAACCAATTAGTTTATTACAATCCCTTTACAGCAGTAAGTCTAACTAGGTTAAATTTTAAGTGCTAATCCAGTGATGTGAAAGCAAATACCTTTCCGAAGCTCCCTGTAAAAGGTTTCCAAGCGACTCAAATTCACATGTCTTATCCCCATGCACAGCAAAAAACAGGGTACAGTCCTTTGGTGGAGGTTCATCTGCTGCTATCTGTATGAAAATATTTGTGATAGAGTAGGTTGAATGTTTGCCTTTAGAACAAGCAAAAGTGATAACAGCATAGCTCTCTGTGCAGTCAGTCTTCTTTGATCTCCTAAATCCTAAACTAGTACTTCTTTGCTATTTATTACATCGTTTAGATGCAAGGTAGAAATTGCAAAATTGAGAGTTAAGTCTTATTGTAAATATTTCTCCAGACTATTGCTATTAACTAATATTGGATCCAGGTACAAAAAGCAAGGCTTGCAATTGTAGGGCTTTTGGTTGAGGTCTCTTTTGCACTACGCATCAGAAACCTCTATATTTGTTAAACATCAAATGACAAAATGATTCCAGATGAAAAAGGAAGACGTCTGCTAGTACTACTTAAATAACACACATTATAATGTGACATAGTTTGCAATGAGTCTGAGAAAGAACAAAGTACAACTTATACTTACGGGTTGTAAACATTAGAGCTATATATTCATGGGTTACTACCTTCAGCTAAGTACAACTGAGTAACAGGAAAAATAGCAGCAGCATCCCAAGTTTCAACAAAGCCACAGGGATTTTCCTCATACAAATCTTCACACAGTTATTACTGCAGTGGGCATCAGTGATACGAAGACACGTTGAAATCCCAATTCTTCCATCTGCTCTACACAGATGGAGTCAAATTTGGCACTCACTGAAATCACCAGATACAGCTGGTCTTCAGCTCAAATGTATGGAACAATTAACCAGTTTGGGATTCTTTTTACACTCTCAAATGCCTCCTTACACAGCTTGCTCCTTCCTGGGCTTTAGGTAATGCCGTACAAATCATTTGAGGATTTCATGTACTAACCTGTTGAAAAGCTTGAATGGTTGCAGAATAAGAGCGTAAAGCCAAGGAAAACTTCAACAAGTTCTGCTGCAAAGGTGACAGACTGTGGCAGGCTGCTTTCAGCATTGCATGGTAAGAAGCGTAATCACTACCTGCAAAGTCAGAGTACAGGCAGTTTTCTTTCTGTACCATATTCGTATTGAAGAGGGGCTTTTCATCCTAATTGTGATTTGTACTAACAGAAGCCCATGACAGTAATTATAAATATGCACATGTCCATTCTTCCTCAGTTTTCATTACAGCCAGTTCTACAGATGGGTGAGAGTGACCGTCAATTGAAATCCATGACAGTACACTTAAATACATTGGAGAGGACACAAACATAGCCTTGGGGAGGAAGGAAACGGTGAAGAGCTCCCATTTAATTTGATAAATAGAAACACCGAGAAAAAGCATTTATAGTATTAATATTTCACGTTGAAATAGAAACTGGGAAGCAAAACATGCTTCAGACTTATCCACTACAGCTTCTGTATAAAAACAGATATTCAAAAGCCTTGAGCACTTTGCAGTAAAAGCATTACTGAAATCAGTCTTCATTTGACTTTTACAGTGTGAACACAATGGAAGACGAAACACTGCGGTTTATTTTTCAACCATGTCATCTATCAGTCATCACCCAGAGAAAAAGACCATGGAAAACTTACCATCATGTTCAGATGTCTGAATGTTTTGACTGGCTTCCACAAAGTTCCAGAACTTTTCTTGACCTTCTTCTGATAAGAATTCACTAAGTAAGAAGAGCTGCATTAGCTGCATCTAGGACTTGGCTCTCAAGTTACAACTGTAACGCTTTGTAGAGCTTTACAGGTAGGTAGCTCCTACCATATGTTTACCTCTACCAGACACTCACATGTTATTAGAAAAAGCAGGCTAGGAAAGGTAAAAAAGTCCCCAAACAACCAAATAATAGTTGCAGGCCAGGACTAACACCGAGTACACAAAAGAAGCTTGCAAGGCACCTATCAATCTCTCAAAGACCACTAACAGATACCAGCGTACGTCCTGGGAGCTCTCCCCTCTAATGTATTTGTTTGCTAGGTGTTTTTTATGACAGACATACATTTTTGCTTACTTTGCTGCAACAAACTCTAGTTCGTTGGAACTACAGGACTTGGTGGGTTTGTTTGCTTTTAAATCAGCAAAAGGAGAAGCCACAGCTTCAAATCACGATATTGTAATTCCCCATATATTGAGCATATGATTAGGTAGATATACAACATTAAATAGTAAAATAATTCTCTAAACACTGCTAAGAACGAATACTTTATCCGGTCTAAACTTGTAACACACTTCATATGCTAATGGATGCTGAAACAGAAGATCTAGAGCCCACTGGCTGCCACAATAGCTTTTGTGTTCATTTCTGTCTGTTCTCACCTGAGGTGGTAAGTACTTCTGCAATACCTGGGTGATGAATTGCAGTGCTGGGCTAAGTAAATTGAACAGCAGGAACGATTTTACACTGCAGTGCTATATCATCCTGCAGTTTCCCTCAGATGAACCATCCTGCCTACCCAAAGTCTTTTTTGAATATAATGGGTAGGGTATATATCAACCCTTTGGCACATGATTTTGACTGCTTACTATTTGTCTCTTAGGGTGACCTTTTACCCCCAAAATGTCTTGCATTGATGGGGTATTTAAATCCTGGCGTATTATTGGTTAAGGATTTTTCAGTCCTCAAACTTCAGCTTCTATACGGAAGGTTATAAAAAAGTCATTTCACCAGGGACACACCTATCCCAAAGCCAAAAGCTGTGCCCATTTGAACAAAATCCATCAGTGCTCAGCTATTCTCATGTGAACCAATCTGTGATAACAGCCAGAATTCTTACGGGGTTAAGAACTATTCCTTAAGTGACACAAAATGAAACCCACACACAAACATCTAAAAGTCCTGTTTTGCATTGACATCTCCAAATGAGAAGACTGCAGAATGAACCGATGGGGACTTCTGAAGTGCTGAGTAGACTAGCAGTGGAAAGACAGCGTTTTGCTCTCTGCTTCTTTTAAAATGTCTTTTTACATGTTTTCTTTTTAAGCAATGTCTTTAAAAAAGAGAGGGGGAAAAAGTCATTAGTGCTGTAGAAGAAATCTCCCCAGGCTGACCTGCACAACTGTCTTACCAAAGAAGCTGACTTTGGATAATCAGTGCACAGTTCCCTTGAACACAGTTAAACTCAAGCTTAACGTACGCAAGCAACAGCAGGTAAGCATCAAAACCTACAGTCATCGTTGAAGTAAAAGAACTTCTACCATGGAATCTTATAAGACTATGGTAAAACTTTTCAGTCTAGTGTTTTGAGTAGGTAAAACTTCGCAAGGTATAAAATACTGTGGAATTATTCATTGTTATTACTGTTCTCATGCACAATGAAAGAATTCACCCAGCAAAAACTACTACTCTAAAATATTCATCCCATCTCCCCAAGCACAGCAATGAGCATGTTCAAGTGTTACCTCCAGAGTCAGTAATGACCAGAAGCCAAAGCACACAAAACACATGAAACAGAGAGCACATTAATTTATCCTCTAAGCATGTTGATTTGTCAACAAAAACCATCACAATACACTTACCTTGCTTCAAGTAACAACGGAGTTGAAGACCACTTTGTAGTTAGAGATGTTGTCACAGCCTTAGAATGTCCTCTTACAAGTGAAGAGCTGAAGCAGATTCCAAGAACTGCAATAAGTATTCCCATTTTATAGAAGAAGCCTTAAACAAGATGAAGGAAAAAAAGTTAGTTTTGCATTGTCTCTTTTTATAAATACAGAATCTCACACATTCAAATATGTTAAGGGCTATTCTGAGATTCAGGGGCCCATTTAATGCAATGTATCAATGAGGTTATCATAGTCTTACTGGGCATACAAAATGAAAAATGCTATGAAAACATGATAAGACAAAAGGGTGTTAAGATCTGACTGCCAAGCTGCAGTTAAACCTAAATCAATTCCAGCTCCCTCTATGTTTGTGCTTTCAAATAAACCTGTCTCTGTTCTGGGACACCTACATCACACACTGCTGCTCTAACAAGAGGTATTACAAACAGGTGAATTTCAAAGTAGGTGGAAAACCAACCCACTGTCTGTTTTATGGGAGGTCAAGTGGCATATTGTGTTTGCTGCTGTACTAACCAAGGTCAGAAGAGCCAGGCAAGGCGAAGGTTCCCTCGTCAGCCCTTTAGGTTCTGCAGGGTACAGTGGACTTCTCTGGGGAATGAAGAAACAAGCATTTCCCAGATGCACTAAGTACTACCAACTTTAGAAGCTGAAAAATGAATGAAACAATGAAGACATACTCAAATTATACAACTTCCCACGAGAAACGAGCCAAAAGTGCCATTCCTTTACTGTCCTTCAGGTGTACTTCCATGACCACACATTCTCTAACCTGTAGACCACAACACAGCTGAGTGGAATTTCCTTGCCCTCAGCTCTTAAGCTTATGGAATACCTGAATTCTCCTATCAGCTTTCCATTACAGTCTCCAAAAATTCAAGTTTTGAGTTTTCTCCCCTGGCTGGAGTATGTTTCCTACACAGCCAATATCCACTCAGGCACTCTCTTACTTCTTAACCCTTACTTTCCTGGGTAATTCTTTTCCTAACTCCATCCTGCAACTTTAAAAACAGCCCGCTCAAATTCCAGGTACATCACACCCGACAACCTGCCAGCATCTGTTTTGTCTCTCTCTTTCTTGGTGATCTCCATATAAAAAATAGTCTTATGTGTTACATATATGTAGCTTTCTGTATCTCAGTGTTGCAGAATCAGAGAATCATCAGGGTTGGAGGTGATCACCCAGTCCAGCCCCCTGTCAAGGCAGGGCCACCTACAGCAGGTTACACAGGAACCACAGGAACCCAGGCGGGTTTTGAGTGTCTGCGGACGGTTCAGATGGTCATGGTTAAATAGTCAGTGTCCTTTCTTGCACAATGAAAATGGAAATGCCCTGCTGTAATAGCCAAAGAACAACTTGCTCAGCTGCACACAGTGGGTTTACACCGCACCTGGGAAGCAGGCAGATGGCATCGCACGACACGCACGGTTACACCTACCGCTCGCTGTGTGCAGAGGAGGAAGCTCAGTCAATATTTGTGCAGTGAAACCTCCGCTTCTGCCAAGCGCAGCGGAAAAAAACAGGTTTGCAGTTCCCCCCAGAATCGTGCCCTTATAAACTGTAGAAGCACAGAGTGGTGTGGGTTGGAGGGGACCTTAAAGCTCACCCAGTTCCAACCCCCTGCCATTCCACCTTGTTCGGCCACCACCTGCCCTTGTCCAAAGCCCCTCTCCGGGTTTCTTGTAGCTCCTTTAGGCACTGGAGCTGCTCTAAGGTCTCCCTGGAGCTTTCTCTTCTCCAGGCTGACCCAGCCCAGCTCTCTCAGCCTGGCTCCATAGGATTCATACCGCAAATCATACACAGCTGTTTGGAACATGTACATGAATATACCATACTGCATTCTTACGACTAAAACTGCTGTGCTGCTCTCTCAAGCCTGCTTTCCCATGCTGGGAAGACTGATATAAAAGCCTTTTATTATGTGAAAAAGGTGACAAACGTGGCCTTTATTTTTTAACTAACACCGGTTTAGCCAGCTGGAAAGAAAAGCAGATCAGAAATGTCTGCACTCCCTGGATGACAACAGCCAAAGGGAAGACCGGTATCTCCAAGTGAAATAAACACACACCATGGAGACCAGAAGAGACAAGAGGCATGGGAATTGACTCATAGAATCAATTAGGGTGGAAAAGACCTTTAAGATCATCAAGTCCAACTGTCAAGGAACAGGAATGACAGGGGATCCAGCTCTGTTCTGTGTGAGGGAACAAAACAAAACCCAATCTGAATTAAGAAGGAAAGTGGATGTTTCAAAACTCCCTCCAGTTTAAAATACAGCTGACTCCTGGGAACTTGGCACATCCAGCCTTGGGCATGGGAATAAATCATCCCACAGCCACAGGTCCTGCTGGACTGAGAGCACTGACCTCTGCCATGTCCTGCGGGGTGTACCTGGCAGCAAGCAGGTAAAGGGCTCCACTTTAGCAAAGCTCAAATGAAAACAGACCTCCTGCTTAGACAGTGATGCCAACCCCAGCATGCAGGCCACAACACTGACATAATGTGTCTCGACTGAGCCTCATGAACAGTAAGGATTGCCAGTAATAGCTGGAGAGCTGCTGTGAGCACGGGTATCCTGCTGAAACTGAAACACGGCTTTCAACTGATCAGTCCAAAATCGCTCGAAGAGCCCTGCCTATGAGCAGACGGTTCCAGTGACCAGTCAATATCCACCTTGCTTTCCCAAACGCCTGCCCGCTGCACACCGCTTCCGATGCAAAGCACGCTCGGGCGCACACGCTGCTGCTGACCCGCACCCACCGAGGTCAGTACATCAGTAAGGACAAATCGGGACGGCCGCTCCTTAGCGGCAAAGGGCGTTTAACCCCCGGCCAAGGCCCCTGCAGCCCTCCTGCCACTCCTCCCGCACTGACACCGGGGCAGCGCTGCGGCCGCACTCCGTCCGCGGGGCTCCGCCGCGCCACGCTCCGCTCCTCTCCGTGGTGCTGAGGGTAGCGGTGCCCAGATCCGGCCGCTCACTTCCCCCCACAGCCGGCCCCGCCGCCGCCGCCCCCCCCCCCCGGCACATCACAGGCGCCCTGAGGGGCAGCGCCGGGCCCCGCCGCCCGCCCTCCGCGCCCCTCCCGGCCCGGGGCCGCCTCGGAGCGCGCCCCGTGCCCGGCCCCGCGCGCGGGTCGCCGTGGAAACCGCACCTGCGAGCGGCCGCCGCGCTCCCTTCCGGCTCCTGCCTCTCCCGCGGCTTCCGGGCGAACAGCTTCCGCTGCCGGGCGAGGGGGGACATAGAGTCACGGCGGGGCAGCGCCAGACTGTCACCGCGCCGCCATCTTGGGGGCCCGGGAGCCCGCCCTCGGCTCGGGGTGAGGGCTGGATCCCGGCGGCCGCGGCCCCGGCCCGGAGGCGAGCGGAGCTGAGGTTCCTCATCGGAGCCCGTGGCTCCGAACGGCCGCGTGTAGTGAGGCCCGCGGGGCCCGGGGCGCAGCGGGCCGGTCCGTCTCACAGGGATGTGTAGGTAAGAGCAGGGCAAGCAGAGCCGAGGTTTTCCAGCGTCTTTGTGCAGTGTCGGTGTAACAAGGAGGCAGTGCCAGAGGCAGAGGTGGAACCGGTGCTGATTCTGGCATTAACTGGTCTAGTTGGTAGCCTGTGCGCTTAAAAGGAGTCCCAGAGCTTGGTCGCACTGCGCACATAACAGCTTCTTTCGTTTGCTCACTTGTTTATCGTGTAAATATGAGGGGGAATTGGAAGCAGGTAAAAAAAAACAGTTGTTTTTTATTCATCTTCACTGTACTTTTTACATCTCTCTGTCAGAACGCTCTCTGAACTGTCCCTGTTCCAGCCTGAATGTACCAACCCCATTTAGCCATTCTTTATGTGCTCTGTGTCCCATTACCTCTGCGACATCCTCTGAATGCTTTGTAGCATTACTGTGATCTTGTTCAGACATGGGGATGGGGGAGCAGAACTGCTCCCCTCATGTATGAGGTGTCGAGGCAGAATAAAGCTGGGAGTGTGGCCAGGCACAGCAACTTCAATGAGGGTAAGGGCAGTGTCCCAGGGGGCACGCCACGGGACAGGGCTCAAGTCCTGGTCGATGGTTGTTCGGGAGAGCAGTATCCCTCTGAAGTGAACCTAACCCCTGTCCGTGCCCAGAGCTTGCTGCACCTGCTTGCAGGGCTGTTGACAACAGTCTTGCTAAAGAGAAATTAAGGCTGGCTCGGATGTGATTCTGTCATTTCCAGGTTTTCTTTCTAATTTCATTTAAGAACATCATAAAAGCACTATAACAGCACCAGTTGTCTGTCTGACTTCATCTCTGAGCCGCAAGACGTAAGACCTCAATGGGAACAATGCAATGGGTGATAGTGCTATTCCGGGGTATGTGTGATCAGACTCAGGGCAACCCCTGGCATGGTGGCACCTGAGGGCCACAGTGTGCATTGTCACCAGGGCTGGTTTGGGGGGGGGGGGTATTTATGTCACTGTTTTCCCCTCCGTCCCAGCAAGTAGCAAATGATGCGAGAGACAACAGGGATGTTGGAGCCGGGTATTCATTGACGGCTCTTCCCGAGCCCCCCTTTCCCTGAATACAGCTGCCCAACTTCCTCCTCCATGTCAGACATCAGTAGCTGGGATCTGCTCAGCTTCTCAGCGCCTTGTGCCCTGTGAAGCTCCTCCCTTCAGAGGCAGACGAGGAGCAGCCCTCTCGCCGAGCGGTTGTGTCTCATTACGTACCCCTTGTGCCTCGGTGCTGGCGGCGCGCCTTGCCCCGTGCGAGGGGCCGGGGCCGGCCGGGTCCATGAGGCACCTCAGGATGGGGTCTGCCCGGCGGGAGGAGGCCCCGCCATGGCCCCGCCCACCCCGCGTTGCCCGGGAAACCCGCGGGGCTCTCAGCCAATAGCGTGCCCAGGGAAGGCACCGCCCCTCCTAGCTCTCGCGAGACCTGCGCCCGGCTCTGAGCGCGAGGACTACGTCTCCCAGCAGCCCTGAGGGAAGAGCTGCCGCAGCCAATGGGGCGGGGGGCGCCGCGGTGGGCGGGGCCGACCGGGGCCAATCCGCCGTGGGTAGCTGCGGCGGCGGAAGCGGTGCTCGGTGGTGGCGGCTCAGCGACGGCTGCCGCGGGGCGCCCCCGCAGAGGTACCGCTGCGGGCGGCGCGCCGGGGTCCGGGACCGGCTCCAGACAAGGGCTGCGGGCGGGGGGCGCCGGCCGCCGCTTCGGGTCGGCCGCTGTGGCTGCCTCAGTGCGCGGCGGCGACGGGGAGCCTGTCCATGGAGGGAGCGGGGCGAGCGGAGCGGAGAGGGGCGGAGCCCCGCGGCGGCAGGACCGGGGCGGGAGCGCGGGAAAAGGCAGAGACAGGGCAGCACGGCGGAGAGGGGCGCAGGACGCGGCGGGCCGGGCCGCCGGCGGTGCGGGGAGGGGCAGCCCCGTGAGGTGCGGGCGAGGGCCGGGCCGCGGGCGGTGCGGGGAGGGGCGGCTCCGGGCGCCGCCGCGCTCCCGGGAACATCCGGGCCCTGCGGCCCCTCACGGCGGCACAGCGGGGCGGGCCCGCGCGGCACGGCCGGCCCTCATTGGCCAGCGCCTTCCCCCCCGCCATTGGCTCTCCGCCTTGTGATGTACTTCGTACGGCCGCTCCTTACTGGCTGTGGAGCCCAGCTCTGGATTGGCTGGCTCGGCGGGGCTCGCCGCATTGGCGCAGGGCTGGCGGTGCCGCTATCGCCGTGCCCAATGAGCGGGGCGGGAGGGGGGGGCGGTGCCTGTCGGGGGTGTTGTCGCCCCCCCGTGGGGCGGTGGGGGGGGGGCCGCCGGTGCCGCGCCGCCCGGTGACGCGCGCTAACGCTCCCCGCAGGCGGACATGAGCTCGCAGCAGTTCCCCCGCTCGGGCGCGCCGCCTCCCGGCCTGGGACCAGCGCCGCCGCCCATCGCCACCAGTGGCTCCGCCGGCCTCATCGCCCCCGCTGCCACAGGTAAGCGGGCTTCGGGGCAGGGCGGCGGGGGTAACCCCGGCAGCGCCGTCCCGCTCCGACCCCTCCGCCGGACACAAGAGGGGTGCGGGACAGGGCCGCGCCGGGCGGGGGTAGCGGGACGTACTGCACGCTGCGCCGGTGCCGAGTGGGAAGAGCAACGCGAGAATCGGTTTAGCTGCGGGCTCTGCGCATCGATCAGCCTAGAGCCGTGCCTCTGCTCCCCTCGGGCCTGTTGGCTCGGCTGCCGCCCCTCGGCTTCGCTTGCGCGCGCTGCAGGCAGGAGCCATGCGTGGATGGGGGAGCGTTTCCTGTAGCTGGCGATGGGGAGGGAGCCCTGGTTCTTGTGCTGCTGTCCCTGCCGAGGTTACAGACTGCAGAGGTGAATGGGGGCATGGAGGGGGGTCACTTTGAGGAGGGTTTATACTTGTTTTTCAGCTTGACAGCCAGATACACAACTGATTAAACTCAGACTTTAGTGCTGCCTGTTTGATGTGGGACTTGACAGCGGTTATTTAGATAATGAAGGATTTTTCACTTGAAAGAGAACTCAGTCAAGCTTTGTTTGAAGAAGGTGTTCTGGTGGAGTTCTCAGGGATAACCCCACCTTGCCCAGCATTGCAGGGGCCATCAGTTCTAAGGGGAACTGGCAGAAGCAGTGCCAGAATTCCCAGGGCTCTCTTCACTGGGATGTATTTGATTGATCACATCCCTGTGCCGGTGGGTGACCGGTGCAGACTCATTCAACTTTTGTCCCCCTTTCCTCAGATTTCCCTGTTTGTTTCTTGTTCTCATTGCTAGCGAGTGATGAATCAAGTCGTGACACGGAGGTTGCTCCTAGGGAGCACATTGGCCCTGGCAGCTCAATACAGCCTCGAGAGGAAAAGCAGGAGCCAGTGGTGGTCCGGCCATACCCCCAGGTTCAGATGTTGACACAGCACCACCCTGTCCAGTCTGGTGCCCCGGTGACAGTGACAGCACCACCAGCGCATTTGACTCCAGCTGTGCCACTCTCCTTTTCAGACGGACTGATGAAGGTAAGGAGGAGGTTTGTGATCCATAGGGGAAGCAAATAACAATCTATATAGCAATTAAGAGGGCTGAGCAAAAATAAACTGCACCAAAAACTTCCCTGCTTTTGTTTCTTAAGCTTTCCTTGCGTGCTGTGCACTGCCTCTTGGGTTTAGCTGTTCCATCTGGTGTGATGATGACTTTGTTCATGCTGTATGTTAGGAGCTGCATATTTCCCATGCAAAAGATGGCCTTCCTTTGTCCCAAATGAAAACAGAATAGCTCTAAATGACCCCCATCCTTTCTCTCCAAGTACTGAACCACATTTATCCTTGCTCAAAGCTGACTTTCTGTCCGGGCTTCGACCCCCAAAATGTTTCCACATTGAGTTCTTGTTTGGAGGTGCCAACGTTTCTGTCTTTGTCTTTCTTGTAGCCTCCCTTGAAGCCCACCATGCCCAGCCGGCCCATTGCTCCTGCTCCACCCTCTACTCTCTCAGCTCCCACAAAGGTTCCTGGGCAAGTTACTGTGACCATGGAAAGCAACATACCACAGGCTCCAACAATTCCTGTGGCAACCATCAGTGGGCAACAGGTCTGGTTCTTTGGTTTGTTTGGTTTCTGTTCCAGTTCACTCCATGGTCAAATCAATGCTAATATTGGTACAACTGAGGCAGGCTTTTATAGCAGGAAGGAAGGTAGAAGAGAGCAGGCTTCCCCATACAGCATTGGATCGGTTCTGCTTGGAGCATTAAACCTCAGTCTCAGCACTAGCTCTGTAGAAAGCTGCTGTTTTGTTGTACTCATCCAACTGACATAGCATGGGGGGGAACTGTAGATGATGCTTTAGAAATACCATTTTTTGCCCTCTAACTCAAACTGCAGAGCCACTCCTCCTGATTTGAAACTGGGTCGCCAGAACACTCGTCACTAAACCCCTGAAGCCTCAGGGTTTTGCTGTAAAGTGCCTTGAGGTGGGTTTGAGTTAGGCTGGCTGAGGATGTGCAGCAGTTCCCGTTGATTTTTATTAATATCCCTGGAAAGAACAGAGTTAGAAGACAATAGAATTCATTTGTTGTAACCTTTGCCTGGTTCCCACCATTCTCTTGACTTTACTGGAAGTCCCTAATGGCAGAAGGGCCATCTCTCTGGTTGGTACGTGGGTGACTGCTGGCTCATTGTCACCCATGTCCCAACCAGGAAAATAGACCAGTGAAACAGATAAACGTTTACATCTTCCACACACGGTGTCAGCAGGCTCTGTAGCGTTATCCTGTAGAAACAGAGTCATAGAATAGTTAGGGTTGGAAAGGACCTTAAGATCATCCATTTCCAACATCTGCCCCTTTCTCCACTCAGCGTGTAACACATGACACCTTTGTACACTGAGTACGGTAATAGTTTGGCCATTAATTCTTGTCAATGGAGCTCATGGTTTTTTTGGGGGGTTTTGTGATTTCTTTAACTCTGCAGGGGCATCCTAGTAACTTGCATCATATCATGGCTACCAACGTGCAGATGTCTATTATCAGAAGTAGTGCTCCTGGGCCTCCGCTACACATTGGAGCGTCTCACCTACCCCGAGGTAAAGACAGAGCTGTGCTATCCCTGCCTCCTGCTCACAGCCTCTCAGGAGGTGTACGTAGCCTTCACCTCTCCCGTTCTCCTCACTGCTAACACAGCCAGTACTGCAGCTAGTAAAGCTGCTAACATAAATAGGTGACTGCCGGCCACCTCAAGAATCACGTTGCCTTCAGCCATTTAGGGCAGGACTGTGTGACAGTTTATAATGCTGGCAGATACCAGCATGTCTGTTCTTCTGCAGTGCTAAAACAGCGAATGTGTTCAAGCAAAAATCGACACTGGTATACACTGACCTGTCCTGTAACACGTTAAGTTCTTGGTAGCAAGCATTGATCACCTGTGACAGTGGCACCTCAGCAGTTGTGAGGGCTGTTCATGTGCATGCTAACATGTGTCATGTGCATTTGCATTTTCCCTTGAGTTAAATGCTGGTGATAGCTACAGGCTCTTGTCTAACCAGGTTGCTGCGGCTTAGAAATAGAAGATCAGCCCCTTAAAAGAAGCCCTGTGCGCAGTAGAGTCTGCCTGATTTCTGACTGCGCTGATTTCTTCCAACAGCTTATGGGTTAGGTTTCCAGTTCAACTTTAAACCGATCTGAATTCAGAGTACTACTCATATTTGTATTTCCATTTCCTATTTGCTGTTATTTGGTCACTAAAGAAACATAAATGACACAGCAAAGACATAATCCTCTTCTGTGCAGCTTGCTTTGTAGCTGTTGCTCACTTGATTCCTGTGGGATGGCTGCCACAAACTGTACTGTCACTTAGTGCTGTCACCCTAACCCTGTTCGTTTCCTATCTGCTTGAATATTAACTTTCGAGGTAACAACTAAAGTTAGGGACATCTACAGAAACGATGCAGTCCAGTCCATCAAATGATTTCAAGGCTGTTTGCCTGCTACAGCGATTTCTTGTGATCGGGAGACAGCAGAGAGTACACAAATTATTCAGATTACAGCTTTTAAAGTTTTCTGGGTCTGGCTTGTGTGGTTTTGGTTTTGTTGGGTGTTTTCATGTATTGCATGTATATTGTTCTTCTGAACTTGATCAGGTGCAGCGAGACTGTTGTTGGTATCAAATGACTTACACATTAGCCCAGTAATCAAACTGAAATATTTCTACTGACTTCCATAGCCTGGAATAAAACAAGATTGGATTTGCAATTTAAGCTTATTATAGGGGAATAAGCAGTAGCAAGAAAGCCAATTCATTTAAAATAATACCCACCTTTCTCCACATACTTTTGCAAACCTCATATGTATCTGTTGCAAGCCTTTACTTCTAAGCCAACACCACCTGAACTGACTGACGTGTAAAATGCATGAAGACTGAAATACGTACAGCCAACAATCAGAGTTTGTCTCTGCAGCCATAATGGAGCCATTGGGATGCACGGTGTTCTAACACGTTTGGTTTGTTTCCCAGGTGCAGCGGCTGCTGCAGTGATGTCCAGTTCTAAAGTAACCACAGTCCTGAGACCAGCTTCCCAGTTGCCAAACGCAGCTACAGCTCAGCCAGCAGTTCAGCACATCATCCATCAGCCAATCCAGGCAGGTAGCAGCCAGGCAGCTCTGCACAACGCTGGCCACCAGCTCCAAGTTCTTCCTGCACTTATTTGTCCTATGTAACCTATAATTGCATATTTCCTGGGCTGAGGTTTCCAGTCTGTTTCTTGGGTACTGGCTTCTAATAGCAAATAGTGAAATAATTGTGCTAGTCCTGTGGTTTTATATCCTTTGTGGACTTCATGCCAGGAATTTGGTTTAACTGTCTCCAAAGTGCTTAGAAACTGGGAAGAGGATTTAGTTCAGATGTACTGGAGTTGTTAAGTCTGAAGAGTTTGGTGCCATGTGCTCCTGTTGATTTCTTCTTAAATATATGATGTAGAATTAAATAATCTAATTTAATATGCTTCTGTATAAATCAGCTTATTTATTCCCATGAGGAGAAGATTGTAGGAATCATCTCCCTACGATAGTGCTAGTATTCAGTGTGAGGATAAAGGGTTAAACACCTTTACTTTGTGCTGTAAGCTAGGATCCAGATTTAATCACCTTTGGCTTCCTGTATATACTTGGATCGGGATTTCTTTTCAGTCTGAAGGGAACTGACCTTCGGGCTTTTTCCTAAAGACCTTTCCAGGGATCTGGTCTTGTTAACTTTGTTACCAGTTCCTGTGGTAGTACTTGCTTTGAAAACCAGCACACATCTGCTCAGGAGCACCCAGATCAATTCAAAAAGACTGGAAGTGTCGCAGAATGCCAGCACTTAGTGATAAGATGTAGGAAAAGCGGTTTCAACCAAGTAATTCCTAGTTACTATCCGAAAAGCAGAATCTCTTTTCTGAATGTGCGTGTCTCTGACTTGTTTTTGTAGTCTCGTCCTCCTGTGACAACATCAAGCACTATTCCCCCTGCTGTGGTGGCAACTGTCTCAGCCACGAGAGCTCAGTCCCCTGTTATAACTACGACAGCAGCACATGCTACAGAGTCTACCCTCAGGTAAAGATGCTTTGAAAGCTACAGTGCTCTGACTTGACAGAGGCTGCAGGAAGAGGAAACAGAAGTGTCAACCATAACCCTCTAGATGTGGGATGATACAATACAAAACCAGTAATGCTTGCTCAGTGCCAATGCTTTCAGTTCTGCACATAAAAATTACTATAAGCTTCAACTGTTGCTTTGTGTTTTGAGATGGAAAGACCTTAATGAATCCATTTAGAGATCCTGCTTCCTGGAATGCAGAGTTTCTGTTGCAGGACCTTGAGGCTAATTTGGCCTATCTATGTTCGGTTTTTTATGAAGACACAGTGAGAAGTGACACGTGGCAGTTGAAAAGCATCCCTGACAGAAAGCCTCTTTTATGAACTGGTAGTGATAAGTTATCCTTCCTAGCTGGGTACATAGAGCAGATGACAACAGAGCAGTGCGGTTCCAATGCCTTACACTGCTTTACAGTGTACTTGATAGCAGTGCTGCTTTCTCAGGGGAGGAGTCTAAGGCCTGATGTGGGTCCCTGCCTTTTCTCTTCCATATTTACCATCCCCACAGTTATCTTCATGATGGTTTTTCTTCCTTTCCAGTCGACCCACGCTGTCTATCCAGCAGCACCCGCCTTCTGCAGCTATTAGCATCCAGCGGCCTGCGCAGCCGCGGGACACAGCCACTCGGATCACCCTACCATCTCACCCAGCTATAGGAACGCAGAAGCCACAGCTCCACACCATGGCTCAGGTAAACTGCAACAAGAAGGAAAAACTCTTCCTTATTCTAGATATCAATTTTGTTTGTGTCTTGAGAGCTAAGATTAAATTTGGGGAAAGAGGTTAGAAATTCATGTTGTTCACAGTCAGTGCAAAACGATCCCATACTAAGGATGTGGTTTTAAATGTACTAGTCATTTAACTTGAAGGTTTTCTTCTCGTTTCATAGAAAACCATTTTCAGTACTGGTACTCCTGTGGCAGCAGCAACAGTGGCCCCTATTTTGGCAACAAATACCATTGCTTCAGCAACCACAGCTGGTGAGTATTCATAATGCTATTGGGAAAGTTATGGGGTGTGATTTTGTTGTTGTAATATTTTCCTCCTTGAGGATGGAACCAAATTACTTTCGAGGAATTACTTATGGTAAAGGCTGCATTTGGAAGTGCAGGAACGGACTTCAGGAGGGAAGCTACTGGGTTCTTGAAGGAGGGTGTCTGGTTCGGGTTTATCCTCGCTTTATTTGGATGTGGAGATAATGGTATGACAGGGCTCCATAGAAACATTTTATATGGGGTGTTTTTTCTTTCTCTTTAGGTTCTGTGTCTCACACCCAAGCGCCTACAAGCACTATTGTTACCATGACAATGCCCTCCCATTCTTCCCATGCTACAGCTGTCACGACCTCAAACATCCCAGTTGGTGAGTGATTTCAGTTTTAAGAAGAGTGTGTAACTGATGCCTTTACTTTTCTGCTTACATGAGCTGCATTTGTGCATATTGGCAGATCAAGGAGGGGAAGAAAATCAGGTTCTGCTGAGGCATAACTTTGTTTAGTACCAGGAACAAATAGATGTTCTAGGAGGAGTAAGTAATAAAATGGCTCATTGACTTACTGAATTGAACTTTTAGGCAGTCTTAGGCCTTTTGGCATTTCAGAACCTGAATTGTATATACTGGGTAAGTTTTAACTGCTTGGTGATAGCATATGGCTTTAATAGTTGATAAGTTCTTTCCTGTGCTTCTGGAGGTGTTGCAGTTTGTGTGTTCCGTTGGAGGTGGAACACTAAGGTCTAAAGGTGGGAGCTTTATTTGCCCGAGTGTGGAATTTTCCTGAGCTGTTTCCTGCAGAACTGCCGAAGTTTCCTTTTGTTCATTTCTGTTTTCTCGATGACCTCCTTCTTGTTCTTTGGAAGTCTCATCGTATCTTTCCCTACCATAAATTTGCAAGAAGTGAGGTTATATCTCCATATGTCAGTGCTTCCTGGAAAGCTTTTGTAGGTGTGTTCTTTCTTTTCTTGACCTCTGTCTATGTATGCTTCTCTGCCTTGATCTCATTTCCCTTGATCTCTGTCAAGTTCTGCTTTGAAAGCTTGGATAAGTAAGTTCTTGACAGCAGAAAGGATTGGGCTGATTCTAAAACTAAATCAAATTGTAAAGAAATAATTTGTCCACTGTAGTAACTTACTCAGTTAGCAAGTATGCTTTATATCTGCTTTTATAATATCCATCTATTCTGGTATAAACTGGTGTAAAATGCTCCATTTCCCTTGTTCTTTCTGCCTATTGAGGAAAGCTGTCATTGCTGCAGATAGGATATCAGTAGTGGATTGGAAGGGAGAGTGGGTTGAGGGGGAAGGAGTAGTATTTGGGGGTTTGCCAGAATTAATCTCTTCTTTGCCATGTTTACCAGCTTTTCCTGTGACTCTCAACTGATTACATCTTTGTCTTTATGCAGCTAAAGTGGTTCCTCAGCAAATCACGCATACTTCTCCCCGGATCCAGTCTGACTACACAGCAGAGAGGAGTAATCTCATACCCCTCTCCAGTCACCGGGCATCTCCAAACCCAGTAGCAATGGAAACCAGAAATGATAACAGGTGGGGAAATAGCAGCTCTAGGAATGAGAGTGTATGAGTAGGTTTTGAGTGCCTTGCTGCTTTGCTAGGTTCTGATATGCTGGAAATAATGTGTTTTGAAAACGTGGGGATTTAGTAATTTTGGGGGGGGGTTTAGTAATTTTGAATTAACTGGGATAGGTGAGGTGCTTGACGGCTTAGGACAGATGAGGTTACACAACTTGGGGTTTTAAGAGGTTGAAGATGAACTGCTGAGATGGTGTGTGTGATAACTTGCTGTCTTTGATGCCTGTAGGCAGTCGGTGCCTGTCCAGTTCCAGTATTTCTTACCAACATACCCACCCTCTGCCTACCCTTTGACTGCGCACACCTATACCCCTATCACCAGCTCAGTGTCCACCATCCGCCAGTATCCGGGTAAGTCCAGCTTTGGGGCAGGCTGACTTTGATGCTTTCTTCAGTTGTTAGCTTCTCTATGAGCGTTAGCGATGGGAGAAGCTAAGAGGTTTTTATGCTTGATTTTCATGATTTGTCACAAAGTCTTTGACAACTTGTTGCCTGAGAGAAAAACTCATGGGCAGGGGGTACTGAACTACTTCAGAGGCCTACTAAATACAGCTGCCAACAGTCTTCTCTGGGGTTTCACATTTGATATCCAAGGGTTCGCATCTCTGAGTGGAAGTTTTCGATTCTGCAAATCAGAACAGTTCAACTCCTCCAGATCAGCTCTTTGATGCATCTTCGTTCCCTGGTGTTCTGACAAGCCCCTTTTAATCTCTTTCCATATGAGTGTACGGTTTGAGGGAGAAATCGGAACCAAAAATGGAAAAAATAAGCTGCATGCACATGTTTGCATCAGTGTTCTGTTTAAAAGAATGGAGCAGTTAATGGGTTTGAACCGTTGCAGTGATTTGCAGTGAAAAAGTGATGGGTAGTGTGAGCCCACGTAGTCAACCCAAACTTAAGTCATTCTGTGACACATTTTGGTGCACTTTTACCTTACTGAGTAGGACTCTTCCCTATAATGTGATACTTCCCATGATCCAAACTGTGGGAATCTGCATGATTTTAATCTTCATGGAATATATGCCTGCTGCCAGTATGTTACCCATGAGCAGTACAGAGGGAATTCAAAAGGACTTGGAGGTGGCAAAGCCCATCTGCTGAATGGGAAAGGAAAGAATCATAAATCATTTAGGTTGGAAAAGTCCTTTAAGATCGTAGACTCTTGGATGTCTTTGAAATACCTCAGGGGACGGTGAATCCACCACTTCCATGGGCAGTCTGTTCCTGTGCTTGACAACCCTTTCGTTGAAGAAATTTTTCCTTTCATCCAGTCTAAACCTCCCCTGGCACAGCTTGAGGCTATTTCCTCTTGTCCTATTGCTTGTAACTTCGGAGCAACAACTTCCTGTCAGGCAGTTGTAGAGAGTGATAAGGTCCTCCCTGAGCCTCCTCTTCTCCGGACCGAACCCCCTAGGTCCCTCAGCCGTTCCCCATCACACTGTGCTCCAGGCCCTGCACCAGCTCTGTTGCCGTTCCCTGGCCCCGCTCCAGCACCTCAATGTCTCTCTTGTAGCGAGAGGCCCAGAACTGAACACAGGATTCGAGGTGCGGCCTCACCAGTGCCCAGTACTGGGCAACAGTCACTGCCCTGGCCCTGCTGGCCACACTGGTGCTGATACAGCCCAGGATGCTCTTGGCCTTCTTGTTTGCCTGGGGACAAGCTGGCTCGTAGTCAGCGGCCATCAACAAACACCTCCATGTCCTTATCTGCCAGGCAGCTTTCCAGCCACAATTCCCCAAGCCTGGAGTGTTCCATGAGGTTGTTGTGGCCCAAGTGCAGGACCTGGCACTATGCTTTGTTGAACCTCAAACATTGGCCTTGTTGGATCGATCCAGCTTGTCCAGATCCCTCTGCAGAGCCTTCCTGCCTTCCAGCACATCAAAACTCCTGCCTAACTTGGTGTCATCTGCAAACCAACTGAGGGTGCACTCGATCCCCTTGTCCATATTACTGGTAAAGATAATAAACAGCGCTGGCCCCAGTGCCAGGCCCTGGAGAACACCACTTGTGACTGGCCACCAACTGGAGTTACCTCCATTCAACAACACTCTTTAGACCCAGCCATCCAGCCAGTTTTTACCCAGGGAACAGTATACCTGTCCAAGCCACGACAGCCAGTTTCTCTAGGAGAATGCTGTCAAAGGCTTTACTAAAGTCTACAGTGACAACATCCACAGCCTTTCCCTCACGCACTGAGCAGGTCACCTTCTCATAGGAGATCAGGTTAGTCAAGCAGGACCTGCCTTTCATAAACCCATGCTGACTGGGCATGGTTGTCCTGTACGTGCCCTGTGGTGCCACTCAAGATGATCTGCTCCGTAACCTGCCCCAGCACCGAGGACAGGCTGACAGACCTGTAGCTCCCCACACGCTCCTTCTGGCCCTTCTTGTAGGTGGGTAGTACATTTGCTAACCTCCAGTCAACTGGGACCTCCCCAGTTAGCTAAGGCTGCTGCTGAATGATAGAGGGTGGCTCAGTGAGTGTTTCTGCCAGCTCCTCAGTACCTTTGGGTGGATCCCATCCAGACCCATAGACTTATGTGTGTCTAAGTGGTGTAGCAGGTTGCTGACCCTTTCCCCTTGGACTGCGGGGGCTTCATTCAGCTTCCTCTTCATTTCAGCTGAAGGGGCTTGTACCTGGAGACCAAGTGGTCTTTACGTACTGTCCTGGGTTCAGCAGTAGCAGTCATTTTTCTCCTTCTTAGTAGCTGGTGCAGTGCTGTGGTTTTGACTTACAGCATGGGAACAGCACTGATAACACCGATGTTTTCAGTTGCTGCTCAGTAATGTTTAGTCTGACCAAGGACTTTCTGAGCCTCACGCTCTGCCAGGGAGGAGGGGAAGCCGGGAGGAAGCAGAGACAGGACACCTGACCCAAACTGACCAAAGAGGTATTCCATACCACAGCACGTCATGCCCACTATATAAACTGGGGGCAGCTACCCAGAAGGCTTTGATCACTGCTGGGTTGGGCTGGGTATCGGTAGGCGGGTGGTGAGCGGTTGTATTCTCTTCCCTTGTTGTTTCCCTTATCATTATTGTTATTGGTGGTAGCAGCACTGGTTTGTGTTATACCTTAGTTACTGGACTGTTCTTATCTCAACCCGTGGGAGTTACATTCTTTGGATTCTCCTCCCCATCCCTCCAGGAGTGGGGAGGAGGAAAGAGGGGAGAGTGAGAGAGAGACTGTGCTTCTGAGTTACGGCTGGGCTTAAATCACGACACATGCACAGGAAACTGATACGTTACTGGGGCCTACTCTTCCTGTCACTGAAGTTCCAGTGAAAAGTTGCTAGTCTTGTCTATAACGTCAGGCTTCGAGGTGGGCTTCAGGGCAATTAAATGACTCTCAATGCAAGACAGGGCTTATTTTGTACCTTCCTACTCTTTGGCTGAAACTTTCTAAAGGAGAAGGTGCAGGTGAGTGGTGGTACTTGGTGTTGGCAGCTGTATTTGAGGAGCTGTTACAGGGCCCCCAATAGAATATGACTACAGACTGTCAGGAGTTCCAGTTTTGATGGCATGTTGGGGTGACGGCAGGCTAATCCTGATCTTAAAACAGCAGATGTAGGGTCTTCAGCTGGACCTCATTGATGGAGACCTTTCCCTTGCTAAATTGACTTGAAACATCAGCTGAAGGCACTAATTATGGTAGTAATTCAAAGCGGAGGATTCAGGGTATCAGGAGGGACATGCACCTGGGCTGTGCACAGCCAGGTGAGGGCTTAGATAAAAGTACAGAGGAGACTTTATGAAGGAAGACAGATAAAGAGAGTTAATGCAGAATTTTCATGAAGAATATTGGCTTTAGCTTTGCAAATGCTGATTGTGTTTTGTGTAGAATCCCAAAAGGCTTTGTTGGGTAGGAAGTTCTGCAACAAGAGTGCTTCGCATAAGGCCTTCCACTAAGAGAATAAACTTGCCATGCTTTGTACAGAAACCATTTTCAGGGACCTGGTGATGGATTTCGGGGGTTTGGCAGTTGCTATGAGAGTGTCTTGTCAGCACAAGAACTTGGTCGAAATCCTGTGACAATGACAAAACCAGCTTGCTCTGCGATGAGAGGGCTCTCCATTGTCAGCAGGCATGGCCATTGTTGGCAGGTTCACACTTGCATTCTGTGTATGGCTGCAGAAATCGTTCTGTAAAGGCTGGAAATCTGGAATTCCAGGATCTGCAGGTAGTCTAACAGTATTGTGAAGTGCTGCCTGGGAGAAGCACAACGCGTCGTATAGTGGATCTGGAAAGCTAAATTCAGATAAATGAATTGAACTCCTTAGAACAGCTGCTTCATTTGGAACACTGTTCTGCCACAGAAAGATTCTGTGTTCAGTTGAGCTGTGGGATCCAGCCTATGAGCACGAGCCCTGTTCTGAGCCAGATAAGTTTGTGCTCCACTTCAGAACAGTTTGTCCACTTGCACTGTGGAAAAGTTGTTATGGCTGTGTGGTTGGGGAAAGGGGGTAAGGAAGCAAGCCCTGCACTAAAGTGCTTAGACTTGAGTCTCTGCATTCCCTGCTTGCTTTTGTACAGCCAAAGGTGTGAAGCTCTTTAATTGATGTAATGATGACCTCTGTGAAAAGACTGCCTTTTGACAAGACATGGGCTTAGGCTTCCGTTTTTAATAAATATGTACATCTTTTCAAGCAGAGAAAATGCCAAGTGTTGGCACTTTGAAGCATTGTAAAATAAAGATAGTGAGCAAAAATAGCGCACAGGCTTATGAAATGAATTTGGGTACAGAAATGCAGTCGAGTCTAACTAAAAAGTAGAGTCAAACTTGATCTTTTCCCTCATGTTGCAATTTGAAATAAAAAATGGAGTAGAAATAAATGGTAATATTTAATTCTTCTGGCAGACAATCTGGCCTCTCCACTCAAATCTACTCCTGCAACAGGCAGCCTGGCAAATCAATTTGTCAAAGCAAAGTAGTCTTTGAAAGGAAGTATTTGAGTGAGAGGTGCTGGGGGGAGCAGAGGCACCCCGGGTAGGTGTGATGAGGTGTCTATGTTGCTGTTCCCAGTTTCAGCCCAGGCACCCAACTCGGCCATCACAGCTCAGACTGGCGTTGGCGTGGCCTCCACCGTGCACCTTAACCCCATGCAGCTGATGACCGTAGATGCATCTCATGCCCGGCACATCCAGGGGATCCAGCCAGCACCCATCAGCGCGCAGGGGATCCAGCCAGCACCAATCAGTGCCCAGGGCATTCAGCCAGCACCAATTGGGACGCAAGGCCTCCACCCTGCTGCACCAATTGGTACACAGGGACTGCAGCCAGCACCAATCAGTGCTCAGCAGCCACAAGCTGACACCAAGACCTCAGGTAAGAGCAACCAGCGAAGTCCATTCTTTGGACCCGGGTAAAGTGACTGAATTTGTCCTGCAGATTTGGCTTGTTTGGGCCTTTTTCTTTTACTCTGATTAATGATCTTGTTATAGTCTCTCTGGTCTGGTAGTGGACACCAAACACACTCATACACATATTCTTCCAGCCAATACTTTTTACCTGTATCTTAATTTATGGGGTTTTTAAGTGTACCAGCTGCAGTGTGTGGGTAGCCCCTGAACAGGTTACTTCAGTGGAAAAAACTCGTAGTGCCTGAGTTTAAACGATTCTCTCCAGTAAGGCCTTGTAGGAAAAGTAATTTACAAGTAAAGGACATTTTCCACACTGCTCCGGTTATGTATTAGGTCACAGTAGAAATTAGAATACAGCTAGGTACCTTCAGCAGTTGGTAACCTGATGCTGGACTGTGATAGAAACCATCTTTCATTAAAAACAACTGGTCTGATGAAACACCAACAACTTATTGAACACTTGGGAGATGGCAACCCAGAGAATATGCTGTTTCAAAGCTGCAGACATACTGTGTGGTCACTTCCTGTCTAAATGCTCTGCGTCAGGTAGTTGGCCAAACCGGCTTTGGCAGAAGGTCAGAATGTAAGCACAGCTGACAGTGGCATGTATTGACACAGAGTCTACCAGGACTGTTATTTTACTGACCCAGTTGTTTTGGTGATCTCTCTAGCAGTGTCTGCATTTTCCATTTCTTCTGGGAAAGATTATTTCCCTAGCAGCAGTTGTTAGGCAGGAGGTAGTTCCCATCTTCCCTGCGTAAGGTTCAGCAATCAGATTGCTTATAGCAAAGGTATTGCTTACAAAATGGTCTGCAAGCACTTCAGGTAAAGACTGAGGGAGTCAAGGGAGCATGGACAACATGGGTTCTGCAAACACCTGCTTTGTCATCAATTTTCCTTGAGTAACTGCTGCTTCTTCCTCTCTGTATCTGTTCTTCTCTGTGCTGTGTCGATGTCCATCCTCCCCAGCAGTAGTCTTGGCAGACGGAGCCACCATTGTAGCCAATCCTATTAGCAACACATTCAACACTGCTTCTTCAGCAACTACGGTTGTGCAAACCCATAGCCAGAGTGCCAGTGCCAGTGCACCAGCCCAGGGCTCTTCCCCGCGCCCAAGCATCCTCCGGAAGAAACCAACAACGGATGGGTGAGTAGAACTGAAGGTGATGTGAATGATGCCTCTGTGCAGTCTAGCCTGGCTAAATGGAACCATTTTAGTGGAGGTAGAAAGGTTCTAGCAAGTTATTCAGTCAGCAGTGGTTTTGAATAACCTGCTGATCTGTGAAACACAGTTCTTTTCCTCCCCCAGGGCAGGATACAGTTTTCTCTTACTGTCAGTAATAAAATGAAAGGAAGGAGAGTTTGTCTCCTAGCCCTTGACAGTGACCTTTTGAGGGAAAGTGGATTTGAGGCTTTCTTGCTTAGTGTAATAAAACCGAAGAGTTTATTATCTACTAAAATGAGCATCCCGTGTTTTGTCTTCAGTGCTTTTCTTAGAAGAATATGTGGATGAGTAGAAAGCACAGGATTAGTACCCTGCTGTGAAATCTGATTAGGAGAAAGGGAGGGAGTAACTTAAACTCTTAAAATATTTTATGTTGTCTGTCTAATTTTAAATGCCTGAATAAAGAGGCAAGAGACAGCTTTAGACTTCACAATGCATTTCCTCCCAGCTAACAACTGAGAGCGTTTGGAACTGATGTGTCCTGTGAGACTACAATTGCATCCTTTTTTATTTGGGTGGAAACCTTTTATTAAGGCAGAGAAGCTGCAGGCTGTAAAACTGAAACAGAAATTAAAGAAGCAGAGGTACATCACCAAAGAATGTTTCCATTTAGAGGATGAATGTTTTGGACAACAGTTTGACTTCCAGCCCCACAGGAGACTGAATGGTCTCTAAAATACTTTCTCTCTTCAGCCCTGTGCTGCCTAACATCCTCATTGATGGCGTGAGGTCTTGAAGTCAGGCTTTGACACAGTCTAGTCTAACTAAAAGAAGCAGATGTCTGAGCACTGTTTAGTTCCAGATGATTTGCTCAGTCTTGAAATAGTAGTGGAGGACAGTGGCATAGTCAGACCTCCTTTTGTCCACTGTTGGAGCCTTGTCGTTTCAGTAGAGCACTGACTGGTGGGATGAAAGTAAAGCTGGCATTCTAAGAGAAGAAGAATGGTTGATCCCTTTGCTCTCAGTGGTATTTCTTTTTGCATCAGGGAGGTGGCAATCTTACATATGTCTGTCTCTTACAGGCTAGCAGTCCGGAAAAGCTTAATTCCACCTCAGCCACCTGAAGTAGCTAGCACACGTGTAGAGAATACCATGCGAAGCACATCTGGATCACCAAGGCCTGCTGGGTGAGGCTTTAAGATAAACAACCAACTGCATCAGAATATTTTCCTTGTATTTGTTTGACTTGTATTTGGCTAGCGGGGTGTTCTAGTTTGAATTTGTCAGTGTGATGACTTCAGACAGACTAGACTAGTTCTGCTGTTGTGAAGCTGAGGCAGTAGCCTTTTAAAAGATGTAGTTATAAGCTTTCTTAGAAACAAACAATAACCCCTCTGCTGTTGTAAAGGAGAGACCTCGAAACTTTTTTTCTATAGTACTTGGAAATTAATGCTGAAGAATCATATAATCATAGAATAGTTTGGGTTGGAAAGGACTTTAAGATCATTTAGTTCCAATCTCTACCCCTGTCATGGACAGGTAAAATAAAGGTAAATGGAGCTTCTACCCTGCTTTAGTTGAGTTCAGGGGCTTTACAAGTTATTGTTTTGGAATTGTGAACTGTAGTGGGAGCTCCTGCTAACAAGGGATGGGAGGCAGTAAAATTTAGGGTAAAAATTCCTTTTGTCTGCATTGTGAAACTGTCTCAATCCTTTGGTAAGTATTTTGGTGTTACCTGGAATTAGTCATGAGATTTGCTTGTTAGGGTGAGTGAAAGAAAATAGCATTTATGATAAATACAGCTTTAGGGAGTGGAGGAGGAAATGTAACTGAGACGACACCTTCTCTGGTTGGTAAACACATTACTGAGCCAGGTGTTACTCGCAGGTGCAGGAAAAACAGGATAGTCTGAATCCAGCGTGGCTCATTCACTTTGTGCTAGGTGGTCACGGCTGAAGCTAACTTCAGTTGGTTTTGTCTCTTTCATGTTACAGTGCCAAGCCAAAACCTGAAATTCATGTGTCCATGGCCACTCCAGTCACTGTGTCTATGGAGGCAGTGCCTAACCAAGGCGGTGAGCAGCCCACCATTGCGGTCCCCCCCACCTCCCAGCAGCCCCCCTCTGCCATTCCAACCATCATCGCAGCAGCCAGTCCCACCTCGCAGCCTGCAGCAGCGCTCTCCACCATTCCAGGAACTGTCCCAGCCGCTCCACCAGCTTCCACCACAATTGTGGCAGCACCCGCTCCTCCATCAACCATGAGTGGTGCCCTGTCAGCGGTGCTGGGTCCTGCAGCGCCAGAGATAAAAATCAAAGAGGAAGTGGAGCCTATGGATATCATGCGGCCAGTATCTGGTAGGTGGCTGTTAATCATCAGGTGGCCTCTTTTGTTGTTGAGACAGTGGAGAAATTAGAAGGATTTCAACATATCCACCCTGAAAATGGAATTACATCTCTTTCATGGTAGCACAGAACACCAGTCAAAGGGCTCCCATACGCCTTGTTACTCATAAAGTTCTTATTTGCCTTTTGCCTTATCTCCCATGACATCACTTGTTACTGTGACTGCTTTTTTCATGTTCAAATGATCCAACTCCAGAGAGTCTGTTTGAATTCCATCCTTAAAGCGCACATGCTCAGCAGCAGTAATGATATATTGTGGATCAGTTCACTTATTTTCAGCTTTCTCACAAATCCTCCTGTTCAGGTCCAAGGGCCTGTCTTCTATATGAAGAATTAGTGACCAGAGCAGGATTTCATGGGGCCCTCTTGTGATTCATGGATATTTGTCTCTAGAACTCTTTAAAGTATTTATTACACTGCCTCACTTCTCCAGCTTGGCCATAGTTGCTATCAGATGGCATGATCAGTAAAATTCAGATCCTTGTGGATCTCAGGTTAGGCACTGTACAGTGGTAAAACGATCTGAATGCATCCCATGTTCATGAGTATCAGAGTTCTGTTTTAGTTGCTGGTTTTATCTCTCCACTTAAAGCTGTACTGTGTGATGGAAGAAGCTGCTTGTTACAAGCTCCTCTGGAGCACAGGCAGAGAGCATTGAACTCTTTAGGGTTCTTTTATCTCTTGCTGGCAATTGTCGAGAGTTTCCATCCCAGAAATGTTTTGCTGCAGTCTTAGTCACAGCTGATTGAGCTTTTCCTTTAGAGTGTCAAAGTGTCAAATTCCCTTAAGCTATGTGCCACGCTACTGTCCAACTTCAGAGGTGTGTCAGTTGGTGCAGTAATATACTGCTCTGGTGCTGTTGACTTGGCAGTAAAAGTAGGCTTTTGCAAGGAGAGTACTGCAGTCCCTTCTGATTACATATGACTCTACTGCAAGAAGAGAAGGACTCACTTGCTATTGACTGTGATCCATGCTGGTGTACAAACAAACATAGCTTTGCTTTTTTTTTTCTACAGTAACACAAGACAGATGTTAGTATGGATTCCTTTCTGTAGCATTAAACTATCATAAGCTTCAAATGTGAAGGAACTGAGGGACAGCTGTCTCTGCTCAGATTTCTTTTTTATGCTTTTGTATATGAGACGCTGAAGATCTTAGCATATAGATTTGTCCTAGCAATTACTGCTGGCTTAATATTTGGCCTTCTAGACACATGGAGCTGAAGCACTCATACCCTTTGTGCTCCTCTCAGTGTGCTGCAACAGGAGCTACTGTTGTAGTGTTCAAACAACGTGTGTTACCTTTCTGCTGCTGATGGTTTGGGTTCTTTTCCTCTTTCCTTCCTCTTAGCAGTCCCTCCTTTGACTACCAGTACTGTGTCTCCATCTTTGGCATTGCTGGCCAACAACCTTTCAATGCCTCCAAGTGATTTGCCCCCCGGTGCCTCCCCGAGGAAGAAACCCCGTAAGCAGCAGCATGTCATCTCCACAGAGGAAGGTGACATGATGGAAACAAACAGCACTGACGATGAGAAATCCACTGCCAAAAATTTGCTGGTGAAGGCAGAGAAGAGAAAGTCGCCTCCAAAGGAGTATATAGGTAACGTCATCTCTGATGTCTTTTTTCCTCTTCAAGTGTCTGTATTTTCTCTTCCATTTATTTCTCAGAGAAGGTGCTCTTTCTCATGCTTCCTAAATATAAATACAACAGAACCCAAGTACCTGTTCCTCAGCACTTTCTATTTAGTGATGTTCAGGGAAAATTACCTCTCTCAAGCATCATTTTATATGGGGTAGCGCTTATCAATCTTCTGCTGGAGTTCCTGTGTCATGGTGATCTCCTACTCTTACATACTTGATAATAATGCAGTTCCCCCTGGATCCTCTTCTAGATGAGGAAGGCGTGAGATATGTCCCTGTGCGTCCAAGGCCGCCTATCACACTGCTCCGTCACTATCGTAATCCTTGGAAAGCTGCCTATCACCACTTCCAGAGATACAGCGATGTGCGGGTAAAAGGTCAGTCTGCTGCTTGTAGTTGGACAGCTTCATTCCCCTGAGATGAACCTCTTCAGCGTACCTGTTAAGGCTATCTCAGGAGCATTCTTAGCTAACTGGTGTTGATAAGCAATCCCACAAAAAGGTGTTGATTGCACTCTGGAAAATAAAGCTTGCTCAAGTGAGCTGATGACTTCCGCTAGCTAGACTTTGCCTCCCTCTCTTCCGTGCCTTACAATAAAGGAGGAAAGAAGGGAAGGACACTACACAGAATTGGCTAAAAACTTATGTAAAATTAAGAATTGTATGGTTATTGAGAAGTCTATTTACTTCCAGGGATAAAAACTTCCTTAGTAAGTAAACCTTAAAGAAGTGACATGCTATGGTGATACGCTACAGTTTAGTTCTCTGACTTTCTTTTTACCTAACAAACTTGCCAGTTTAATCAAAAACCTTCTACATTTAGTATTTAGGATGTAATTTTCTGGAAATACAGATAACTTGTTAGTAAGCAAGAGCAACGATCAGATATGTGGCAGATGGGTAGCTGGTTTCCTGTCAGAAGCAAACCGTTGCTCATTCTCATTTATTAGGATGTATGGAGAGCAGAATTGAAGCTAATGTTTTTGTTTGGGAAGAGAGGCCTGGAAACTCCTGAAATCTGAATAACATATGTTTCTATTTCTTGGCAACAGAAGAGAAGAAGGCTATGCTGCAGGAGATTGCCAACCAGAAGGGTGTATCCTGTCGTGCACAAGGGTGGAAGGTCCATCTCTGTGCGGCACAGCTACTGCAGCTGGTAGGTGAATGGGGCTTGCAGCTTCCTGTGACATGGGGGGGACACAGAGTTGTGTAAGACAGGAGGATGTATTTGCAAACTCGTCATCTGACATTGGGAATACCATAAAGGAGCTGTTGTGTAGAGCCCAAAGGGAGTGGGACGTGCTTTCCCCTTTCTCAGGAATGTGGCTTAAGTGGCTTGGAAACTTAAGAGTGTTGATTTTGATCCAGACATAAGAGCTGATGTATTTTGTACAGATGATCAAAATTGGCAACTCCCTCCTGCTGATGCACAGGTCTGAAGAAGCGTCTGTTTGGGATGGTGCGGCTGATCTGAGGAGGCAGCACTGATCCACATTCCTGGATGCTTCTGTTTCAGGTTGGGGGTGAGGTAGGTGCTCTGCATTCTAGCACCAAACTCCCCAAAACCTCTGCATTCCTGGAATAGTATTGTGAGAAATAGGGGAAACCGTTCTGGTTAGGATCTATGTTTGTTCAGAAGTGGAGCAATCCTGTAAATAGGATGTTAGTAAGAATGATAGTGCCACACTCCATGTCAGAGGCTCCATCTTCTGAATTACTAACAAGAGCAGCTGAGAGGGGAATGGATTATCATCTTCTCTGTGTAGCTTTCTTAATGTGGGCGAACGGCCTAGCGGTGAACCTTCTCAAGAGGTGCTAATGTCTTTTAGACAAACCTGGAGCATGATGTGTATGAGAGACTGACTGCCCTGCAGGAGGGACTCATTCCTAAGAAAAAGGCGGCAACAGATGATGATTTGCATCGAATCAGTGAACTGATACAGGTGGGTTCCTGTGGCCTCTCAACCTGCTTTACCTTTAATTACAAAATACCCTGCTGCAGTTAGTAAGAACTAAAGCTGGCTTAAAGGAATCCACATAGGTACAATTCCTGTGTTTCCAGTGTCATCCATTGCAAGCGGCATTAGGGAAAGGTACAGTGAAAGCTTTAGACAGTCTGCTGTTAATGATGACAGTGTTTCATTTCAGGGGAATATGCAGAGGTGTAAACTCGTCATGGATCAAATCAATGAGGCTCGAGACTCCATGCTAAAGGTCTTGGATCACAAAGATCGTGTTTTGAAGCTTTTAAACAAGAATGGAACTGTCAAGAAAGTGTCCAAATTAAAGCGAAAGGAGAAGGTCTAAAGCTAGAATAATGACTCTGGAAACGGAGAACGTGTACAGAATGGAGTTGAACCTTTTTGTAGTTTGGGTTTATTTTTAAGCAGAGCATCTGAATAAAAAGGATGAGTTTAGGGAACAGATGGCAAGAGATGGACATGTGAAGCCTGGTGACCTGAAGGGATTGCCACTGATCTGTCATAATGAACAAAGATTTCTCTCAGGCTCATCCCTTTTTAAAGTCTTTACAGTCCCATTTGTTTAACCCTCCTGATGTGTCAGTGCCTACTAATTGGAACTAGTGATGCAATGTGCGGTGGACAGTGCGCTCCTTCTGTTTGCAGCTTAGGGGTAAAAGCACACAAGGTGAGTAGGCGCCTGTAACACAGGCGGTTCTGCCAGGGACATGCAGGTATCGACCCAGACAGCAGCCGTGCTTCAAAGCGTTGAAAATGACACCACTCTCAGTCACCCCATTCCGTTCTTGTTCTGATTTTTCCAGTGTCTGAAGTAGCCTTCTTAAACCAGTGCACTGCACTAGGAGACCTGCCCCGTTCAGGATCTCCAATGGCTCAGAAGTCCTAGCTGTCAAGTTAAAAACAAGGAGAAAAAAAAAACAAAGGGGGGAGGGAGAGGGTATCATTTCAAAGTGATTTTGTAGTGTCTGTGTGTGTATGTGTGCGTGTGTGTGTGTCTACGTTGGTGCGCTGGGATACTTGTTTTGAAGTACCTCTTGCCACAGAGGTCTTCCTGTAGCTGGTGTAATGTTAATTGTATGTACACATACATCCTGCAAACATGAATAAAGGACTTGGAGGTTTTTGTATGTGAGCGGTTTGTATACCTCTCTGCTAGTGAGCCTGTTTAACCGGTGAACTCGAAACCAAGGTAAATCCTTGAAAGAAGCTTTCTGAGGAGAAGGAACAAAATATTGCATGGCAGTCAGCCTCTTGTGCTCCGGAGGGAAGGGTAAGTTAATTTACCTTTCAGGTACTGAAGATGCAACGCAGAATTCCCCTAAGCACTTGTGTGTTTAACCTTATTTTTTTTAGAAAGGCTGCCACATCCGTTCATTTTCAGTCTCCTCGGTGGGAAGCTTCAGTTCATGAACTATATCTGTTTTAAAAATACTTGTCTTTTCCCCCCCTCATCTAGTTATAGGGCTGTTATCTTGACTTTATTCAGAACCGAGGTATTTCATAATATAGAATAGACAAAAAAAAGTATTCCTTGTTTCTGATTTCTCTTTTTACGAGGGAAGTAAGTATAATGTCCATTTTCATGCTGTTGTTTTTCCATGCGTTAAACACGTTTCAGATTTATCTGGATGGCAGTCTCATTCTCATGAGCTTGATTTTTACTTTTTAAATTAAAACTACTTTCATTGTAAGATACAATTCCAGCGCAATGCTATTATAAGCTATGATAATTGCTTGCTCACTTCCTTGCGTAGAACAAAGCAAACATCATTTACAAGCCCAGAAATAGCTTGTATGTTCTTGTGTGTGTTGAAATGCATGAGACTCGGGCACAGCACAAACTGAAATGCGAGAGGTGAGACATGATAAGCGCCAATTTAACTGATTCCCACCTTTTCACATAGTAGTTCTTGTGCATGTTCAGTTCCCAAAGCACAACTGGTCAAGTGTTTGTTTGACGTTGCCATGGTAATAATGACACGCCAACACTCCCGGGTTCATAAAACCGCTGCAGGGATTATAGAGTGCCTTTTGTAGGGTTGAGACCTCTTCTGCATCTTTGGCAAAGTGGTTTTGGATGAAGGCCAAGGCCCTAACGGTAAAAGGTGAGGTATTTTTGAGGGGGAGGGAACTACAGAAATTAACTGAATCTTTTCTTCTAAGCTCTTCGTACCTGATTTTCTGGAACCTCAATTTACGTAAGCTGGTATTCAAGGCTAGCACCTAGACCAAAATGATCGTGCTATTCCATAACCTTGAATGGTAATGATTTCAGTGTTGGCCTAATGCTGCACAAAAGCATATAGATTATGTGAGAGATTGAGATCCACTGACCTTCAGCTGAGGTGCTGTTTTCTTGCCTCATATTTATTCTTTATGCTTGCATCAGGTACGCAGAACTCCCATTTCACACTCTTAGCTGGTTTGTCTCTTGTGCCTGAAGGTGTAGCTCGCTTCTGTGTAGGAGCACAATCTGTTCTTCAGCTTTTTAAGTGTTCTCATAACGAAATTGGGAAGCAGTGTGGCTGTTTGCTGCAGGGTTTCTCTTTTGTACGCTGATGACAACACCTCACACAGCTGGAATACCTCCACTTTTACACCAACCCTCGGCCCACGGACTTGGAATACTCAAAACAACCACCTCTGAGAGAAGCCCTCTGAGAAGGGAGCTTGGGCCACTGTTTTTACATCCTAAAGCAGCACAGCTTTGCTGTGGTGTTTGTGATAGGGTGCTGTACAACGGGTGAGGCCCCTGTGGGGCATAAGCAGCATTCGCGATGTTAATTGTTCCGGCGCGGTTTACATCCGCGCGGCGGCCTCGCCTGTATCCATCCCTCTCTTCACAAGCGGAAACACACAGACCGCGCTGAAGATGCCTCGGCGTTTGCCCCCGCTCCGTCCCGCGGGGCCAGGTGAAGGTAGCGGCCGGCGGAGCCATCCCCGTCCACGCGGCAAGGCCGAGGCTCCCCTCAGCCGTGAGTCACCGCGGAGCGGCCCTCCCACTTCCTCAGCGACGGCGGGGGGAGCCGAGGAATGGACGCTTCCGACTGCACGCCCCTCCTCCGGGCGTTACGTCACAGAGCCCGATGACCAATAGGAGCGCGGCAAGCGCGGCAACCCCCGCCCCCCCTTCCCCCCCCACCTGGGAGAGCCCCGCGGCCCCTCCCGCCCCCGACTCTGTTTGTCCTCGCACGTGCGGCCCGTCACGTGACGGGACAGGGAACCCGCCCCCCCCCCCCCCCCCCCCCCGACAGGGAGCGGAAGTCGGCGGTGTCTATGGTTGTGAGGCGGAGGGGCAGAGCGTCCTCTCCTCTCTATGGTCGCGGCGGCGCCACAGGGCCGACGGGAGGCTGGCGGACTATGTACATCGCTCCCTTATTACCTCACGAGCAGGGAGGAGGCTGCCGGGATAGCGGAGGACCTTCCCTCGGCCTCGCTCCAGTCCTCCAGCTCCCCGCGCTGCCCGCCCGGCTCCTGGCCCGGCCGCGGCGGGCCCTGCCTCCCCCCCGCCCGCCCGCCCGCCCGCCGGGCCCGCTTCTCTGGGGAGCCTCGTCCAGGCCCATGGCTCCATGAGGCGGGAGGAGGTGGCGGCGGGGTAGCAGCGGCGGCGGCTGGGCTGAGGCGGAGGAGAAGCCGCGTCCGGCCCGGGACGGGTCCAGGAGGTGGGCGAGCCCGGGGAGGGTGGGGAAGAGGCGGGGGGAAGGCGCCGGTATCCGCCCGCCCGGCGGCGGCGGCGAAGGGGTTAATGGTGGCGGGGGCAGGGGGGATCCCAGTCCCTGGCGCCCCCTACTGGCGGCTGTTCTGCCCCACCACGGGGGGGCGGCTGTGCCCTGCGGGGTCTGCCAGGGCCGGTCCGTGCGTCCGCCGGGACTGCCGCCACCCCGACAACGCCGCCGCGAAGTTTGTGTCCGAGCGCAAGGGGCTCGTCCCGCGGCGGGTCCGGGCGGCGCGGTGCTGCCCCGCTGCGGCGAGGCCGGTTCGGGAGTCGGGGGGACCCCATGCCCAGGTCCGGTGGCGGAGCGGCAGGCTGGGCCTTCTGCAGCCGGCACCGCTTCGGGCCGCCGTGCACCGGGGGCCTCCCGCGGCGGGAAGCGGTGCCCTTCGCTGGAGCCGGCCACGGAGCGGTGCCGCTGCTTTTGTTGGGTCCCCTGTGCTTGCTGCAGGGGGTGGTAAATGGAGGCGGTCTCTCCTCTGCCCCCTGCCACGTCTGCGGTGTAAAATGAAGAGCTATAGCTTTAAATAGGTTTTCACCCTGAAATGTGGCTGAGCCTTCAGGAGTAACTTGGAAAGGCTCCTGTGTCCCAGCAGCGTCCCTGGGACACCGCAGGTAACTTTCACTAGGCACTGAAAAACGTGGTATGTTCACTTTGTCAAAGTTATACTTTTCTCATTACAAAGGCAGAGTTCAAAGTAAAAAGCACAATTTTCACTAGGCCTTGTAAATTGTTCCTAATGGAGATTGTCCTTTTGAAAGGCAGGGAGCAGAGCAAGCACTCCAAGTGCCCGTGTTTTGTGTTAGGGTGCACATCTCTCTGGAATCTGGATTCTGGATCGTAGGACTCCTAATGATGGCGGATGAAGCTTCTTGGATCCAGTTTGCGTTGTCCGCAGGCAGAGAGAAGGGAGGGAGTTGTCATGTCATGGATTTCAGTTCATATCACCTGCCTCCGTTCTGTATGCGCAGTCAGTTCAGCCATCAGTTAAGTACTTGGAAGAGTTGGAGGGATGTGCTGGGGCTGAAGAAACAGCAAGAGCCAGAGTGTGACTTCCAGTTCTCCGCGGTGTTCTCTGTGATGAACATGCCCATGCCTTAGCCCCATTTGACAGATAGGGGACTGGTTTGTGTGTGTGTGTTTAGATGTCATGATGATGGTATTACACTCATTAAGATGTTGCTATTGACGTGTGGTCCTTGCCTATCATTGCTCATTTTTGTCTGCATAGGCCTTCCTCCCTGTATTTGTTCCACCCCTTCTTGTGATGCAAGAGCTAGCATTACCTTCTTTGCAAGCAAAACACTGGGGTTTGTTTGGTTGGTTTTCTTAAATACTGTATCTGTTTCCTGCCATCATCACTTCCCTCTGTTCAGACTATGTGCAGTCTTCAGCTCTTCCTCTCCTGCATATCCTGACTGTGCGTGTTTATTTATGAGCGGTATTGATTTACTTAATCCTAGAAAGTAAATGCAGATTCACGAGTTCGCAGGGTCCGGAAAACAGTCTGTTGTTTAGAAAATGAAAGTTCAGTGCTTGTAGCTTCTCTCTGTGTCTTGCTTAGGCTAGAGCTAAATCAAGGGCAGAACCCCTGGGACTCCAACCCTGCAGGTGTCATTCGGAGTTGTCACTCTTCTGTTGAGAATGGGGAAGGGAAATGCACTTGTGGTTGTTCAGTGGCTTCTTTGCCATCAGTGCAGGCACTGACTGGGGGTTGGGGAGTGATGTGGAAAAGCAGTGGATGGGGTATATCTGTTCTGAAGTCCTTTTGTCTTTTTTTGTTCTGCTCTCCCAACAGTTTAATCCCCTTTACGGGAAGGCTGGTTGTGTTTGTTTGTTTATTTGGGGGGGTTGGTGATGAGCCACCTATTAAAGCGTTCAGTATACCTCAGCATTGACTTCACAAGTGTGATTTCATGCATGTTGTGTATGCGCTCCTCCAGTCTGTGTGTAAAACCACTCTAATTGCTGAACTGGCTTTGGGTCTGTACTTGGTTGCACATTGTGAGGGTTTTCTTCCTCTTTTTGTTGCACAAGCAAATGGCTCTGACATCTTAGCAGAAGCAAGGAAGCAGTTGTTGGCTTTTCACCTGTAACTGTTCATTGCTCTTTTCCCCCCTCCCTCCCTCCTTGCCAGGGTTCTGCAGTGCTCCAGGCAGCAAGTTGTGAAGCAGGATGGGAAAAAGACGCTGTGTTCCTCCACTTGAGCCCAAGCTGGCAGCTGGCTGTTGTGGGGTAAAGAAGCCCAAATTATCTGGGAGCGGAACGCACAGTCATGGGAATCAGGCCACAACTGTACCAGGCTCCAGTTCAGGTCCTCTTCAGAACCACCAGCACACAGACGGGAATAATGGAAGGGAGAACGTATCTGACTTGACTTTGGGCCCAGGAAATTCCCCAATTACTCGAATGAATCCCACTTCAGGAGCTCTGAGCCCACTTACTCGGCCCAATGGAACTGCCAACAGCACCAAGAACCTGGTGGTGACAGCAGAGATGTGCTGCTACTGCTTTGATGTACTCTACTGTCATCTCTATGGTTTCCCTCAGCCACGACTTCCTCGATTTACCAATGACCCCTAGTGAGTAAATCCATGCGTGGGAGGAAATCTTGGAAACCAGCATCCAGAGCTGTGGTTTGGCTGGGGAGGGATGAAGGGTTTCTTCTCGTGAATGGGAAGACTGGTGTGAGGGGAGGAAGGGGGTTATTCTGCTGCTTGCTTTGTCTACTGGAAACAAAAAGTGATGTGCTGTAAGTGTATGAAAGAGTCAAAAATACTTGTGTTTGTCATTGGGGTGAGTGGAGCTTTGAGGAGTGGCCTTCAAAAGAGAACATGCTCAGCTTGACAGAGCTAGAGCTAGGCAAAACAGAAGGAAGAGTGGTGCTTCTTCAGCTCCCAGTCTGTTGTGTTGGGTGAGATGTTGCATACTTTATCAAGGAGTGCAAACCCACTTGGTGATAACGCTCTGTTAAAGTTTGCTCGTTTTTGTAAACAGATTCCTCTGCAAAAGGTTAACTAGACTGTGCCTCCCTTTAAAGTGTACTAAAGGAATGGGTGAAACTGAACTCAGAACTCCCAGAAAACAGTAGAATAATGTCATTAATTTGAAGAGGATCTTGCTTTTAATGTCAGACACTTAATTGGTGAAGGGATAAGGGAGAGACTTCCTTCTGTGAAGCAGATGGAAAGGAAATAAAGAAGTTGAAATAAGTTGCCTGCTCATCCTGAAGCAAAGGCTGAGCTGGTGAGAATTGGATGAGGATGCTCACCAGGGTGCTCAGCTGTCCAAGTTAATGGGTTTAACAGGGAAAGGAACAAACACTTATTAGTTGTAGAACTCAAAACCTGTGTTACTGAGGTAGTGCTAATTGGGCAATATGGGGAGAAATGGGGAGTTAACTTTCAAGGTCGATACCAAGGTTAATAGGAAAGGAGGTGTGTGAGGGGGGAAGGATTTATTAAGGTATTTTGCTTTGGTGAGATTCAGCTAATGTTTATCTGAAGCTTGACTGCATGGGTGTGGAAATGTTAATGTTGTTGAAGTGTTTGTGGGAAAGATCAATGACAGAGGCACCTTCTGACACTCCTCCAGGGGCCACCTCCAGAACAATAGATAAAATAAAAAGTTGTTGACATCCTTAATGTAAGTTAATGAATTTTAAATTGATGTAAAGACACAACGGCTAAAACAGGTCAAGGACTTTTTCCGTGTATTGAATGTCTCCCCACCTCGCTGTCTGTCAGTGTAGATGTAGGTTGTGCTTCCATGCAGTTATTATCCAAGCAGGATTATGGATACATGTTCTGAATGCTACTGCAGACTAAGCTGTTTAATATTGTAAATACAAGTGAATGGAGAAATACTCTGGACTAGAATACAGAACAGTTCCAGGGACTCCCCAGACTGAAGTATTCCTGCTGTTGTTTCTCATACCTAAGCTAAGTAGGCTCCTTTTAGAAGATGATGTGTTAGTGTGCTGATTACTTTGACACTTGAAATGCAAAGGGGTATTTTATTGTTCTGCTGTTAAGTCAGTAAGAGAGATGATGTTATACAGCTGTGTTATTTTGCTGTTAAAGGAGATTCCTAGCTGGATTTTATGTCTCTTTCTATTGATTAGTTCCACAAAGGGTGTTCTTTCAGGAATATCGGCTGTCTGAATTTGATGCCCAGATTTGAAAAGTTCAAAATCATTCATTGGGCATTTCTGTGGTGACAGTTTGAAAGTCTCATATATCAGCACTCCAAAGCGGAAACCAGCTCTTCATTTCATTTCCCCTCTGGGCAAATGACAGTGTCTACCTGAATTTTCCTGTGTTTCAGCATTTCTGCTGTGGCTTCCAGCAAATAGTTCTGTGTACCCCAGGGAAAAGCATGGGGTTTGCTCTCTTGGAAAGCAGCATATAGGGATGATCTGTCACACTTGAGACAGTAATGTCATGAACTTCAAGCCAAATGTTATCGAATGCAAGAGTAAGCAAAGTGAAATACAGAAATAATTTGCATTGTTGTCCTTCATAGTATAATTTATGTCTATGTAAGAGATCTTTGAACAAAACAGAGATATATACCAGCAGTCTCTCTGGACAGACAGAAAAGAGACTGTGGATGGAAGGAATGGAAAGATGCCCAGGTTTGTCCCGACCTACTTCTTGCATAACAATTCTTTTAGATTGGTGCTGAGCCCTAAAGTCAAAATAGAAGTAGTCATGAAGGTCAGGATTCTGCATGAACAGTGCAATAACAAAAGTTAAAGGGTTATGACTTGAAAACCATAGCGAATTGCAGTTACCAGCTTGAGAGAATGGACTATAATTTTGATGGGCATGATGGAGCTGGTAAGTATGTGTGGAGTAAGGGAGGGAACCTTACATGCATGTGAGCAGTGATGTTCACAAACCACTGTAGAGAAGGTGGCATTGGCAGATTTATAGTTCTGTCTGAATTAACTTGGTGATATCCCTTCTGCTATTCAGATTACTGGAAAAAATTACGGTTTGGAACCTGTATGGCATGCAAGTAGTTAATTGGTTGCTTCTTCCACTTCTGTACTTTGCCCTTTGAGTTTTTTAATAGTAGGCATTACAAACTGGTACTAAAACTACACCATGCAAGTTTCTAATTGCCTTACAAGGCAACTTGCAGCATAAAATCTGTACTGTAACAGGTTTTTCCCTGGTACAAGCTAAATTCTGATTTGAACAAACTATATTTTGCTCCTTAAAAGTTCCCCTTGCAGTTTCAATTGGAGAAGCTAGTTTTTAAGTTGCTGGAATTCCCCTCAGCCTAGCAAACCCTCCTCAAATGCACCTAAGTAGGATGTTGTGGCTGGAGGAGAAATAGTTGCCACAATCAGCTGAGGATAAGACTGCAAAGTATCAGTTAAGTGCTTTTGGGTGAACATAGGTAAAGGATGGTTGTGACTTTTCCCAGTACATCTGGGAAATACACTTCTCAGGGAGGGGGGCTATGGAACAGTTGACTTAGTGTCAGCCACACTTGCAATTTGCTAAGTGCTTCTATTCTTCATGTACAGAAACAACGTCTTTTCTACCATGAAAATCTCTATAATAGTGAAATTTTATATACTTGTACAAAATCATACATCTTTGGGGTTTTTTATGCCTCAGTTGTTGTGACTGCAGTGAAAAATTGTTCCAAGTGTGCTTTAAGGTATTTTGAAATATGACGGCCTTCTGAATGCAATTATCCTGTCCTTGCTGATACGATCTCTTCTATTATAGATGGAGAAAGCTGTGTCACAGCTCAGTGGAAACATCCTTCTCCCTTCCCCCCTTTCCTTTTTCTTTCTTTGGAATGGGAAAGAGGTGAATTGAAAATGCAAACCTGTAATTTGAGTTGAAGAAGAGAAGGAGCTTACTTAGAGTTATATTGTGTCAGCGATGCTTTTCATTTTCTCCCTTCCCTTTTCTGTTTGGGGTGAGTGTCACGTGGGCCAAGTAATGGTTGCAAAACTTCATTTAGATTAAGCTAAACTTCCACTGAGCTTCTGACAGCATTGCTCAGAAATCTCTTTTGTAAGTTTAGTATCTTTTATCTAATGTATTTCCTTAACGCTGTTTCTGTTTTCTGTTTCAATATATGGTAGCTAGATGAAAGTCTAGAGGAATGGTACCCTGCCAGTGCCTTGAGGTGGTGCTGGAAAACTAGAACAGTAAATCCTCTGTCTTGGTCAAGTATACATAAGGTGGCTGATGATTGTGGAAGAATGTTTCCACTTCCTCTGGGCAGAGTACTTCACAATTATCACTTAAGGGCAGTTTGCTATTTTGGGTAACACTTTTTTGGTCACAGCTGGTAACTAGATCCTGAATGATGGATTTATGTTGCGATAGAGTTTTTTAATTCCATTGTTGCTCTGAGGAGCATCACTGGGTGCTGCTTTATCACTACAATTTATGTTCTAAATACTTAGACACAAGAAGCTCTGTTGCCTGTGTTTGAGAAGTCATCCACACTCCATGCTGGTTTTATTGTCTGAACAGAATATCTTACTGTTTTGTGTAATGTTTGCTGCGAAGATATATTGCTTACAAGAGCCTCAAGAGTTTGAGGAAAGTGTCAGAGCTCTGCTGTAGAATCAGTTAATCTGTCTGTATGTTCTAGAACTCCTGTCAATGTTTGTTTCATCTCAGAGAAATTACTAACGCTGCGTGTTTTCTGTCAAATGACTTGCCTTTAAAGTGCAATAGATACCCACAGACCGATGTTTGGAATCACTGATGACTTTCTCTTTTATGCTTGTGTTTGAAGCGACCACATCTTGTATTCAGTACTCCGTAATCTGAAAAACCTAAGATCACTTATCCTGGTTTTATAATTAATTACTAATTATACAGTATTAGTGTATATATGTATTATATCGTATTAGTATTATATAATTAGTAATATATAGTAATTAGTAATTTTATAATTAATTAGTCATTCTTTGCAAGAGATTGCAACTAGCAGATGGGTCTAAGCACCTTTGCAGCATGGGACAGGGGGAAAATAGGTGAAATACTTGGCTATTTGGTTTTGAAGTAGGAGTGCCCTCCCAAACAGTCTTCCTTTTCTGATATGGAGGATAATGCAAACTGTTGGTCTTCAGCAGCTCTCCTTGTGCTTCCAGGCTCCTGAGTCCAGCCAAAATACCTTTTAATGCAGGACCTTAGCACGGCCCAACAAGCTCACCCTAACACCGTGTGGATCTTGCTTGTTCCCCAACGGGTTTGGGGCACAACCATACATTGCTAATGGATGCATTGGTAATTCATTTGGGAAGCGCACGCAGGGAGTGCTGTGAGCTCTCAGTGAAATAAGTACAGCAATGAATATAGAAGGGAACCAAGGAGCAGCAGCAAGATTAGCTGACAAAAAAAATGTTCGTCTTCCTGAGTCTGGAGCAAACAGAAGTTGAGCTATCATCCCTTGGACATAGAGGTGTCCCTCGCAATGCCAAGTCTTTCTTAAAAGCGCAGCACTGGATGGAAGCAGTCGAGTAGTCATAAAAAGCATCAATTGCATTGCAGCATTTTCCAGATATTCTTATAGGGGTGCATTGTCCTTTCTTTACTGTGTTTCTCTACAGCTGTTTGCAATTTCACTCACACCTGTAGGAGTGATTTGGTTTTTTGCTTTTAGTATGATCGGTCATCTTTACCTGTTTACTGAATGCTGTTGTCCTGAACCGTTTGTTCTCTGAGGCTTAACCATGGCTTCTACGTTAACAGATTGAAATGAGGCTGCTGAATTTGAGAATCTACTGTTATGCCTGTAAACTCATGATAACAAATGAGAAAATAGAAATCCATGTGATGTTTGAGTAGTCGTAATATTGTGATTTAGATATGTGTTCAACAGGAAGGGAGTATGTGTAAATCCAATGTAACGTAAGCAAAAGAGGGTAACATAAACTGAGCACTAGGGATGGACCCAGAAGTCAGAGGAAGGCCTGGAAATATCAGTGAAAAAAAAACAAAGCAAAAATACAACCCAGCAACCTAGACTGGCTTTTTATCGCTTAAAAAGAAAAGCATAGTACCAACCTGAATTGTAGATAACTTTGCAGGACGCTTGGGGATCTGGCAGGTTCAATGGCACTATGAATGAGTAATCTATTGCTTCACCTGTAGGAATTGTTATCTGGGTTGTTACGTAAACTAGTGGATGCTACTAAGTGAGGCCATTACTCACAGAGGTAATCAATGGGGTCAGATAACCGTATCATTCATCAGAAGACAGTGCAGAGTCTGGCCAGGCAGGTATCAGTGCAGGGCAAGTTTGGGGAAGATGCTGGGTTTTTGAATTTGAGGATCTGTAGGGTTTTATTATTGCTAGATAGCAGGTGAGAAAACGTGCCTATTGGGGTTTATTAGAGGGAGAGAGAGCAAGTACGTGCCCTTTTACACCTTGTTGGTCTCCCCTTCGCAACCGGGCATCTCCAGAGGCTGGAGTATTTCTCTTTTTTGCCTTTCCAGTCCACTCTTTGTGACGTGGAAAACGGGGCGAGACAAGCGGCTTCGTGGTTGCATCGGGACCTTTTCAGCCATGAATCTTCACTCAGGACTCAGGGAATACACATTAACCAGGTAATTTGAACTTAATTTTCCAAAGATCTGTAAGGATTCAAGGTGAAGGTGCTGGATCACCATGATTCAGTTTTATATGCTTCGCAATAAAAGAAACCTGAGAAATGTATGATAGGGGGAGGTCATGCATCAGGATTTAGTGGAACATCTTTCCAGCTGGTGAATTTTGGTTGATGTTTTAAAGCTAATATGGAACCTATGCTGCATGCTAATGCTTTTGACATCTTATGTAGCACATAATTTGTCTCCAGCTGCAGAAAGTTGGAGACAAGCACCAGGAAGCTTGCACTAGTGTGTGCATTCATCATTACAGTTCATTACATTAGGAGGCGATGCAAATAACTTTCTCTGCAGTAACAAAGAGAAACAGTTTCACAGTGGCATAATCAAAAAGGGAATAACTGAGCATCTGACGCTTTAATGTGGTGCTTGTATTAAGCAATATATCTTCTCTTTCCTTTAGTGCACTTAAGGACAGCCGATTTCCACCCCTGACCCGCGAGGAGCTGCCCAAACTCTTCTGCTCTGTCTCCCTCCTCACTAACTTTGAGGATGCCAGTGACTACCTGGACTGGGAGGTGAGAACCAGGTGCATTTGGAACTCTGCATCACTCTCGTTCCGTTTGGGTCCGGGTTAGTACATGGTGATGTGTCTCCTTCGTTACAGAGGTGTATGGGGATAGAAGAAATAGGGCTAGAAAACTAGGAGGGAGGAAGAGAATGAGCTAGCAGTATGCTTTTGGTTGGAGGGAGTCTGAACAGGAATAAGAGACATGAAAGTGTTTTATGGATTTGGCCCAATAGGAGATGGGTGTAAATACATATATAAAAAAACTGGGAAGTATTTTGATACTGGGAAGAAAAAGTAGTTAAGAGCAAAGGTATTCTTTTTTAGGACCTTGTCCATGGAAGTGTTTTTAGTTCAAGAAGGATTAAATAGACTTTGTGGTTGGGCTCTCTTAGGCATGACTGTTGTAGAGATCCTGTCTTTCTTGCCCAACATAAAAGATGGAAAGCTGTCAGACTTCTGACAGGACTTACTTCAGGAGAAGTAGCAAGGAGACTGGTTAGGCTTATCTGGGAGAGGTGGCAAGAGGTCCTTTATGCTGCTAAGAGAGCTATTAGTGACACCTACCTGGTAAGGATAGTGAGGAAGAGAATGTCCTTACCTAGGCAAAAGCCAAACTGACCATAGAGAGATACACAGTGTTTTGGGAATGACAGCTTGGTCATGGACTCAGTGCTAGCAAACACCTCTTATTTGGCTATTCATTTCCATCTATAGGTTGGGATCCATGGGATCAGAATAGAGTTCATCAATGAGAAAGGTGTCAAACGCACAGCCACGTATTTACCTGAGGTTGCTAAGGAACAAGGTGGGTTTGAGATGGCAGCCAAAAATGTCAACACATTGTGTCACAGGATTGGGTAACGGAAATCTGTGGATTTTGGTTTTGGATTGCCATGCTATCCTCACAGTAGTGCCATGGAACCACCAGGCTTAATCTGAATAACTGACACCTGGTACAGCTGTTTGCTGCTGGATTTTCATCTGGCCTTTCTCTCATCCCACATCTGTGTGCAGCTGTATCTTAGCATAAAAATGCTTTAGGGCTTAAGAAATAGAGGATCTCGAAGTATGGATCTTCTAGCTTCATTCAGCGTTGCATCTTTCCTCTTCTATGTTTCTTCCACCAACTAGGATAACTGCAGGCTGCACAGCACCAACAGGAATGTCCCTTTCCTCCTCATTCTTGCTAAAGTAGCGTCCTCCAGATGAGGGCAGAAAACAGGGCCCCACTGGAGCACACTTCCCACTCAAATATAGTAGCGGTCACCATGGTAACTGCTCAAAATATTGCCTCCTTTCCTCCACCTAGCAGAGTGGAGTGGTCGCATCCTCCTGGCTCTGGGGCAAAAGACGAAGGTAGGAATTTTAACTCTGATCTCTCACATAGCTGTGCTATCACTAGAGCATCAGGTTGATCCCAGTTTGTCTATGTAAAGAGCTAAGTGTTACCTTATTTTAAGGCTTAAGGAGCTAACCTTGAGTGGCACATAATAAAACAGGTTGGGGTCCCTGCAACAGAAGCAAGGCACAGACCTTTATAAGAAGAGAGGTCATATGGAAAATGGAATTACTGTTTTATAGACCAGTTCTAATATGAGTTGAAGGCGTTGGCATGTGCAGGTAGTGTGCATGCGTAAGACCATGAATGTCTTCACAGCTGAAAATTTGATGTTTAATTGCGTGCTTTTCTAGAGGCCTTTTAATGCATCTCTAATCTTGTTGAAAAATCATTTATATATTGAAACCTTTCCCTTGCTTCTAATTTTTAATAGACTGGGATCAGATCCAGACCATAGACTCCTTACTCAGGAAAGGTGGCTTTAAGGCTCCGATTACCAATGATTTTAGGAAAACGATTAAACTCACCAGGTAAGTCGATATATTTGTCGTCTTTTAATTTTGCTTCATAGTGTTTTGTGTGTAATTTAAATCATGTGTGCTTGATGTAAGTCTTCATGCCTCTTTCAGCTGAGGGATGTGTCCTGAAAGACAAAATCATAAATGCCACATATTAGGCATATAATCTATGTGGAATGAAGTGTGATATGCTCAGCCTGTCCGGGATTGAACCTGGCATTTTCTAAGAGAAATGCCACTGGTTTTAATGTTATCATATCATCCATATGAAAGATCAAAAGAACCTTTGAAAGTGAAAAAGGTTGATTTTTATCTATCTTTACAATGGACTTCCTTTTCCCACTGTGCTCATCTGTGGATGTTGTAGCTATTTGGAGGTGACAGCTGTCTTGAAACCCAACCACACTCAAATTTGGCTAGTTTTCAGCATTTGCTCGCTTTTCTGTACCCCGCAGCTGTCCTTTTGGTTTCAGCTCCCTTTACGTTAGTAAAAATTGGGACATTCTGGTTTTGTATAGAACCGTTAATTTATCAGGTCGTTCCTTACCTCTGGAGAAATCAAGTGGTTATGCAGGGTTTAGTTTTTTATTAACAGGAGAGGACAGGATGAAGGTTTCCATTAAAATCTGGTGTAACATGGACTTAGTGCAGTTCACGACCACTTTGAAGTTCCATGCTTTAGAAGCACTTGGGAAACCTCTGGTCTCTCCAAAGGGACTTCAGGTTTTGTGGATTCTGACTGTACAACATGGACCAAGTCACATACACGTGACTCCCCTTTACCCAACTCCATAATTTTCGTTACTAGCTTTTCAAATGTGAAGATAACCATAAAGGTAAATAATAGTGAAATACTGGTTGTTTAGTCTCTGAAACTGAGTCTTCTCCCAGTAAACGTTTGGTGTCCCTTTTTTTCCACAGCAAGTGGATAAAAGGAATACAAATGGATCATTTCTTTCCTGTGTACTGCTTCAGGAGTCTCCTTATTACGATTGCCTTGAATAGGGCTCAACTTTTGGGACAGTGAAGCTAATTTGAGCTAATTCATACTGCTGTGTGAGGCAACATGAAGCAAAATCGAGTAATTTATGAAATTATTAGGGTTCCTCTTGGTCACTACTGGCCAAGTGAGCTAAAAGGTGATCTGGGATGAATGTTTTCATGCCTAGTCCCTTCACGTTGCATAGTCTGTTTACGTTATCTTTTCTTGTGCTGTTCCCATAGGTACCGCAGTGAGAAGGTGACAATCAGTTATGCAGAATACATGGCCTCGCGTCAGCATTGTTTCCAGAATGGCACTCTTCATGCCCCCCCCCTTTACAATCATTACTCCTGACACACGGCTGCATGACCAGTCCCATTCCCCTGTTGCTGCCAACAGCTACGACATCATTGGGGCAGATGCCTCCTCTTCCTGGTCCAGTTACTTCTATTACTGCACCATTTTATGATGCTAGCTTCCGTTGCCAAGTCTGCCTTCCAGCTGACCTGGGGGGACAATGAGAGCATGACAGAACTTCAGGGGCCCAAGCCTTATCTCAGCCTTCCCTCTGAACGGGGGTTCAGTTGGATTGGGGCTCCATGCCTATGAACTGTCGTGAGGTGCAGAAGACCTCTAGGAGTGAAAGTGCCACTTCAGACTGATGCGTTCCTGTGTACTACCGACACTCTGGAATCCTGAGTTGTTTGTTATGGAAGCCCCCCAGATCAAGCAGGATCATTCCCCTGGCAGTCTGGGCAACGGAGTCCAACAAAACATTTTTTAGGTTCTTTCTAATTTTTTTTTTTTTTAAATCTCTTGTATCTGTTGTGTACTGAGAGCTGATTGCAGTCCCCACACATCACAGACAGACATTATGACACTGGGAAGGGTTGAACATCTGGATAGCACCCCATCCTCACAGACAGAAAACACTTAAAGATGTGTAAAGCCTTTGGATGGCATTGCAGATTAATTCATTATTTAAATAAACCCTAGAAGGCTTTAATTATCAGATCCCACTGTGAGATGGGTTTCTAGAAATCCTCTTGGTTTTCAGTTTTCTGGGGTTTCTAGACAGTGCTTTGTAATGCAGCCTGCTATGAAACAGAATGCTGCTAGGCCTGTAAGAGAGCAGCATGGCACATGCTGTGTGTGCAGAGGATGAGGTACTTGAGTGTCCCTGGACAGTCAGCTCTGTTGCAATCAAGTTTTGTGCCCAGACATTTGTAACAGAGCCTGATTGGACGAGGGATGGGGAGGGCACTGGCTGTAGTCATACAAGTGAGAGTAGTGACTGAAATCTGTTTAACTTAAGCTAAAGTCTCGGGGACCTTCCTTTTGATAGGACAGCCACTTTCTCTGGTGTGACTACTGATCTTTGAGAACAGCGAGTATTCCAATTTATAGCAGGCCTACAGAGAAGAGCTGTGTAGTTTAACTGGGAAGTTATTATCTTGCACAGTTTAGTCATTACCGCATTAAGGCAATGAGTGGGGAAACATGTATTACCCAGACTGTGTGAAACTCATATGCATCCCTTGTTTCTTCTCCCATCATTGATGATTACAAGAAATACTTTCTCCTAAGAGGAAGTGAAGTTATCTAGTTGTTACTCTGCCGCGTCCTTGAGGGATGTCATGAACTCAGTGATGGATGTCCAAATGTAATTTGTGGGGGCTCGTTTTGTTTTCCAAGTTTCTGTATGGTCAGCAATGATTGGGAAAGAAAAAACAAGTGCATAGCAAGAGTAATGGCTGTTTGGTTGCATATATCTTTAAAGCTTTCATGTGTGTGGTAACGATGGCTTTTAAAACTGACTGGTGTTTGAAGCCTGAAATTCTCTCCTGGCATGGCAGGGAATAGGGCTGGTAGAAAGCTCAGAACTGCATGCTGCTGCTCCTTCTGGTCCTAGAGAAGCAAACAGAATTGTGCAGTTTTGCTTCATGTTGGTGTCATATTCTCCTGCTGGAGGAGAGAGACGTGAGGGAAAGGAGGGGGTCCTATTCTGGATAACGGTGCAATATTGACCCAGCTTTCCTCCTGTACTGGGTCGTTCTTATAAATTGCCACTTTTCCCTTGTGATGTTGTTGAAAAGCAATTGAAGATTAAGGGATTGTTTCTTCATTTCCTGCTGCTGAGAATAAATCGGTCTTGTTACAAACTCGAGTGGTTTGTAATTACTCTCCCAGGTGCCGTGCAGTGATGGGCGAGGGTGGGGTCAGCTCTGGACATGCCATTCACCTTTCAGCTGTCAAACAGTATGATACATAGGGCTACACTCATTACTGTTCAAGTGTTCTATGTTAGAATTTAATTTCTAAGAGGTTTAAAACAACACAAGCAAAAAAATGGTGCTAAAACTTCACCCCTGAGCACGCTCAGTGAGACTGGTCATGCAGGCATATAGTGCCAGGCTTTTCAACAGTATTGTTTCTTTTTCCAATGTTTGCCCTGTTCTGTGTCTTCAACAGTGTATAGTGTTTCCTGATTTCATTTTATTTGAATAGGGGATATCTAAGGGGTGGGGTGGGGAGGGTTAGCTGTCATTTTTAAGAACAGGAGTTTAGGATCGAGTGACTTGGTTGGTTGAAGCCTGAAGTGGGCTTGGTGGTTTGGGACTGGGGAAGTGTTATCCTCTCCCACTTCCGTTTCCCCACTCAGCCTGTTCAAGAAAAAACCCACAAAAACAAAAATGCCTCTAAATATGTACTGTGTTCTTGTCTTGTTGCAGTGAGAAAAGAAGTTGGCAAATCAGAGACACTGGTCTGCTGCCTAAGAAACAGGCCCTCTCAGCTTTAGTCCCGTAAGGGTCCAGCTGTAAAATCAGTCGAAAGGTGTGTCAATAGTTAAGTTAGCTCAGAAAAAAATGCATGACAAGGACATGTGGTCTCAGGAAATAATCCCATTTCTAGATCATTACATGGCAGCTATGCATAAGGATGGAAGAGGGGAACTAGAAACAAAACGTGCTTTGAGTTTGTCTTGAGATGGAGGCGATCAAGATCCGTGACCAGTTGATGTAAGAATTTCTCCATGGTTATTTGGCTGGGACTGCAGGTTAGAACTGCTCCTCAAAGCAACTGCTACCTGGTTTGATCTGGGCTTAACTCATCCTTAGGAGCAAGTGCCTTTTGGTCTAGAAGGGCTTATTCTCATGACAACCACAACTGAGAAATAATCTCACTGCAATTATAAATTGTCTTTGTTTTACAGTAACTACAGGAGAATGTCTTTGATCACTGGAGTCTGTCAGTGTTGGAATGTTGCCACTGTGAGGTTCTTTACGTTTTCCTTTTTCCTTAATGTTAAACAGTCAATCTCAGCTGAGGCCATTTCAGTTTGGGAACGTTTTATAGTCAAAATATCACATATCTACAATTTATCAGAAAAAAAAACCTGTAAGAGAATCTAAGAGTTCATTTTAACCTTTGCACAGAATGATTTGTTTTCTTAGTACATTAACAAACATCTGCAATCTTCACTGACTATTAGTGCTGTTTTCTGTTTGTATTCTGGAAACTACATGTTGTTTTGTTGGGGTTTTTTTGGTTAATTTATTTCCTTAAAGCAGGAGACCTCTTTTGACCTTCAGTGCAGAGATGTCAGACCAATTCTTTGTATTACACTTGGTTGCCTCCTACCTATATAACAACTTCTGAGTGTAAATAATTGAACTCTATCCTCTAATGAAGTATTGTAGAGAATAAATCATAATGGATAAAGACTATTTGTACTGTCCTCTTTATGTATTTTCTCAGAGTCTTTATGGGGGATAAGGTGAAATCTTTCTCATCTAAAAAGGTGAACAATACACTACATATATGAATACCAGACCTCTACATTAGATTAAATGTTCAGAGCTGGGGGGGGAGGGGGTTGACAGAATGGGATGACAGCTGTCTGGAAGCACAAAACAGTCAAAAGACAGGCTCACTGGAAGAATCTTTGTATCCTGAAATGGTGGTCGCTTGACAGTAGCTGTTAGTTGTCATGATGGGAAAATAAATAAAGCACATACATGCAGAATTCCGTATTGTACTGAAAATCTTGACTTTGGAAACCTGGCTTAAACTTCCAGAATTGTTCTTTGTTCTTTTCTATTTTAAAATGAACTAATGAAAACAGACTATCTGCACTTCACAGGTTGTAGTCTTCAGATGACTTCAACGTTTATTTCAGGAAAAAGCAGTGCCCATCTTTATAGATTCTTGCTAAATATTTTAATGTTTGGGAAAGGATCTATTGATTTGTATAATGTTTGAGGTTGTTTTTTCATACATTTTCAGGTCATTGTTCATTTTTTATCTATGGCAGGTGTATAAAGATCCTGCATTTCCTGTGTGTGGTTCTTGGGAAGGGCAGCCCTGGATATCAATGAAGAACAGGTACACTCACCAAAACCCCCAACCAAACCAAGGAGGGGAGGATAGTTTTGACTTAAGTCTGTCCAAGAGGCTCATTGACTTCAGTGCAACTACAAAGCCAAACCATATTTGAGGAAATACATTTCTGGTACTAGTAAACCTGGAAAGTAAATCCTCTATGTAATATGAGGAGCGGGCTGAGGAGGGCTCTGGGGCTAACATGATTTCCAAGTGACTCACTATAGATTCTGAAGTTAACTGTATAATTCGCTTGCGCTGTTGTCATGTGCCCAGGCACTTTATCAAGTATATTCTCTCAGCTTTGTTGCTGGCTGGAATACAGTGACTTGTGTATTTTTATGGCATATGTTTTTCCTTACTTGATTGTTTTAGTTTCACATAAACCGGATTTGGTCAGACATAAAGTCTTTGTGCAGTGTCTCATCAGAAGTTCCTTCATGCATGTCGCTTTCTGTAACGGCAGTAACACTCAGCAGCTGACAGTGACAATGAGGCCAGGTAGAAAGGAGTACATATGACTGCACACTGAAATAGTTCAGTCCAGACTAAATATAAACCAGGATAATTCTCCAGAAAACACTTCCTTGTGTTTTCACTTCTGTTTGAAATAAGAAACATGGATTGGCCATTTAGCACCCACTCCCTTCTAAAAACAAATTACAGAAAGGGTACAAGTTTCTACAAGGTGTCTTCAAATGAAGAATACTTGAGGATTTTTATTCTAAACACACCAAAAAAATACCTTTTGGGGACAAAATCTATATTATAAAGTACCCTATTATGAGTGAGAAATGCCAATTCTTGAAGATTGTCACCCATGTGACTCAATAAGTTAGTATTTATACTAAGGATTATATTTTGAGGATTGCTCTCGAACTGAATTGTAGTAGTGGGATAGAGCAGTAGGACTGGAAAGTTCCTACACTTTAGCTGCAGTCTGGGAAGAGATGACCTGCGAATGTTTGATGATCACTCCCAAAACACAGGAAGCCCAAAAGGCTATTGTGACCATGTTCCTTAAAACAAGTATGTAACTCTGCTAGTTGACCAATGTCCAGATTATTGAACCATAGTTTTTTTATCTTCTTTATAGTCAGCTCGACTACTCTTAGATGAACTCTGACATTAAGTATATGTTATGCAACCCATTGATAGTACATTTAGATGTCATTATATATGTGTTTTAAAACTTAACAGATCATGCAGGAACCAGTTTTGCATTCAGAGGCTTATTATCGCTTTATTACTGGTATTAATATGATTTCATATTGCTCATACATGTTCATTAAAGTTTTGGATAGATAATTTTAAATGGGGTAAAAATAAACACAGGTAAAATGGTATGAAAACCTAAACCTGAAGAGTGACAACTTGAGAACACAGATGAAAAAGCATGCAGCATGTGCTATTATGGCACATGGTGTTCTGAGCTGGTGATGTTACCTCCCCAACAATCTACTGCTAGCACATGCTAGAGATGTTGATGACAATGAAAACAGATTAAGGTTTCAATATCCTAATCTCATCATTTTTAATCCATGCTATTTTTTTAGCAACTGTGTTGGAGCGTTTAGTTGTTACTGGGTCTGTTTTTACACTATGTCAATGTGGAAATTACCATAGTAGGTCTGTCTAACAATCCACTACCTAATAGCGTGACTCCAGCAAGTCAATACTTTTTGTCCTGGAGTATGGAATACTAGAGGCTCTGTTTCATGATAAATTACATTTGGCCAAATCTGTTTTTAATCGGTTAATTTTAGGATACTACCTGTAAATATGCCTGGATCTTCCTATAGTCATTCACTTTATTTTAACCTAGCTTATCTTCCTTCTTAATGCATATTTTGCAATCGGATTGAGAAATGCTGAAACAGCCATTATTAGTGAGGAGGAAGACAGTGCATTTTAAAAATAACAAAGAAAAAGTCAGGCACTCTGTTAAGTTCAGCTTGTTGCAGCAGCTGAACAATACTTACTGTGGGTTTTAGGTTGGGGGGGCTGTTATTAAAGTAGGGGGGGAGCAGGTTCCATTTAGGAATGCTCTTGTTTGTCTCTTGTTTGACACTTGAGACCTTAACCAAACCTATCGGTGATAATGAACCTTTACCTTTCATGCTAGCTTCTTTAGCTGTGCCTATAAACTCTTCTAAGTATTTGTCTCTTAATTGTGTTTGGTTTTGCATACTTAAGTAGAAGGAATCCTGGGGGGGGTGGGGAACCCAAAACAAGAAAGATGAAATTAGTAACTTCTGCAAACTACCTGCTGCTCTGAGCATCATGATGTTCGAAGCAGATGGAGTGAGAAGCCATGAGGATGCCAAGTGATTTCAAATGCTACTCTCATCAGTCTGGCATGGATTTCCTTGTTTTCCTGTAAACCTAATTGAACTTGTTTAATTTGCCAGATGTTCCCCGAGATATTTTCATTCCATGTTCCTGAATGTCTTTCTATTTTTACCACTTGGCGAACCAGTTTTCAGTCGGTTTTCCTGCCGTGCTCATTTACCCAGGTAGCAAACGTTAAAAATCTATGACTTGATCCTTTCATATTCTTACAGTTTATGTTTAATGCATTCCTTTTCCCAGCATGCAGGAAGCAATTCCCCTAGGCACAGATGCAAGTTGGCGATAACAGAGGTGGTTTCATCACAAATCCTCCAACAGTCTATTTTTACCTTGCTTTAAGGGCACAGGATGACATGGTAAGGTCTGATAAGATGACTACTTGAGGGGTCTTAGGCTGGTTTGGCACTTACGTGTGAGCTCTCCAGGGAAAATACTACTTCCGAAGTTATTTTGCTAGCACAGTTCCTATGACATAGTGTTGGGAGAGCTGTCATCATGTTCAGCTTGCTTATGACTCTTAGGGGTCTGGAAATTGCTCCTGGATAGTCTGTAAAAGTAGCTTCCTTTTCAAAGTGATACACATACTCTTCCTTACAGACTGAGGTGTATTAACCGCAGGGAGCCAGACAGAACTCCAGGTACAGACAGGTAACGCTTTTCCTCAGGTCACAGTTTGCTCTCTGGCTGGAGGATGCTCTGGTAGCCGAATGGAGCAGGCTCTGTGACTCACTCGTGGTGTGAAGCTGGCCCGGTGAAGATCCACCTGCTGCTGTGCGGTCTGATGAGGGAGAGCGGCGCAGTTTAGAGCTCTTCATCTCTCTCCTGATCGACCGAGAAGGAGCCTGCTCCGGGTTTGCTCGTGTGAAAGCCGGGGTGGAGGGGGTCCCTCACACACGGCCTGCGCTTCCGCACCGTGCTCTGCCCCCGCGGGCACCGTTCCTCCCTCCCGCCTAGCCCGGCCCAGGCCCGCCCCTCCTCCTGTCAGCGCCGGGCGCCTCTGGCGGGCGGCGGGACTTCCGGTGTGGCGGAGGTGATGGCGGCGGGCGGCAGCGACCCGCGGGCGGCGGACGTGGAGGAGGACGCCTCGCAGCTTGTCTTCCCCAAAGGTGAGCGCCGCGGGCCGGCCGAGGGACGGCGGTGTGCGGAGCCCGCGCTTCGCTTCCCTGAGGGGAGGAGCGCTCCCTCCCCTTCCCGCCGCGCCGGCCTTAAAGCATCTCCAGTGCCTAAGGGGCTAAAAGAAACATGGAGGGGGGGCTTTGGACAAGGGCCTGTAGGGACAGGACAAGGGGAATGGCTTTAACCTGCCAGAGGGGAGATTGAGATGAGCTCTCAGCAGAAGTTCTTCCCTGTGAGGATGCTGAGGCGCTGGCACAGGGGGCCCAGACAAGCTGTGGCTGCCCCATCCCTGGCAGTGTTCAAGGCCAGGTTGGACACAGGGGCTTGGAGCAAGCTGCTCTAGTGGAAGGTGTCCCTGCCCGTGGCAGGGGGTTGGAACTCGATGAGCTTTAAGGTCCCTTCCAACCTAAACGGTTCTAGGTTTAAGAAGGACCCCACGATCTGCTAAGATACATCTGTTCTCATGTGGACTGCTGTGTGTGCATACAGGAATTAAAGCAAAAATCCCATCAGGTTATAGCAAAAAGACTCTTGTTTTTTTAATATAACCATTACTGTTTCATCGATGTTTCTTGACATAAGAACAGTGCAGTGTTTTAGGAAACCAGCTGTCCAGATCCTGAGTAGTAACTAGGGGCACTAATGGGCTGTGTATGCTCTTCAGAAAACTACTTAGTATAAGTTCCAGAGTTGTCTTTACACCTCAGAGTGGTTCTGAATGAGGAGAAGGAAAAAGAAAATGGCATCGTGCTGCACCGGACGATCAGGGGACTGGAGCACCTCCCTTATGAAGATAGGCTGAGAAAATTGGGGCTGTTCAGCCTGGAGAAGAGAAGGCTGCGTGGAGACCTCATAGCAGCCTTCCAGTGTCTGAAGGGGGGCTATAGGGATGCTGGGGAGGGACTCTTCATGAGGGACTGTGGTGAGAGGACAAGGGGTAATGGGTTCAAACTTAAACAGGGGAGGTTTAGATTGGATATGAGGAAGAAATTCTTTACTGTAAGGGTGGTGAGGCCCTGGAATGGGTTGCCCAGGGAAGTTGTGAATGCTCCATCCCTGGCGGCGTTCAAGGTGGGGTTGGACATAGCCTTGGATGGCATGGTTTAGTGGGAGGTGTCCCTGCCCATGGCGGGGGGGTTGGAACTGGATGATCTTAAGGTCCTTTCCAACCCTAACTATTCTATGATTCTATGATTAGTCATGAACAATAGCATAGTCCTGAAAGACAAGTTTTGTGGATGCTTTACATTAAAATCTATAGCTTACCCAAGATACTGTACCACTCTGTGTGAAAGAAAGGTCCCCCGTCCCTTTCTACCCTTGCCCTGTATGTAACTGCTTTTATAAAAGAGTGCTGAAGGGCATCCGCGATGCAGTCTGTGATGCCGATGCGCTAAACAGCTCATACTGCTGGTGTTGAAAGACCTTGTTATTGCAATAAATTTAGCAATAATGAACAAAAGAGAGTTCGCTAAAAAGGGGGAATCTGTTAAGATCGGTTACAACTTTTTTTCTGATAAAATTTCAGCATGTCTGTTAACATTTGAGGTAAATGAAGCCCTTTTTTTATACATTCAGCAGCATCCACATTTACTTTTAAGAATTCAGAGGCTTCCAGAGGTCATAGGCGTCACTTCTGAATTTCTTGGGTATGAAGTTGGAAATCATTTTCTCTAAAACAAGTCATATTTTACTTAAGTTCTGCCAAAAGTGGGTGAAAAAAAAAAACAACATTGCAAAAATGTGACAAATCAGAAGGTTCCAGCTGCAAATGTAAAATGCGTGGTCAAAAAGACAAACACATCGGAATGTTACTCAAAGTGGTGTCATTTTTACCAGTGTTTTCAGTATTGCTGCCCAATCACAGGTAAAAGGGCTTGCACAATTGCCCTGAAACTCACTGTTTGTTTCCTTATTGCCCGAAGCTAAACTTACGCACAAAACCCCTGTAAGTGTACTTTTTCATCCATGCTTTGCCTTTCTCTTTCCTGCTGATGTTCACTCATCCAACTGTAGAATTTGAAACTGCGGAAACTCTCCTAAATTCAGAAGTACATATGCTGCTTGAGCATCGTAAGCAACAGAATGAGAGCGCAGAAGATGAGCAGGAGCTTTCAGAAGTCTTCATGAAGACCTTGAACTACACAGCGCGCTTCAGCCGCTTCAAAAACCGGGAAACCATTGCCAGCGTGCGTAGGTGAGTGGAAGAGTTAGGGTGTAAGAGTATACTGGAGGATTTGCTGTATATTACTGATGCTGCTTTATGAAGGTACAGTTCAGTGGTGCTTTCTGATTTTTGCTATAATTCTGAATCTTGTCTTTCTGAAGAGGGCAGAAATTTGATCGTAGTTCTTCATGGAGGGCTGTGCTTTGTCTAGGCCAAGCCTTCTGAACGGCTTTGTTTCCAGTGTTTATGTGACAGCTGGTTGCATTAAACAGGAGGATTTTGTGGACTTTCTAGAGTGATGGAGAGGATGTGAACAGATGTGACTGTTTTTTTAATCTATGCAATTATGTAATGAGTCTTTCCTCCTGAAAAAATCATTGGCTTCAGTGCCAAAAGCAGAATGAAGAAAATGGATCTATTTGGTTCAGTTTATGTCCTTTTCTATTTCTTTCTTTCTTTTAATTTCACCAAGTTGTCTTTCCTTACAGTTTGCTGCTCCAGAAAAAGCTCCATAAATTTGAATTGGCATGTTTGGCTAACTTGTGTCCAGAGACAGCTGAGGAGGCAAAAGCTTTGATTCCTAGGTAAGTGTTTATGTATCGTAAAAAGACTGCTTGGTACTTTTTCCGTGACCTATAAAGCCAACTATGAGCAGATGCCCTCTCTTCAGTCCAGCTCTGTTGATGGAAACACTTCTGGTCTTGGTCTTTTTTCACCTGCCCGTTGCTATGACCATGAGGCACTGTTTGTAAGTGTTTACTAGATTAAGTGTAAACAGCTTAAATTGGAGGTCTTAGCCCACCCAGTTGTGGTTGTGTTTGTTGGGATTTTGTTTTGTGGGCTTTTTTTTCTTCCATTGGAGCAAATGACAGTGCTCCTATGAACTTTGTGGATGACGTATAAGCAGTAACTTCTTCCTATTTTGATTTGTTACCTCCTGGCCTGAGATAGAGGAGGGAACAGAACATTCACCCGAATTACAGTTTCTTCCTCATACGCTGAAGATTTCATAGCGAAATTGGTTTATGAGCATGTGGCTACGACAACTTATTTAGAGTTTAAACCTTTTTGATGAAACGTTTTGAAACCACTCAAAAGAAGGTTCTGGGCAGGATGGAGTTTGGTCACTTAGAGAGGAGGCACTGCATAGGGGTTAGAGTGGTATTTGTACAGTAACAGTGTAGGTGGGTGCTGGTGGTACCATACAGATGGGCGATGATGGTGTTGAGACTGATGGGATAGAATTATGATCTGTCTGAAATTAATCTAGGGGGTGAGATTACTTCTAAAAGCTTTAATGTATCCTCATTGTTCTTATCTTGCAGCCTGGAGGGCCGATTTGAAGATGAGGAATTACAGCAGATTCTTGATGACATTCAGACTAAACGCAGCTTCCAGTATTAAGGTTAACACTCAACCCCTTTATCTGAACAGGAAAACCTGGGAACTTGGACTGTGTCTTAGCCCTCTGGACCAGTCTTGCTCCTGGCTGAGTGAGGGGAGTTGTGGATACAGGGTATTCCAGCGCTGTGTCATCCATAGGTGCATTCAGACTGGAGATCAGTGTCATCCTTTTGGTTTGTTTCACATGTGTGTTGGCAAGGGTGCCTGTATTGTGAGAGCCAAAGAACCCGAAAAGCCTTTTCCCAGTGGCACAAGTATTTGTTTCTTCCAAATCCCTCTTCCTGATTTGGAAATTTTCAATGTGATTCTGTTTTCTTGAGCAGAAATGTAGATGCGAATGCTTTTTTTTGGTGAACTTCTAAAGGAGATGGAGAAACTTGTCCTCGACTCTCAGGAGGCTTGGTGATGGGTGGCATCAATTTCTGTGGTGGTTTCTTGTTTTATAGTTTGATCAGTGCAGTGGATTTTTACAGATTCAGTAATTTCCTATCATTGTTTAGTGTAAATTAAAAGACATTTCTAATTAAGGCCATGTGGTTCATAAACACTGGGTGCATATTGTCATTTTATTGATGCGGACCCTTTTGTTAAACATATCCTGTGATTATTAATCTGTGTTGGAGGTCTGAGGACTCCAAGTGTGTAAGAGGCATTATTAACTATGATCATAGTGAGAGAACATTTGGGCTTTCCTGTTCTCTTTGCTTTCCTGTACTCTGCCAAGTGATGGTAGGGAACCAACATATATTCTGTTTCAGAAAAGAAAAAGGTGAGGAAAAGCAATACTTTTGATATTAAGAAAGCCAGGTCTCCACCCTGGCAGGGCTAAACTCCTTCAGTAGCTTGCTAATAGCCACAATCCTAACAACCAGACACTCCACATGACATACTTGTGGTGATAAGCAGAGTTTCATTGTTGTTGCAAAAGGGAGAGAAATAGGGTATTATTTCAGCTCTTGCTGAAAACTTAATGTTGCTGCTATGTTGGAAGGCCAAGCTGGTACATTCATTTCATGACAGCTAGATGGGTTACTTCAACTGAAGTACTTTACCTCAAAATAGCGTTTATTTCTCTGCTTTACTGGCATTACATCTCCTGCAAGCAAAAAACCAGGCATACTTTTCTCATAAACCACAGTAGCTTTAATTGGATCAGAATAATTATAACTCAAGAACAAAGATTTAATTACATAGAAAAGTGAGGTGGCATGGCGAATCTTTATTTTATAAACCCCAGTGCCACTTTTGATACTGTTTCCACTAGCTGCTCCCATTGCAACTCAGTTTCCCCTGTAAAATGTTACTGTTATAGCACCTTTAAGAGGTTTTCATCTTTTAAATACACAGTCTGTCTTTCTGAGAAGTCATTTTTATGCAACAACACCCCTCCCCCCCCCAAATTAGGAGGTTCTTCCCTGTGAGGGTGCTGAGGCACTGGCACAAGGTGCCCAGAGAAGCTGTGGCTGCCCCATCCCTGGCAGTGTTCAAGGCCAGGTTGGACAGGGCTTGGAGCAACCTCCTCTAGTGGAAGGTGTCCCTGCCTGTGGCAGGGGTTGGAACTTGATGAGCTTTAATGTCCCTTCCAACCAAAACCATTCCATGATCCAATCCCTTCTTGCCAACCATTTAACTTTGTCCTGAGCACTTAGGGAGTGTTCTGCCCTCTGACTTGTACCAATGTACCAGTGCTAAAGTGATCCACCAAGTGGGGCAGGCAGCTCCTGGCCAACAGTGATTTCAAACTTTATCTGCATCTTGAGAGGCAGTCGAATGCCCTGTGATTCACCATTGCTATGGATATTGCTGCACACTGATGATGGAAACTGCTGGCTGTGTTTCCTGCTGTCCAAACAGCTCATTTTTTCAGCCTGCAGTGAACATTTAGAATCATAAAGGCTAAATTAGCATTTGCTGTTTTATTTACTACTTTTTCAAACCAGGGTGAAGAACTGAATTAGACATTCTTACTTCGGTTTAACGGTCGGTTGAGGACAGAATTATAGTTACTGTTATTAATACACAGCCCATGAGTCACCAGGTTTGGCTGAGCACAAGGGTAGCAAGACAAGCTCCCGGTCATTCCCTACATCTCCAGTCCCACCGCAATGGTTCCTACATGTGATGTCTCTGCTCTCGCTGCTCTCCTTCAAAGAGGCAGAGACCTTGGGTTAGACGTGAAGAGACTCCAGTGCCAGCCTTGAGGGGAACGCGGCGCTGGGCAGCCCTCGGCCTCCGGCCACGGGGGCTGCCACGTCCCATAGAGCCACCTGCGAGCCCCATCAGCCTCAACTACCGCCTTCCTCTTCCCGATTGACGTTGTGAACGGGATCCCATCTCCTCCCCGCTGCAGGAGCCATGAGGCGGTGCAGCTCCCAGCTGCCGAGCTCTTCCGGTCGCTCCATGCGGAGCGGCTGAGGGCTCTCCCTGCCTCCCGGCCCAGCGCGCCCTCCAGACAGGCTCCGCCGCTCCTCCCGTTGGACACCTCTTAAAGAACGCATCCGTTGCCGCGCCGAGTGCGCAAAGGCAGCGGCCGCCGCCGGCACCGAGGGACCCGGAGACAGCGGCCCCGCCGCCTCAGCGCCCCACCCCGGTAACCCGGATGCAGCCGCTGCGCAAGATGGCGGTGGGGCGGGTGTGCCGCTCGCTGTAGCGCCGTGGAGCGGTGCCCGACCACGCCATGGCGGACCTGGCCCGGCAGCTGCGGGAGCACCTGGCGCAGTCGAAGGCCGCTGCCGCCGCCCCTGCGGGCCCTGCGGCGCCGCCCGCCGGCTGCCCCCAGGAGGAGGCCGTGGGGAGCGGCGGGCTGGGGGCCTGGCTGGGCCCGCTGAGCCCCTTCCTGCCGGGCCGCAGCGCCCCCCCTGCGGCGGCCGGGCCGGGCTCGGGCTCGGGCTCGGGCTCGGGGTGGCCGTGGGCCGGCGAGGCGGACCCCTGCCTGCCGGGGCTGTCGCGCTGGCAGCGGCTGGCGGGGAGCGGGCTGTGCCTGCTGCTGGCCGCCCTCTGCTTCGGGCTGGCCGCGCTGTACGTGCCGCTGCTGCTGCTCCGCGCCCGCAAGTTCGCGCTGCTCTGGTCGCTCGGCTCGCTCTGCGCCCTGGGCGCCGCCGCCCTGCTGCGCGGGCCCGCCCGCCTGCTGCGGGAGCCCGGCCGCGGCTCCCTGCTCTACCTCGGCGCCCTCGGCGGCACCATCTACGCGGCGCTGGGGCTGCGCAGCACCCTCCTGACGGCGCTGGGCGCCGCGGCCCAGCTGGGCACCGGCGCTGCCGCGCTCCTGGCCGCGCTGCCCGGGGGCGCCGCCGGCCTCCGCCGCCTCGGCGGCCTCCTGAGTGCTACGGTGCGGCGCGGGGGCAAAGTGCTGCCGGTGTGAGCGCCGCAGCCCGGCGGGACTCGGACGGAGGGACCGAGAGCCTCCCGCTCGGCGGAGTACGGAGGCACCGCTCCGAGACGGGGATGAGGATGGCGCCGTCTGCACCTCCTTCACCACCTTCGCCTCCTTGGCGTTGCTGCTGGGCTTTCCTCGCCGGTTCTTGAACCAGAAGAACAGCGGCTGGCACCCGCGGGCGGCACCGGTGACTCTAAACGCGTTGTCTGTGCTCAGGTGTGCCGGGCTTGGTGCCAGCTGAGCACAGGATTCTACCGTACTGCAAAGGCAGCTCCATAGCCATGGTCTGGATTCTCTCCGGCTCGGGTAGGAGCTGGCAGCATCCCGCTTCCCTCCCTCCAGTATAGGACCATGTGGCTGCCGCAGCCTACTTCAAAACGTGAGTGAGATTACGGAGCCAGTGGAATGGAATGCCCATGACATGAAAAGCAAGTGTCTTACAGCTGAGGTTGCAGGGCTGGCTGATGTTGAAATGTGGGGACAGCCGAGTGAAATCTGGTCAAGTGTCAGGGTCAACGTTCCAAACAGTTAACTGCTATTAACTCCTTATTGTGCTGACCCCTACACTCTGAACGTGGTTCAGTTGCTGAGTGGTGCAGTCATCAGCCACGTCAGAGCAGTGGTGAATATGAAAACAGGTTCCACTGAACTGCATTCCTCTCTAAAACCCTATTCCTTAAAGTAGCATCCAGTCAGTGAAACAAGCTCCTGGGGCTGTAGGGCACAAAGGCTGCCCATAACTGTAAGGGTGGTCTTGGTGCATGACAGGGAATGGATGGAAAGTGCGAATCTTAGGTAAGAGCCTTAAGTCTTTGAAGGCATTGCTGCTGCCTTACAGTGCTGTAACAGTTGGGCTTTACAAGGGTAGCTTGGGCTCTTAGAACTTTATATATCTATATATATAAATGTATTTTGATTTCTCAGCTGAGGCAGGAACTGCTTACTTGTCACAGCGTGACCTTCAGAAATAAGACTTGCTGGTAATTAGGGCTTGTGGCAGCCAGCACAGCTCAGTTTCAGTGCAGAAGCTAAGCAGCATTAGGAAGGTGCTGAATTCAGGCTGACAGTGCCTGCTGGGAGCCTGGTGCTTCAGTCTGGGCTGGGTGCTGCACTACTGCACGTAAAGGGGAATACCAGGCCTGACTTGCTCAGAGCCTGAGCATCTCACTGAGTATATGTGCCTCGTATACAAAATAAAGCTAAACAATGCAATATTTACCTGAAATCACTTCTTAGAGTTTAGTGTATTCACCTGATACTCTGAAGTAAACAGAAATTGTTAAATGGGGGTACCTGAATGTACAGAGGTTACTTTAATAAAACCACTTGTGTGCCAAATGTCAATACAGACATTCCACTAATGGTCGCTCTTTTCCCATAAAAATGTAGGTCCGAGCTGTCCGAATAGCATTAAATTGGTTCTCTCCTTTTTACAACTTCTAAGCTATAGTACAGACAACTAATTTATTCCTAAGAGCAGGAACAAGCTAAACAAATCCTAGAGAAGGCAGAGCTGTAAACTAGCGGGTAGAGGATAAGGAGTCCACATGCTGGTAAAAGAACTGGACCCAAACAGTACAGCAGTACATTCCTATTAAGTAATCTTACCCATGTCCCAGCAATAGTGGTCGCAGTACCACGGACTGGGACACTTGTGTCTCTCCTGCCATGCTGTCACTCTCTGAGATTTTACACAAAAGCTAGATAATTTTCCATTTTTCTTGAGCATTTTGTGCATATTCCGTGATTGTGGAATATTTCAAAACCGAAATAAAAAAGCTGCCCCTTGATAAGGAATTTTGCTTCACATCAAGTACCATAGTGGTTTAAGGAGTTCAGGAAACATCAGAGGAAACCCAAGCATACTCCCTTTTGTCTAGACAGAAACAGCTGGGTTTGCTGTTGGGTGCACTCTCATGTTGGTAGAGGACCATGGTTTAATTGAGGACGAAATCGCATCCTCTAAATCGTACTCTATAAAATAACACAATAATAACTTTCAGCCCCCCAAAAATATATAGGGCTCATTAAAAGAACAAAGAGGGCAAGCTTTGCCCTTTGCTATCAAAATACTGATCTTTATCACCAAGACTTCAGAATAGATCCTAACTCACTGATGTGTACCAAAAGTGACCAAGGCCTTTCCTCAAGTACAGGTTAAAAAGCAATTCCTTCTTTAGTCCTCAAATGAGAAACTGTGTTATATCAGATGCATCTCAGCTGTTTCCCAGTTAATTCCTTGAAGATATTCTGTTTGTAGAGCCCCATGACAAGGATTTTATGGGCTAATGCTCAGTTAAATACTGTAACTTTCAAATGCCATTTTGTACACTACCCACCTAAGAAAGAAAATGCTGTCTGTGACTGACTGAACCAAGAGAAGAGCAGTTAAGTGCTAACCTGTGTTTTGATCTCTTCCTATATGACAGGTCATCAGGACTTAAGCCAGTCTTTAGTACATCTGACTGAGACATCAGACCAAATAGCTGCTGTGTTTCACTACGTTGTTGCAGTAGCCTTGGCAGCTATAGAAGTACACCTCCATATTGTCCTGAATATTCAAACACAAAATTCAGGGCAGGGGGGATGGATGCCTGGCAGTATCGTTCGTTATACATTATATCCTATACTTTAAATGTGGAACCTTCCTGGCTTTAGAATATGCACTTCTGTGGTGAAATTTTCATTGAGGCTTTAGGTATTAAAGGAGCCTTTTGATCACTTGGTGACTGGGGATGATTGATATGAATGATTTATGGGGAAACAAAGTCATGGGTGGTAAACAGCTTTATTAGGAAACGTGGGAAATGAGAATAACTCCTCCCCATCATTTCCCTCTCCTCATAAAACTGGGAAACTATATCCTAAAGAAAACTGTACTTAAAAAGCTGTCAGCTGTCGAGGTTTGCACTTGAGCGTTTGAACGTACCAGACCCTACTGAAACCAGCTATCTTTAAGCAGTGCCTCCTACAGGCATTGTAAAGCATGTGCAGCCATATTAATCAATCTGCTAAACTTTCCTCCTCTGTTTCTATATCAGATGCTGTTTTGAACAAAGATATTTGACTTGCCCGGGTGAAGCACAGAATGACAATATCTGTCATGATGTCTGTCTTGCTGATAGTCCAGGTTGTAACTCACACTATGTCTATGACAGCTTTTTCTAAGCAGTGTTCCACGTTTTTCTCTTTCAGGATGGCAGACTAGCAAGCAGCGGTGGTTTCCCGTGTTTTGGAATGTTAACGTCAGCACCACTTGTAATCTGTAGCCAGCTGTGGCTAAAGGTGAAAATGAAAGCTCTCTGTGCATCATAAACCCAAAAACTGGGAATCATCCAGCTAGGAGTATTTCAGACAGTTGAGGTTTCAGGAGGCAGTTCTGTTGCTCCATCTGATACACAAGTCTGCCTAAAGACAGCCCTCTGTGTAGTAACAGGTGAGTAAAGAGTCACACACAGTGTTGATTTTATGTTAATTTTTGCACAAATTACGTTCTGTATTCATACAAAACCAACGTAACTCTTCTGACAAACTGTACACATAGAAACAAGTTTCTGTCTGGAGGCGAACTGAAATCTGTGGAGGTGCTCCATGCCTCATATCACTTAAAAAAGACTCCAGCTCTTCACAAAACCAAGCAGGTAAAAGAAGGCGAGGAAAACAAAGGTGGTGAGGACAAAACAGAAAGCCAGCTACAGCGCTGCAGCTAGCAGTTGACTGATCTAGGAAAAGACCCCTGTCTTGTTGGGAGCTAATGCACGTTCAGTTATCCCGGTTAAGGAATCCAGGTTTGTGGTGGTGCAGGTTACTTTATGAGTAATTTGCTTAAGTCGGAACAGTGATAGTCATGGTGTTCTCACAACTACATCTTGGTTTTCTCATAGTAAAACAGTGATAACAAACACATGAGGTATAGGAAGAAGAGGTGCTTTTTGAAAATATATTGGTTCTTGGTGATATCGTAGAAGTCTGCAGTTATTTAAAGCAAACCTCACCAATTTTTACCTGGTTCTCTGTTTCCATCCCAGGATTCTGGTTTTCATCCTCCTTGAAAGCATGGAAATTCATCTGGAGTAGGAAGTAAACCCTTCCGGCCTCCTGCACAGTAAGAGATGCAGGGGACAGGAGACATTGGATTCATGACAGTGCTGTAATTTGCCCAAGAAGTGTCTTTGCTTCCTTGTCCTTGCATTTCGGTATGGAAGAATGTTCCACTCACCTCTCAGAGCACCACAACCTCGCCCCTGAACACCATGGTCCCTTCCTCTTGAGTTTTCATCGTGAGAGTCAAAAGCATCATCTGGCCCAAAATCTTCAGGTCCTGGAAAGCCATCTCTCCCCCTGGGTCCCCGGCCCTCGTGTCTTGAGGGTCCTCCTCTGCTGAAGCTACAGGAAAGGACATGGTACAAATGTGGGCTTTAGACAGAATTTGGATTGAGAAACTTCAGTCAGCTTCAGTTTAATCATCAACTCATTTCTGAACTGTTTTACTTAATACTATAGCACATACAGTTACTAGAATAGGATTTGTGGGTGGAAAAGCACTCATTTTCTGCCTTTGAGCACTTTGTTTATTCATTTTTGTAGTTTCCCCTCATTTCCTTCTGCTGATTGTGTTGGTTTTTCAAAGAAGAAACATACTTGCAAATATACTGTGTCCATTTAATAAGGGGGGGGAGGAAAATCAGTGAGTGATGACAAAGAGAAGGTAAAGTGAATTTTCCTTAATATGGTGGTTTTCATTCCCCTTCCATTTTTTTCCCTTCCATTTTTTTCCCTTCCATTGTAATGATAAAAACATACTGGAAGAATTCAACCAATGAGTCATGGCTGTAACAGAACACATCAGCCTCTCATTCCATTGGTTTTTGCTAAGCTAAAACATTTTGCTTTGCAAAAGGTAGTAGTGACACTGAAGTTGATAATTCCTACTAAGTCCCATGGCAGTAATTTTCTATGACTGGGTTGTGCATCTCATCTGAAACGAGTATAGCTCCTCCAGTATCACACTGGGGTTTTAACTGAGATGTTCAGAGAGAAGAATGGTTCTTAAGGAGCTGTCAGTGCCACTTCAGGTAAGCCTGTAGGTGGCTGCGTGAATACTGGTGGGTTTGGCTTTCACCTTGCAGCACAGATGTGTTCTGTGTATTACTGCACCTCCAGAAGTGCACCCTAAGTAGCACCGGTTGTTAGGATTGCTTTCATTTACAGCCCCGTTTCTGTGCAAACACAGGCGAGAGCTTCATGCGGTGCAGGCACACTGGTTCAGGAGTGCTCACGGTCAGTACGACCCCACGCTGCTCCTGCCCACCCCTCAGCAGCAGCACACAATGCAGGGCGCTGTTTGCCCATTCCCACTGATGCCCCCCACCTCCCCTCTCTTCCCAGTTCCACTCTGGCCAAATTGTAACCACCATAGTACACGGATGGTGTTTGCTTTGTGCAGCATCCCCTTCCCCAGCTCATTAATGACACAGTGCATCCTATTACAAGCAAAACTTTAGATACTTTTATTTAGAATTTTAACAACATTAACCTTTTAATTACAAAGTTAAATATTTTAACAGTAGTCAGAACACAGTACAATATTGTTAAACTTTTACAATTTATTTGTCATGAAAAACAATAGGTCTGCCTCCACCTCCCAGAAAACAACCACAACACAGAGAGGAGGCTGCTGTGCCTGTAGAGGTACAACAGTGGATGGAGGGAGTGCTGTGTATGGACAGTGAACCATTTTACATTAACCTGGATGATTTGGGAGAACAAACTGAGCAGTTTCAGGTACAAATGGTTCAGGTAATCACATTGCAATACTGTTTAGCCTTGAAACAGCACAGTCCCCTAGATGTTCTTTAGAGGGCCTCCCGTTTTAATACTGACATGGTGGAATGCTGACAAATACTGCCTTAGTGTGGTGTGGCACTGGGTGTCATGGACAGAAGGACATGGATGATGTCCTAATGCAAGAGGGATGTGGAGCTGTTGGAGCAAGTCCAGAGGAGGCCACGGAGATGCTGCAAGGGCTGGAGCAGCTCTGCTCTGGAGCCAGGCTGAGAGAGCTGGGCTGGGACAGCCTGGAGAAGAGAAGGCTCCTGAAGGGCAGACCTTAGAGCAGCTCCAGTGCCTAAAGGGGCTACAGGAAACCTGTAGAGGGGCTTTGGACAAGGGCCTGTAGGGACAGGACAGGGGGAATAGCTTTAACCTTCCAGAGGGGAGACTGAGATGAGCTCTTAGGCAGAAGCTCTTCCCTGTGAGGGTGCTGAGGCGCTGGCACAGGGTGCCCAGAGAAGCTGTGGCTGCCCCATCCCTAGCAGTGTTCAAGGCCAGGGTGGATAGAGGGGCTTGGAGCAACCTGCTCTAGTGGAAGGTGTCCCTGTCCGTAGGAGGGGTTGGAAATGGATGAGGTTTAAGGTTCTTACCAACCATTCTGTGATTCTGATTCTGCACCTCTTTATCCACACTTCTGGGTAAAAGGATGTAATAAATGCAATTGGGAGTGTTACTTCTTATTGGTACCTCTGAAAGCTAACACGAGTCTCTCAATAAGGAGTGTAAAAGACTTAAGTGATTCAAAAGTGATCTCAGGACGTTTGCATTATCCTCCTCAGGTAGATAATTTCGTGCCTTGGCATTAGTTATTCTTAATTGTGCTTTGAAACCGCGGCAGGGTAAGAAGGGAAGGCATCCACGGCACTTACAGTTCCGCGGTGAACCTGCGGAGCACGAACATGCAGCAGCACGGGAACACAGTTCTATGCTGTTAAGGGGGGCAAAGGCGCTCAGGAAGCGGTATTACTGGCTCCGGGGCGGCCGCAGCAGCGGGCAGGTACCCAACCGCCCACCGGCCCCGCGCTCCTCACGGCTACGCCTCCATCCCGGAGAGCGGCAGGGACGCAGGGACCGCCCTCTGCGCATGCGCACAGCGATTCGCGCCTCCGCCCGCATTTTGTCGGGCCGCGGTACTTTGAGTACCGCTTCTCACGGCCGCCGAGCGTGCCGACGTAAGCGTGCGTGCGCCGCCCGGCTGCTGGTGGGGAAGGAAGATGGCGGTCGGCCGCGGCGGGGGCCCGTGAGGTGGCGGCGGCTTCCGGGGCCCGGAGGGAGGAGGCGAGTGGCGAGGCGGCAGGGCGCGGAGTTGGGGTGCGAGAGAGCGGCCGGACGGTGAGTGCGGCTCGGTGCTGCGCCGCGGGCGCGGCGGGTACCGGTGTGGGAAGCGCGGCGGCCTCCGCCATTTTTAGGCCGCGGCCCAGAAGCGGAGCGGCCAGGCCCGCGAAGAGGCCGAGCCCCGGCGCGGCTCTCCAGCGGCGGGACATAGGTGCAGTAGTGAGGGTACGGGGGCTGCCTGAGCTGGGGCACCCTTGGGAGTGCGGGGCTCAGGCCTTGTCCGCACGGGGTGGCGTGTGCGGGAGGGCTGAGGTGGCGGCCAAAGCTGGGACTGGGGTCAGGTTTCTTGCTTACCTCCTGTGTAGCTGTCTGGTTGTGGCCTCTCCTGGGTCTTTCAGTCCTGCTTTTTTCTGTTTTTTAAGTTGTTATTATTTTATATGTGTATTGCTTTTCTTCGCTCCCCCGTGCATTCGAGTGGAGATCGGGTTATGACTGCTTGAAGATCTGGTTTGGGAAGTCCTAGCCATTATGGGTAGATGCAGCCATGTGCAGCAGACACTTGCTTATTCTGAAAAGGTAGATGGTTTTAATAATTATATGGTGGTGCATTCCATTGGTTGAGACTCACCAGTCTGTCATTATCATAGAATCATAGAATAGTTAGGGTTAGAAAGGACCTTAAGATCATCTAGTTCATACCCCCCTGCCATGGGCAGGGACACCTCCCACTAAACCATGCCATCCAAGGCTATGTCCAGCCCCGCCTTGAACACCGCCAGCGATGGAGCATTCACAACTTCCCTGGGCAACCCATTCCACATGGGTACAAAACCTAGGTGATGTGTTAAATTAATAAAAAAAAATGCAAAACCAGAAAACCAAACAAACCCAGCATTTTTCTGTTAGGGAGAGCTCATTAAACCTTCTGCTTTCTTGAAGGTTGGTGTTATTTCTGTCTTGTTGATTGTTAGCTTCTTGGTTATGGATAGGTGCATGATTTCAAATACAGTGTTTTGAAATGTTAGTTCCCATTTGAACACATCTGTTTGTCCTACAGAACTTGTTATAGGTAAGTGGTTATATCCTTAATTGCAATTCGTGAGTAGTATTTGGGACTCTGTTTTCCTGTGTAGACTTTTTTCCCTCAACTTTCTTTTTGCAACAGATGTTTATTGTTTTTTGCTTTTATGAAGTTAGAAGTGTTCTAACCCTCCTTTAGGAAGGGCAGCGCTACATAAGTATTTGTTGGAGAGCTTATAGTATACAAACAATATTGTGTCAAAATGGTTTGGGGCTCCCTCCTCCTGAATTGTTTATCAGCTAGATTGACTTTTACTTCTCAACAGTTTGCAGCCATATTCTGCCATAATCGTAGTCATATGATATGATTTAACATAGTCATAAAGCATATTGCAAAATCTGGTTCTTCGCATCTTGTTCAGTTGTGCTGTGTTATTTCTAATGGGAAGATCTGAAAATGTTGTTAAAGTAGCTTTTTTTTTTTACTTCTCTGTCCATCTGCACTGCAGTTGAGAAAGTAAGCTTTCCAAAGCCTTCCTGCATGTGGCTGTTTCAGAAGTGAGCTACCAGATTTTAAGAGCATCAGTTTTGAGGAATATATGTTGAGACACGAGTTAAAAATCAAATCCTTGAACTGCTAAGTGCTAGTAACTAGTGTATGTTAAACTTATTACTGTGCTCCTAGGGCTGCTGAAACCTTTTAACTTGAATGTCAGTCATTAAAAACAGTTAAAACCTTTCCTAGTTTTTCTGAAGTATTGGTCCTCCATTGAATCCTTGCAGCAGCAAACATTAGACTATTTGGACCATTGGCACTGAAAATTGCTCATCTGTTTCATATTCCTGCTATCAGCAGGGGGTAGCACAAGTCATAACATAGTGTTCTAGATAGCTCTTAAGATAGAGATACTAGAAATGCCTTCTTTTGCTGCAGGAAATAGAGGCCTTGATTTGAGGAGGGGATGAGAAATCTTCTGTTTTGTTTCCATCCCTGGCAGATGTCCTAGTCTTCTTGCTCTCCTGAAAAAAAATATTGCAGGGAAGACTTCTGGTTGGGTAGGGATAAAGAAGGAATACAGTTTTACTGTTTACTGAGAGGGTTCCATGCAAAATATTGCACTTTTTGCATCTGCTCACCATAGGGTTAATATCCAGGCGATTTCTATGGTTGTCTCACTAACACTGGAAAGGAAAATAGCTTTGCCGAGATGTTACTCTATCTTATAATTCAGAAAACTGCTCATATCTTTGTGGAGGTAAGTTGTAAGAATGAGCTCAAAACATTTATTTATAGTGTGTTTGTGAATTTTACAGAATTTGTTATTTCCTGATATATAATTTTTGTTACTGAAAGTTCTGTATGTAGTCAAAATACAGATGTGCAGGTTTGGCTGGTATATTTAACAAACAAATGTCATTAAGAAGTAGATCTTAGTTAAACTAAGCACTGTTTGAGCTTAATAGTGGGGAGAGGATGTAGTAAAGATATTTCAAAAGATTAAAACCTTAAAAAAAACCTTAGTTTTTGTCTCTTATCATAGAGAATATCTGAAAATAGGAGCAGAGAAGTAGACTTTTTGGTAGCTAAATAGTCCTTTGTATTTTGTGGTTACTAATTTACAGGTTGGGCAGGGAGGAGATTCAGAGCAGCCCAAGGAGAAGGACTTGGGGTGTGGGTCGATGAAAAAATGAACATGAGCCGGCAGTGTGCGCTTGCAGCCCAGAAGGCCAACCGTATCCTGAGCCGCATCAAAAGGAGCGTGACCAGCAGGTCGAGGGAGGTGCTCCTGCCCCTTTACTCTGCTCTCGTGAGACCTCACTTGGAGTATTGTGTGCAGTTCTGGTGTCCTCAACATAAAAAGGACATGGAAGTGTTAGAACAAGTGCAGAGGAGGGCCACGAGGATGATCAGGGGACTGGAGCACCTCTCGTATGAAGATAGGCTGAGAAAATTGGGGCTGTTCAGCCTGGAGAAGAGAAGGCTGCGTGGAGACCTCATAGCAGCCTTCCAGTATCTGAAGGGGGCCTATAGGGATGCTGTGGAGGGACTCGTCATTAGGGACTGTGGTGAGAGGACAAGGGGTAATGGGTTTAAACTTAAACAGGGGAAGTTTAGATTGGATATGAGGAAGAAATTCTTTACTGTGAGGGTGGTGAGGCACTGGAATGGGTTGCCCAGGGAGGTTGTGGATGCTTCATCCCTGGTGGCGTTCAAGGCGGGGTTGGACATAGCCTTGGATGGCATGGTTTAGTGGGAGGTGTCCCTGCCCATGGCAGGGGGATTGGAACTCGATGATCTTGAGGTCCTTTCCAACCCTTACTATTCTATGATTCTATGATTCTATGATTCTATAATTTTGTTGAGAACATCTGTGAGCCCATATTTGTTAAATGGTGCTGAACTTCACTAGTATTTATAAAAACTACTCGGAATGTAATAGAATATAATTCCTGGTTCAACCAGCTTTCTGTGTTCAGGCTGGGTGTACTGATCATTCTGTTGTGAAAATTGAAATGTGATAGGAAGTATATATTTACCAGGAAAACAACCAAGTTATTTTCTCTTTTGCTGTGCAGTATTACTTTTGATCGCATCTTTAGTACAAAGACTGTTCATGCACAGCAATATGAAATACCGGTTAAAATTGTTCTTCAGTTTCTGATAATGCAGATTACAGTTGGTGGAGGGAAAAGCTAAGGCCTGTATGTGTTACAGCACAGTAGAAGCCTGCATTTTTGTGAAGGTTGTAATTAGAAAAGTGGTTAAGTATTCCATCCCTTTATTGTTTGCTTATTTTAAAGGGTTTAATTTCAAGCTTCTTTCCCTTTTCTAAAGGGGACTTGATTTAAAAAAAAAAATACATAAATTCAAACTAACAAACCTAAAACCAAACAAAAATCTAACCCAGGAACTGTAATACTTCTTAAATAACTTAAGTGCAAGTCAGAACATATGTGTTTAAGTCTACTACTGGCTTGATACTGTCCTTTGAGCCTTTATACACTTTTTGGCGCAGTTCCTTATTTGCTTTAAGTGGTCACAGTTAGGATTTGTTTTAAGTGATCACAGTTACGATTTTATAGCATTCTCTGGATGCGGAGGGATACTGGAGACCATAATATTTCATCCTTTGTAACTCAGCTAAGCAGTATTGTTCCTGTTTTACCTCTGCACCAAATTATGAAGTCGAGTATGGTTCTGTGTAGTAAGAATGGCCATGGTAAACAAACCCCTGTTTATTTAGGAAGCTATGTACCTGTTTTTCACTTGAGGAAAACAAACCCTATTCATTAAGATACCTTTTTGAACAGGAGGAGTAAGCGCCAACTTCTTTAATATGGGATAATCTTTAATCCTGAAAATCCATGTAAATAAAAAGGACTAAGGATATTCAGTCCTTAAAAAAAATCAATTTACTTTAAGGACCGAAAAATGTATCAAGTCTAATAAAAATGGACTGTGCTGAGTAAGTTGCTATGAGCTCTTACCAGGAATTGGGGATTCTGTTCTTAACAATTTGTCTGGTCCTTGCTTTTATCACAACTTCTCTCAGTTGTAGGAGAAAAGACTTGCTCTACAGTATTAAACTTTGCATTGACTAACCCTGATAAAACTTCTTGTTGTACTCAGGTGGTGTTTCAAACAATTACATGGAAGTGTTCTTAGACATATGTTGAATGTAGAAAAATACAAGCAATTTTCACGTTCTTCAGACACAAACGAAAGCCTCTCTTCCTCTCTAGGCACTTATACACTTCATCAAGTAACCTCGATACATGTTTTTGTGTCAGTAAGGCATTAGAAGCTTATCTTTAATTTCCCATTCTAAGTAGGATTTTTTTCTCATACACTGTTGTTAAATCTGAGCACGTCTCCCTTTGTTTGCTTTTTATTGGTTAATTTTGCCATTAAAAATGCTGATATGCTTGTCATGAGCTCATTGCTGCTATTTAATTCCTCTTCAGTATAATGAAATGTGCTCATTCAAAAAAAAACAAACCACCCCAAAAACCTATTAACTTCTCAAGCTTTGAAAATGTCAGCAGTGGAGTTATGTATTTTACATGAACTAAAAGTTTTAGTTCTTTTAGGGGATTAACAGGCAGCAGAATATTACGATATTTTCCTCTTCGTACCAGAGTTCATACAGTGGTGCAGGCAGCTGTACAGGGGTACCCTTTCTGTGAGCAGAGGTAGGTTTGGTTGGGGGGTTGGTTTTACTCTGGCTCAATTTTCTATTTTAGCCTTATATTATTACTGTTTCTGGGACTGATGAGGTGCTAGGGAAACGTGAGATGATGGAAATACCTGTTTCTGCCACAGCATTGTCTTGCGCTGCACTCATGAGTGACTGTAACCATGTGTTGAGAGGCCGCGTGAACTGTTCTCAGTATGGCAGCTATATCAGCTCTTTATAAAATACATCTCTGAATGTTTGACATCATGTCTGCTTAGTACTGAGTTTTAATGAAAGGTAGTTGGTCATGAAGCTTGGGATTACTTGCTCACTTGTAACTTTACCCAAAAGTGAGTGCCCCGAGTCGAACTGTGACAGGATAGGCCAAGAGCAGTTTTGCGACTTGAAGTGCAGGTACATTGACACTGATCCGTTCTGTATGTTAAGTGTTTTATGCACTTCAAGGTGAGCACACAGATCCTTGAAATAATCAGTGTTGAAACATTTGAGGGTTCTTTAAATAATATTCCCAAATCCAAAAGAAACATGATATAAACGAATAGGTTAATGTGTCCTTCAAGGGGATTCCAGAAGCCGAATAACAAGGAGTCTGTGGTGTTTTATGGGTCTGGTGTAGTTTTTGTGTTCACTCTGAAGTTTTGGCAATACAATGATATGTATTTTACTGAAGGTGTCTGCAAATCTTCAAATTTGAGTCTGTAGGAGCTGCACTTTGAATTGGGTAAGTAGTGCCACAGCTCCAGCTGAAGCAAGTGCTGGTGTTGCAGCCTGAGTACTGTGTAACAGTGCAGCTCTACGGTGTCCAGTGTACAATTTGCAGTACTGCCATTGCAGCCCAAAGTGGTAACTTCAACTGCTTCCAGTCAGTGGGCTTAGAAGGGGCTCTAGGTTTTGTCTAACACTAGAAAAAATGGTCTTAACACAGAACTGTTTCTTAGGGCGATGGTCAGTATGGTTACCAGATGTTCATGTTGGCTTTAAGGAGGAGTCATGTAGGACATGAACACACAATTTGGGTCTAGCCAGGACAGCTTTTTTTGGTGTCAGCAGTTTTAGGTTGGGTTCAGGTCGTTATGGAACTTAATTTCACGAGTCCTCTATTCTCTACCCACAATGCTGAAGCTGGTTCAGTAACTATTGCCACAGTTACATTGTGTTACCACAGTGAACAAGTCGCACTTCCTACCATTGTCCTCCTTCGCCCAACCGCAGTAAAAATTGCCACTTTGAAAATGCCATTCTTCCTACTGGGGCATGTCTGTAAGCAAATCATTCCACTTTGCAGAGACTAGTGAAATTTTATGATTGTATCCCAAGAAAAATTACTGCAACTTGCAAGTAGGAGGACTGCAGGCTGAGCAAGTATTAATATAGTATGTTCATTCTGCAGTATTTGCGCTGTTCCTAAATTACAGTTTGGACTTAAATTTGTGCTTGAGTCAGTCATCAAACCATGTTTTGCAGTCATCTACTGGTGAATGCAAATATTGGTCTTCTCAGCAAATTTAAGCTTGATAAACAAACTGTTTCTAATAATATGTTTTGTACTTGACTCCACTAATGTAATAAGCCACAGCTGGCAAGCTTTCTATACAGTGAGATGAAATACTGACCTATAACTGTTGATTGAAGTGCTGCTTTTGCCAAAAGAGCTTGCTGATATTCTGAATGCAGGCGATGTGAAGTAGGAGAGAAATGCCAGAGGATTTCAGGCCATTGGAGAGCTCTGGCTTTCAAATATGAAGCTCTCTGGTGACATGAATTTCTACTGACTTGTAATTCTCATTGGGAGCTTGACTCTTCCTGTAATTGCAGAAAATTTTACGTTGCACCTTGCTCTTTGAAATGCTTTTTGTGGGATTGATGCATGTGAACTTGAATTTCCTTCTCTGAGAAAGGTATTGATAGCAAAGATGAACACATGCTTTTATTGAGCAGCACTAAATGGTGAGTGCAAAGGCAATTTACTAAGGAAGTTTAAATGTAGTCATTGAGCAGTGTATGTATATTGATATATTTTCGTAATCATATACAGGCATTTGTGTGGCTTGTAACTGGCAAGGGAAGACCAGAAAACTTAATATTTTTTGGAGGAGCTGGCTGTGTGATTCCATTTAAAAGCAAATGTATTTCTTACTCATTTTCAGTTGTGTGAGCAAGTGGTATATGCATCAGCCATCAGTTCAGAATTCTAGTATTAGAAGCTCTTTTACATAGAAGAATCTCTACATTGACTATTTTAAAATGGGTGTGTTTCTGACAAAGCTTTTAGAACTGCTTAAGTGATATGTAAACCCTGAGAGCTGAAAATGACAAGAGCTAGCCCAGTTTATTTTTTCCTATTGTAAATTTGTTCCTTATTGGATTAACCGGTTTCTAGCTGAACCACTAGCAAACAGGGATTATGCCTTCATCTTCCACACCAAACTGTCTCAAAAGAGTAGTTTACATATACACTAGACTTTCAGTCTTAACTGGAGAAGATGCTGCAGCGCAACACTTTTGAATATGTGTTTATCCATGTAAATAATCTACAGTTAGGACTTTACTTGACAAAGTAAATTACAAGTGCTGCTTTCTGTCACTATTTCAGTAATTTTGGAGGGTGTGTTTTTATGGGATTTGGGTTTTATTTTAAACTTCTCTGATCAGTAAGTCAATAATGGGGAGCATTGTTAATTTAAGTATGGTTTGAGTTTCTCTAGCAGAGTTCATAAGGCTTGTTTAGTAGCATTGTGTGATTTGATCCCGTTTGAGTTGTTTTCTTCAGTTCTTGTCTTGCTTAAGGGTGTCTGTATTAGCTATGTCTGGGCATAGCAACTGTAGATATTAATTTACATATTTTGCTGTAAACATAAGCTAATTTAACTGCCTGAAAACCTTAAGTTTTTGTTTGAGGGGGAATAACAAATCTGTCTTGGGTAAATCTTGAAGTATGCATCTGTTCCATCTTTTTATTGAAAGAATCAAAAACGCTTGGGAGAGGGAAACCATCTCCTTTGATATAGATAGGAAAATACTGTGGAGTAGTATGTTATAGGATATTTATTCTGCATTGTGTCAGTAAAAATGTTTAGAATCTTCTTATCTTGACTACATGAAGTATGTAAATGACCTTGACATGTCCAGAAGATGGAGGGGCTTTGTCGCACAAAGCCTCCATTTCTGCATGCGGTTTAGGATGTAGACATGGGTGGTGAGTGGCTTTTTACCATTAAAATATGGAATTAAATAAAAATACATTCTTTTTGAGTTTTCTACTGTAGTATCAAATCTCTTTTTGGAGAGAGAAGTAGAAAAATAATCTTCAAAGTATTGTTAGTAACTACTGAAAAACATCGCTTTTACTTGTGGGTTTTCTTTTTTACCTTCTTACACTTCTCACCATATAAAGACACATTTTTTTCACATGATCACACATGATAGCACTATTTCCCTTCCTCCTGCTCCACTTTCCTGACTGCAGTTTCTTAGTTATGGAAACTTAAGACCCTATTCTTCTACCTTTATTTAACCCCAAAGTTGGTATGGCAGAGCATTGCTTTGTCAGAAGACTGCACTAAGCGATGTTTAAGGGGATGGGAGGCAAACCAGTCAACCAAAACAAAATACAAAAACCCAGAAAACATTCTTTGAGTCACAAAATAGAAATTTCCTAAAACATTTTGTTTTGATGCTTTCAACATTTGGTTTTATATCAAAGTTGTAAGAGTTCTGGATAGGTTTGTTAAGCATTAAGTAAATAAAGGTTATGAAAGGTGAGTTCTTTATAAAAAATTACAACTCTTAATAATTCCTAAGTCATAGTAAAAAGAGCTTTGGTGTCTTCTTGGTAGCATTGAGTTTGCAATTCTTAGGGACTCAGATATGCAATATACTAAATTTATTTAATATATTAAAATGTATGGTTTTGTTCCACAGTGTGAAGTGAATCAAACTGTTGTTAGATTCTATGGACTTTGTTCTCTTTATCATCAGAATTTCAATAGGTTGTTTCTGAAACCAAGGTACTTACTGCATTTCCCTGCTTAAGTTGCCCTGCTGACTGCTGTAGTCTTTCTAGTCCTCCCTTCTCTGCTGTTGGTGTGTTTTATGCAAATGAGAACTTGAGGCTTATAAGGTGTTATTTCCTGCCAGGAGCCACGTGTTGACAAGTGAAAGCAATGTGTCTGTATTTTTTCCATATGGTACCTGAGTAATTGTCTCTAGAATCCAGTAAAGTTCCAGTTCAATCTTAAGTGAGCTGAGGAGGAAAGATGATAGCCTTGTGATTTGGGGGGGTTATGTACTTCAGCTGTAATACTTAAGAGGGACCTTAATATGCTTGAGGAATGGCTCAGCAGAAATGTTCTGAGGATTGGCAAGGAGATGTACAGTTTTCCATGTGCAGGCATAGCCGTACAGATTTGTACAAGCTACAGAATGACTGGCTAAATACCAGTCAATAGGACCTGACAGTTCCAGTGAATGCAGAGTTGAATATGAACCAATCTGTTCTTCTTACAAATTAGGAGGAGCATTGCAAGCAGATACTGCTATGGGATTAGTGCTGGTTCATTAGGTCTTGATACAGTAACCAGCTGAAGAATATTTAGGATCAGGAAGGATGAGAAGCCTTTTTTGCCCTTCATCTGCTTTTCCGTTGTCGTTTTCTATTATTTGTCATGCTGTGTTTTATGTGATTTAAAGCTAGCCTTCAAGTTTTGTTTCCAAACAGGTATCTCCAAGGTAAGGCAGCATCATAAATCACTTAAGCATGAGAACCAATCTGAGTATATTTCAGCCAGTTACAGTGAATTGCTATCATCATAGATATTCACAGTAGTAAAAGTTTGGATTATAATCTAAATACAGGTCTTGACAACTCCTAATGGGAGTCAAGATAAGTGAATATATTGATAGTTTACAAAGAGGAAGAATATTATTATTCAACTACTGTGAGTCAACTTTAACTTGAAGCCAAGGTATCAAATTTGTAATACTGAAATCATGACAGCAGGCTAAATCCTGTCCATCTAATATGATAACTGAGGTTTAGTTGCAGTCTGCTGTACATCTTCATATTGCAATTGATTGCTTCTGTGCATATTTTGAAGTACACCTCAAGTAACTTGCTGTACAGGTTGCGTTTGTGAGGTGCAGAATGGGAATCATTCTAGGCTGTATTGTAGTCGCAGTGGTAAAGCCGAATGTGTTTTGAGTCCTGTGAAAGTATTTTGACTTTTTTATGTTATACTTAAGCACCTTGCATCTGTAAATGTCTTCTTGGAAATGAGTCAAGGGTTTAGTTTGAGCATAAAATGGGCAATGTTTGCCATTTGTGTGATGATTAGCTCTTTGTATAGCACTAGAAATTCAAAATCCAGGAAGTGTTAAACGTGTGTGTAACACTAAGTGCTTGCAGCTAAGCAGACTGAGGCGTTTAAGGTTGTTCTGTAAGCTGATACTCTCAGACTGTCTGTTAGAAGGTTTTTTTTCCCCTTGATAGCCCATTCTTCCTTGGGCTTTCAGATGTCTTCATTTGTCTTTACGCTTTCTGTACTGTTTCAGAGGTTCTTAGGCATAGTGTGTTTGTATGTGAAACTTCAAAGTTTCTTCCTGCAGATTATTAGCCCTTTGAATCAAAGACTGCATCAAAATAATGTCATTTTGCCAGTTCTTGCTTGCTGAAAGGTGGTTGTTTTCTTGATATGTTAGTCGTGTTACATCTTCTCTCGTTTCAAACTCTGTGTTGTGTATGAAATTAAAGGGGGGGAAATGCTACTGCATTTTTAGGTCCTTGATCATGCTTGTGTAGTAGATTCTGAGCTGTGTGTGAAACAAAAATCTTTGGAGTGTCTCCAAATGAGAAGAGGCCACTGAACCTTTTGGGCAGAGTAGTTTATTTTGACTTATCAAATGATAAACTTAAGTATCTTTCAGTGTTTTTAATAAAGACACAGGAGATGTTAATTTTATTTTTTGTGTTTCCTATTGGAATAGAATGACTGGAATGGGGAAAGCTGCCAAATCCTTCCCTTCCCTCTTTGCATGGTCGGAACATAAACCCCATTTCTAGGAAAATTTTGTTCACAAATAGAACACAATAGAGAAATGATACTAATGTATATTGGGAGTACAGGGTAGAACTCTGGGGAAATCTGCATGCTGCAGAGACCAGTAATGTTGCTTAATGGCAGTCTTGTATAATACAGTTCCATATTTTTGTCTTGAGTTTTGTGATTCGGTTTGTTAAGGACCTCCAGCACCTGTGGGTAATTGAGTCTGTTCTCAGGTTGTAAGAATGGTTTTATGTTTCTTAGGCTTAAACTTACTATACTCATGTTTGCATGTCTTTTAGGAAATCTTGAGATCTACATATAAAAATGCCAGAAAAGTACATATTGTTGCCATGCCTTATGTAATTCAAAAGTGGGAGTAGGGATTTTAAATACTTAAAAGGACAAGAACCTTATCCAGTCTTTTTCTACTCTTATAAGTTGTGGGGTTTGTTGTTTTGGTTTGTTTTTTTCTGCTTTTGACAAAAGTAGATAGTTTCATCACTATAGGGCGGCTTGGCACTTCACTGTTGCATTTCACTGCATCTCATGCAAACTTTCCTTCTTGCTGGAGCATGTGCTGATTTTACAGAAAGTGATGTTTGTTTAGTGAGTGAAGATAAGTCACAGAGTAACTTTGAAGAAGAGAATGTGTGGGTGTTTTTAAACTATGTTTATTTTCCTGCTATCCTGCCATTATCTTTTATAACTAAGATACTGTGCAGTTATAGAACTGTAAACCAGTAAAAGTCCATGGCATTCTCTTTGGACTAAGTTTGTTCTATGTACAAAAAAAAAACAAAACCAACCCAAACAAACAAAAACCCACCAAAAGACTTTATAAAGTTCTTGTGAAATTAAGATTAAGTGCCTCAGCTGTGCTATTTTAATAATTTAGGTGATCATGATGAAATATTTCTCAAATACTATAGGAAACACAAAGCAATTCAAGGAATTGGTCAAATTAATATATTCACAAGATTGGCAAATTGGCATAATTTTTCCTCTTCCATAATGCTTCTGTGTTTTCAGAGTGGAATCTTCTAATGTGCTGTGAAGGGAACTTCTGATTAATCTTTTTAGAAAAAGGATATAACATTTGGATAGAACAGAAGCAAAGTCACTTCTGCTGTGAGAGATTAATTCATTGGCATGCACACAAATTAGTTTCAGGAGATTTCAGGTGTATCTTCAGAGCAATGCGGTGCAAGCTTGCTCCTGCTGCTCTTTTTACAGTGTTAGTAACCTGAGTTTCTGATCCTTCTAGATTGTAAGCACATTTGTTTCAGTGAATGAAGCAAAGGAGACACAGAAACACTGTTTCAAAGCTAATCTTTCACTCAGGTTCATTTCCTAGGAGAGGGATTATGTTGGAAATACCTAATTTAGGCAGTTTAAGATATTTGGAAGACGTTTTCCTTGAGATTGCTTGGTTTACAAAAATGAAGTACCATTTCTCTATGTAACCCTCAACCTGATGATTTTATGCTTTCAAGAAATGCTTAACAGCCTGTCACTCTTCAGCCCTTAACCAGGATGACTGGCTCTGTTCCTGTATAATCAAGAAATGGTGTGTGTACATGCATGTGGTTTTTTTGTTGTTGTTCAGTTGTTTTTCCAAAGATGGCAAAAAGAGAACATTTATGTCTGCAATATACCCTCTCATGTTATTTTCTTGTACTGGGAAGAGCTATAAGTCTTGGGTAAGCAAAAAGACTGGGTGGTGAGACCAAGGAAGAGCTTTCCTGAAAATACCGAGATGGGGAAGCCATGGAAGGATCCACTGCTGGTCTGCAGAGCGGAGTTGCACATTCTTCCCAAGGAGAAAAGAAAGGGGAATTTTTTGGAACTCAGTGTTTATAGTCTAAAAGAGGGAAGAGAAGAACTTTAATGTGTTTGTTCTGATTGGTTGGTTTTTTCAGATGTGCTTACAGATTTCTTAATTACAAATAAAACACAGAGGTGAAGTTTTTCAGAGATTACTTTTTACAGTAGGAGAAATGTTACTGATGTGTTATCTATACCTTGTAGTAGATGTAAATGTGCTTGTCTAATCAAAGAAAGATAGTGTTTTGTACTGATGTATTGAACAATAAATGTGCTATGGTAACTTTGCATGGTGATGTTCTTCTCTTGCACTTCTGCCTGGGAAAGCTGAGGTGGTGGTTTTCTCTTAATTGTGTTGTAGTTTTTTACTGAGTGTCTGAACCATGTTTTAGATTCCTATGTGCTATTTAATGTAAATACTTGCTATTAATTTTACTCTGTGAAAGTGCTTGCTTTGAAGCCTATGTGTGCTTTAACTATCTAATATGTACTTAAAGGAGTAGTGTATGGATTCAGAATACTTTTAGCACTTGTTCTGTTGTTGTTTGTTTTCCTTTGCTGCTGTAGCCATTTCAGGGAAATGTCTTTTAAGCTGCAGCTTGTTCTGTTTAAAGGGCAGTATGGGGTTTGCAAAGTCACTGGCTGCTTGCTGTTCTCCTGGAGAGTGCCTTCTGTTCTAGCATTTGGGGACATGCTTTTCTTTTAATGTATGCAGGTTATTGCTGTGTTGCACCCAAGTCGCTTCACCTCAGTTGCGCTCAGTCACTTCACCTCAGTTTAATTGGCAAGTATGTTTTAGTTTCGTATTGGTGCACATAGGCTGATAGAATCATAGAATAGTTAGGGCTGGAAAGGACCTTAAGATCATCTAGTTCCAACCCCCCTGCCATGGGCAGGGACACCTTGCACTAATCATTAATGGTGATGGTTACTTTTTTGGGTAAGCCATATAAAGTTTGTCAATATTATACATAAATCAGTTTTTTATTTTCTTTTAGTATTGAACCATCTGTAATAAGTGACACATTTAATAGCAGCCATGACACTCTTGTTCTTCAAGCTTTACCTGATTAAACCAGTGTAGGAGGATACTTCGGTGGTTTTATTTTGGCTTGAGTAGCCTAGTTTGTTCTATTTAGTGCAGTTATATGTGAATTGCTTTGGTTGTATGATGTCAGGCAACAAAGGCCAAGTCTGTAAGTTTTCAAAACTTACCTAGAGATTCATTTTGATATCTAAGAAGCAGCTATACCCAAATAAGGTGCTAAAATAGTAATGTTACTAAATGCGTTATCCCATTCATTTTCTCTCCACCAGTCCACCTATTCTGTGATACTATGCTGCCCTTGGGTGTGTGCGTGTTTGATAGTTAAGGAACAGCAGTGGACATCTTTGGTACTATCACAAGCCTCTTGACCTCTGTTGTGTAGTTTCTTCTGTCCTATTCTCTCTCAACTCTTTTAATTTGTCTTGGTTTTTAACCTGTGTCTATTTTTCAGGTTTCTCATTTACTCTCTCTTTCTTGACTGACCTTTCTTCTCAGTGTTTTTGCTTCTGTAATTGCTTCCACTCATATTGCATTTATTCCAACTTGGCTTTGGGTTTTTTTTTTTTGTCTATCTGGTCCTAATCTTGCCTTCAGTTTCACATCAGATGTGCTTTAATTTATTCCGCAATTTGATTGCATTTCTCAAGTCTGTGTTTTGTCATTTGAACAGAAAGCTAGGCCCAGTTACTTATCTTCTAGTGTTACTGGATGGCTCTATCTTTGCTCAGTGAACTAATTATGTGTTCTCTGTGTATCCCAAATACTTTTATTTACCCCCACCCAACTATATGAAATCTAGTCAGCTTTGAAAGCGGTATTTGTGGCAGAGCTGACCTGTACCTGGTGTTGGAAAAATCTTGCTGTTGCTTCTAATTGTGTGGTAAGGAAAAAATAGTCTTCCATTTGAACCCTTGTTGATGGACTCCAAATAAAATCTAAGTTTGGTACTTTGCTTAAAGAAATCGGATGTTACTGCTCTGGATTATACATTGTCCTCTAGTACTTGTTTGCATGTTTCTACTCACGTTCCCAATACAGCGGGAGCTTTAGCTGTAGATGCACTGAATCAGGTACTTTTTTTAAAGTTGGTATGAGGTATATCAGGAGAGCATGTTGGAGCATTGGTTTGTCACAGCAAAAGATGAAGTAGGGTACTGGTAACTAAAATGTTAACTGGATATATTTGTCTGACTGGAGTAGAGACCTTTGGAAATAAATGTTCCAGGTTCATCTGATAAATGAATCTGAACGAACCCACCACCACCCTCCCCCCGATCTTCATTTCTAAAGCCTCCTTGTTTGGAAACTTCCATCTGTGTGTATATACTCTTTTATGTATCTGTTCATATATCTGTATGTATATATATATGTATGAGGTATGCAAATCGACTTGGGCATTTATAGCTGCAAGTAGGAGGCTGTGATAGAGGCAGTGATCTAAAAAGTTGGAGAAACAGTTTGGAACATAAACCCTTCATTTTCCTAATCCTGTGTCGTCTCCCTTGTCATGTTGTTGAAGCTGTGATGCCACATATTGTGCTGTCATAATCATGAACTTGGAAGGGTCTGGAGGCACAAAGAGGTGTAATTCATGTGATTATGCCTTCAGTCACCTTTTAAACAATAGATTTTGCTGCTGTTGCTTGCACGTAAAGTGGATGTTGTTCATGGGAATCAAAGACGGACACTGCTTGTGATAAATTTATCCATATCATAGCTAATGCTTTACTCACCTGTGTTAGTAATTGGAAAATTTTCTTCAGGAGACTTCATTTTCTGAAAAATGAGAATAAATTATCTTATTGCTTTGAAGTATTTCTCTAAAAGGCGTTTTTATGTTTGTTTTTTGTTTGGTTTGGTTTTCTCTTGCAAATATAGCTGATCAAAGTGGTTTTGGAGGCTCCAGCAGGCATCTGTCTGCGTTCTTAGCCTGGGTTCTTGAAATGTATTTGCATTGCCTGGAAGAGAGTACAGCTATGTGGCTTTGAAAAACTATCTTTTTCCCTCTGGTTTAAAGCACTGATTGGTATAGGAGTGCATGTCTTTAAAGTTGAGAGAGAGTACTACTGGAAATTCCCCCCACCCCTTTTATTTTAACCCTGAGTAATTAATAAGCTTTTAAACTACATTAAAAAGGCCATTAATGGGCTTGCATGTTTGATTGCAGCTTGCTTTGCTGGTTTGAAAAAGCTGCTTTATTTTTTGATATAAAAGCGCTACTATCCTTTTAATTTTACCTTTTGAGATTTAACACCTGAAACTTTCTGTACAAGTTGCCTACCTTCTGACAAGTTGCAAGAGAATCTGATAATATCATTAGGGGTACTTGACATACATCCCTCCTGGGAAAGTTTTCATGTCTTTTTCTTGTTTCAGATGAGCTTAATGTTGTAGTAATTGTGGTGTTATGGATGTGATGGTATTGGGAGCAAGATGTGGTGTCTTAATATAGACCACCTAGTATTAGGCAGCTTTCAGGCAAGCGAGCCTTTCAGCCTCAAGATGAAGGTTTGGTTATTTGAAAGGTGGTCTCTTTCCAGTTACCAAGAATTTGTCCAGTAAAAGATGAAACTGCTGCCAAAGGTCTTAAAGTTCCTTACCTTATTTAAGGAAACATGCTGGTTTAGTTTGGACTTGTTTGTCTTGAATGGAGAATAGTTGTAATGGCATTAGTTTGGTTTTTGCCTTGTACATCAGAGTTGTTTGTGTAGCTAACATCCTGGTGTCATAGCTTGTTTTTATAGCTGGCTTGTCACACTTTCAGTTACCAGTGGAAAGGAGTGTGTGACTTCCAAGTTTACAAAGCCCGTGAAGGTTAATACTCTCCCTGTGCCAGAAATCTGACTAATATTTAAAATGCAAACTGCTCCTTGTAGTTGCAAAGAACCTCTTAGTAAGACTCAAACTATGCATTACTTTCAAAACCTCTTTCATGTCTACTACTTCTATCTTAGCTTTATTTTGCTGTTAAAAGAATTGACCAAACCAACAAACCACCAGTTCTAGTTCTAATCTTTATTAAATGCACTTTGACTCTGTATAAACACTTTAGCCTTTGTACAAAGGGGGTGCTTGGATTTTTGTATTCCCTTAGTGACAGTGGCAGATTTTAATTGAAAATTGTTTCCAAAATAGGGGGTAAAAGTTGAAAATCAAGTTTGAGCTTTGCAGTATAGCAGTGCTTAGTATGAAGTTAGTATGTACTTCAAAGACAGTGTATGTTATAGTTTCCAGTTGTGAAGAGGTTGCTGTAATCTCATAAAGGATTTTACAGGCTGAAAAATCAATTTAGCCTCAATTCCCTCTGTCAGAAAAAAAAAATTGAATATTTTTCCCCCCTTGCCCTACATATTTTCTGAACACCCTCAGTGGGCTTTGTTGGGAGAAAGTGATGTTCGATTTACCAATCTTTGATATATTTACCAAACCTTGATAAATACGCAGTCCATTTAATTTGCAGTAAAGGCATTGGAAGTATACCTAGAGGTAGAATGGGATCTGTGCTGTGCTTACTAGGAATAATGTAAAGGGAATGTGATTTTATTTTCAGTTCCTAGAATAAGGTTTTGAGGCAGCCATGTAAAACATTTTTCCTTGTTGATATTTAAATGGATTTGTAACTGATGTGGTGTTTCCTGTTGTATATTGAATGTGAAATATCATTCTGTTGAATGATCTTACCATTTCTTGCATTTACTCATTTTTACTGGGAATTCTTTTCCCACACAATTCTAGCTTAGGGGTAATGATGCAAACTTTATAGTGATGTGTTTCAATACAGAATTCGTCTTTCTAGACAACAAAGTACTGAACCACTTTAATTGTCACTGTTATGTGGCACAAGGGAAGAATAATGATTAAAAGATCCTGCAGATATTTCTTCCCAATAAACAATTCTTCATGAAATTGATACTCATTCTTGTCAATGTAGTAGAGACACTAATGTGGGATTTTTGTCATTGTTATTAAGTAACCTAGTGTTTTACTCTTTGCAGACTTCCAGAAACAAGACAGCCATGGCCACAGAAATTGGTTCCCCGCCTCGATTTTTCCACATGCCGAGGTTCCAGCACCAGGCGCCTCGGCAGTTGTTCTACAAAAGACCTGATTTTGCACAGCAGCAAGCAATGCAACAGCTCACTTTTGATGGAAAGCGGATGAGAAAAGCTGTGAACCGGAAGACCATAGACTACAATCCCTCTGTAATTAAGTATTTGGAGGTTAGTTAATTTTCTGGTTTAGTTTGGAAAGCTTTTCTTGCCTGAAATTTGTAGTTGTGCTTTTCAGTGTCCAAAGAGCAATCCAGAGTGCTGGAAGATCTACTGCTGCGTTTTCAAACTAAATGACAAATGCTTATAAATTTGATATAGTATGAATAAAAAGGGGTTGGTCCTTGGTAATAAAACTGCACATGCACACAGCTGAAATTGTCGTGTGTGTATCCACCAGTCTTTACGTTCTGTCTTGGAATTTCAACTTGGAGTGCACTTGAGTGTTTTGTGTGATGTTCTGACTTCTCAGTTAACATAGAGACTCATTCTGTAATGTAATTGTTCTTATTTTTATTTTGAATTAGAAATTTCCTAAAATGGGAAATAAACTATAACCCGCTTCCCCTCCAAAACCAGGGCACCGTGAAAAGGTTTCCTCATCGTTCTACTAAATAGCATTGAAACTTGCACTGCGGTCTCTGAAAGTCCCTTTCTGTACAGATAATGGCTAAAGAACAACTTCAAATGAAGTTTTGTTGAGTAAATGTTTCTGTAAAAATGCTTATTTAAGGTTCCTGATGGGGTAGTATTAATTTTTTAAGTATAAAAATATGATCAAGATTTACTGTACAATTATACAATCAGTATTTTCTGGATATTAGCTCAGAAGAAACAGAATCAAGTCTACGTACAGGGCTTGTTGAAATCTCAACAGCAGTGTTGCAAGAACATAAATTGATTTCATGTGGTCTGTGCATGATTATAGCTTGTAGATGTTAACAGTTGAAAGGTTTTCTTAATAACAAATTACTGAGATCTGTTTAGACACTAAACATTTGAAACATACTCTTGTGTTTTAGAAATGTCCCCCCCCCGAAAAAAAATTAGTAGTTCAGGACCTTTTTGTTTTGTTTTTTATGGCAGAAATAAGTACCGTCAAACTTCTGTCCGTGAAAAACAACCAAAAATCAGATCAGTGTGTTTTGCCGTAAACAGAATTAGGATACACCAGAATCCCATTTCGGTCCCGACTTCAATTTTACTGATTTAACTTGATGTGGTGCTATTACAAACATGACTTGCCTTTGGCTTAAGAAATTGTAGCTAAGTGTGTAGTAGTGTCTTCTGGAAGTGTTTTACCTGGAATTTTAGCTTTTGTTTCTGATATGTCCACAGATCCTAATCGTTACAACGCACAGCCCAAAGCTGAAATAATTTATGTTTAATTCATGTAAAGTGTTTCTGAAAATGTTTTTGAGTACGTATTAGCCTGGGCAGCAAAGAATCAGTCATCTTTGTTACAGTTGTGTGCCTTGTTAGGCAGGACTGCTCTTTTCATGTTGTTAAGCTGTAATTTTAAAAGAGCTGCTTTAGTCTGATAAAATGAGGACTTCAAGCATTCTTGAATCTTTTGTTTATGCTGTATAAATTTTACAGATGTCCTGAGACCAAAGTCCTTTAACAGGGTTAATTTAAAATCCTTGGAGTGCTTTGGAATTTCCAAATTAAGCCATCAGTGTGTTCCTTTATTTTCTGTTGTTTAACAGTGAGGCGGTGGTATGAACTAGGATTTTTTTCCTCTTCCAGAATAGAGTATGGCAGAGAGACCAGCGAGATATGCGAGCAATCCAGCCTGATGCAGGGTATTATAATGACGTAAGTAACATGTTTCTATTTCATGATGATCTGCGCATGAAATTTTACCAGGAAATTTGAAAGATTCTATCAGCTGAGGTTATCTTTCTTGTTCACAAGGGGCCCATAAGATTTGAAGGTTATCTTGATTTTACGTTACCTTGTTCTGTTGATTTTCATGTCCATAAACATGTTGCCTGGCTGGCAACTAAGTGCCGTTGAGCTGTTTGCTCACTTCTCCCAGCCTGCCCCTGCGGTATGGGGAGGAGAATCAGAAAAAGGTAAAACAGTGGGTTGAGATAAGAGCAGTTTAATTACTGGGGAAAAAAGCAAAATATAGTAATAACTGTAATAATAATAATTTTAATGAAAAGGAGAAGGAGGTATAAAACATGAGAAAATAACAAGTGAATGGTTATAAAATTGCTTACCACCTGCTGATTGATGCCCAGCCCATCCTGAGCAGTGATCTGTGTCTCCTGGGTAACTCTCCCAGTTTCTACGCTGAGCATCATGTGCTGTGGTGTGGAATATCCCTTTGGCTGGTTTGGGTCAGGTGTCCTGACTCTGCTTCCTCCTGGCTTCTTGTGTGCCTCCTCACTGGCAGAGCATGAGAGACTAAGAAGTGCTGCTGAGCAACAACTGAAACATTAGTGTATTATTGGCAGGGTTTTCATAGTAAAGCCAAACACAGCACTGCATCAGCTACTGGGAAGAAAACTAATTCTATCCCAGCTGAAACCAGGACAGAACCAAACCTGAAATTGGATAGGCTTTTAATTTCTGGGAAAAAAAGAGCTCTTGTAATGCACTAAGCTTGCGCAGCTGCTCTTGACGATGCTAGTTCTGAATGTTTGGGATGGGAAATCATGCAGACTTGTGAACACTTTTGATAATATCCCTGTGAATGAAAAGCTTGGTTTTCCAGAAATGGGTGTTCAGCGTGTATGCTTTTCTTGCAGTTTCTGGTTAGAAATGTTATTACTGAATCTTTTGTTTGTTCTCTCACAGTTGGTCCCTCCTATAGGAATGCTGAACAACCCTATGAATGCTGTAACAACAAAATTTGTTCGGACATCTACTAATAAAGTAAAATGCCCAGTGTTTGTTGTTAGGGTGAGTATAGCGTTGGATTCACTTACTTGTATTGTCTTAATTTACATTAGAGTGATGTTTTTAACTGAAGCAAGAAAGAAGGTAACAGATAAAGCATTTCCAAATAAAACGAGTATGTGGAATGTATTAACTACTTCTGTGTTTAGTCTTTCTGTGGATGGTTTTAGGAAATTGGAACGTCTGAGTACAAAATAATTACCTTATTTCAGTTTGATGTGCTCTTCCTACTTAGTTTTGTTTCTCCCCATTTTGGGGGGCTAATATATCTCGATTCGCAGAGAAAAAGGCAGTTTGGTCTCTGCCGTTTGACTCTCACGGCATCTTTTAACTTTTCCATGATGTCAGCACTATTGGTTAGTATGGGTGTTGTGCTGGGAATGTATTGGTGCCCATAAGTTGTTACTTCTCTACAACTATATTTTTTTTTTCATTGCTTTTACAGTGGGCTTTGCCCTCTTGTTATTAAAGTCTAAAGCCTCTTGGCACAGTTCTGTATTTTTGTCTGTCTCACATCCTCTAGAAAGTCATGAAGTAAATTCCAGTTCCGCAGTTCCCCTGGAAGAAGCTTATGATTTATTTGGCGAATTGTGAAGGAATATTTGAATGTTATATTTGCACAGTTAAGTTGTATTTGTCTTTTGCAGTGGACTCCTGAGGGGAGACGTTTGGTCACTGGTGCATCTAGTGGAGAGTTCACTTTATGGAATGGACTGACTTTCAATTTTGAAACGATATTGCAGGTAAATTCATCTATCAAGATTTCTGTGTATTTCCAAAGGTCTCAGGAGCATGTTTTAGGAAAACATCTTCACCCTGCTCATCATGAGTCTCTGGTCTAAGTGTGGTAATTGGAGCCTTATCAGTCTTTGATGTTTTTATTCTGCTCTGATTCCGTGTCGGACCATGGCTAACGGCAGTTCATTTAATGCTTCTCATTCCATCTTCATATGCTGTACTAACTGTTCTCAAGAGCATACTCTGAGTATTTGTAATAAAGAAAAGAACCATTTTGGAAAAGCAATGCAAATACCCTTAATTTATTACTTAAGAGACTATTGTATACAGAGTAAGGGATACTTTTTGCTGCAGTAACATCATGAATCTAATTAGATCATCACTGTGTTGTTCATTTCTTTGTTGCAGCTGTTAAGTAGGAACTGTACTGATTTTTGTGTTTGTGTGGGTCAGATAGTATTTGAACATGTTTGCTAGAAGTTTTGTTTCTGAATTTACAGGCTCACGACAGCCCTGTAAGGGCTATGACTTGGTCACACAATGATATGTGGATGCTGACAGCAGACCACGGGGGATATGTGAAATACTGGCAGTCCAACATGAACAACGTCAAGATGTTCCAGGCACATAAGGAGGCGATTAGAGAGGCCAGGTTTATACACAATATACCATTTTCTGTAGTACCTATTGCCATGATTAGACTGTTCTCTAAGTGTATTCTGGGTGCAGAAATGCATGGGTTCTGTCAGATTCTGGGAAACTTCCTGCACCACATAAACACAATATTTTCTTTTGTTTCCACATTCTCACCGTTTTGCTGGCACCTTTCTGACTTAGTATTGTCCCAGTATCCGCCTCTGCAATATGTTAGAGATGTATTTGTCTGCCGCATTTTGCACTGGTATTCTTTTCATTTTAATATGGTGACAATGTGTATCAGTTATTCCTTTTTATACGCACTGTGTAAGACGACAATTTCATTCCAAATAAAGAATTCAGTCTTTAATAATCTAACTGAATAAAATATAAAGCCTTCAGAAATAAAACACCTGCATAGTTCTCACAAAATAATAAAACACTAAATAAAGTGAAGAACTGCTTGGCTTGGTGAAGCCAAGACTTCCAGTAATACTAAATACCCACGCAGACTGCCACATACAGAAGTCTAATGTTAATATTGAATGGGTTCTTCAAGCTTGAAACTGTAAGCAAGCCATTGAAAAGAAGACTGTAGGGTATTCTCTTGGTTCAGTGTTGATGCCTCAGTTGTGCAAATGTCTATATAAAAAAATGGAATCTAAAGTGATACTATCAGTAAGATGTAAAAGAAGGATGTTTCTAGAGCAAACCTGCACAAAAGCTTTAGTAAGATATGGAAATGTTTTTAAAGTAAGCCTGAAGAGAAGCTGCAGATCCAAAATGAAGTTAAAGCAGTGTTTCTTCGGGTTAGGTGCTGGCCCTTGGTGGTAAAGGTTCACTGCCACAAACCCACTTCCATTAAAGTCACCATTTTTCTTTAGAGTGCAGCATTTTCTGCCAGAGTTTGGTTTTGAGAAGTGCTTACATTGGGTTCAGTTACTGTCCGACTATCATGGCCCATACACTGAATTTCTCTGCTATTTTAAGCCCTTTTCTGATTATAAAGATACAAGATTTTGCAAGGGCTCCATCCTGGTCTTTCACTGCACGAGAAAGGGAGTGCCTCAGTTGCTGGAGATGTTCTGGCCCTAATCACGTAGCTAAATAACCTCTTGCTTTTCCAGTGACTTTCTTCAAGCAATATTGACTGTTCAATCTGGAAGCTGCTTCTGTGTCTGTAGGATTCTTCTCACAGTGTTGATGGGGTGTAACGAGAGGGATTTTTTCCAAATTACTTTTGCAATAAGTGGTACACTTGTTTTATATACGTTTTTTCCCAACAGTTAATCCAACTGGCATTTTCCTGTGACCAGCTTTCCCTTAATTTTGCTTCTCTGCTGCAAAGCACCTGTGGATGAAGAGGAGTTGTTTTTTTTTTACCCCCTAAGAACTGTTCTCTTGTGCTTCTACGCAGTGTCACTTATGGTGTTCCCCAACATGCAAATCTAGGGTGTCAGTTACCAAATCATACTGATGTTGCTTCTCATCCTGCAGAGCAAGTGCTACAGTGTGCAGTCATAGATAGGAAGGTGCTAAGAATAAATTGTGGAATATTTTTCCTCTTTTGACGGGACTGCAATGCAATAGTAATCCTATGCTTAATTCATGTCTTGTAATGAAGTGTCATATGGCAGGCACTGTATTCACTTTAAAGCCCTTATGTTCAAATGCATCCTTCGGTGTATAACACATTAAGTATTATTTTGCCCTGTCTGAGAAGCATAGATAATCTGTTAAATGCTGACTTCTTTCCCCTGCTGTGTGTCTTCATGTAACAGTTTCTCACCCACGGATAATAAATTTGCTACATGCTCTGACGACGGCACTGTTAGAATCTGGGACTTTCTACGTTGCCATGAGGAGAGAATTCTTCGAGGTATGTGTACCAAAAGTACTGATTGGGGTATTTCAAGAGGGGTAAAACCTTTTTTTAACTAGGTGTTCACAATACAGAAGTATCAGCTTGTCTACAGTTTTTGTATTACATCCTTGTCTTAAATGCTCCAAACAAGTTTTTGTTTGGCTGCTGCTGTAGGTGCTTTATAATATTTGATAGGCTGCAGTTCACAATGGCTTGACTCTGTTTCCTGTCCACTTAAGCTCTAACCAATGGAGGTGGATATAAAGACATTTTCCTACTGCTAATGTTAGTAGAAACAGCTGTTTCTGCATCAGGAATACATTTATCTTTCTGCTGAGCTTTATCTTTCTGACCACTTTTAATTCAGAAGACACATCTTCATGCAGAGGATTCCTTTCTTTTCATGGGAGTGCCTTCCATTTTAATTTATTCAGAGGCAAGATAGTTACTTTTTCTCAGTCCTTAAGAGGAGGAGAGTAGTTAGGTGGAGAAAACAAGTGACTTTAGTCACAACATGCATAGCACATGCAGACGATCCTAGCTTCAGTTCAGTAGTTCTTTGTCCAGCATCTGCGTATGCTAACTTCTGGTGCCTTTCCACTGGCCTTGACCTTTTTCCTTCTTGTCACAATCTTACTGAGTGATAACAACAGTTTCTGACAACCATTACTTTCTTGCAGAAGATGTCAAAGGTGCATAATAGAATATATTCAAGACTGCTATGAGATTGGGGGTTGTAGACATGCAGATACACGTCAAAGAAGGTATACAGTAAAAACATGGAATTTCAGTTTTAGGGGGGAGCTTTTTAAGTGCTTTCCTAAACTAAGGTGGATTTTTTTTATTTTATTTTCTTTTTTATTTCTTAAATCATGCTTCCAGCTTGGACCTGCATTATGTGTTTTATGAACTAGAGTTCTCCCTGTTTCTCTTGACTCACTAATGCATTACTTTTAAACACCACTACTTTGAGAAGACATTGGGTTCCAGCGATCTTGCAGTGATGATGTTCTAACAATCTGCATAGGCATGAAAGTAGGAGTATTCTTTGCAGGAGCAGGCAACCAGGTTTCTAGGCTATATCATTTACACCTGCTATTCTGGAAGAACCCAAACAGTTTTGCTTGATGCTTTAAAAGAGAAATCATTCTGCACTAAACACATTCTGTACTCTCTTCCAGCTTTGTGCTACCTATTCATTTACACTCTGTAGAGGAAACAAGAGGTATCCTCCATGCAGAGTCTTCAAGATTATAAAAATCCCTCCAATTCTATATTCTTCTTACCTTCTGCAGAAAGTGGGAGTAAAACGTTTAATTTGGGCCGTAGAGAACAGAACTTGTAATACATTTATTTCTGTTGCCTTGCTTACTTGAACATTACAATTATGACTAGATCTGAAATAGAATTATGCTTTAATTTCTTACCTTTGACATCTCAGTATATAATTTTTAGTTTGCAAAATAGCTCTTTAAAGAAGATATTTGCTTCTGTTTATTTACCCACAATATACTTCAAAATATGTCCATCTTATATAGAAGGTGAAAAGTTTGTGTCTCCGGATAAGATTGGACAGGACAGATTATTCCCTGTTTTTGCTGGCAGATAAGAAAAACAATCAGAAAAGCAAACCAACTCAAACACCACCACCCAAAAATTCCCCACAACAGAATAAAAATAATACCCAAACCCCCGAGTCTTGGGAGTGGGAGGATGTCTCTCCAGCGCATGCACGTTTGGTTTTGTTTTGGTCCCTAAGCACTACTGTGAAATAGGATCAGAAGACTTATTTAGAAGAGCTGTAAGGGTAACACTTCCTTAGCTTTCTTAGTGAAAAAGACAAGCTTTCAGTTGGTTGGTTGGTTGGAATTTTAGGGAACTCAACCTCACCTTTTTGCTTCTCCACATACATCCTGCTTTTACATATTTAGGAGTGTGACCTGCAATACTTTTGCTGAACCCAGGACAAGCCTTCAGATGATGTAAATACACATGGCATTGCCATTCCTATGTTGGTCATATCCAAGTTAAAATTCTCATTAGATACAGCGCTTCATTAAATACACATCTCATTATGTGCAAAAAGTGTTTAGATCAAATACCAGGTTAAAGAATGTTCTTTCCTGCTTTCACAAATTGTGCTTCAGCTGTTCTGATCATTATCGGTGCTGTGAAGGTGAAGGCGTTTTACAGTATAGTTTAGATCCAGAGCTTCACTTAGTGTGTTAAGGGATTCCTCAGATTATCACACAGAATAATAAAGATCAAATGTAATTATTAATTTACACTCTTGTATTCATACAGAAGTTTATAATTCAGGAATGCAGTGTCAATATATAGTTATTCTTACAGATATTTTCATATCATATTTAAAAACACATTTAAAAGATATTTAAAAACAAAACAGATTTGAGGACTTCAATGCTATGGAATACTTTTAAAGTAAATTATAAAGAGCATTAAAGATACTGGGGTAAACTGATCTATGGAAAGGACAAAATTCTGTAGATTAGGTGGACACCCTGGGGACAGACTGTGGGGGTGTGCAAGGAGGGGGATGCTCTTTACTGTGAGTGTGCTGAGGCACTGAAATGGGTTGCTCAAAGAAGTTGTAAATGCTTCATCTCTGGCAGTGTTCAAGGCCAGGTTGGACAGAGCCTTTGGCAACATGGTCTAGTGTGAGGTGTCCCTGCCCATGGCAGGCGGTTAGAACTGGATGATCTTCAGGTCCTTTCCAACCCAAATCATTCTGTGATTCTGTGCTTTTGTTTGCACTGAAATGAGCTAATGTAATTTATTTCTATTATTTGATAAAATTTTTCCCTTAAAACTGGTCTGAAACAACAATTCTGGTCTTACCTTCCAAAGGGGATTAGAAAACCAAACTGGAACATGTAAATTACACAGGACTTACTAAGGTTTTGCTGTAGTTCTTCCAGCTGTCTTTATTAGGCTGCACCATTTTTTGGGTAGTTGAACCCGTGAATACGTGGTAGCTGAGGTTTCTGGGGAACCATCTTTGAGTAATTCATCTTAAAGTGAATTACCTGCGAAGAGCTTGAGGATGGGGGAAATGGCATTGAGTGGCCTGGTTACTTACCTGCTTGCTTCCCCTCAACCCAATTACTGTCTGTTTTTTCTCTTGAAGTAAAGGTGTTGTACTCTTAATTCTGCACTGGTATTTCTTGCCTGTGTTAACTTCTGCTGTGTTACCATCTTGATGGTCGTAGCAAATACAGTTTGCACTTGCTAAAATACACTGGTAGGGAACTAACTGATGTTGAAATAAAAACGGTTTTGTTAAAATAACAGGACATAGAAAACAGGCTATAGCATAGCAATATGTTGTTTTCATGTCAATCTGTTGCTCTGCAAGGCACTTCTAATAATGGCACTTAGAACAAAACACTATCAGGTCTTCAGTTTTGCATTTACACACCAAAGTTAATGCCAGAACTCATGTAAACAGTGCCCATTTCTGTAAAAACATACATACTGATGGCTTCTAATGATGCTAAAAACGTCTGGTGAAAAAAATGTATGCAGTAAAAGCTTGATGTCCCTTTATTTCTATTCAGAAATTAATGGTGATTTGACTGGTGGCTGGGTACTGAGTCTATACTCGTGTATCCCTGAGAACACCGGGTAGATCATTGTTAAACACGTGATTTCTTAATTATTCTTAGCTTGACATGATGGGTTAAGAGGCTACAAACACATTTCAGTGGTGTTGGTTCCCTTGTCTGTCCGTTCTTCTTCATTCTTCCTTTCATAGTCACATGCACGAAATCCAGTAGAAAAGTGTGCTTGGGAGGACCCTTTTCAGTCTGAAGTCTAGATGAGCATTATGTTCCCAGGGTTTCAAAGGTTGTCTGCCCTACATAGGTCTTTTGGTGAGGGTGACTACTCAGCTCTCTGAGAGATGCTAACCCGAGGTCTGATATTTTATAGATAAGTTTTTCCTATTTTCTGGATGTAATATAGAGTAATACACCAAATGATCCTCCAGCCAATGTGGTAGATTTGGCAAAAGGTTTTTTGAATCCTAGTTTGAATAATAAAAAGCAGTCATGATTCCTTTACATTCTATCTGGATTTAGTATTGGGCGTTTGTAACAAGATGTAATTTCTCACTAGTATGTGATTTACTCTAAGGAAAGTCTTTTGTCTGTCTTTAATAACATTGTTGTGCCTGAAATTTTCCATGTGGGCATAACACCAGTGCAAAACTGCATCACCTACAAAATGACATGTATGTGTATATATGCATGCAGAAGTCAAAGCAGGTACTATCAACTTAGTTTTCATCTGCTCACAAGTTCTGAAGAAGCATCTCCACAGCTAGTCATACTGAAATAACTGGAGTATTTTTGATTTATTCCTTTCTTCCTTCATCCCTTCTGTTTTCTGGGTCTTCATCAGCAAATAAAAAACCACGGAAGACATTTTATGGTATAAATCTGTGGCATGGTTTCTATACTCTGAACTTCTTGCCTGAAAGTGAAGGGTCTCTTTAGGCTTTTTGACATGCACTTCCTCAGTCAGATAGCAAGTCCTGTACTTAAAATTTAGAGATGAGGTGTTCAGTAGTTAAAAGGAATCTGAGCCAGAACTAACCAAAATTACGTTTGCAGTTTGGTCATTCACTTTCAAGTGTAAATTAGTAGCTAACTCTGAGATTTTGAAGCAGGTAGCTTCTAAAACTTACCTTTTCCTGGGATGTAATTGAACTCTACAGTTGATAATTCAAAAGGGAAAAAAAAAATCCTGATATTGCTGTTTCCATCTTTCTTACCTTTATGTGAGGTTTTTCTTTTGTTTTACTTGTCTCAGTAGGGAGGGTAAACTCAGCCAGTTCGAGGAGTGGGTATGTTGATACTGTGTTTCCTGTAAGGAGACTTAGTGTTTGAACCTTTAGGTTTGTGTGTGGGGCCTTGTTACTTTGTACTGTTAGGGTTTCAAGTCTATCTGGTATGCTTTTAGTCCACAGAAGCGTCCGTACATGAATAAATATTAGAAGGACTTTTCCCTCAGAACAAAAGCCCGAAGTGAGATGAGACCTGGCAGATGTTGGCACCAACTATATCAATCTAGAGAAATAAAGTCCTTGAATTTTTGAATTAAAAAAGATGAGCTGTTGGGAGATGCTAGTATTGAATCGGTTAAGTCTCTTTGTTGGTAGGCTTTAGTATGCCAGCTTATCTTGCAGGTCGCTGATCTTCATGAATCTTCATTGCCACAACAAAGTTTGGGGTGGGGGAGAGCGATAAGTTACAGCCAAGTCTTTTGAGCTACAGTTGCACTCTTAAGTTGCTGTGCATCAAGATTTTCATGTGGTTTAGGCACAAGAAATGGTAGGGAACTTGCTTAATGGGACGTTAATAGTGACTGAGAGGTTTTTTCTTTACAAACGGTTTAAATCAGCTGCACAATCAGTGGTGCAGGAGCCCTTTTTTTCTGCTGTATGTGTTGTGCCAGCTCTGATGCCGCTTCTTCGGGGTTGCGTAGAGGGCTCCCTACACAGTCTCATTCACTTTTTCATCTCGTTAGGAAACCTTTCCATTGCCTTTGTGAGACTGAGAAATATTGTATACAATTCCCAGCTTCATAAATGGAAGTTATTATGCAAAGTATATTTTCCTGCTACACTTTTCCCAAAGTAAAGTAACACTAAGGACTTAAAGTGTGAACACGTATGCCTTCTTGAGCTCAAAAGATGAACTTACTGCTGCTTGTTAGAACGGTGGGTGTAACCTACATTAGATGGGAAGAATCTAATCTCTTCTTGCCTAAGGCTACAAAAAACATTCAGGTGTTAACTTGCAGCGCAGTTTTATCACTGACTGTGACTTTCAAGGCTATAGCATCTTCGTTTTCTCTGTATAGAAAGCTTTATTAGAGGTAGACTTGTTAAAATCTCTAACTCTATTTGTGTGAAATGTAAAACCCATCTGAAAGTTGAGAAACTTCCTGCTATGATGGCTTACATCAGGTTCCTATTTGTGGAGTGTTCTGGATTGGACAGATTTTATTTTGCTCAACTATAATTGAGGTCCTTGATTTCTATGATTAAAAGTGGTGATTAGGAGGTAGTTTCGTGATAGCTTTGCTCTGCTCCCAAAAATAATGCCACAAGAATTGGAGGGTATTGAAGACTTCTTCTGTAGGTGGTTGCATCTGATATGCATTAAGGTTTATAATGAAGTTCAGTTCTAAATATCATTCAAATACAGCATAATAAGTCTGATGTCTGTTTTTCAACTAGAATCTAGTGTTTTAAATATCCTGAAGAGTTGATAAACAAGAATATATGGAATTCTCAAAGAATGAGTAAAAGAGATCATGCGATGTAACCACAACACCGTCTATTATACGGTACTCTTCTTTCCGCACCTTTTCTAAGACAGGAATGAAGGGGCACTGTACAAGAGTGAGATTATTTTAGATTCAGTTCTGAAATCTTTTCTTCCCTGAAAATTGTCCTGAAGCTGAATTACATACTCTCTCATGTTGAGTCCAAGGGTGAATTTTACACTAAAAAGGCTAATATTTGTAGCAAATATTGTGTTAAGCTTGGGGCAATGTTAAAACCCCCCAGTGTTTCACAGGGCGCAGCCAGCTCTTAGTGCTGCTGAAACACGTGATACTTCTTTCAGAAGTTGTATGACTGCATCATTAGGATTCCTTGCATCTATTTCCTTTTGAGTGTTAGATAATTTTATCTCTGCCCCATCTCTGGCAGTGTTCAAGGCCAGGTTAGACAGGGCTTTGGGCAACCTGGGCTAGTGGAAGGTGTGGAACTAGATGAGCTTTGAGGTCCCTTTCAACCCAAACCATTCTGTGATTAAATACTGAACTCTGAAACCTTCTTTTTTTATGGCTTATTAGTATAAATACTTCTGTGGTGATAACTTTACTTTCATCTGTTGTAACTACATATAGAAGTAAACATCATACGGCCCAGTACATAGTGGTCAGGATTCACTGACAGCACCACTGATGCAGCACTGAGCTTTCTCCTCAAGCCCTGCATTCTTGCTGAGAAAGAAAAACACTTTTTCATGAGATTGATACTTGATGAAAGAAATCCTGAGCTGCAGTGGCATTTAAATACTGACTCTAAGGTGGTACCAGTCTTCCTTTCTCGGCACAAGTGTAATTTGGAAAATGATGAAAGTTGCGTGCATTGAGGGTGGCGACCTCTTAGTATCCTGCTCACCAGTATTCGTCGTATCAGAAGTTCTCAACAGAAACAGAATCATCTGGAATTGTCCTTTATGGAAGTTATGTTAGTAATTCATCTGCTTTGATAATATCTTACATGGGCAGAATTGGAAATTGTTTTTATGGAATCTTTCATCTGACATACTATTTCATAATAGGCTGCAACTACTGAAATAAGGTATTTCAGAATTAAATGGTAGAAGTCTTCAAAAAAACAAACACCACAATTCTCTGGTGAAAATAATCCATGTCAGTCCTTAGAAACTTACCTTGCAGGCTTTTTGACTCCATTTTTATTTTGTGTGTGGATTAAATGGCCCCCTTCCCCCATGTCCCCACTCCCTTTTATTTCTTCGTACACTCTAGTTACTATATTAAAAGCTTTTGTGCATCTAAGTAAGCATGGATAGTTTGTGAAGCATTTGGTGTTTTCTTTTTCATCGTTTCAATTCCACATAATCCAGTTAATTTCCTATTATAGTACATTTAGCTTGTGAGTGATATTCTCGTTTTAGTAGTGAGACACTTTGCATGATTTTATCATAGAAATAACATTGCAGTTCTCTTACTTAAAATAACCAGAATAGGGAGATGGGGAGATAGCCTGCAAATATCTTCCCTAAAATAGTGGGGGAGTGTTTTTCATGTTTCTGTACCTGCCTGGCCTTGCATTCTCATGAGAAACCTTGTCCTGCTCATCACATGTGTTTTGAGGAAGACGCAGAGTCAAAATTGAAACTGTGCTGAATGGGATTGTGTAGCAAACTATGAGAAAGGGATAAATAAGAATCCTGAGGAAAAAAAAAAACCTGGGTGAAAAGTAGCTGGAAAAAGGATAGCAAATGAATGGAAAGCGCGGAGGCTGTGTCAGTGTGAAAAACCCTCTAACTTAATAAATAAACAGCTTGTACAAGGATTGAGAAAAGATAGTGGCAGTGTGCACAAGGAGATGAGTATGAGGTGGTGGAGTCTAACTGAAGTTATGCCCTAGCGTTACGGGGATTAATCAGGGCAAGCTCAGTTGCTGTAGCAATAACTGATAGTTACTCTTCAGACCTAATGCTAGCTCTGGATTGCTTCAGTTGAGAGTATAGTCAAGGCATATAACATGCTATATGCCTCTGGAACAAGTGGGTGACCATTCTAAGCTTGCAAACATGCTCTCAAAGTACAGCGCCAGAACTGTCCAAGTGACTGATACTCATTTCACAGTGAAAATACAACTGTCATTTAGTTTTGCTACTTGCAGATAGAGGCTTTTTGTCAAATACCACACTTTCCAAGGGGAGGCATTTTTATTTTTACTGCTGAAAGTACATGTGTGCCTTGTAAGTGAAGTAACAATCTTGGAAGTTTTATGAATTCAAAAACTGTTGTAAAATGCTGACCTATATAAAATACGAGAATTAAAAAATTATTGGGCTGTTAAGTGTCGTGGCTTCAAAGAAGCACAGCTGTAAGCATCAGAAATACATGTATATAGGAGAAAACAATGACTTTTCCAAGTATTTTTATCTTAAAAACATTTCCTAGTTTAATAAGTCTAATACTTCTTCCAGCCCGGACAGTTGGGATTATTATTTGTCATTATTATCTCTGTGGAAGCATCTGATATTTCTGTTTCTGCAAAACACTTGTTTGAGACTTTGCAGAGCGTGTTAAGTTCTGGCTTTTGCTGAACAATTTAAAGCACAACTTAGTTATGTATCTTTTTTTTTTTTTAAATTCCAGTAGTTGTCATATTGTGTATAAATTGATTTTGCTCCAGCTAAGATATGTAGGTAGCGCTGTTCCAGATATGTAACTATAGGCACAGAAAGGAACTCTTGTGACACTACATTATCATTTTCTGGCATAGACAAGGCAAGGATTGCAAGTGTCTTACATATATTGTCTTTGAAGACAAAGTTAATTTTAACTGATTTTGACCAGCAATAGAAATTGTGTGTGGACTTCTTAAGTCATCAGAATAAGCTTTTAGAAGAACTTATAATAGCCATTTAAATACGAGCCTTGCCTGAGAAACAGAAAGTTCACTGTAACAGGACTGGAATAGGTGCTTCTACCGAGTCCTCAAGATCTCAGAGGGTAAACTCAGAATTTCCATTCAAAAAAGCTGAGGAATGTGTTCCCTTGGCTGCTTAAAACTGGTAAAAATATTACGTTAGTAAAAAGCAAACCCAGCTTCCTGGTTTGTGCTGGCAGATGCATATTGTAGCATATGTGCAATAGCTTTATTTGCTTTGCCTTTTCATTTAGAACGATGGAGCGTGAAAATATTTTAAATGTTATCCTCAAACCTTACTTTTTAAACTTCCATTACTTTAAAGATACTTCCAAAGAGTCGTAATAATTAGTAGCTTAACTGTAGCTATTATAACTCTTAAACAACCAGTAGAATTAATTGGTAAAAATATGTAGCTCGAGATCCAGCCAATTATTACTATTATTGTATATACATTAGGGAAAATAAAGTCTAAATATTTATACAGACTTTTACATTTTTAACTTCTCTCCATAGCTGCCTTCTTTCTGTCTTCTCTAAGATCATCCTATGCTGCTTTGTTTTTCTGCCTGTGTTAAGATTTAAGGAAGGAGTGCCTCTGATAAATATTTACCATCTTGACATTGAGAATTTGCATTGCAAGACTAACATCCTTCCTTGCTTAAAACAGGGCCTAACGCTCCTTAAGAACTATTCTTCATCAGTGGTTAAGGTTCTTCCTCGCTTCATAAATAATCAGTACACTTAAGGTTTAGAAAAATGTGAGTATCTTCTTTAAATTCAATGAAGAACTGATACCCCCTCACCCACCCTCAACTTTCCATGGGAGAAACTTGTCCGGGGATGGAGCAGAGATTTTCAGATGAAAGTGAAACATTTTTCTTTGGCCGGAGAATTTTCATAAATTTTTTTACATTTGGAGATACATAGCACAAATTGATGTGTAAATGGTGCTCACAGGTAAGTAATTCCCCACTTAAGTACAAGTCTAATGGGAGTCCCCAGAAGTTTGAGTTCAGACTCATTTGGTGTTCCAGGTATGTTGCCATTAGAGATATAAGCAGTATAGTACAGTGAACAGTGCTAAAAAGGAAGATAGTTTTATCTCCTCTAGTTCAGTGGGAAACACATTTAAAATGCCGTTTGGGGGGGAAAGGTGTTTGGGTTTTTGGTTTGGTTTTCATTTGGGTTTTGGTGTTTGCTTTGCTCTTTTTGTTTGGTTGGTTTTGGTTTTTATTTTTAAGCTGCTCTCTTACCAGTGCAGTAGAAGAATGTGAGTTTTGCTTAATTTTAGGTATAGTGCAGTCTCTGTTCTTGGAAGTTTTCAAAACAAAACCCATTAAACTCATGAGAAACCGGCTTTGACCTAACACCTTTTAGCAGGAGGTGAAACTTCTATTTGAGAGGACTTCTGGGGTTCCTTCCCCCTCACTAGTCCTGTTTTCTTTTGATACTGAATTTCCCTGTTTTGCCAAAGGGAAATCAAAGGAACAATAAATCCTAGTAGTTAAATGTTCAGTTACCTTTAGCTGTACACCAGCAAGTATGACATAAGGAACTGACCCTTCAAAAGACTATCAAAAATCAATGCTTTGGGGTTTTACTTAGTTGGTTTTCTTCCAGCTTTTAACATGCTGGAGGTAATGCACACTCTTCTATGTGGGTTAGAAAGATTTTTTTAATGTTTAATGGAACTTTTTCTGCCCATAAATGTTTGGCCATTCCATAGTGACTAATAGTTTGTTCAACATCACTGAAGTTTAAATACTTAATCATAATCCTCCTACAAGCAGTGAAAATTTGTTATAAATAAGATGGAAGATGTGATAGCATGCTGTCAGTGTCTTCAAAGCTCCTGATTATGTGGCGAGGTAAAAAGGTAACTATATATATAGATATATATGCATTTGTTATACATGCATATATAATTTCAGTCAATGTCTGTAAGCATACAGCATTTATAATGTTACCCAGTGGCACGTTTTATGGACTTCATATTAGCTAGCTGCTTTCTTACTTGTTTCAAAATTATGCGGTCCTGAAATAGATTGTGCAGGTAATGTCATAAAGCTTTAAAGCTCTTGCACAGTGAAAATAGGTTCGAAGTGTTTGCTTTAAAACTTTAAAGTAATACAGGTAGCTGCTGTACTCCTTAAACTGATGCAGCCTAGCTTTGTCCATCTGCTTTGTCATTACTTCTGAAGGTGTATTTCCCTGGATCATGTTTCTAAGTTCTCCAAAGAAGCCATAAGTGGACCTAATGTGTTTGCAAATGTCAGCCTTTATGTCTAAATGAAATGAATGTTAGAGAACACTTGGGTTTTATTTCAAGTAAAACCTAATCTACCTAGTGTATCAAAACCCAAATTATTTATGCAATTTTCAAGTTAAATAACAGAAGACTGCACAATACTAAATAAGATTTTGAGACTAAAATTACTGAAAGCCAGGAAGAGTTGCTTTGTCTTGAAAGATGCTCTATTTCAAGCACTTGAAAAGTCCAAACCAGGTTTGTGGTGGTGGTTCTGCTACAGATGAATGTAGTGTCTAAATCTGTTGATAAAATTTCCCCCTCTGAATTGTAACTAATCGGTAGCAAGGAACTGTTGCACATGGAAAATACTATGGGCAGTGTCAAGCACACTTGTATCTAGTATAGTTACAAGCTCTAAAAATTGTTAACGGGATGTCCCTTTTTCTTGAGGTTGACCCAGGTCTGCAGCTTGTTAGGGTGCAGTGTGTTACTGCTTGCTGTTTGTGCCTGCTCAGGAAGAATCCTGCCTGTTCTTTGCATCTGCCTTCTGCTCTTCCTTGGCCATGCATAATTTGTAGGCAGAAATGAAGTTTTAAATTGGACCAGCTGATAGAGGTAGACAAAAAGGTTAGGTTTGTTTTGTTTGCTTTGAGTTAGTTTGTTTGGGGCTTTGTGTGTGTGTGTGTGTGTATGTGTGTGTTTGGCTTTTGTTTCATTTATTTATTTAATTATTTATTGGGGGGGGGGGTCTTTTAAAGGCCACACAAACCTGTCTTAGGAACCCACAAACTTGCTCATTTCAGGTCAGCTGATGTAGTTGGATAATCAGATGTCTTTTCCCTACAGATCTCACTTTATGCTCTTACATCCTCAAACAGCAATGACTCTTTGTTGCTTCCCTCATAGGAGCTCCTTCTACTTAATGATTGTATATGGTGTTTTCTCTTTGGCAATGCATATATTCTCAAAATAATTACTTTCTTGGCTAGTTTGCTAAACCTTGTGATTAGGAATATCAATACTGTTGATGAATATGGATTTCTGTGGATTGCCATTCTCCTTTTGGAAGCCCCTGGTCTCCAGAGACTCACAAGTAAGCATATGGTGTGAAGACTAGGAACATGAAAAGCTAAATTCACCCCAGACAATTCTTTTCTTAAATCGGTTTATACTCTGCAGTTGTATTCTGGAGATCTGTAGTCAAAGGTAGGTTCTCTCTCACACTATTCCCAGCTTATCAGGAACAGCCTTTGCTTCTAAAGGAATGGAAAAAAAACCCTGATCATTCCGATCACCTACATAAGCATGTTAGATTTGTCATTTCTCTAGTATGTGTTGCATTTGCAAATTCAAACAGAGCTCTTACACAATGAGGAATTGTACTGCTAGGATTAAACCTCACAGTTTCTGTGCTCACATTATGAAACTGGAGCAGTGGAGGCTTTAAATAGCAGGTGCAATCCTGCCAGCCTTTTTTTTTCGAGATGCAACTGCTGCTTCCTGTCTGAAAAAACCATCTTGCTTGCTCAGAGGCTTCTTCACATGCTGCCTGCTTCTCTCCCACTTTGCCATTTTCTTTTCCCTGTGTGGAGGAATTCTTTTTAAGGAATATAGTCTTTCTCCCTCAGAATACTTGCTGTGTATGTTTCACCCTACAATTTCATCCTGAGGATGTCTGTTCCTATTAAGTGTGGATGGAAATAACTGGCAATTAAGCCTGTGTTTTGCACAATGGTTGAAGCTGCATTAGTTTCTACAGAGGTCTGTCCTATCAGGTACAATCTCTGCAACATCTGTAGCAAGCCATAGCACTTTACTTAAATTCAGAGAAGGTTTATTCCACAGTAATTATTTGCTAGAAATACTAGAAGCTATTTTTAACCCAATGCACTATATTTTATCGACCAAATTGATAACTAATACAATGTTGGTATTTAAATAAGGGTTTCTGCAAGATGTCAAAATGTAAGTAAGGAATAGGTATGGGACAAGTTTTCCTGAAGAATACTTAGAAGCAGCAGTTATCACAAATTACCTAACAAACGCAAGTTAGCAGCGGTATGTGAAAAAGAACAATATGGGGAACTTTAATTAGCATTTAACTTGACTTAATTTGAAGTGCCATAGTAAAAACCTTAGGAAGTAATGTTGCATTTGCTGGACCTGAAGAGTCTCAGAATATTTTTCCTGAAGGATCTGCTCTGCAGTTCTTGCACAGAAAGGAGCACTTGAGCTTAGGAGTGAAAAGCAAATTAATTTTTCAGTCTGTTACAGTCCATAGCTCTTTGATGCCAGTTGCTGTGAACTGAACATCTCCATGGTAGCAGCTGGTAATCCTGCTGATTAAGGTGATGTGTTCTACTAACCAGATGTTGTGCAATAATTCTAGTTCCCATCAGTCTGAATAAATGATCTCCTAGTGGAAGGTGGAAAAGCTGCCCATCTTTTAGAGAATCTGTCCCTCACAAAAATAAAGTCATTAAGATTTCATAAAACTGTATGATAGCGGAATGAGGCTTTTATTTAAAAACTGCTGTAACTTTTGTAAAGGTTCACTTCTTTGTATTTGATAGCAGGAATAATGGGTTTTGCTGCTCATTTTGCCATAGAATGTATGTCATGCATACTGCATTCACTGTAGACATTGTGTAAAAGAACTTAAAACCCCTAGTGTTTCCTGTGGAAATGTGTTGATACAGAGGCACAACCAGCCTCATTGATGTGCTGTCTTGAGATTAGGATGCTGCTGATGGAGTACAAATGACTAATTAATGGCCAGTCTCCAGTAGATGATGAATCTGTTATTCTTAAAGCCAGGTGGTTCTCAGCCTGCTGTACCATTTTCTCCAATGTAGTGCTTGTGTTGCAGTTGATCACTTTCACGACGCATTGACACTTGTAAAACTGCATCTTGTAGCAACAGATAATTCACAAGGGAATCTGTATTCCAACAATAGAGACTAGTCTAATGAAGGTGTATTCTTTGTACTAAATAAATAACTGTATTTTAACTTGCACTGAAAATAAACTGTTGACATGGGATTATACCTGTTAAAGCTTCCTTTTTTTTTTTTTTTTTTGATTAAATTTTAAGGTTAAAAATGAACTTTGCTCCCTGATATGAGGTTGTGGTATTAACAAAAGCCTTAAAATCCAAATGTACATTTGGCAGAACTGGTATCTTCCATCATTTTGCCAACAAATCTATTTTTGTGGATTACTGCAGTAGCAGTGGCATGCCCTTACATAGGCTTTTCTGAAACAGCAATTATGCCACCTTCTTTCATGAAAGTCATCTGGTTTTGGTCTCTGCTTCTGTTAGTATTTGAATGAGAATATTATGGAGATTTATCTGTGCAAGTGAAGGGACTTCACAACTCCCTTCTCCTCCCAGTCACTGATTCAATTTATCAGCTATTTTATTTTACAGATTCTAAGGTCCAACTTCCTAGAAGAGAATTACTGCAGTTTTTCATTCCTCAGCTTAGCTATTTCTGCACAGCTCAAGCAACACTATAAAAGATGGTTTATTTGAGGAGCACAGAACAGTTCCACTCGGGGATCAGGACAGTAATCTTATTGGTGATGACTTCTGTCACTGTTTATGTGCGTAACCTACTTACTTTGTTCTTCCTGTTACTTTGCAAACATACTATTTTCCCAGAAGCACTGCTATTTAGCTTCTCTCTCCTATCTCTGTAGTTTCATATATGGGCCCAAATTCATGGTTTGTATGTGGACTGGCTTGGACATTTCAGAGACTGGAGAGGTACTTTATATTTCCTTTTCCTTTTTGGTGTAAGATTCAAAGCTTTAAAGGCTGCTACAGAAAGGCCCAAGAAAGACCTTCTGTCTGAACCCCATCTGCCCAGTTAACACTGGTTTTCTTTTGCCTGCTATTTTAAATTGATTACCTAGTTGGAATTTTTTCTTAGTGCTTTGAGGCCAATTTTTTTACACAGCTGTAGGTGATTGAAATGTATGACTGGAGTTTAGCAGGGATCTTTTGTGGTGGGGTGTTTATATAGCAAATACTCCAAATGGCAGGAAGAAAATCCCATAGATAAATGATTTCTATTTTCAGCTTGTATTTCCAGAGAGCTAATAACTAAAGTCTCTGGACAGTCTCTGTCTTGGATTCTTACTTGGCTTTTTCTGTGTTTTCTAGATTTTTGTATAAACTTCTAAAGAAGCTTTTCTCAAACTTTATTGTAGAGTTCAGAAAGTGTTTTAAACGTCCTTTTTTCCTCTGATAGTGTAAGGGTTTTGTCAAACAGTTTCTATCCTTTAACTGGAAAATGGAACCAGTTTCGTTTTGAGCTATTAGACAGCATTTCTGGTGCTGACATGGAGGGGGGTGTGAAAACATCCAGGAGTTATTACATCAGAGCAGATGTGGCATTTGAATTGAATATTTTTTGCTTCTAAGGAGAAAAATTTCCTGTTCTAATCAACCTTTTTTCCATGAAAGGTACAATTAATGAATGAGAACGTACACTGCAGTTAGCATTGCAATGTGCTCTTAGGATACTTGCCTGCAAGTCCACTCAATTACTTGATGCTGCTTTTGGGAGTTTATAACATACTACTGAGTGCAATTACCTGTAGATTCAAATGCAAAGTCAGTCATAGACTGCATTACAGAGCTAAACACCACATTTAAATGCCAGTACAGTATTGATGCCTTGTCTGATTTCTTTTATACTCCTTTGAAGTCAGCAGTGCAAATGAGTAACTGGTAGTCATTTCAAAGAGCACAAGGGGCAAATAAGGGTTCAGTCTATCCACAGTATGATGTGGTGTGGTCTGTTTAATTCTCGTCGTGAAAAAACAGTCCCATAATACATTGTCAGAGGAAACCCCCTTTTTCTCATAACCACGCATGTTGTGTTTATGTGTTCTCCATGTTTTTCTGCCCTGGTTTTAATATATCTGAGTTATTTAAGTATTCTTTGGATCATTTTATCCCATTACTCCCTGTTGACATCTTTCCCTTTCTGTGTTAGGTTTTATCACACAAAATCCCTGGTAAGTTTTCAACACCATCTTTTTCCCTGACTCTCTGTTCAATCAGATGTGAAGGAAGAGCTTTACTATTTGTTCCATTTATGTACTTGTGGAATTTAGAATGATACATGGGGATGCATGATATTTTAGGGAGCTGCATGGATATTTATGCAGCCACACTCTACAAAGCACTTGCTTAATAGAGACCTATTTTTAGAATTGAAACAGAAATACAAAGTATTTGGGTTGCTCTACTTAAATAGGGACTTCAATATTAGCTTTAACTCTGAAAGAAAACCAAATTCTTACATTTCAGAATTAGCAGGTGTCAGGAATGTGGACTCAGTTCACAGGTGTGGTGGTGCTGATAAAGGAAAGCACAGGAAAAGAAGAGGAAATAAGAGCACTGATGGTGCAGAAATTTGAACTAAGGTGTGATAAAACATTCCTTGTTTCTGTCTCTCACCTGAGCTCATCTTTTCTTTGCTGCTTGATGTCAATGGAACATATTATCTCTCCTGTATTTCTATAATGCTATTCAAATCACAGTTTTGCTCCTGCATTTTCATTACATTTTTACACTGTTTCTTGTTATATTTTTTGTTTCTTTCAATTCTGTTGTGTTTCTTCTCATTTGCCCAAAGATCACCACTAGATTAGACACATTTGTAAGTCACCATATGATAATTACATGCTGGGTTTTGGGGTTTCTTTGCTCTGTTTTAGCTCGTGGTACTCTGCTCATTGTGTGTTTGTTTCTGTCCTCCTAATTTAAAGACCTTTCTTATTTCAGTGGCTTGAAAATTGGTCCTTTGTGCTTGAGATGAAAGTTCTCCTGTCTGTTCCACTTCACCTCTGTATAGAAACAGTAGTGCTTTGTAGTTTAGGCCAGTGTTTTCTCCCAGCAGTTTACTTCTGCAGACCTGCTGCTTCCTAATGCACTCAATCTTGGTGGTGTTAGTACATTCGAAATGGCCTCTGCATTTAAAATGTAGAGTATTTTGTAAAATGGCAATTGTAAAATGCAGGGTACATTTAAAAAGACAAGTTCAGTGGCCTCTGTCTGCATATCCCTTCTTTTATCTTTACACTTGCTAATTCTCTGGATTATTGGCTGACACAAATCTTTTCCAAGAGTCTATACCAAGTTTGATAATCTCTCTGTTGTTCCCTCACCCCACCCCTGGGCCAGCTGCTACTCACTTATTACTGAGAGCAGGTGCTCATGCAGTATTTGCCCTAGAACCAAAGGAAATAGTTTTCCTAACTTCAGTGTACCTAAACTCATTATTTCCTCACTTAACATGATAATGGTCTCATACTGTGGAGCGTTCTGTATTGGTAAACTGGCCATCAAAAGTAGCTTACATGGCTTTTGTGTTTGGCAAGAAGCAAAACAGTTTTCCTGTAACCTTGCTGCCCCTTGAAGTGAGAAGCTGGCTGGACAAGTGGTGTTCTGTGACTGGCCAGATGAACACAGCTGTCTTCAAAAATAATTTACTTGTCTGCTAGAGAAGAGAGTTGATAGTACTTTGCCTTTCAATGGGATGTAGAAAAAGATCCTGCTCTGTAGTCTCAACTGTAAAAACATATTGAAACCAATTCTTCCAATGAAGGAAGATCGCATTGACAGAAAGATCTTGGTAGTCCTTCTGCTTTAGGTATCTTTATTAAAAGGTTCTGGGTTCACTTGGGAGTTAAGGGTATATCAAACTACATGAAAGTAAAAGACTTCTTGTAACTTTTTTTGCTGGAATCCGTACTCTTTCTTTTTTCCCTTGGGTTTTAGTAGCTTGCTGGGAGTGATGTCTGCTCGTGTGGCCAGACAGTGTTTTGAAATTTCCATTAACCTCTAAGCTAGGTATTTGGACTATGCCTTTCTCTTGCAACAGCCATATTCACCAGTAGAACTTTAATGAACATCCAGCAGGATGTTAAAGGAAATAAGTGCTGAAAATTATTAATGATGGTTACTCCTAGCTTTTTTAGCCCTATTTGTTCTCCTCCTGAGTTGGGAACCAACCACTCCACTTGCAACCTGAAACTGCAGTCAGAACACAGAGCTGGTAGTAAGTTCTGTCCACTGATTTCCTTCCTTTTCCCTTCTTTCCCTAAATTGTCATGCTGAAATTTAGGATGCACCAAGGTTTCTTTATTAGTTTCAAGTTAATTTAAAAGTGCATCTATATTAATACTATGGTTTTGACAGTTTTGATGGTACAGGCTGTGAGCAGACTCCAAAACACTTGTGTAGTTTCTGTTTGGACAACTTGACTGGGAACGCTAGGATGTGAAAGCTCACACTTTCCCGGGATACTTTCTGTTTTGTTATGCTGCCCAGCAAACTGATTCTGTCCCCAGATATAAAGCTCCAAATCTGTGGGAACTGCAGACTAATGGTTGCCAAAACCATTCTGTTTCTCATCTTTAAAGTTCATACCTTTTCTTTCCTTGAAGGACCACCAGTTGTTCTGTTCCTGGGCACGGCTACATTGTCCCCTTTTCTGTATGGTATTATATAGTACGTGCTGTGCACGTTAAGACTAGATATCAGTCTTGTCCGGTAGCTTAAGACAGTAAACATTCATTAGAGGCACTGCAAGCTCTTTCAGATCCAGTGACTAGTATTAAATACTTGTAGGTGCCAGAAAACAAGCAATAGTAAATTGTGCGATATTTCCTCTCTGAGAGTGGGGTTTTGGCTCTTTTTCAGCTGTTTGTTATAAGGAATGAGAATTTTTCTCACAATTGCTGTTCATTTTTAATGTTTCTTGTACAACATTTGTTTTTAATATCATTAAATGTAAATATCATTGTAAATAAATATTTTCTATCGATGAAAAGCAAGTGTGTTGCTGCTTTCAAAGTAGGCTGGTTAATTCTTGAACAGAAAAGAACATCTGCTACCAGCTACTTGACAAATAATGCAACCAGCAAAAGAAAAAGGATGATGTTCTGCCTTTTGCAATTTAAACAAGCCCTCAATTCTCTGATGAATACCTGCAAAGGAATTATAAGTAACAGGGCATGAGAATTTTAATAGATAACTGAGCTTAAGGGCAAAGTAGAATCCAGGCTGCTTTTCATAAGTAGTGTTACTCCAACTGTGATGAAGACCTGCCTTTGTCCTTCAATTCACCTGCCATTATTGCTAAGCACTAATATATATATATTGAATTAGGTGGTTTTGGACAGTTTTTAAGGTGGTGTGTCTTTTCCTTTTATATTTCCTGCCCCATTTTTTCCTCTCATTTCTCTTCAGCTAGCTCTGAGCTTCCTGATGGCTTTCTGCTTAAGGTTAATAACAACTTCTTGATGACTAATACTGCACTAAGCATTATGCTGCATTTTAAAGCATCACCACATAGGTGAACTGGGTGACAGAGATCCACTTAATGTTGTATGTAGAGGGTTTTCTTTTTAAGTGCATAAAAGTGCACTTAAAATTAGAAAATACGGATATTAAGCAAAATTTGTGGAAATTTTGTTATATTTTTAGAGGCTAAAATAACTTTGATAATTATCTGTGTTCAATATAGGTAATAACTGTCTTATGATTAGAAATTGTGAATATGCATACTAAATTGATTTTTTTGTATAGTTCTCACTTCTAAGAGAAAAAACAACTCTTTGCTTGCTGCAGATGCTGGTCCAATTACAGTGCTGTTGCACAACCTACTGTCAAACTTGGTTTCTCTCTGCATGTTTTAAGCATATACAGGAAACAACCTGATTTGGTGTAGGTGGTGCTAATGCTCAAAAATACATTTAGGAGTTAGGGACAAGCCAATCTGTCTAAAAGGAAATGTATCTCCATAGTGTTTGTAGGCTCTAGCATGAACATGCTTCATGATTTAAAACAAAAAAGACCTGGCACCACAAATCTAAAGCAGTTGACATTTACAGTGTGTAACTTTTGTTTCTGTTCAAAGCAGTGCATTTCAGCTTTGGAAGTTGCTCAGCATTCTACCTTCAATTCACTGAAGAATGTAGCCATTCACTTCAACATACGAGTAGTCCCATTAGTTACAAACTGACCCCCGAATGATCCAGGTCGCACATATGCTTGGGACACAGCTGCATTTCTTGCCCTTGCTATAAACCCGTACAGAAGATACTGTCATTGAATTTCAACAGATGTAAAGAATTCAGACCACTACATGCCGTTACTGGTAATTACATGTCACATAACATTTGTGTCATGATTCTTTGCTATTGTGCAAGCTGTGCAAGCCCACAAGTAGCATTAATTTTAAATTTGGGGGTTTTTTTCTAGTGTTTCAGGATCTTTTAGAGTTCCAACTATTCACTGAGTGGGATAAGCTCAGTTAGGACTAGCACGTACGAATTCTAAACTCATTTAAGGAAACATTTTGGGGGTTGATTACCTGTTACAGCTAATGTTGGGAAAACTCATTTCCCCTCACCTGTAATTTCAGAAACTAATCTCATGAGTGTTTACTGATTATTATGGGGTTTTTAAACCTTCTGATTTCACAGATGATAAAAAAAAATCCCTGTCCTGATAGAAGAGCTTTTGTCTGGGAAGAAAACTTCTTATAGAACTGTAAGAAATAATCCCTGTACATAGGTTAAAGCTCTAGCCGTCTCTCTAGATACCGTGTTTAATAAACTATCAGAGAGCTACAGAAAGACTGTGGGCAAATAAAGGAAAACAAAATGTGTGTTTATGGGCCAGAGGTCTGAAAGTGTGGTGGGAGGCATTGTTCTTAATCCACTGAAGACTGAAAGGGCCTTTTCCCTTAATTTCTTATTTACCAATCTCCCCCATTATGCTCAAAAGAAAAAGCATACTGTGTATCTGGAGGTGGAGGGTTTCTGTGGTATTCATTCTTGGAGCAGAGAATAGGAAGCGAATAGGACAGCTTTCAAGAGGAGTCGAGTTCACGTACTGTACTGCATGGGGCAAAGAGCACTAAATTAATGCAGTTAAAATATGTTCTTAGTGTTAGCCTGATGGGTGTTATCAAAACAGTACCTGGGGTCTTGTAGGTATGAGGTATTCAGTTCCTAAGTGAGCTTTACGTAGAAGCAAGGAATTGCTAGGGGAATGGGTGACTGTCAGATAACATTTTAAAAGCTTTCCATAAAAACAGAACAGCAGATTAATCCAATTTGCCCAGTAGGCTGGAAGCAGCTAAGGAAGTCTAAGAGGATTAGGGAGAAAACTCAAGTATCTTCCTGCTCACACAGTTGTTTTCCATTATCTTTAACTTGCAGGTGTCTGTGTGCCTCTCACCCCACCTTCTTTTTGGGGGTGGAAAGCCATAGCTTGGACAGTAGTAGGACCTGATGTCTCTTTGCAGATCCCTTGGAAATAGTCCACTACAAAGGGCCTGCTCTTCTGAGAGGTGTTCTGTTATTTTGGAGATAAAGGTTACAGGAAGGTGAACATTGCTGTGTGCTGATGAACAGGCTTCAAGTCTGACCAATGCAAGTAGAGGATATGCAGTTCTATTTGCTCCCCACTTAAAACAGCGTAAGAAAACCATGTGTCTTTAAAAACAAAACAAATCCAAGCAGATAGAATAGCCTTCAGAATAAGGGTCATTCCTAGGGGAACGGATGTAATAGGAAAAAAAATAGCTGCAGCAGTAAACCTGATATATCTGTAATTGATAGTTTATACACAGTCACATTGTAAAATATCTGTATGTAAATATATAGAGGTAGAAAATATATAGGTATACAGTCTAGATGTAATCTAGACAGTAATAAAAAGGCAGTGATCCGAAACAACTTTTTTACACCATCTACTACATTCAGTAAGTCATATATGCAGAAATGAGGGGAGAGAGGGGGAAATCAAGTCCTTAATTTATGTGTGCTTTTCCAGGCTTGCGACATGCTGGATTTGAGCTAATACTAATACACGTATTATAGCTTGTTATGCTATAGCAAGTGCTAACACTATCAGTGTTTTAATTAATGGGATTGTGACTACAGTCACAAAATGTATTATGCCATTTTGACTACAGCTCAAAAATGTATAGGAAAAGTATTAGAGAACTACTTTTGTATCTGAACTTTTAAGAGAATCTACATATGCTTGTTTTTATTTTCTGTGGGGTTTTGTAAAGGTGAGAAAATACTGTTTTATGCTTGGACATTAACTCATGATTTTAAACAAGTTCAGTTTATCAAGAGTCTTTACCTTCAGTCTCTCATTTCAGTTCATAGGCCTTTCATTGCCATGACTTCTAACCAACTCACGCATCTCCATTTGTTTATCCATTAAGACAGGAGATGTTGTAACGTCTGTGCTTTTTACAGACAGGGGCTCAGGGGCAGAAAGAGTGCAAGCGTTCAGAGAGGAATCCCCATCTCAGAGAGACATATGGATGCCTATTGAAGTTCCTGAGCAAAAGCTGTTTAGAATCAGCAAATAAGGAATGTAAACTAGAGAGATTTACATGAATTAAGGTTTTCTGAGTGTGATGCTTGGTGGCAGTGCTTCTGTACCACAGGAGAGTCCAATTCCCAGGTCTCAGCCTAGAACTAAGAACTGAAAATAAGTACAAAGGAATATCAACCAGGCTGCATTTTCTCTGGAGTTCTGCTTTAAATACATTTTCTGCATCATCTGTCTCATTACAAATAATAGTACATATGTCTGTTGGCAGAAGGAAGGGAAGCAACAGACGGTGTCAGTTGCTCCAATTTGACAAAGAAAAAATAAGGATGAAGAAAGAAATTAAAAGAGGTCTGATGAGATGATGCTGTTCAGTTCTCTTCTGACTTAGTTTGTCACTTGGGAATAGTTTATTTGAAGCATGTTTGTTGTAGGAAAGAGTTTGTTTTCTCCTGAGAAAGCTTCACTGCATTAGGAACCTGTAGCTTAAGTATATATGATGATCCCGTTTAGTGCAGAACCCCTTGAGGGCAAGATAGATCACTGTGATTAGATTACAAAGGAGGGTCCCAGTTTTCCCCCTGTTGCCACGGTCTAGAGCACACTGTTTGAAAGGTTAGTCTCTGCAGGCAATGCCACTCATCTATCTTTATAATGACTATGGTTTTAAGTGCGTTAGGCTGCTTCTGAGCCCTATGGTCGATTTCAGTGTGCTTGTGATGGTCAGAAGCCTGCTGATAAATACTTAATGATTTATCTTCTCTGGTTACATGTTTTGAGTGGCCTGGCGTCTTTTCTGACCTTTCAGCTTTGTGGTCTGGGCCTAGTGGGTAGTGGCTATCAAACCTGGCTTCTGACCAGCCCATTAGTCTGGTGCTGTCCCATCACTGTCACTCCCTTTTGAAGACTTGTAAAGCATAGGGGCTTCAGTTGCTCTGTTCACGAGTATGGCTCTGTCCTTGAGCTGAATTGCCCGCTCTGAGCCTTTTTTCCCTCAGGGTACGTATTTAGGCTGGTTTAACTCAGGCCTTGCACGGCATGAGCTGTCATCCAGAGATGGCCTTTCACCAGCATAACTCGTTTTCCAGATGCAGTCTTACTTACCAGAGTAGCCCGTTACCTCTTGGCGCTCTCCCATTGCTAGTTGTCCTTGTTTTGGGAGCAGCAAGGCAAATGTAATTCCAATCCATGTGGGTAGGGTTTTTTGTATGGTTTTGCTGGGGTTTGGGTTTTCATGTTTTTGGTAGTACTCGGGTATTCGAGTCTGAACACATTTTCACAGGGTTCAACTTTTATTAACTGTAACAGAGTGTTTCTGTATAAGGGCCGCCTGTTGCCCTTGAATTAAAATCCCCCGTCTTTCCCTCGGGACTGCAGGATAGGAAGTGCCTACATAATATCATCAGCTGAAAATCTGCAAGTGTGAATTGCCTTTGACTATAGAAGAAAAGCGCTCTCTTACTGCAGGCTGAATTGTTCTTCCCGAATAAACACTTGGAAGCAAGGTTTGTTTAGCAGTCAGCTTCATGTTGTAGTTGAGCGAGAGGGGTTTCGAGCATATCCAGACAGAGCACCTTTCATTCCTTTCCACATCAGAAGAGCCAGAAAGAAGGGAAATGGTGCATCTCCAAGTGCTCCTCTATTGATAGGACAGACCATCAGAGCAGTCACTTGTGAGCATATCTATAGTCTTTGCAGTCTGAGGATCCTGTTCTTCCCTATGTTGTGAATCAATCCTTAAAGTTGTTCCCCATATACTTATCAAAGCTGTATTAATGTATTCTTGGGTCAAGCATCTCTTCCCTGTCTGTCCTTTCTCCAGAGAGGAAAGTCGTACTCATTTGATGGAGAGAGTGCTCTCTGTGTTAACATCTTGCTTTTATTTTAAGATAAAATATTGCTTATTACAATTAAATGTTTCTTTGCCTTCAGCAAAGTTTCAGTTGATATTAATTTTTAATGTAGTGTTGGATCGAGGCCTGTATTGAGACAGCTTGTATTGCTTGAAGTTGTGCTTCACCATGTAGCAAAGCAGTGCTTGTGGGAGTTGTCTTCCTTTAATGGGAAACCTTTGTCTTTCAAGGAACGTGCTACCGTTCTTCCATACCATTTGATAACTTCAGTGCCTTTATGTTGCAGACAGCCCTTCCTTTCCCATCTTGCTCTTTTCTTTAGTTACTGTGTGCTGCCTCATTTCCTGGTATTAATTGTTGTCTTTCCCTTAAAGTGGGCTGGCATGGAGAGAGATCGGAGAAAGAAATTGCTGCTTGTTATTTCTCCTCTAAATCCCTATAGTTCAGCTCAGAAACATTGTTTTGTTGTGTAGCAGGAACAGGCATTTCTTCTTGCAGATCTTACGTCATCTGAGCAGCAGTGATTCTCTGTCAAGGTCAGTCAGTCTGTTTAAAGTGAAATGGTATCACTATGGTGATCCTTAACTCTTGAGCATTAGAAAAACCTGAATCCCTCTGACCTGATAAGAGGTTATATTTCGTAAGACATCTTTTCATCATGTGCTAATTTAGTTTTCAGATCCATAATGTCATTGCTTTGTTTCCTGACAGGACAGCAAAAGGGTACTGATAGCACAGGAAGAAATATGTGCTTGCTTTTGATTTCTACAGCCTTTCACAGATAGGGAAGTGTTACAGTGGTTCTTTCCCTTTCTGCTTCCATACAGGCTTTTTATCAGGGTTGTGTTTAAAAGACTGTGTAATAATACAGGGCCAAAGCCTAAAGAAAAGTGCCAGTTTGAGCAGAAACCTCTTAAAGACTTTTGATGTTGTTGAAGTGAGCTTTGAGGGTATAATCCAAGGAGAAGGTGGACCCAGTGATTAGTGGGAAGAAAGGCACCTAAATCGCTCAGGGAGTTTTTATTTCATTTGCTTTGGTTTTGTGACCTGTGCTCTGTGATGTTCTTCATTCAGTTTTACATCACAGTTATAAAGTGTGTACCCTTTAATTTTTCAGCATCTGAAATCTCAAAATGAACAATTTTTATCTCCTTAACAGGACATGGAGCAGATGTGAAATGTGTTGACTGGCATCCTACAAAGGGATTAGTTGTATCCGGAAGTAAAGATAGCCAACAGCCCATTAAGTTCTGGGATCCAAAGACTGGCCAGAGCCTTGCCACACTGTAAGTTCTTGCCCACAGATCTTGATTTGCTGAAATACGAGCTGATTTCATAAAGCTTTTTCGTTCCTTTCGTAGCTTTTTTGTCTTGCATCTTTTCAGCCATACCCAGTTGCTTCAAATATGAAGCTCGCACTTTAGCTCTGCCAGAAAATCTGGAGGTCAGATGAAGACAAGTCTGCACTTGAAAAATTGTGCCTTTAATATGGAATATGAGTTTAAATTTCCTTTGTCCTTCTCTGTAGACCTCCTGCTCACACAGTTCTCATTTGGAAAGCAAAACTGAGATATGGAAACACAAATGATGCTGATAAGTTTCTTACGCTGCATGAGAGACATGCACGGTAACTGAACACTGTCTCGATGGGCCCTACTAGTTGCTCTGAAGTATGCAAGAGCAGGATTGAGGCATAGGGCCTTTGCACAGAAAGCCACAGTATTCTGGTTCAGTAGCCTGAACTACTTTGCTATTGATCAGAATATTTGGGACTGATAAATTATCAGGGGTTTAGTGTGTCTGAGAAATCAGTATCTGGACAAACAGTCTATCTCTGCTTGCAGGCATGCTCATAAAAACACAGTGATGGAGGTGAAACTGAATCTGAACGGCAACTGGCTGCTAACAGCTTCTCGTGATCATCTCTGTAAGCTCTTTGATATTCGTAATCTGAAAGAAGAACTTCAGGTCTTCAGAGGTCATAAAAAGGAGGCCACAGGTCAGAATTTGTTATATTCCGTGGATTTTTATTAAGAAGTTTGGATTAAAAATTAAAGTTTTTGAGATCCTGATTTCCATTCATTAGAAATCCTGTGTTGTACTGTCTGATCGGGGCTTACTTTGTATTTCAGCTGTGGCCTGGCATCCTGTTCATGAAGGGCTGTTCGCCAGTGGAGGATCTGATGGCTCTTTGTTATTCTGGCATGTTGGGTATGTGGCATTTTCATCAACATGTTAGATAGGTATTGGTCAGATGTGCTTCATTGATGAAGCTTTCCTGTGCAGATGTGTTTTTAAAGGACACAGTTGCTTGCACTGAAAATAACTTTTTGTTGAGAGGGTGATGAATGGTTGAAAATCCTGGTTTCTTAGAGCTTGTTCTGAGATGTTGTAATTATTTTGTTTCTAAATGTACAATTAAAATCCCTTTGTTACTGAACTCATTATTGAGAACAACTGAGAATGTTCAATTCAAAATAACAGGCTTATGTTTAGCAAAATATGGGATAGAGGAACAACTGTATAGCAAAAGGTTTGTATTGTAGCCGATATTCACCAGTGTCATGCCTGATTTGTTTACTGATACGCTTCAGGGTTGAGAAGGAGGTTGGTGGAATGGAAATGGCCCATGAGGGAATGATCTGGAGTCTGGCGTGGCATCCCCTTGGACACATTCTCTGTTCGGGCTCAAATGATCACACCAGGTATTCTCAAGAAAAGATCTAAGGGAATATATGTACACTAGAAAGGTGCATGGCATCAGTGAAAAAAGAATAGATTGGGATGATTCTGATACACAACCAATGTGCAAAGCAAAGTCACAGACTTACCTAAATGGGAAGGCACTGACTTTTTACACTGAAAGGAGTGTCTGATGTCTTTCTTTCATCTAAGGTAGCTTTTAAAATACTAGGATTTGGGTTTATGAGAGCTTTGAAATCTCCTAAAGAAAATCTTAAGAAAGAATTGTTGTAGTTTCTTGCTGAAGAAATGTTCTTGTCTCCACAGCATTTTTTTCCTGCAGATCATCTGCTAGTCACATCTGTCTTTTCACATTGCAGGCATGTTTGGAGGCACAAACTGCGTGTGTTTAGGTTGAACATGCTGTAAACATGGAGTGTTCTATAAGTGGAGTGAATTTTTCTGTGTGGATGTGTGTATGGACAAGTTTAGTTGTGTGTAAGGATGTATATGAAGTGAGTGAGAAGTTTTATGAATGGACTAGAAATATATCTGTCTGTTCAGGATCTGATGTTGATGCCTTGTACTCATACTCCTATATTTTGAAGTAGCTTCTGAAATGTAACTGTATCATCGAATATGATATTTGTTGGGGTTTTATTTTTGCTTTGAACCTCACACCTAACATTCAGATCTAGCACTGAACTTATCTAGTAAGAGTTGAATCCTTATATAATCAAGATAGCATGCTATGAAAATTAAAGAACCAATTGCATTAATCACACCCTTATTTGAGATCATATGACTTCCTTGTGACAGCAAGTTCTGGACTAGAAATCGGCCTGGAGATAAGATGCGAGATCGTTACAACTTGAATCTGCTGCCTGGGATGTCAGAGGATGGCGTGGAATATGGTAAGGCAATTTCCCTTAATATGGAAGGAAGAGGGTTGGGCTCAGGAACAAGCCTTGGTCGTTAGCTGACACTAGAGTGCAGCCCCTGGGTAAGGTGATGAAATAGTATTGTAGCATTGGTGACTACCTAGGCAAAGGTACTTTTTCATTAAGATGACCATGGTTTTACTCTCCCTGTTATCAGTGATCACCATTCCAACAGTGAGTTTTCATTTGTTTCTGCAGCTCCAGGAGGTAAGACCTGCTCTGTGAATCCCAGGAATGAGGTTTGGCTTCTCTCTCGGGCAGTATCTCCAGTACCCTTTTCTTCTCGAAACCTTTATGTGACTTCAAGACTTCCGCAGTCCTGAACCACAGAAGGAAAATCTATCATTTCATTGAACTTGAATAAAATCTTAACACTTTATCTTGGGAATTTTAGGCTGTTCAGGGCCTAAAATTATCAAGATAAGGGTAATTTGCTCTACGGCATGCCTCAGCAACCTTTTCGTCTCTGGGGTTCATCTTCTGCTTCTTCAGATTCTGGATGATTTGCTCTTCTGTGTTTGGGAATGTTAACTGAAATGCAGCACTTTAATACAATTTAAGTTTTAAAATATATAGATTTGTTAGAACAAGAATGGGTATGGGTTATTATTTCCTTTTCTGAGGAAATACATGGTACTATATTTGGTACCATACATGTAACTTTCCTGAAAGGATACAGTTTCTGACCTTTTGGAGCATAGTTTTGAATCTGAATTTGCTGTTCTTTTAATATCCTGTAATTCGTGTATGGAATTAAAGTGACCCACCAGTTGTGAAATATGTCATGGTACCAATGGTAAAAGCACGTGAGAATCTCAAGGGGTAAAATGATAATGTAAAGAAAAATATTCCAAGTATAAATGTTGTTTTTTCTCTAGATGATCTAGAACCCAACAGCCTAGCAGTCATTCCTGGGATGGGAATACCTGAACAATTGAAAATAGCCATGGAGCAAGAGCAGATGGGTAAGTAGTAGCCATGGGGAAGCATTTTCCTGAGCAATCCAAATACTGTGTGACTGATTCTTTTCAGATATTTCAATGGCACAGGCGTTTGTTTTTTTTTTTCCCTAAAGTTCTGCATTGTGCCTATTTCCCATGTAAAGGAGGAAGAGTTGAAAACCTCCTGGTCTCTTTTGCTAAATAAGCTATGAAGAGAGTAACAGTATTTTTCCGTAAACCTGCATTGCTCTGACTGTTTGTCTCCCTGGTGCTAAAGGGAAAGATGATTCCAATGACATTGAAATGACAATCCCGGGACTGGATTGGGGAATGGAGGAAGTAATGCAAAAGGACCAAAAGAAGGTGCCACAGAAAAAAGTGCCCTATGCAAAACCAATACCAGCACAGTTTCAGCAGGTAAGCACCTGATACACAGTGACCAGGAGAACAACTTGTTACTTTTCCAACTTCAGAAAGTGTGTGGCTGTTGAATTGCGTTAGATTTTCAGTATCAGCTCTTTGGTATCAAAACCCACTGCTGAATAATTTACCACAATAGTTAATTTAATTACTATTTAAGCATGAAATATTTGGTTAAATCCTGCTATCTTGTATCTGTACCTGGAAAATAGTATAAGATATGGAAGTTTTAGTCAGTATTGGTTTTAGCTTCTGTATATCCCCCTTACACAGCATTCCAGCATATCCTTTCCTAACGCAGCAGTATATCACATACACGTTGCTCCACAGAATTCATCTTGTGTTTACTATTCTTTATAGGCATGGATGCAGAATAAAGTTCCTCTGCCTCCCCCACCTGAGCCACTGAATGATAGAAAGGAAGATATTAAGCTGGAGGAGAAAAAGAAGACACAGGCAGAGATTGAACAGGAAATGGCAGCACTTCAGTACACAAACCCACAACTCCTGGAGGTATGTGTATAAAGACAGATATTAGCAGATTTGTTTGAGCAAGTGGCCTGTGTGATATGTTTGCACCTCAACCTTAAAATTAGTATCTTGTTTTTGTTTCCACCTGTTAAACCCCCCCCAAACCAACCAACTAAGCATCTAATTGGCCAGGATTTTGGAGTTAATGCATGATGCTGTGACACCTTCAGTGAGGCTCCCACATTTCAGTTAGCTCATACCAATGTATGCATCTCTGCAGTTGTACTGTTGTTAATGGAGGGAAAAGCACTAAACCTTTTTAAACTCCTGAGAAACGAGAGCTTTGCTTCTGATGTTTAGTTGTTACATATACTTCTGTGCTTGGCTGATTATCTGAGTGTCTCTTCTTTGGCAGCAATTGAAGATTGAGAGACTTGCACAGAAGCAAGCTGAGCAAGTGCAGCCACCACCTCCAGGAGGCTCTCTTCACGGACCCCAGCCTTTTCCAGGGCAAGGCCCAATGTCACAGATGCCTCAAGGATTTCAGCAGCCTCTTCCTCAGCAGATGCAAATGAATATGCCTCAGATGGGACCTGGTCCACAAGGACAGTTCCGACCTCCAGGAGGACCTCAAGGGCAAATGGGACCTCAGGGTCCTCCATTACACCAAGGAGCTGGAGGTCCACAAGGGTTCATGGGACCACAGGGACCTCCAGGTCCCCAAGGGCCTCCACAAGGAATGCCACGGCCTCAGGATTTACATGGACATCAAGGAATGCAGAGACATCCAGGTCCTCATGGGCCAATGGGACCTCCAGGCCCACAGGGTAATGCTGGCCCACAAGGCCACTTAGGACCACAGGGTCTACCTGGGTCTCAGACTCATTTAGGACCACAGGGTCCACCTGGCCCACAAGGTCACTTGGGTCCTCAAGGTCCTCCTGGTGGTCAAGGAATGCAAGGGCCACCTGGTCCCCGTGGAATGCAAGGACCTCTTCCTCATGGCATGCAAGGAGCTCCAGGATCTCAAGGGATGCAAGGCCCTATATCTCAAGGGCCTTTGATGGGACTTAATCCAAGAGGGATGCAGGGTCCACCAGGACCCAGAGATAACCAGGGACCTACTCCACAAGGGATAATGATGGGTCATCCGCAAGAAATGAGAGGTCCTCATATGCAAAGTGGTTTACTAGGACATGGTCCCCAGGAGATGAGAGGTCTCCAGGGACCCCCACCTCAAGGTACAATGTTAGGACCACCACAAGAATTGCGTGGGCCGCAAGGCCAGCAGGGACCTCCACAAGGCTCTTTAGTAGGGCCTCAAGGAAACATGCAAGGACCTCAGGGACAGCCGAACCCTTCAAGGGGGCCTCACCCTTCCCAGGGCCCTCTGCCTTTCCAGCAGCAGAAAACACCTCTGTTGGGTGATGGGCCTCGTCCCCCATTTAATCAGGTATGTATCACAAGGTCTGCATAACGAGAGTGTTAAGAGTGTAGGAATGGTAATGTCACGGAGTAAAAATGCAAAGCAAGAGCTGAGAGGCTGTAGGTTTTATTATGCTTGCAAAACTGAGGCCTCAGGAAAACTTACATGATAATGAAAAGAGTTATGTAGTTTGGAAACAGCAGAGGTAACTGCAGAAAAGGGATTATTGGAAACACTGGTATTGAAATCAGTCCGCTATGAAAATATGTAACTCCAGTTGTTTTAATTTGAAGACACTGAACTGTTAAAGGGGGAGTTTCCTGGGGAGTAGGTAAGCACTCATAAGAGTGGTGTCTAAGCAAACTGAAACTTGTATGTACTAATCAAAGCAAGTTACTAGCATCTCACAGTTGTCCCAGGGTTAGATAATCCAAACCATGGGAGGAATTTACCATAGATGCTGACACATCTGGAATCAGCTTAGGTCTGGTTGAATTTACCAGGTTTGTCTGGTGTTCCTGTGCTGTGTTGCCTTGGCATTCAGCTCCAGGAGGATTCCCCAGCTCAGCTGGGCAATGTACTTGTGCGTAGCTGACCTGGAATACTGAAGACTGATGCTTACAGACTTGCCAATTAATTCTACAGGAATCAAGTCAGTTTATGATTAAGTCTGGTTCAGTACCAGGTGCAACCTGCTCTGCCTTCTTCAGCATCCTTCATAACGGGCTTTTCCATCTTCTGATCTACCACAGATAATGCAGTGCTTTCTGTATTTATTCGCTCTTTCAAGTTCCTGTTTGTGTGGCACTAATCCTGTACTTAAAATTTCTCTTGACTGACTTCAGCTTCCAGGTTAATTTCGAAGGGGATGTTTGGAAAATGAAAGTCTTCTATTCATTCAGTTTTATGAAAGTGGGGTTTTCTTAAACCAAATTCACTCTTTCAGACTTGCACTCAGTAGTTGTAGTTAAAGCTTTAGGCAGGTATGCATGAAGTCCTTAGTGTGTACTCTGGTACCAATCACAGTGAGTGATGACATACTGAAATGAGCTTTAAGTCAGTGATACCATTTCAGATTGAAGTGGACTAGCCTGTAAATGGTGGTTTTATGTGACTGTTTTTTTGCCTTATGAACATGAGTAGTAATTCCCTCCACAAGTCTGTTAATGTGATGCTGTTGCTGAGATTTCAAATGAGAGTTAGTTCCATAACCATCTAACTTAAATCAGTATAATGTTTTCCATTGCTATCCCAGGGAGACAGTTTTCTGCACTGAGAATCATTACCAAGCTTGTGTGTGGATAAATGTTTGGGTATGTTTGCATATATATGGGGGCTGGCCTTACCCAACCCTGCTGTTAACACTCTGGTCAGAATTCAGTAAGTAGCTTTTGATAGATGGCTGCTTATTGTCAATGAATGCTGCTATCTTGAGGTCTTTTACAGGTACTAAAAAAAGGCAAAGCAAGGTGGTTTTTCCTTCTTTGTGCTGCTTTAGTATGTTAATGTCTTTTAAAAAGGAGCAGATTTTAAAACTCACCATGTCAGCTTTGCTCCAGCTTGCTTCTTTGTAACATAAGAGAAGTTCCTATTTAAAAAGGCCTTATCTGTGGTTTTTTAAATAATAGGCTTTAGCTTGGTTTTTGTTCCGAATTTCAAATGTATCTTCTGTAAACTTGTACAAATCACTTGCCTTCCTTTCCAGCAGTAGAAGCATATGAATATCTATCTGCTTTATCAGTGGCTTGTACCTTCATATGGCTTTGTGAAGGTTAATCTCCATGTAAGATACCACTATGACCTGCATCTGCTGTACTTGGGAAAGCAGAAATTTACTGCAGTGTGTGGGCAAGATATACGTCTCTTCCTGAAAGTGAGATCTGCTGTCTTCTGCAAATGTGAAACAGGGTAGAGAGCTGTTTATGAGAAGGGAATTGCCTGAGATGGGATTGTTAAAGTCTTGTTCTGGAAATAGGCCTGTTGATACTGAAATGCAGAGATAAATAGGATATTACCGAGTTAGCAGTAGTACTTTGGAGCACTTCTGCTATTGCTGATTTAGCTTTGATCTTCTCATTCCTTTCAGGTAGATGTGCAGAATTTCTTGTCATTTGCTGGTTAAGTGAGGTACAGATGTTCCAGGCCTTGGCCTTGTCCACACAGAGACAAACTTCAGGAGCCTGTGCAGGATTTCAGAAGAAATGCAGTTTTTTCTTAAGGGTGCATACAAAGGATTCTTTCCCCCTTCAATGCAATCATAAACCAGCTGTTCCATTTGCATACATAGGGCAGACAGGCTGGTGACGTGGAGCAGTTGTGTTCTGCAGCAGCTTATCTGAGTTGTGCAGAACCTGAAAGGCTTGTGGAAATGCAGTGCTGTAGCTTTGTCTTTCTGTCATATCAAAGCATGATTTGTTGCTTTGTTTGGAATAGAGGTTTTTGCTGAACATGGAGGAAACTCATTCAGCGAGTGCCAAAACCTGCTGCTTTGGTTAAACGCTAGTGGTGTAAGTACAATAAAACTGATTGTAAGTGAATGCTAAATAGATGAGAAATCTTGGAACTCCAGCAAGGCTTCAGTCAAGAACAGCAGAAGCATTGTGAGAGCTGGATCTTACCTAGTAACGGGATTTACTTGTTCTGGACTCAAGTCAACATTCAGTCATTAGGAAAGTGGTTTTGGTGGTTGTGTTGTTGTGTTGGTGTTTATTTACCAGGCATTGGAACAGGCCTTTTATTATGATATTTTTTTTCCAAAGCCCTTATGATATTACTCAGTGCAAGTGCACTACAAACCTGTGATGTTTGTAGTATTTGTGTGCTTTTTGTTGTCGAGCACTCGACTGCAGTTGAATATGGGTATAATTGAACACCCATGTTTCAAAATATGATGGGAAAAATACACGAAGTAACTTACTGCTTCTCTGTAAAGAGAGAAAAAAGGTCGTGTTGATGAAAAATAAATGTAGAGCATGAAAATTGCCTAACTTTGATTCATGGAGAGATTAAGCAGTGTAATTACAAGTACAATGACGGTGATGGAATATAGGGGTTTAAGTATTTGCAAGCTACCTGCAGTCTGGAGGGATTTTTAGAAGCCAATATGAAAGCCAAGCATAAATCTTTTCGAGTTAGACATGTGTGGGGAAAAAATATATATATATATAGTCCATGTTCATGGCTTTCTGGTATGGGTTGGGGGGATTTTATTTTTTGATGATACCAACATAAAAAGGTTTTGTGCAGCCACCTTGCAGGTCTCAAATCTGTCTTGTTCACAGTGATACGTTTTTGTTGCTGGATCTCATTGCTACAGTGTAAATCGCATCATTCCAGTCAAGTACAAACCCCAAATGATGACTTTTTGTCTGGCCTTTGCTATTTAAAGGCAGAATCGGGCAGTTCAACCACACTGTTCCCTGGCCAATGTTGTCATAGTGGGCCCAGTGTAAATGTGGTACCTGTAGAAATCTTTCATGGGTTTGTGACAGTGAATTTAAAGATTATTATTTTATCCTTTAAAACTTACAAAAGAAGAGAGAAAATAACAAAATACTTATGCATACTTAATTTTTCCTTTGGGATCATGTTACTTGCACAAACGTCTGCTCGTTCCACTCTTTGTGCTTGAGAAAAGCTTCTACACTGCCTGCCTTTAGCCCTGTCGTTTCTTACTAACCCATTAACAATGTGTCTTGATGCTTAGCCAAGTGTTAGGATTTGCTTTTGATCCTAGAATTAGAATTAAACAAACTCTGCCAGCATGTTTAAAATGAAACCCATGTATTTCCTTGTTAAAAGTTTACAAGGGTTATTTGTAACAGTCTTTGTTTTGTCCTTTGGCATTGTTTCATTTTCTTCATTTCCAAAGGAAATCTTTGGTCTGTGCAGCTCTTTAACTGCATTTAAATCAGTACCTGATATTTTTGAATCAAATAGAGTTTCCTCATCTGCTCTAACAGATGCTCTGTTAGAATCTGTTAGGATATCTTAGCTCTAGCTAGAATATGAGCTTTATTATCCTCAGGTGTTACGGGTAAAATTCTAATCCCTAAAAAACAGAGTCTGCTATAAAATGATGTGTTCCTCAGGCAGCGACTGAAAAGCATTACTGATGTGAATGTCTGCAGGATTAGGCCGAAACCCTTGGAAAAGCAGCTGTTTCTCTTGAAAGACCTTTATGTACAAGTCTTTATGTAAAGAAAGTTGGTTTGCCCCCTTAGAAAATGCTTAAAAGCAAAAATACCCACGGCAATTCATATGGCTTTTCTTATTACATGCTCACAGGATGGACAGAACCCAGGTCCTCCACCACTGATACCAGGACTGGGGCAGCAGGGAGGACAAGGTCGCCTTGGCCCTCACAACCAAGGACCTGGTCTTAATAAAGGTATGTTGTCTGTTCTTCTGTGGGTAATTCTACTAAAGAGGCTGTTCCAGTGCAGTGCCTTGAGACAGAAAAAGCTACAGCAGAGGACAGGGCCATGGCTGAGAGGAAAGCTTCTGTAGACTTGGGCTGGAACATAGAGGAAACGTTGCGCCACAAGAGAATGATGTAATGTGAAATATATAGCGTGTGCTTTGTAGAACTGTACGAACTACAGCATCCTAAAGCCTTTTTAGAAACCATTACAGAAATCTGCTATGATTTTTTCCCTCAAGGTGACTCCCGTGGTCCACCAAACCATCACATGGGCCCTCTCTCAGATAGAAGGCACGACCAGAACAGTGGTGGTCCTGACCATGGGCCTGAGAGAGGGTTGTTTCGAGGTGGCCAGGAGTGGGGTGATGGTAGAGACAGCAGGGGCATGCCAGATAGACGAGGACCTCACCCAGATTTCCATGATGACTTTGATCGACCAGATGACTTCCGTGACGACTTCCATCCAGATAAGAGATTTGGCCATCGATTACGGGAATTTGAGGGGAGAGGAGGCCCACCATTGCAAGATGAGAAATGGAGACGAGGTGGACCTGGGCCTCCCTTTCCTCCTGATCACAGGGAATTTGAAGGAGGGGGTTCAAACCGTGGGCCTCCTGGTGCTTGGGAAGGACGCAGACCTTCAGATGATAGATATCCACGGGATCCTGAGGATGCACGCTTCCGAGGAAGACGAGATGAGAGGTAAGAATTAATCTACTCATTTCTGTGGGGGGGTTAAAGGGTAAATGGAGGGAATTCGTTCTTCCTGGTTTCCTTTTCATTAAGGAGTCTATCTGTTTCAGATTTATAAACTGGAAACCAATAAGGAAATGAAAACTCTAATATACCTGAGTATAGAGTCCATAAAAATCATTCAGTAATAGAAGAAAAATGGTCATTGTTCACAGCAGCTTCCGTGTCTTTAAACAGTAAGTAAAGAGAAGGCAGGAAATTTTTAGAGAAGATCCAGTGACACAGGATGAAGATTTGAGACCGTTTTGATGAAAATTGAGAGGAAACTTGCAAGGTTAAAGTGGCAAACTTTTGAACACTAGAAGTGGATTTTGAGACTTTGTCTCCAGTCACAAACTACAGCATGACTGTAGGGACTGTAGAATGAGATGTAAGATACTTGTAAGGAGCAGAACAGTGATCCTGCTACCAAATATAAGGGACAGAGCTACAGCATCTGCTGGACTGTTGAGACTATTTTCTCATGGGTTTGCTTGTAGAGATTTTATTTCTCTTTCTGACTTTATTTCGTAATGCCAAGTGAAGAACTCGGAGATATCCAACTTACAGCAATGGCCACATCATTGCTCACAGTTTCCAGATAAATTAAGGGATGAATTTGTGTCTAGTTACAAATGTAAATATGGAGGAATTACGCTAAGTCAGCAAGGTTAACTGTCATCAAAATGGCTCCACATTCATGCTAGTTTCACTGAGTTAAATTTGGCCTCCAAGGTCTAAGCCTCTCACTGACCACCAGCTCTGTATGTATAAGAACATGTACAAGTATCTTGTGGTCTCCACATAATGTGAACTTTGTGTGTTTCAGTTGCCTTTTTAATCATTTTCTTACATTCCTTTTACTTTGCATCTACACAGCTCTTCTTTTAGCTATTTTCTACCTAGCTCTGTAAAGACGTACCTTCCTTTTGTGTGAAGAGTATGAAAAGAAATGAACGGTAACTAAAAGAAGGTAACAAAGCCATTTTAGAAAGTAGAGAGAATCCAAGCTGAATGCTCTGCAGTACAGGACTCTAAAAGACGCAGCAGACAGCACTTTTAGAAGCTCAGTAGAGAGTTTCAAACCTTGCATTGAAGTGCGATGGGACTGGAAGGTATTTTATGAGGATCCTGATTTTTAGAAAGGTTTCAGGAAGATTCTAAGAACCCTGTGACCTGTAAGTCTAACTTATGAACTAAGAGGAGTCTGTTTGTCAGAGTACAAGTGTTTGTAGTTTGGTTTAAAAGGAATCAGCACAGGGCTCTAAAAGGCTTATTGTGCTTTCACACTTAATGAATTCCTTTGAATGAAGGCAAATTAAGTGCCGTTTACTGCAGATGCTGAGGTGAACTCAAGAATCCCAACCCCTCATTTAGCTGACTTGGTTTGGAATTTAGGCTATAACTGGTTTGATGAAGCATGAGAGGGAAGTGTGTGTATGTGTGTTTCTCCCTAATTTCCCATCCTTTTCATCCCTGTCCTGTTCTTACTGTACCTATGCACATTAACATGATGCTTCTACTGCAGAGACCTGCCTCTTCCTGCCTGCTAATCTGCACAGTCTGTAGTTCTGTACATTAAGGTCCTAGGCCTCAAGGAAGATCCAAGAGCAGTCAAAACAGAAACTGAGCCCTATGCAAGGCAGGGGTTTACATGTGAGTGATATGAAATAGAATATACGTAACACAATATTAGGAGCTGTGGCTATGTCAGGCATAGGTATGATAGATTTCAAAATTAAACTGTGTCCATAACATTGCCTGGAAACAAAAAGGAAAGGCCCTATTCCTGATAGCCGTAAGACTTTGTGTTGCAAATCTTGATAATTTACATGCTAAGCAGAATCACACCATGTCAGTATTAAAAGGGGAGGCCCTCTAAAGAACATCTAGGGGACTGTGCTGTTTCAAGGCTAAACAGTACTGCAATGTGATTGTCTGAACCATTTGTACCTGAAACTGCTCAGTTTGTTCTCCCAAATCATCCAGGTTAATGTAAAATGGTTCACTGTCCATACACAGCACTCCCTCCATCCACTGTTGTACCTCCACAGGCACAGCAGCCTCCTCTCTGTGTTGTGGTTGTTTTCTGGGAGGTGGAGACAGACCTATTGTTTTTCATGACAAATAAATTGTAAAAGTTTAACAATATTGTACTGTGTTCTGACTACTGTTAAAATATTTAACTTTGTAATTAAAAGGTTAATGTTGTTAAAATTCTAAATAAAAGTATCTAAAGTTTTGCTTGTAATAGGATGCACTGTGTCATTAATGAGCTGGGGAAGGGGATGCTGCACAAAGCAAACACCATCCGTGTACTATGGTGGTTACAATTTGGCCAGAGTGGAACTGGGAAGAGAGGGGAGGTGGGGGGCATCAGTGGGAATGGGCAAACAGCGCCCTGCATTGTGTGCTGCTGCTGAGGGGTGGGCAGGAGCAGCGTGGGGTCGCACTGACCGTGAGCACTCCTGAACCAGTGTGCCTGCACCGCATGAAGCTCTCGCCTGTGTTTGCACAGAAACGGGGCTGTAAATGAAAGCAATCCTAACAACCGGTGCTACTTAGGGTGCACTTCTGGAGGTGCAGTAATACACAGAACACATCTGTGCTGCAAGGTGAAAGCCAAACCTACCAGTATTCATGCAGCCACTTACAGGCTTACCTGAAGTGGCACTGACAGCTCCTTAAGAACCATTCTTCTCTCTGAACATCTCAGTTAAAACCCCAGTGTGATACTGGAGGAGCTATACTCGTTTCAGATGAGATGCACAACCCAGTCATAGAAAATTACTGCCATGGGACTTAGTAGGAATTATCAACTTCAGTGTCAAAACTACATTTTGCAAAGCAAAATCCTTCATTATTGCAGCTGAATAAACTGCTCTTCAGGTTGTAGAATGCCACTGTGCACGTGCTCAAGTCACCCTCATCCCGACAGAGCCAAGGGCAGTCTAGATTCATCTGCTAAAACCGTAAACTGAGAAGAACAGAACAGAAAAAAGAATGTTTTAGCATAGCACAAACCAATGGAATAAGATGCTGATACGTTTTGTTATAGCCATGACTCTCATTGGTTGAATTCTTCCCGTTTGTTTTTATCACTTCAATGGAAGGGAAAAAAATGGCAGGGGAAAGAAGACCACCACATTAAGGGAAATTCACTTATACTTTACCTTCTCTTTGGCATCACTCACTGATTTTTCTACCCCCCCCCCCCCCTTATTAAATGGACACAGTATATTTGAAAGTATTTTTCTTTGAAAAACCAACACAATCAGCAGAAGGAAATGAGGGGAAACTACAAAAATGAACAAAGTGCTCAAAGGCAGAAAATGAGTGCTTTTCCACCCACAAATCCTATTCTAGTAATTTTATGTGCTATAGTATTAAGTAAAACAGTTCAGAAATGAGTTGATGATTAAACTGAAGCTGACTGAAGTTTCTCAATCCAAATTCTGTCTAAAGCCCACATTTGTACCATGTCCTTTCCTGTAGCTTCAGAAGAGGAGGACCCTCAAGACACGAGGGCCGGGGACCCAGGGGGAGAGATGGCTTTCCAGGACCTGAAGATTTTGGGCCAGATGATGCTTTTGACTCTCCAGATGAAAACTCAAGAGGAAGGGACCACGGTGTTCGGGGACGAGGTCGTGGTGCTCTGAGAGGTGAGTGGAACATTCTTCCATACTGAAATGCAAGGATAAGGAAGCAAAGACACTTCTTAGGCAAATTACAGCATTGTCATGAATCCAGTGTCTCTTCTTACTCATGTCCCCTGCATCTCTTACTGTGCAGGAGGCCGGAAGGGTTTACTTCCTACTCCAGATGAATTTCCACGCTTTGAAGGAGGGCGGAAACCAGAATCCTGGGATGGAAACAGAGAACCAGGTAAAAACTGGTGATGTTTGCTTTAGATAACTGCAAACTTCTATACTATAACCAACCAATGACCAGAAATTTATGTGTAAAAATCACTTCTTTTTCCTGTACCTCACATGCTCATTATCAGTCTTTTATTATAAGGAAATCAAAACGTAGTCCTTTGGACTTCTAAATTCAGGGAAAAAATTACTATACATAATTTAACTGGCTCCAAATGCAACTGTCTCAGCAAACAAAATTATTATGGCCTCAAAGCCTCAATTTTAAGTTGATTTATTGTACAGCCCAGGACTGCGTGTTGTTGTCACCTGCGGATGACTGAAGCACACAGCTGGGGATTTTTTGAGGCGTACATTACAGCCAACAGTAATCTTTCTCTTGGGTGGCATCTTCTCTGTTCTTGCAAAAATCACGTTTTCAGCTGCGGTGTCTTGACAGCTTACTGAAATTTGCATTTGTGTTACTACGGGGGAAAATCTGAGTTTTCAAACGTCATGGAAAAAATGAACACGAATAGATGAAGATACGAACGTCTCTAAAATACATGAAAATACACTGAAAAGAACACTTTTGATCTGTCACTTTCATTCCCATCATCCTTTAGAGACAGTTTTACCTTTAGCTTTCTTAAAACTTACTCATCTCATGTTTGCTTGTTTTCCTGTTGGGATGGGGAGGGGGGGAAGCTTTATGTAATTTTAACTTAAAGTACAATGGAAAGGGTGTAAATGGATGTGACTTCCCCCAAAAAAGTGAAGAATAATGATCAGATCAATATTACTTATTATCCTGTTTCTTCTCTTCATGCTCAGGTCCTCGTCCGGATCACCCTCCTCATGACAGGCATTCTCCAGCTAACAGAGAACGTGCTTCTTCACTCCAGGGCATGGACATGGCCTCACTGCCACCACGTAAACGTCCCTGGCATGATGGACCAGGGACCTCTGACCACAGAGAAATGGATGCTCCAGGTGGGCCTCCAGAAGAGAGGAGCAAAGGTAAAAAGCCCCTTGTATTGAAAACCTTATCAAATTTTTCAGCAGTAGATTTATCCAGAATTCCTTATCTGTTCAGAGGGAATAAAGCTGAACTGGTAAATACCTGATCTTGCCAGCTGTGAGGCTGAACACCAGTCTTATAGGAACACAGGAACGGAGGGTTTTTCTGGAACATAACATCCAAGTCTTTACTCTAGCTTCATGTAACCCTCTTCTTTACTGCCGTTATCAAAACCAGTTAGGTTTTGGCTCCCTGTTAATCCAGCTAGAAAACTGTTAAAAGCTTTTTTCCCCTCTAATTTTCAGTATAGCTGTTATTCAAGCTTGTGCTAGCACCCTTTATCTGAAATATCCTTCCTGTCTCAGCTTTCACTCTGTTGGACCCAAATGCTTTAACTCTTTCCTCATGAGCAACCTGGTCTCATGGAAGGTCAGGGATGTTGGAACTAGATGATCTTTAAGGTCCTTTCCAACCCATACCAGCCTGTGAGTTGTCTACTTGTAAGAGTGTAAGCATGGCCATCCATGACCAGACCAGAAGTCCATAAAGCTCGGTAGCTTGTCTTCAACGCTAGCCAGTAGCAGGTACAGAAGGAAGTGTTACACTGTTCTTAACAGTCTAAGTCTGTAGTGGTATGTCCTGAAAAACTCTCTCAACCTATGGAGATCTGTAGTTCAGTGACTTACTACAATATTTTTATATCTAATAGTTTTTGACTTACCTTTTATGTGCTTCTCTAACTGCTTTAAGAATCATATAAACTTTTGGCATCTGCAACATCTGCGGAGAGCTCTAAAACTTAACTGCAGTAGACGATGCTGAAAAAAAGAGGAAGGAAAATGTTTTCCTCCTGTTTTAAGCCTTTTGCTCACTAATTTCATTCAGTGATGTCTTGTGTTTTAACTAGAACAGTTGGAAGATGATGCCTTTTATTTCTGAATGCCATCTCTGATTGCATCAAAGTCTACCATTTCCAACCTGAACTACCTCTTCTCCAAGTTAAGAGCTCTGATCTGTATCTTTTACTGCCCTTATTACTCTGGATATATTATTTCCATTTTTACTTTTATCCTTTTGTAAATTAAACAGGGTAACTAGCAGTTGCACACACTATTTAAGATGTGGTTCACCATGGATTTCTGTAGTTCACTTGGGTTTGTTCTCCTTTGTTTTCTAATAGCTTCTGATGTCCTACTTATTTCCCTTTTTAGCTAACTACTGAACAGTCACATGGCACCGTCATGCAACTAGCTACTGTAACCACCAAAAGACATTCTTCCCGAGTTAGCAGCTGGTTCAGAACCTATTGCTGTGTGTGCCATTTCCACAATCATCCTGTTAGTCTTGTACCTGTTCTTGATCCTTGTTCTTATAAATCTCAGGATTGATGATGTCTTTTGTTTATGTTGTCTTTGGGGCTTTTTAATGTCCTCATATTGACTACCCACTATTAGTGGTCAGTGACAGAGATTCTTCTCAGTTGCTTCCAGATGCTGAGAGATTGTCATTTTCTGTTGTTTGACCTCTACTGCCCAGCTTTGTCTTTGATGCCACCAAATTTCACTCCACTTCTCTTACTGTTGTCCTGAAGCTCATTTAGTTTTAAGCATAGGCCAGTCCTCCTCTGCATGGATTGTATTTCCAGCGCTGTACTGACAGCAGGTTATGCCATTCATTCACAGAGGTTTTTCATGAAACCTTGCTGGTGAACTCCATGTGTATCAATATTTCTCCTTTCAAAAGGCTGTTTCTCATTTAGCCAGCTTCTTATCGAATCTGTAAGCATTCCTTCTCCAGCTTCAATAGTAATTGGTGATAACTCCATCAGATGCTTTATTGAAGTCAAAACAGTTGTTAACTACCACGCTTCTTGTGCCTACACAAGTCACTAATGTACCAAAGACAGTTTAGAACAATGGCAAGAAAGCCTGATATCAAAACATCGACAATACTTTTTCGTGTATGGGCTGTGTCACTTACAGGTGATTGGTAAAGTCATATGAAGGGTAAAACTTCATCAATTATAAGCTCCGTGGAACAATTTGGTCTTTATTTTACACACAACCAAGCAGTCAACAAAAATTCCTTCTTGCTAAAGTGAGGAAAAATGTCCTAATTTAGCTTGAGCACTTTGCTGTATACACAAAGCACTGTTACCATTACTACTTTGGGGTTCTTTCCCCCAAAATACTGCTTGTTATTTTGAGCTACTGACTTTGGGGGTTTTAGTATTAATTTAAGTCTCAGTACTAAGATCTGTGAGAAGCAGAAAATCCCATTTCTGGCAGTAAGAGCTGATGTAGTTCATGTTCCTGGGTAGTGATTAAAACAGAGCATTTTTCCATTATTTCTAGCAAAGAAATGGAACAAAACCAGTCATGTTACTCATTGTCTTCACCACCAACCTCAACCCATCCATCAGTGCAATGTCTTTGTTTAGGGAAAAAAGTGGTTTTCAACAAAAATATATAGAGAACCACAGATGGTGTTAAAAGAACAAGAGTCGGGTACACATGGCAGTTCTGAGAACACCATGACTATCACTGTTCTAATTTACTTAAGTGCTGCTGACTGTATCAGCTATAAACTCCCTTAATTCCCAAGGCTGAGAAAATTGGGGCTGTTCAGCCTGCAGAAGAGAAGGCTGCGTGGAGACCTCATAGCAGCCTTCCAATATCTGAAGGGGGGGCCTATAGGGATGCTGGGGAGGGACTCTTCATGAGGGACTGTAGTGACAGGACAAGGGGTAATGGGTTTAAACTTAAACAGGGGAAGTTTAGATTGGATATGAGGAAGAAATTCTTTACTGTAAGGGTGGTGAGGCCCTGGAATGGGTTGCCCAGGGAAGTTGTGAATGCTCCATCGCTGGCGGTGTTCAAGGCGGGGTTGGACATAGCCTTGGGTGGCATGGTTTAGTGGGAGGTGTCCCTGGCCATGGCAGGGGGGTTGGAACTCGATGATCTTGAGGTCCATTCCAACCCTAACTATTCTATGATTCTATGATTGCCGTCCATCTTCTGGATTGTAATGGAGATTCTATGTAAGAAAAATCTTACGGAGCGGGGAGAAGGCATAAAATTATGGGTCTCAACTATGTTTGGTCTGCAAATGAGTATCCCATAGTTCCTTCCACAAAGGAACTAGCTAAATATATGGCATGGCTGAGAAGAGGCATTGCTTAGACTTGAACTTCAGTAACTCACTGTGCTTCTTTTTTAGGACGAGGGAGTTCACAGAGAGCCTCAAAATCTGGGAGATCCAGTTCTTTAGATGGAGACCATCACGATGGATTCCACAGAGATGAAGCTTTTGGTGGAGGCCCCGCAGGAGGCAATAACCCTTCTCGAGGAGGAAGGAGTGGAAGTAACTGGGGAAGAGGAAATAACATGAACTCTGCTCAATCAAGAAGAGGATCATCCAGGGGTGGTGGAAGGGGCCGATAGAAGAGGCTTTGACTGGGTCACACCCAGTCCTGCCTGGACAATGTTTAAATGGATTGCTACTCTGGACTCATAAAGTAACCTGCACCACCACAAACCTGGATTCCTTAACCGGGATAACTGAACGTGCATTAGCTCCCAACAAGACAGGGGTCTTTTCCTAGATCAGTCAACTGCTAGCTGCAGCGCTGTAGCTGGCTTTCTGTTTTGTCCTCACCACCTTTGTTTTCCTCGCCTTCTTTTACCTGCTTGGTTTTGTGAAGAGCTGGAGTCTTTTTTAAGTGATATGAGGCATGGAGCACCTCCACAGATTTCAGTTCGCCTCCAGACAGAAGCTTGTTTCTATGTGTACAGTTTGTCAGAAGAGTTACGTTGGTTTTGTATGAATACAGAACGTAATTTGTGCAAAAATTAACATAAAATCAACACTGTGTGTGATTCTTTACTCACCTGTTACTACACAGAGGGCTGTCTTTAGGCAGACTTGTGTATCAGATGGAGCAACAGAACTGCCTCCTGAAACCTCAACTGTCTGAAATACTCCTAGCTGGATGATTCCCAGTTTTTGGGTTTATGATGCAGAGAGCTTTCATTTTCACCTTTAGCCACAGCTGGGTACAGATTACAAGTGGTGCTGACGTTAACATTCCAAAACACGGGAAACCACCGCTGCTTGCTAGTCTGCCATCCTGAAAGAGAAAAACGTGGAACACTGCTTAGAAAAAGCTGTCATAGACATAGTGTGAGTTACAACCTGGACTATCAGCAAGACAGACATCATGACAGATATTGTCATTCTGTGCTTCACCCGGGCAAGTCAAATATCTTTGTTCAAAACAGCATCTGATATAGAAACAGAGGAGGAAAGTTTAGCAGATTGATTAATATGGCTGCACATGCTTTACAATGCCTGTAGGAGGCACTGCTTAAAGATAGCTGGTTTCAGTAGGGTCTGGTACGTTCAAATGCTCAAGTGCAAACCTCGACAGCTGACAGCTTTTTAAGTACAGTTTTCTTTAGGATATAGTTTCCCAGTTTTATGAGGAGAGGGAAATGATGGGGAGGAGTTATTCTCATTTCCCACATTTCCTAATAAAGCTGTTTACCACCCATGACTTTGTTTCCCCATAAATCATTCATATCAATTATCCCCAGTCACCAAGTGATCAAAAGGCTCCTTTAATACCTAAAGCCTCAATGAAAATTTCACCACAGAAGTGCATATTCTAAAGCCGGGAAGGTTCCACATTTAAAGTATAGGATATAATGTATAACGAACGATACTGCCAGGCATCCATCCCCCCTGCCCTGAATTTTGTGTTTGAATATTCAGGACAATATGGAAGCGTACTTCTATAGCTGCCAAGGCTACTGCAACAACGTAGTGAAACACAGCAGCTATTTGGTCTGATGTCTCAGTCAGATGTACTAAAGACTGGCTTAAGTCCTGATGACCTGTCATATAGGAAGAGATCAAAACACAGGTTAGCACTTAACTGCTCTTCTCTTGGTTCAGTCAGTCACAGACAGCATTTTCTTTCTTAGGTGGGTAGTGTACAAAATGGCATTTGAAAGTTACAGTATTTAACTGAGCATTAGCCCATAAAATCCTTGTCATGGGGCTCTACAAACAGAATATCTTCAAGGAATTAACTGGGAAACAGCTGAGATGCATCTGATATAACACAGTTTCTCATTTGAGGACTAAAGAAGGAATTGCTTTTTAACCTGTACTTGAGGAAAGGCCTTGGTCACTTTTGGTACACATCAGTGACTTAGGATCTATTCTGAAGTCTTGGTGATAAAGATCAGTATTTTGATAGCAAAGGGCAAAGCTTGCCCTCTTTGTTCTTTTAATGAGCCCTATATATTTTTTGGGGGCTGAAAGTTATTATTGTGTTATTTTATAGAGTACGATTTAGAGGATGCGATTTCGTCCTCAATTAAACCATGGTCCTCTACCAACATGAGAGTGCACCCAACAGCAAACCCAGCTGTTTCTGTCTAGACAAAAGGGAGTATGCTTGGGTTTCCCCTGATGTTTCCTCAACTCCTTAAACCACTATGGTACTTGATGTGAAGCAAAATTCCTTATCAAGGGGCAGCTTTTTTATTTCGGTTTTGAAATATTCCACAATCACGGAATATGCACAAAATGCTCAAGAAAAATGGAAAATTATCTAGCTTTTGTGTAAAATCTCAGAGGGTGACAGCATGGCAGGAGAGACACAAGTGTCCCAGTCCGTGGTACTGCGACCACTACTGCTGGGACATGGGTAAGATTACTTAATAGGAATGTACTGCTGTACTCTTTGGGTCCAGTTCTTTTACCAGCATGTGGACTCCTTATCCTCTACCTGCTAGTTTACAGCTCTGCCTTCTCTAGGATTTGTTTAGCTTGTTCCTGCTCTTAGGAATAAATTAGTTGTCTGTACTATAGCTTAGAAGTTGTAAAAAGGAGAGAACCAATTTAATGCTATTCAGACAGCTCGGACCTACATTTTTATGGGAAAAGAGCGACCATTAGTGGAATGTCTGTATTGACATTTGGCACACAAGTGGTTTTATTAAAGTAACCTCTGTACATTCAGGTACCCCCATTTAACAATTTCTGTTTACTTCAGAGTATCAGGTGAATACACTAAACTCTAAGAAGTGATATCAGGTAAATATTGCATTGTTTAGCTTTATTTTGTATACGAGGCACATATACTCAGTGAGATACTCAGGCTCTGAGCAAGTCAGGCCTGGTATTCCTTTACGTGCAGTAGTGCAGCACCCAGCCCAGACTGAAGCACCAGGCTCCCAGCAGGCACTGTCAGCCTGAATTCAGCACCTTCCTAATGCTGCTTAGCTTCTGCACTGAAACTGAGCTGTGCTGGCTGCCACAAGCCCTAATTACCAGCAAGTCTTATTTCTGAAGGTCACGCTGTGACAAGTAAGCAGTTCCTGCCTCAGCTGAGAAATCAAAATACATTTATATATATAGATATATAAAGTTCTAAGAGCCCAAGCTACCCTTGTAAAGCCCAACTGTTACAGCACTGTAAGGCAGCAGCAATACCTTCAAAGACTTAAGGCTCTTACCTAAGATTCGCACTTTCCATCCCATCGCTGTCATGCACCAAGACCACCCTTACAGTTATGGGCAGCCTTTGTGCCCCACAGCCCCAGGAGCTTGTTTCACTGACTGGATGCTACTTTAAGGAATAGGGTTTTAGAGAGGAATGCAGTTCAGTGGAACCTGGTTTCATATTCACCACTGCTCTGACGTGGCTGATGACTGCACCACTCAGCAACTGAACCACGTTCAGAGTGTAGGGGTCAGCACAATAAGGAGTTAATAGCAGTTAACTGTTTGGAACGTTGACCCTGACACTTGACCAGATTTCACTCGGCTGTCCCCACATTTCAACATCAGCCAGCCCTGCAACCTCAGCTGTAAGACACTTGCTTTTCATGTCATGGGCATTCCATTCCACTGGCTCCATAATCTCACTCACGTTTTGAAGTAGGCTGTGGCAGCCACATGGTCCTATACTGGAGGGAGGGAAGCGGGATGCTGCCAGCTCCTACCCGAGCCGGAGAGAATCCAGACCATGGCTATGGAGCTGCCTTTGCAGTACGGTAGAATCCTGTGCTCAGCTGGCACCAAGCCCGGCACACCTGAGCACAGACAACGCGTTTAGAGTCACCGGTGCCGCCCGCGGGTGCCAGCCGCTGTTCTTCTGGTTCAAGAACCGGCGAGGAAAGCCCAGCAGCAACGCCAAGGAGGCGAAGGTGGTGAAGGAGGTGCAGACGGCGCCATCCTCATCCCCGTCTCGGAGCGGTGCCTCCGTACTCCGCCGAGAGGGAGGCTCTCGGTCCCTCCGTCCGAGTCCCGCCGGGCTGCGGCGCTCACACCGGCAGCACTTTGCCCCCGCCCCGCACCGTAGCACTCAGGAGGCCGCCGAGGCGGCGGAGGCCGGCGGCGCCCCCGGGCAGCGCGGCCAGGAGCGCGGCAGCGCCGGTGCCCAGCTGGGCCGCGGCGCCCAGCGCCGTCAGGAGGGTGCTGCGCAGCCCCAGCGCCGCGTAGATGGTGCCGCCGAGGGCGCCGAGGTAGAGCAGGGAGCCGCGGCCGGGCTCCCGCAGCAGGCGGGCGGGCCCGCGCAGCAGGGCGGCGGCGCCCAGGGCGCAGAGCGAGCCGAGCGACCAGAGCAGCGCGAACTTGCGGGCGCGGAGCAGCAGCAGCGGCACGTACAGCGCGGCCAGCCCGAAGCAGAGGGCGGCCAGCAGCAGGCACAGCCCGCTCCCCGCCAGCCGCTGCCAGCGCGACAGCCCCGGCAGGCAGGGGTCCGCCTCGCCGGCCCACGGCCACCCCGAGCCCGAGCCCGAGCCCTGCCCGGCCGCCGCAGGGGGGGCGCCGCGGCCCGGCAGGAACGGGCTCAGCGGGCCCAGCCAGGCCCCCAGCCCGCCGCTCCCCACGGCCTCCTCCTGGGGGCAGCCGGCGGGCGGCGCCGCAGGGCCCGCAGGGGCGGCGGCAGCGGCCTTCGACTGCGCCAGGTGCTCCCGCAGCTGCCGGGCCAGGTCCGCCATGGCGTGGTCGCGCACCGCTCCACGGCGCTACAGCGAGCGGCACACCCGCCCCACCGCCATCTTGCGCAGCGGCTGCATCCGGGTTACCGGGGCGGGGCGCTGAGGCGGCAGGGCCGCGGTTCGCGGTTCCCGGGTCCCTCGGTGCCGGCGGCGGCCGCTGCCTTTGCGCACTCGGCGCGGTAACGGATGCCTCCTTTAAGAGGTATCCGACGGGAGGAGCGGCGGAGCCTGTCTGGAGGGCGCGCTGGGCTGGGAGGCAGGGAGAGCCCTCAGCCGCTCCGCATGGAGCGACCGGAAGAGCTCGGCAGCTGCGGGCTGCACCGCCTTATGGCTCCTGCAGCGGGGAGGAGATGGGATCCCGTTCACAACGTCAATCGGGAAGAGGAAGGCGGTAGTTGAGGCTGATGGGGCTCGCAGGTGGCTCTATGGGACGTGGCAGCCCTCGTGGCCGGAGGCCGAGCGCTGCCCAGCGCCGCGTTCCCCTCAAGGCTGGCACTGGAGTCTCTTCACGTCTAACCCAAGGTCTCTGCCTCTTTGAAGGAGAGCAGCGAGAGCAGAGACATCACATGTAGGAACCATTGCGGTGGGACTGGAGATGTAGGGAATGACCGGGAGCTTGTCTTGCTACCCTTGTGCTCAGCCAAACCTGGTGACTCATGGGCTGTGTATTAATAACAGTAACTATAATTCTGTCCTCAACCGACCGTTAAACCAAAGTAAGAATGTCTAATTCAGTTCTTCACCCTGGTTTGAAAAAGTAGTAAATAAAACAGCAAATGCTAATTTAGCCTTTATGATTCTAAATGTTCACTGCAGGCTGAAAAAATGAGCTGTTTGGACAGCAGGAAACACAGCCAGCAGTTTCCATCATCAGTGTGCAGCAATATCCATAGCAATGGTGAATCACAGGGCATTCGACTGCCTCTCAAGATGCAGATAAAGTCTGAAATCGCTGTTGGCCAGGAGCTGCCTGCCCCATTTGGTGGATCACTTTAGCACTGGTACATTGGTACAAGTCAGAGGGCAGAACACTCCCTAAGTGCTCAGGACAGAGTTAAATGGTTGGCAAGAAGGGATTGGATCATAAAATGGTTTTGGTTGGCAGGGACATTAAAGCTCATCAAGTTCCAACCCCTGCCACGGGCAGGGACACCTTCCACTAGAGCAGGTTGCTCCAAGCCCCATCCAACCTGGCCTTGAACACTGCCAGGGATGGGGCAGCCACAGCTTCTCTGGGCACCCTGTGCCAGATGTTATCAGAAACATTGCACCTGGAGGTGTCTTCGGGATCAGGATCCCTCTTTGCCAGCAAAGGATGCCATCTAACTGCTTTCTAGAACATAGCCTTCCAGGCCGTGTCTTCTGCTGCCCTGAGGCTACACCGCGCTGCGAAGATGTTTTATCTTTCCTTTGAGGATGTGCCATGAGGGTAACAGTCTGTAGTGGCTGGCAGGAAGCGCCGCTTCTTTGTTCATAGGAAAATGAAGCCATGTCAGTGAAGTATATATATATATATATGTCAGATAACGGCTCTGTGACAAAGCCGTACCCCCAGCGTTTACCTTCTCCCTCCGGGCTCACGGAAGCACCCGAGGCAGGGCGGTTACTGTCGGGCGGCACGAAGCGGCTGCGGAGCAGTGCCGTGCCCCGGGGCCCCGCCGGCTCCGAGCCGCTCCCGAACTTTCCCTTTATAGGAAAAGTATGCGCGGGGCCCGGGGGGGCTGCCCTGAGTCACCGGTGGCCGCGGCTCCCGCCCACACCCGAGGGCCCGAGCCGCCGCTACCGCCGGGCCGGGGCGGGGTTTGCGCTGCCCGCCGGGGCTCGCTGGGACTGGTGCCGCCGAGCAGCCCCTCCGCCACGGCCCGGGGCTGGCCGGGGGCGCGCCGCCATGACGGGCAGGTAAGAGCGGGGAGCCCGGGTGGGCCCGGTGGAGGGTCGGGGAGAGCTTCAGTGTGCCCGGGAGGAAGCGGTAGAGGGAAGAGGACGTTTTCCTCCTGTGGGGTTCAGGCTGCGCGGGGCAGCTCCCGCACCGCGGGATGGTACAGTCAGAAACACCCTCTTGAAGAGCAGAGCAAGGGCTGCTCCGGTGTGCCTTACCCCTGCGTGGGGCGGTGGGAAGACCACAACCAGGGTTGGGAAGGAGCAGCTGTGAATCTGAGCTGTGTCCGCCCAGTAGCCGGGCTCCCTGCAGCCTGTTCCCGCTGTGCTCCGCACTTCGGGGCCCTTCGGACTGGTCGTCGCGCTGCCCCTCTGCCCGCACGTTGTTTGCTCCTCTTCTGGCCGTGGCTTTATTGTTAGACCTCTCAAGAGCTGTTTTAAAAGTGGAGCTTGATTCTCCTCCCACGCTGACACTGGAGAGAACTCTGTAAAGTCACCTAATAGATGTTAATGAGAAGAGCGGTGGGGAGAGGATTTACTGTCATCTTCCCAGGGTTTGCACGAATGCTTTAGTGTCTTTGATCACTTTGTTCTCCCGTCTGTAAAATAAGGCCCTGACGTTATAAAGCAGTTTGTGAAAACAAGCTTGCTTTTGAAAAATATCTTGAAGATGAAAAGCATGAAGAAGTAATATTGGTATTAGCAGGGCGCCTTTTCCAGGTTAGCCATCCTCCGCAATCCTACTGGCGTTATTGTAATCCCGAAGCATTGCTCTTCGTGACCTGGAATACTGAAATGCATCTGGAGTAGTTTGTGTGTAATACTCATCTTTCTTTTATGTAAAATGTTGATGTTTCTGTTATGCAGTTTCTTATGATTATTCAGTGTAGATCATTTTTGGTGGGTTGTTGTGTATGAGTACATGCTGAATAACTGTTATATCCTTAACTGTGGTTTGGGCGAGTGTTATTTTTGCTTTCCCTGATGATGGATTAATGCTGACTGCTGGTTAAAACACTTGGGTTTTGCCTTCTGTCTTTAGATTACTTGGTCTTTTCTGTCTTAATGGTCCCTTTTTTGTTCTTTGACGTGTGGAATAGGTGTGTATTTACAACTTTACAGTAATTTCCTTACAAACAGAGGAAGACTCAAGTGTCTTAAATATTCTCAAGTCATGGGTACCCATGCAGCTCTTAAAAGGGGGCAGGATGGGGAGGGTAAGGGAAGAACTGTGGCTTTGTGAACCCAGGTGGTTCTACTTTGATAGAACTGCAGTATAGTACTCTTCAGAAGGACGTGTTTGTCTCAGGTGAAGTTACTCAGCTGCAGAGGGCAGTGAGAACTGCCTGTGGCCAGTAATCCTTGTTGTCTTCTCTCTGTGCTTCCTCAGAAACCTGCCTGTTAAGGTATAACACTGTATTGAGTGAAAAGCTTTGATGTGAGGTGTGAGTTCTGATGGAGCGTTCCCAAGTAATTGAGACACTGCAGAGTGTGCAGTTCTTCAAAAGTAATGCAGAATGTCTGTCTCCTTTTCCTCAGAGGTACTTTAGAGGGTTGTTAGAATAAACAGGCCTTGGCTTTAACTTTTGGAGAGGGAATGCGGGTGTTATTTAATGTTTTCAGAAACGTTTGTCCTAGAGAGTGGGTCAGCTATGAAAGTGTCTGAATTTCTGCCTGCTGTCACTCACAGGACAGAAAGATTAACTGTTCTGTCAGAGGCATGTGTCATAGCTGTAGTTCAACGGAGCTTTTCCTCGGTAATTGTATAATCCACTTAGGGTAGCAGTTGCCCAGCAAAACAAAAGCTGTACTTTTCACTGTCTGTGAAACACTGAGCTGCTGAGCACCTTGCATGACTGATGGCGTTAGACAAGCACTGTGTTCAGTGTTGTTTTCAGGCTGTGACAGACTCCGAAGTCATCAGGAAGAATGGACTTCCTTAGATCCACCTACAGGTCACTCGGCGGAACTGTATCCAGGTGTTGATCAATATTGATTACTTGGTAGTTCTTAAAATCTGTCGATATGTAACCGGATGTTACATTGAGCAGTTGAGATTTGGGGCTTTGGGGGTGCCGGAAGGAGATGAACTGTTTCACAGCTGAAGCATCCCCATAATATCCATCACTGGGAACCTTCCAGGGCCAGGAACATGACATTAATGTGCCTCTGGTCTTGAAGCTGTCGACACAGGGAGGGAATTGTGTTACAGTGTGATAAAGCAAGGAAGAATGGAGAAGGTGAAGTGCTGGCACATTCTTCTTTTTCACTTCACCTTTCTTGTATAACAGAAACATATAAAAGGACTCTCTTCATGTTACTGCTGCGTTATTACTCATTAAGATTGATGGAAAATTAATCCATTTGCAAGCGTTCTGGCCCGTTTAGCTGCAGAGAGTGTCTCCTGAATTTCAGTAGCTGCAGTCATTCAATTTACTGGTTTTTATCATTAGGGAAGACTATAATTCCACAAAAATACAAAGAAAGATGTGCACTTTATGTATTCATAATAGGAAATTATTTAAATGGGAGACTGTTTAGCAAATGGAAGCTGGAATATTGTGTGCATCACAAGCTGCGCTATTACAATGGGAGGAAAACCGATAAGTAGATCACTGGAGTTTGCAAATAGTAATTCTGACTGCCCCGTCTTGGCTGAGCTGTTTTATTTCTCTGTGTCTTGACTGAAGTGGCTGACATAGCCCCTAATTTCAAGAGCAGTCTGTGGTTTAAAGGGATGCTGTTAACTTAAAAACTAAAAATCACACTTTATTTGAATATATCTGTTCGATCTAACATAGAATCATAGAATCATAGAATAGTTAGGGTTGGAAAGGACCTCAAGATCGTGGAGTTCCAACCCCCCTGCCATGGGCAGGGACACCTCACACTAAACCATGCCATCCAAGGCTATGTCCAACCCCACCTTGAACGCCACCAGGGATGAAGCATCCACAAGCTCCCTGGGCAACCCATTCCAGGGCCCCACCACCCTCACAGTAAAGAATTTCTTCCTCATATCCAATCTAAACCTCCCCTGTTTAAGTTTAAACCCATTACCCCTTGTCCTCTCACCACAGTCCCTAATGAAGAGTCCCTCCCCAGCATTCCTATAGGCCCCCTTCAGGTACTGGAAGGCTGCTATGAGGTCTCCATGCAGCCTTCTCTTCTCCAGGCTGAACAGCCCCAATTTTCTCAGCCTATCTTCATACGAGAAAGATGACAGGAAGATAATAAGGAGAGATGTGTATTTTAGTTTGAGTTATATGTTGTTTAATTACATTAGGAAATAAAGTCTGTATGAAGAGTTAGCTATAAGAACAGTATGTTTCTAAGCAGCCTTTCTATATTTTGCAGTGTTGAGAAGTACAATTTATATGGGGTTTAGTGCCTTTAGAAGTACACTGTGGCACTTCCTTACCAAGGAATAAGTGGAAGCTGCTTCTATAATTTGTATTTGATGTGTTTGGCCCATCTTTCTATTATGATTTTGCCTTTTCAAGGGCTGTTGGGGGGTAGGTTGCTGTAGGGGGGGTTGTTGGTTTTTGGGGGGTGGTGTTTGGTTTCTTTGCGGGTTTTTTGCTACTGTGTTTTGCCCTGTTTTCTTTGTTGTTCTTGATGGACTTACTCCTAAGAAAGAGGGTCAGTTAGTGACTGGTGAACCAAGCGTTGTAGAAAATAAGCCATAATCTAAGGTAATTTCTTGTGAGACTTTACTGCTGTGGTGTTGATTAGAAAACAAAAAGGAAACGAAAGCCCGTGCTGGGTTATTTGCTTTTAGAAATTAATTGAATACAAAGCCCAAGGAAAAAGCGTTTCCAAAGTGCATGCTTCAGGGCATTAGTATTTTTGTAAGAAATTTGTGTTATCACTATATTTGGTCTAATTGGGATCTGGATACGCCTATGTACTTCCTGCAGTCAACAAAAGAAGAACAGCTGCATTTACAGATACGCTTATTGATTGTTCCTAATCCACTTGAGGTAAGAAATAAGAATATCTTATTTTCGATGAGGCTAGCATTTGACTAGGTGCTTTTTAATTCAGTAGGGAGCTGCTGCTGTGCAAATGCTCCATTTTACAAGGTAATTGCAGGGAAAATGGTTTGGAGGAGGAGGAGGGAGCATAGAGGTCGATAATACTAAGAAAGGTTGTTAGCACTGACTAGAAAGTTACCAAACTAATAGATGTCTCATCTCTGAGTTATAAGCAGCCATTTCTACTCTTCTGGGTTGAAAAATGTGGTTTTTATCTTATAGTCTTTTCCATCCACATCTGCTCTCTGAGGTTCTCTAGATAATCTTAACTTGTAAGGTCCTAAGTAGTCTGTTCTGAGGGTCATAATGATGGTTCTCTGAGAACAACTACTTGTTAATGCCTGAAAGAAATCTAGCTGCTTTCTTCCCTGCTTTGGCCCAGAAAGTAACCAGCTGTAAGATTTTGGCATTGACTCTGTCTTTTTAGAGCTGTTTGTCAAGAGAGAAAGAAAAACAGGATCATGTACTTGGACTCCAATGTGCGAGGAGGGAGTTAAGCAAGTGAGCTTGTGTTGAGGGATGGGAAGATGGGATGGTTATTGTTTTGATGGCTTTTTTTCCTTCAATCCTCTCATCTTCCCATTTGAAGAAGAGAATCATACTTTGCTGTGGAAGAGAGGGTATTTGAAAACCAACAAAATCATGTTGTATGAGTCAGAAGAGTAAAAGCTTAGGTGTTTGAGAGAGGAGATGTTTAGCCAGATTGCTTAAGGTTGAGGGAGATTAATCATAGAATGTCTCAAATTGGAAGGGACCCATCAAGTCCAACTCCCCGCTCCTTGCAGGACTGCCTAAAACTGAACTATGTGCCTTAAGGGTGTTGTCCAGATGCTGCTTGAGGTCTGACAGGTTTGGTGCCATTAATATTCTGCTTTGAGCTGAAAGTAAAAGGTGATTTAGTATTACAATTCAGAACAAGTGTTTTATTGCTTTACAATTTAAGAAGTCCGCAGAAGCACCCAGTATGAAGGACATTCTTCTTCTGTTCCATTTACGTCATGAAGTAGAAACGGGTAGAGCACACATGCAAACTGGAAGAATGATAGTGGCAGATTGCTGTCAGAGGTCTGGAGTCCGAAACTCCCAGCAGAATGTGGGGTGAATTGTAGGTTTTGAGGTTGCCAATTCCTGGGTTTGAATCTGTGGTGTTCTTTATTTGTGCCTGTTCTGCTGGGTCCTAGTAAACCCTTCTGGTTTTATATAAAGGATAGAAGAAGAGGTCTCTGCTGGTTAGTACTCCTTTAGCTCTTAGAAAGTCATCGCTTCTCACTTTCTCCAGGCTGTAGTCATGGAATATATTTCACTCTCATGCAACAAAAATCCCCATTTTGATATGATTTACTAAACAATAATTTGTCACTAATGACTCTCAAGGTGTTTTTCATGGTGTTGCTGATCAAATGACACTGACTCAGATGCTCCCATCCTCCAATCCCTTCCCTTTGTTCTCTTAAAAACTGACTTCTATATTCTCAAAATCCTTCCCTTTATCCCCCCCTACACTGGGCTGAGCCATTTGTGCTGTGAGCCTCTTTCTCTCTTGCAGGGGTGGGTGGGGAGGGGGAGTGGTGGTAGAAAGGGCAAACTCCTGCTCGAAGGCCCTGTTCAGTTCCCAGCAAAGCGCTCTGGAGGCTGGAATGCCAAGTATGTTCCTTCTGCCTGCTTCCTGACCCTCTGCTGCATGCCACTTCTGCAGGCTGGAGTGCATCCGGAAAGCGAAAATCCTTATGGTTTGTTTCTTGGAATATGCTCTGTCCAAATGGAAGGAGCAGTTCTGTTGTTTGTGGTATCCTTAAGACATTTTGTGATGCAGCAGCCTGCAGGGACCCACCTCAGAGATGCCAAGGTCAGATGCTGATCTGCAGTAAACTAAACCGTTCATTCTCAAGAGATCTAATAACCCATTTTGGTTTTCTGTATTTCTGTGTTGCTTTGATTAAAAAGTCTTCTTGAATTAAGTGGATCGATTATGTGAAAGCTCAGGATTTTTTGTTTTAATCTCACTCATGAAATTTATATAGATACGTTGTACAAGGCTAACACAGAATGAGTTTATGATACAGACTCCTGGTGTGCTGGCTTAAATAGGTAATTACTAGTGGAATACAGGAAAGAGGTTGTCTGATCTTGAAGACTGCAGGAGAGTGGCAGATGAATTGGAAGAAACAATGCTCGGGCAGCGGTCTGTGCATCCTGCTTGAGCTCGTCTAAAATGTACAGGCAACTCCCAAAAGGAAGGTGACTCATTGAATATCAGTGTTGCCAGTGTTTGCTCCAGTTGTCTCTCTGCCTTCCCCTTCACAGTGGCATTGGGTGCCATGGCTGGCCTGAGACTTCGGGGGCTGGCATCTTCCAAACTTTATCAACGCCGGCAGGATCGGCTAAGTGGCACAGGGTCACTGCTGAGCAACAGGACAGATACAGCAGCTGGGATACGTGGGTATGTCTCTGAGGTGAAAGGAATGGCATTGTTGAAGCATTTTCCAGGGTTTGATAGATGTTCAGTTTTGATGGTATGTCTTTTCTGTTTAAAGCGGGAATTGTCTGCACACAGCCAGAGGGGATGAAGTCTGTTTATTTTCATTTCCAAGTCGATTGCGAAGGAAAAGACTTTCCTGATGAGAAAGCTTTCTGGTTTTAACAATAACAGGAAAGCGACAATGGAGAACCTTTCCTGTTTTGAAGCCCTGTACAAGACTGTTCAGAACCAGCATTAGTGCTGGTGTCGTTAGTGGTGAAGTATTTAGGTATTGTGGGAATAAAGAAATGGTGAAATGTAGTCATGTTTCAAAATGTCGATTAAATTCTGCTGTTCCTTTATTTGTAGGGTGCAGTAGTGCATTTCTTCACCTATACCCTTAATAGTAAGCTGTTTCATTTCAGTTTTTGTAAGTCCCAGTCCAGCAGAAACTGAAGCTTTGCCATGTAGCTGCTGCTTGAGATTATGTAGAACACATCAACCAAAGCTTCTTAAATCTTCCCAGACAATTCCTTTCCTTCATTTGATCATTGCTGTTGCCGTGCTTTGGATCAAAATTTTACTTTGCTTTTCAATCTGAATTGAAGCTAATTTGGGGCAGGAGAGAAATGGCCAAGAACTAAAATTGGTTTCTTCTGTTTTGGGAGAACTGTGAGCTGCAGCAGCAGTATGGGATCTGAAATCTGTGTCGCTGGGGAGCTCAGCGAGCACGTGGGAGCGTCGTGGTTTTCTATAGCAGTCACAAGTTCTGAATTTCAGTCTTGTCTTAGCAAGAGATAGACCTGATGCTTACCTGTAATTGAGCTGGTTTGCTTCTCAGTTTGAACTGTGGGTCCCTGACTACAGCCCTACTTCTCCCACTGTTTGCCTTTTAGCCTAAAGCTATTCTTTAGTTGGTAAATGTTCAGGTTTTCCTACACAAAGTTGTGGGTGTGCATGTGTGAGAATTTAGTGAGGGTGGGAATAAGAAGGTAGTGAGAGAAATGGTGATGCCATTGAGCTGAGAGGATGCTGTTCAGGAAGAGTGAGAAACATGGAAGGGACTTGTGAGAGAAAAGAAGGTAAGCATTGAGGAAGTAGCAATGGAACACAAACAGCAGAGTGTGAGCTGGAGATAGGAAGGATGAGGAGATAAATGCCCAGACATAGTCACCTCACATTGTCAGAATGTGGTTTGTTTCCTGCTATTTAACTCTGTTTCACTGTAACCTGTAGCAGCATGTTTATAGTACTAGTATGGTTTTTGTGAGGGAACAAGGTTCATTCTGGTTTGCCTTCTGTGTCAGCTCCATTTCAGGAGCTGGAAGAAAAGTAAACAGAAATCCACATATTTTGGTCGTGCTCAGCTGAAGATGATAACGTGTCTGCGAATTTTGTCTCCTGAATTATTTGTGTTTTATCCACAGTTTTTGAGCTTCTGATATTTTTTGCTTCTCCTTCCTGATAAGTCCTGATAATTTATGTCCTTTCTTTAGGCAAATGAGAGTAATCCAAAAGTAGCGTTGCTGCTAGTTGGATGATAATTGATGAACCCATTTGGGAATGGTCTGTCTTATCAGTGCTGGTAAACATCTTATTTTAACTCCTTTGAGATAAATGGAAGTGAAGAAGAGAAACATTGTATGTGTGTAAGGAGTTATTTATCAAATACACATTGTAGGTGGAGTGGTATATGCATACTAAAAGGGTGTTTTTCCTGTTAAGATGTATAATCTATTTAAAACCTGTAACTTTCTTTACATTGTTGATGTTTCCTGGGCTGAGCAAACACTGGTAACTGTGTGTCTCTGTAAGTAATTGGTCACGGTTCACTGGAAATAAATACTGCATTGGGATTTTTACTGTGTGAATACCCATAGACTTCCATTGCTGCTGCTGGGCTCAAAGGTCTGTCTGTGGCTTCCCCTGCAGGCCAACCATATGGATGTTGTTTCAGTTAAAATATGTGGCAGCTGGCTTCTATCAACAGCAAATTGCTGTTGCTGGTAGACCAAGGAGAGATGAGGAGCCATAAAGACTATTCCCCCCCCCTCCCCCTTATTGTGACTGTAAGTTTCATTTGTATGTTTTTCTTAACTTGGGTTATCCCTGTGTAGAAAATAAGAACAAATAGTGTTTGTTTTGTTGAGAGCTGGGGGCTGTATGGTCAAGGAAGCTATGCTGAGAGAAACACTGTATGTTTCTTGTTTAGCCAGCTGGAAAAATATTTAAATAGGGAATGAACTGAAAATTCAATGCAAGCAGAAGGAGAAACGGTGAAATTGTTAAGCTGTGCGCATGGTTTTATCAAGTGCACAACAAATCATGCATTTAACAGATGGGATTTTATTACAGGCTCAGTAATAACCTTAAAGAAGTTAATCAATTTGCGAACGTTGTCCAGATAAAAGTCAGTTGCAGTGAAAAGAACAATAAGGTACTTGAGGGCTATTTTTCAGCAGAAGATCATGAACTGGTGGCCTTCCTCTTTCTTTTTTCTTTGTATTAGTCATTGTCTGTGAAATGAATCATAAGGTCTGGTATCGTCTGGCAATTTGTTTGGTTTTGTCGTGATCAACATTAAGGACTTCAAGCCACAAGTCCTCAACCATGCTATAGGGGTGGGAAGAAGCCCCTCTCCTGGAGTGTTCTGGTTTTTATCTTAGCTACTGGCATCTGTGATATATACAGTGAGTGGCAGCTTTCTAGGTGTATGACTTTATCCTAGGCATTTCTGCGTGTACACATACCAGAAATGACCATGTAAATGTAAGTGTGTGCCGAGATTTGGAAAATTCCTTGGGCTCTTCCATCTTGAAATGTTGTCTTCCTTTTTGTAGTATCTTTAAAGTCATTGGTCATTTTCGTATTAAAAGTAATTCTTCATTCAACCTTGTGATGGAGAACTCTCTCTAATGCTAAATATCAAAAGGTTTTGAGACAATTTAAAGCACTCCTTGCACTGCAATTCCTTTCTTGGACCTGATGAAATCTGAGGCTGTTCATCTGTTCTCCTCTGTATCTAGTTGTCTGATTCATCTGTGCTTAAGGTACTGAATTCTACTAACGCAAAGGCTGGAGCTTCTCTTCTACTCTATTTGCAGTGCAGGTATTAGATTTGCCTTTTTTCCCCAACCTGTCACCAGTGCTACATTGCTGCGGACAAGTGTTTAAAAGAGGGTGTTAAAGTATCGAAGCTGCATCATTTTAGCCAGCTTTCTTGGTATTTAAGTCCAACCCTTTTATCTGATATCCCCACCTAGTTGTACAGTAATATACAGGCCCAATTTCTTGAACCTATATGAGAATATGATGTGAAAATATGACGTTTGCTAGTCCAAATATATATGAAACCAGGTTTTGGAAAATATTGACTTTAGTGAAATAAGGAAGCAAAATGCTTTCAAACCTGTACCAGTGGCACAGAATGGGTCTCCCAATTAACTTTTACTTCTTATAAAAAAGGAATTTTTTCTCTTTATGTGCTTTATATTAATACTTTATATTAAATACATCTGAGAAGTCAAAGCATGAGAAACCCACACTTAATTATAATGGTAAATAACTCATTTCTGTAGGTACTTTGGTAACTTGTTAAAGATAGGGCATGTAGTGGTGAAAGACTGGAAAAAGCATTGTTTGAGCGCTGTATTTTACGGGTTTGCACAGGATGGGATAACTTCAGGATGTTGAGCTGGTCATGTTTTAATAGCCTTTCCTGCCTTAGCTTATTGTTAAAACAGAGGAAGATTCTGTGCTTTACCTAATTGCAAAAAGATCAGCAGACAGAATACAAGAAGCACTCCATATTGGGGACTGTCCTCGGTGGGGAAGATTCAGATCTAAATGTCTTGTGATGGACGCAGCAAGTCAGACTTTTGTGATCACTCTTGACACCACTGTCAAAAGGATGCTTTTGGTGTTGTTCCTCCTCTCCCAGTGCATTAGTGGTTTTTCCCTGTGTATAATATTGTGTTGTTAAAAAGGTATTGGGATATCTTGAGCAAAATTCCATAGTTAGAATTTGGATCTTTTGGATCATCATGCATCAGCAGAAGGGTAAATAAACCATTGGGGCTCTCGGTAGGCTCTTCCTTTTGCAAATGAATGAGGTAAATTAATCTTTTGAGAGTTAAAAAGTTAATCCCAAGTTGTACTTTGTGGTAAGGGAAGACAGAATGGCAAAGAGCAGTGCATTTGGCTTTCAGTAGGAATTAAAATTTCCCAATGGATTTTACGCTGTTTAGAAGTTAGGGTTTACTGTGGGGTTACTCTGTCTTGACAGCCCTCATATGCTGGTTTCAGAATGGAGGCTCCTGAAAGCCTTATTCTTGTGCTTGAGTCCCTACCTCTTCATTGTCTTTCTCTCCAACACAGCTGTGCAACTTGTGTGGGAATCTCTCCCAGGATAAGTACACTCAGTAGTGTTTAGTGTGAACTGTCACACTTGTGAACTTGCCCTGTTTCATACAAGAGCATGGCTGCAGTTGTTGCACACTGCTGTTGGAATGGTGGCAGCTCTGTTCTTGCGGAGTTCAGCCAGCGGGGAGTTGGTAATGGCAGTGATGGGTACTGCTCCTTCTGTAGAGTGCTGTTAAAATCCATTTGGAGAAAGGGAAAAACCCATGGGATTTTTAAAATGTTTATTTTATATTACTAAAGCACAAACCCCCCAACAAACACAACCTTAAATCGTGCTTTGCTCTTCGTGTGTAGGGTGTAATACTCGCTGTCGTGTAGGAAACTGTGAGACTCTGAACGCTGTTTGCCTGTTTCTGCTGCCATAACCCAAAGGAGCTTTTTCACTGACATTGATGCGAGGTTTTCATCGTCATGGTTGTTGTCTAGCTCATGGCTTGGAATTCAGGCATCAAATTTTTCAGGAGGGAACAAACACTTGGTGTGGAGGTTCTGTTTTCAAGTCCTGGTACCCCTTTGCATGGTATAACTGAAAGAGTAGCAATTGAAAACTAAGCTGATTAGGTGCCTTGGCTTTGCTGCCAACACTGGTGGTTTTGTGTTTAACCTGTGATCTCTGGTTTATGAAATTACAGGGTTTCCTGCTTGTCCATAAATCTGGTCCATTTCTGTTCGGGTGTTTTTTAAGCTCCTTCATACTGCAATAAGGAAACAAGTTGTAACAAATTTTTGCTTTATCACTACTCCATCGTTGAAATTATTATGAGCTTCCTCGGTCTTTACCACCCTTGGAATTGCAGTGGCAGAAAGCAAGTCTATTTTTACCGAACAGTCGCTCCAGGTCACAGTGTAGGATGTTTGTACAGGCTGCAGATGTGATCCATTTGGCTCAGCTCAGCCAGCTGAAGTACAGGGCTGGTTTTGTTGCCTGGGGAGCATGAGGCTGCTGCCTGCGCTTCTGCCTGCTCATTTTAGCTGTGCTCAGAGCACAAAGCCCTGGGATACAAGCAGTGTTTCTGCCAGGGTGCCTCTGAGCAGAGGAAAGGGAATCTTCTACTGCTGGAACATGCTTATTGAATTACTGTTCCCTATGAAGAGGTGTGGAAGGTAGCATGTCAGGTTGTAGAGTAACACTAACGATGGAAATGCACTTCAGAGTAGCTTTGAATGCGAAAAGAAAGCAAAGCCACTTTTAAACCAAGCCATCTTTCATTTTGTACGTTACCTGCTTCAGGAAAGCGACTGCAGAAATCTGTCTGAGATCTTTAACATGCTAGAAATTATACTTAGTTATAGTTATAAGCCTGCTATCTTTCGAGTCATAGACTCCAGAAGGTGCCTGGAAAGCAAAAAATAGAGGTTTTTCTTTATCTTAAAGTGTAACAATAGAGATTTTTTTATATCATTGGACAATCTGGTGGTTAAAAGAAAACCAGCATTGCGACAACAAGCTGTCTCTCTCCTGATAATTTTTCCTTCCTGTTTGGACATGCTATATATGATTTTTAAGCTGCATTCTGCTGATATATAGAGAACTTAGACTGCCGTGATGGCAAGCATGAACATTTTGTCAAAGAGGTTCGTGTCATTCCACATTTCAGGGGCGACAGAGGAAATGACCTTTACGTGATTTGTAAGTGTGGCTTGAGTGTTCTTTAGCCTCACTTTCTGAGGAACTGGAGCTGATGCATTTGCCAAGCCAGCCAGAGTGACTTCCGTCTTTCCATACCTTGTTAATACTCGGGTAACTTCAACTAATTTGTTGGGAAGACAGAGGCGTTGTATGCAATTGTTTTCTAATTAATTTTGTGCACATAAATTGCTGGGTAGAGGGGAAAATGCCCTGTTAGTGCCTACAGTGAAAGGGAGGCTGCAGTGGGATATCAGCGCTTATTATACATCAAAGAATCCTTGGAGGGGTACATCCTGAGATTAGAAGTTCCAAGAAGTCAGGATCATTGTGCTTGCTGCTCTTGGAACTCCTGGTTTCTTTAAAATGGTGGAAATTTGCTATGAGCTACTAGCTGGATGACGTAACAGGATGAAAGTCAGGGGAAGTGGCCAAAAGCGTGCAATAGGTAGGGCTGCTACTTCAGCTCATTCTGCTGCGTGTAAGTAGCAAGAATCATAGAACCATAGAATAGTTAGGGTTGGAAAGGACCCTAAGATCATCCAGTTCCAACCCCCCTGCCATGGGCAGGGACACCTCCCACTAAACCATGCCATCCAAGGCTCTGTCCAGCCTGGCCTTGAACACCGCCAGCGATGGAGCATTCACAACTTCCCTGGGCAACCCATTCCAGTGCCTCACCACCCTTACAGTAAAGAACTTCTTCCTCAGATCCAATCTAAACCTCCCCTGTTTAAGTTTGAACCCGTTACCTCTTGTCCTTCACTACAGTCCCTAAAGAACAGTCCCTCCCCAGCATTCTTATACCCCCCGTTCAGATACTGGAAGGCTGCTATGAGGTCTCCACGCAGCCTTCTCTTCTCCAGGCTGAACAGCCCCAATTTTCTCATCCTATCTTCATACGGGAGGTGCTCCAGTCCCCTGATCATCCTCGTGGCCCTCCTCTGCACTTGTTCCAACAGTTCCATGTCCTTTTTATGTTGAGGACACCAGAACTGCACACAATACTCCAAGTGAGGTCTCACGAGAGCAGAGTAAAGGGGCAGGATCACCTCCCTCGACCTGCTGGTCACACTCCTTTTGATGCAGCCCAGGATAAGAACATTATTTAGAACTAATGTCAGTGCTGAATTGGCTCATTGGTCCTTGTTTCTTGTGAAAGGGAGTTTAAAGCTGTGGAAAAGTTGTGTTCATAGTTGTTGGGGAAACTTGGATGATATCATTATACTGATGTGATTGGCTGTGACACTGCTCATGTTCTTATTCTTGTCTTTATTCCAGTAATATGTCTGATGCTCTCGCAAATGCAGTATGTGAACGCTGCCAGGCTCGATTTGATCCTGCAGAGAAGATTGTCAACAGCAATGGAGAACTCTATCATGAAAACTGCTTTGTCTGTGCTCAGTGTTTCCGCCAGTTCCCAGATGGACTTTTTTATGAGGTGAGGTCGCATACTGTGTGTAAGAGAAGAGAAATGGCTCCATTAAAATACGAGGAATTAGGTGTCAATTTTGTCTGAGATATGAATTTACATCTTTCTCCTATGTTTAATTTCTTAGTCCTAAACCTCTGTTGCTATTTTTGGAGGGGCTTTGGACCTAATTTCCTTCTCTTTTAATTCTTACATATTCCTTCCTGTACATCGGTAACAACAAAAACTGTGTGCTTGCTGTTTGGGTAAGGGGGATTTCAAAACGAAACCAGAAAATGTTTCTTCATATTTCATAAGGCAAAAGTGATTTTTTGGTCTTTCTTTTTAGATGTTTTGTACCTAACCTTTCCGAGATTGGTGGGCCTATTGCAAAACAAGGTTGAAGTATTTTTACAGACTATGTGCAAACACATGTTTTGAATAACACATTGGTTTAAATGTGCTGCATTCTTAATTTACCTTGAGTTTTAACCTCGTGTAGGAGGAGTAGTTCTGAATTACATGAGTAGTAAAAAATAAAGCAGTAATGAAATTAAAGTCAACTATAGGAAAAGGACTTTGGACTCCAAGATTTTTACCGTCTTGCAGTAGCTCTGCTATTAATTTAGCAAATTGACCACAAGGCCGAAGCCGTATCTGGGTATATCCTTATGGAAAATCCTTAGGAGTTTAAGAACAGGTGAGGGCGGGCTCGAACTGCAAAACTTGACTGACCTTGACTTGGTCATTTCAATGGAAAATCATGCTGAACTGTCAAGACACGAGAGCAGTTCAGTTACTCATAATGGCCCCTTCTCTGTTGTTTTGTTCCCAGTTTGAAGGCCGGAAGTACTGCGAACATGACTTTCAGATGCTGTTTGCTCCTTGCTGTGGGGAATGTGGTAAGATGTGGTGCATGCCAATACCGTGGGGTAACAGCTACAGGGCTGTGCAAACCTCCCACCACTGCAGAGGTTATTTTAAGGAGCTCTGGAGGGAAACAAAGTGAGATACCAGCCATGTTTTGGGGTATCCTGGTTGTGGGAGTAGCTGTTTGTGAGGGTTTTGTTTTGGTTTGTGTTGTTGGTATTTTTCAAAGTTAGACTCTACTAGTTCTTGTGAAATTGAAGTGGAAGGATTATAAAGGGCAGTAGACTTTCAATAAGACTGTTTTCTGCCTGTATCTCAAGGTGTTGCTTTCGTTTTGCAGGTGAGTTCATTATTGGGCGTGTTATCAAGGCCATGAACAACAACTGGCACCCAGAATGTTTCCGCTGTGAGCTCTGCGATGTAGCACTTGCTGACCTGGGTTTTGTGAGGAATGCTGGCAGGTAAGGCAGAGCAGGAGCTCTGAAAGCTGTATCAGTATGTTATTGATATGATGGTGAGATGTTGAGGGTGGTCAGTTAGCTGTACACTGAGGGGTAAAGCTTGAAAAGATACAGAAGAAGCTTGAAGGAATAGCCTCTTAGGAGATGGGAAATGGAGTGAAGAACAGTGATCTTCATTCGGTGAAATATGTAGAAAGCAAAACCTCAAATTTTATTAGATAGTGCACAGGTTCTGGAAAAGAAAGGGATTTCAGGCAAAAGACTAAATGCAAGTGAGTAGAAGGGGCTGTGTGATCCTGGGCAGGCTATTTATGGAGTAAGCTGCTGAACAGGAAATCAAGTATAGCAAGAGAGTAACATGAGGATTACAGGAAAGCCTGTTTCCCTGGTTTTCTGAAGTAATTCATTTTATATATGGAAATATAAAAATGAGTCTTAAAGGTTGATTAATGCATTTAATTAAGAAGTAAGGCATAAAAAACATTGAAGGGCACTTGTACAAAAGCATACCATGATAAGAAAATAAAACCATCCAGCAGTTAGCAGGCACTGTTGCTCAATTCATAGTTAATTTCAGGCTTTCATACGTCTTGGGGAATGTCTAGTAGTTCCTAGAGATTATATTGTCTCTAGCTGAATGGTGAAAAAGGGAAAGAAGGGCTATACAAGTGTACCCTGTCCAGCAGGGAGTCCTCTCTACTCTCTCTTCTCTTCCATCCTTCATGCAACTTCTTTGCATTAGTTTCTGGAGTTGGGCATAACTGGTTTTCTTTTGACACCTAAGCTTGTTAGAATGGGCTGTTGTGATAGTACTGAGAGTGTTTTGGGAAGGCAGGCAGGATTGAAGCAGTTCAAGCAAGATAAAGCATGTTTGATTTCAGTGTTTGTGAACCAAATCTAAACCAGTAAGGAGTTCATTCCCAAGGGCATTGAAAAGAGATATGCAAATGTATGTATCTGCACATAAAAAGTATAAATCACATTATTTCCTTCAATATTTATCTCCATAGCATAGAAGCTGTCTTCTAGGAAATAATATTGGGAACTCTTAGGTTCTTTTTCCTGCTTCTGATTGGACCTGGTCTTCCCGAGTGTGCCTGTCATTTCCAGGCATTTTCCACTGGATACAATGTTTATCAGTGAGGATAGTTAAGATAGTCCCTACTTATCTGTAGTGAGGGAATAGCCTTGCTAGAGAAGTCACCACAGAAAGTTGTAAAACACCTCAAAGATACAAATCTCTTCTGGGCAAAGCAGACTGAACTCCTTCGTATGCTTCCTATTCACTTTTGCCGTTTGGTTTCGTATTGTTATAATTCAGTATGTGGTTAAGATGAATGCTGTATTCCTCAGCAGCCCTTTGCAGTTCTTTACTTTGAGGGTTACCAGGATATCTCATGTTTTGCTAGGAGCTACTTGAAAGAGGCAAAATACTAAAAGTTGTCCAGCCTCTGCAGCTTTTAGATGATGGCAGAGGGCAGATAGGAAAGGCAGTGTGAAGTTTAGTGCTCAATTCCAGCTCTGAGTGCTGAGAAGAGGTAAAAAACTTGTAAGTCCTGTCTTAATTCCAGTCCCAGTTGGGTGCAGTGCAGCATTTTGGTCCTTTTTTTTTCTTTCCACCATTTAGTATCAATTTGCTTCATATGGTGTTTAAGCGCTTTGAATTCAGGGGCTTAAACACAGCGTGCAGGCATCCTGTCCTTTCATCAGGCAGGTCTGTCTCAGGAGCTGGCGCAGTGTAAAATGTTAAAGTAGGGTGCATGCATTGTGCAGAGGAAGAGTTGTTATGAATGCTTTGGGAGTTAAGTTTGGTTTTAGATAGATGAGTTTAATAGCCTCTTTGTTCCCTTCCCTGTTCCTAAGTGTTCAGCCCTCGGTTTCACATCTAGGAAATCAGTGGAACTGTGCTTGTGTTTGCCGTTTCAGTAAGACAAGAACACATGACTCTGTTGTCAGAGGGGTTTTGCTGATTGCAGTCCCATAAAAACAGCAGAACTTCCCCCCTCAGGATGAGTTTGACTCCGGGTGTACTGTCTCACTGCATGCTTGCGCTCTCAGCTGGTTCTGGTGGAATAGAGCATTCTTCAGTTGAAGCAGTGACAGGAGTCATGTTCACAGTTCAGATTTAGCACTTAGTGAGCTTTCGTTTGTCTTGCCCTCGTATGTTTGAGGCAACATTGCAGTCTTTTTAACACAGAACAGATTGCACAAAGCCTCACGGAATTTCTCAGCTACAAAGAAATACATGACTGGGTCAAAGGCACCATTTAGACTTGTGAGGCAGGAAGTGATGCGGTTACTGAGGGCTAGAATACGCTGCGTTTCACAGGAAGTTTTGGTTCCGTTGTAATGGAGGATGTAAATGTAGCGATTGACATGATAAGGTACAAAGCAAATCAGAAAGATCAGCAGGACCATGATGATCATTTTGATAGCTTTTTCCTTCAGGTGTTTCTCCACTCTGTTCCCACTCTTCAGGCTTCGGATGATTAATAAGTAGCAAGTCACTGTAGTAACAAACGGGAAGGTGAATGCCACTGCTAAGGACACAAGGGCATGACGCGATGCCTTTTCTCTGTAGAGCTGCAGGCAGACAGTTGTGTTTTTCATCTCAACTGTCTGCACACTGAGCAGCAGAGGTGCCATTGCAACCCCAACTATAACCCATAGAAAGGCACATGCCAAATGGGCATAAAGGGACCTCCGGAGTTTGATGGACTTCACGGGGTGCACAATGGCTAGGAAGCGGTCAACGCTGATACACATCAGGAAGTAGATACTGGCATACATGTTGAGGTAAAAAAGGAAGCCAGTGAGTCTGCATGGGATCTCGCCAAATGGCCAGTGGTTACCAGAGAAATGGTACACCAGCCGGGTAGGGAGTACCAGCACAAAGAACAGGTCAGCCACAGCAAGATGCATCAGGAAGATGTTGGCAGGTGTGCCTGACTTCTGGTCCCGGATGAAGAGCCAAAGAGCGAGAGCATTGCCAGCAAAAGCCAGGATGAAGTCCAGGAAGTAGAAAGTTGCAAAAAGGATGTTCTCAAGGTGTGTCTCTTTGCCACATTGCTCTGAGGTTTCCAAAGAGAAATTTGATGGATTTGAGCAGTTGAAGAGTAGGTTTGAGGGATCTGCTGGACCATTCATTTTTCACTACAGTTTTGAAGGGAAAAAACAAACCCTGCAAGAATTGAGACAGTATATTAAAAAAGAGCCTGGTTTTGTGAAGAAAACCAGAAACAAGCCCCCGAAATGCACCCAAAAAACCCGCAAGTGGAAATCAGTCATGTGTACTGTTAGCTAATATTGGTATTTAATATGACAGGCCAGTCTGCGTTTAAACCCTTTTATTAGAATTCTGAATACCTCCTGCTTAGATGTGTTTTCCAGACCATTAATTCCTGTTGAAGGAACCACTACAGAGAGCTGGCTGATTATGAGCTTGTCTCCAGCTTGTGCTGAGATGAGTTGAATAACAGAGTAGTGCAATGCTTATGTGTCTGGTTCATGGGAGACTGGAAGTGGGGTCTGTATGTCTAGCTAGAAAGGATTTGCTATGTTTAATTTGAAAGCCTGATTCAGGACTAAAGAGCTCTCAATGAGTCAGCTTTTCTGAGCGCAGGTAAGGTGACCTAGCTTAGAATATCTGTCCTGTTCCTAGAGGAGTTGGAATACAGGTCAGATATTGCTGTTATTAAAAAAGCCTGCAGGGTTCCTGACAGTCTTTGAGAATTATTTGGTCTGCAGGTCTGTATTGAAGGCAATGCATCTAGTTCCGATATAAGAAGAAACTTTTCAGATGAGTAGCAGCATCTCATTTGAACAGCAGAAAGCACTGAATTGACTCAAAAAGGATTATTAGTAATGCTTATGCTGTCGGTTACTTGTCAAAATACCATCCTTCCCTGCAGCTGACTCTTCTCCCAGCGTAACTCCTCTCTTCCTCCCTCAAAAGCCTGAACTCCACTGTAGCGTATTCATGGCCTTTCCAAGTAGCAGCTCGGTAAAACTGTGCTTAGCCTGACAGTCTCTCTGTTATCTGCAGCCTCCTGAATAGCATCAACAGAAGGTGATAAGATTTTCTGGATACCTGCCCATGGCTTTTTATACATCCCTCATCTGTAGGTATATGTAGTGGGGAAACGCAGGCAGTCTGAGTTCCCAGCATCGTCTCTATTTATTGGATTCCTCAGAGGCGTTACAGTGTGTACAGCAGTACTTTCATAGTGCTCACCGTTGCCTTTTGTACTGCTTGACCATTTCTCCGTAATATTGAATGCATCTTTAAATAGATCCATTTTCCTCGACTGAGATTGAATTTTAAGGTGGTTCCTGACATTGTTAGGTCAAATTTTTAGTCCTGGGCAGAACCTGTACCACGTGCTGAGATCTTACATCATTAGACAGTTGTTCCAAGGCATTACACAATGTATCCAGCTTCCAAACAGAACTGATTATTCAGATATCTGAAAATATTGGTGGCTAATTGAGAAACCAAAGTGGGATTAAGGACAAACCCATCTATTGGAAAATGTAAACAAAATTCCAAGGTAATTGCCATCTTTCGTTTGGCTGCTGTCGATTTCAGGTGGACAGAAAACTACGATAGCTAGAGATTAATCTGCTGGATCACCTCTGTTTGGTTCACAGTTGAAGGGACAAAAGTCAACAGAAAGGAGACCGAATGAAATTCAGAAACTGAAATGTCCTCATATGGCCACAGAGGGTCCTTCTGACACCACACATCGCCTGGGTGCTCTGCATGTTTATGGCACAAAAAGACTCTAGGTTTGAGTGTATGGGTACTCGCTGCCTGCTGCCAGCTTCTTTGTAATCCTAGAGATGGAGCAAATTATCATCTTATAATTACAGGGAGTGCAAGGAAGACTGTACAGCCCTTTTTTCCAAGGAATGTTTTATCTGTAAAAACTGTATGTGAAATCTTGCTTTCGTACACAAAAGGAAATGCCCTGCTGCAGTTTTCCATGTGAATTTCCTTGGTTTGCAGAGGAGCCTGCATTTTTTGTTTCTAGTGTTTATTTGTCCCTTATAAAGTAAAACATGCAAGTGGTTTTGAACACAAGACTTTGACATTTGTATGTGCTAGCGATACACAAGTACGTGATAGTATGCGTGTCACATGCTCAAATACTTGTCCTCCCTGGGTGGAATTACTTTAAATATGTATTTTTGTCTTGCATGCCAAAGGAGAAATACAATGAGGCCATGCCTTTTTCCTGGCTGTTCATTTACACTGTGTCCTGGGTTCAGCAGTAGCAGTCATTTTTTCTTCTTCTTACTAGATGGTGCAGTGCTGTGTTTTTGACTTTCAGCCTGGGAACAGCGCTGATAACACCAATGTTTTCAGTTGCTGCTCAGTAATGTTTACTCTGACCAAGGACCTTCTGAGTCTCATGCTCTGCCAGGGAGGAGGGGAAGCCGGGAGGAAGCAGAGACAGGACACCTGACCCAAACTGACCAAAGTGGTATTCCATATCACAGCACGTCATGCCCACTATGTAAACTGGGGGCAGTTACCTGCAAGGGTTAGATCACTGCTCGGGTCAGGCTGGGTATCGGTCGGCGGATGGTGAGCGGTTGTATTCTCTTCCCTTGTTAATTCCCTTATCATTATTATTATTGGTGGCAGCAGCAGTGGTTTGTGTTATACCTCAGTTACTGGGCTGTTCTTATCTCAGCCCGTGGGAGTTACTTCTTGGGATTCTCCTCCCCATCCCTGTGGGAGCAGGGGGAGGAAGGGGAGGAGTGAGCTTATGACTGTGTGGCTGATTTATGGCTGGGCTTAACCCACGACACACTGGTACCTCTCACCTGATGTTCTGGCAGTGTAGCCTCTTTTTTGGTGTCAGGCACTTTGTTTAAATATGCTTTTCATCTGTGAAAAATGCAGTCGGGTGATACATAGAAACCTGTCAGTGCTCAGTGGTCTGATGGCTCTATACGTGATGGTGACACAGATAACACAGTAAATGCTGGCTTGGACCAGCTGAAAAGGCAGAAGCAAGGGTTGTCTAACAGAGCAGATAGGGATGTCTCTTGTCTTAAGGATAATGATTTAAATCACTTCAGGAAGTGAAGCAGTAAGCAGACACTTTCCCTATTTACAAGCTAAATATGAGGGATTTAACAGCATGACACATTGAACTGTTTGAGCTTATTTCCTGGGGAGGATCTTTGGGATTCAGATTCAGCTGAGTGTCAGCGCCAGACTTGGAGACTTAAAGGTTGAGAGTTCTGCCTCCACTGATGGCAGCTTTGAGTCTGCCATTGATATCTGTCTGGACCTGTGGAAAGTCCTTTGCTATTACGTACAGTTCCATTTCTATTTTGCCTGGGTTTATCCTGTTAATTTAAAATATGTATTTATTGTTAGGGTTTTTCTCATTTTGTTTGTTATGCTTACAGAAAAGCCCTCAAAGTCTTAGAAAGCTTCTTGCACTAGTCTGTGTGAATGCTAAGAGCCAACTAGAAACCTTCCCAAATGACCTAGAATGTGTAGTTTGTGCTAATCTATATGGTGCAAGAGGCTTTGACTCCACAGACAAAAAACTCCTTTAGGGCTCTGGCTCGCTGTCCAATAATTTCCACTTGGATTGCTCTTTTGGTGTTCTGTGGATGTTTAGTGATTTACGTATTGCTAAACAGAGCACTGTTCTGCAACGAGCCATTATCCCAGGCCTCCCAGGGCTGAGCTGTAATGTGGATGTCACTGCTCATTTGAAATGACCTTATTTTGTGCCCTGTTTCTCTTGTGCTCAGAAGCCAGCAAGATAACAACCCACAAGACTGTCAGTACAAACACAATCTGATCACTCTTTCAGCAGATCCTCTATATATCATGAATGAAACAATTAATAAGGCAGAAGAAATACTTAGCTCATCGTAAGTTAGTTACCTGGCTAGTTTGGAGCGTTTGTTATAATGCCCACTGCAGATAGATTTGAGCTATATGTTAGGGTTTGTAGTGGATCTCAGAAATATCTGTACTTGCTCTCAGCCTGAACAGTTCCTGGTTTGGGATGATGCTAGTTTGGGGGGGTTTATGATTATTTTGTAGTATTTTGTGATTATGGTTGTAGTGTCTTTGTCAAATGGCTTTCACTGGAAGTGCTCATTAAAAATAGTCTACTTCTGACCAAAATTCTTCTCCTGAAAGATCACTCCTTGCTGAGCCTCCCACCCTTCAGCTGAAATGCTTGTTTCTGTGAGCATCAAGGCAGTGTCAGAGAGCACTGGACGTACCGTACAGCTGTTAGCTTTCCTGATACAACTGGATGTACCTTAGGTCCGGAAGTACCTAAACCAACAAGTACCTTTTATGTTTTGGAGCAGTTACATAAAGCAGAGTGAGGAATTTATTCTTTGAAGTTCAAAAACGTTGCCAGTTCTTAGTTTCAAACATTTCCAGTACATTCATCCACCTCTGCATGTGTCTTTCCATCTCAGTGATATCAGCTAAAACTAGTGCTGTTAGGAAAGCTCTTTCATTATTCTGCTAACGGAAGTTTGTCTCTTACCTCTTTACAGTGCAGTCCTGTGGGTGAAGTATAGGATCCTTTTGGGGCAAATCTGAAGGAACTCCTGATGACAGCAGACCGAGTAGAAGCAGCAATAGTGAAGCAAGATGATCCCAAAAGAGCTCACAGTTGCAGTGTTGCTGAGGGTGGAGAGGGGAGCCCCTCTATATAGCGTCCTTCTAGCTCTGATAATGCATTATCAGCTCAGTCACACAACAGAGCAGGGGAGAGGATGCCCCAGCACTGAAGAGAAGTCTTCATCCCAGCTGAGCTCTTGGCACTGGGGTTGCTGCTGCTGTTCTAGATATGAATATACTGTATGAATATTCCAGTGTTCATGGTGCTACTAAAAGCTGCTACTGAGCTCCCAGCCGTGAACAGACTTCTTGGAGTCTCTGATTATTTTAGGAGGGTGGAGAGTAGCATTGTTTGGGGGAAGTTTGGTATTAATAGACACAACAGGACATTTCAGAATGGGATAATTCCATCATGGTGGGAGTGGGGAGGGGGAGCAGGAGGGGGCGGCTGCTATGGTAACAGCTTAGTCTGTCCAACACTTCCCTTTGCTTGCAATAGAGGAGGGTCTATGGGACAGCAGAGAGGGTTTGTGTGCGGGGAGGAGTTGATAATGGTTTATCAGTGCAAATGGCTAAAGGCATCTTATTGAGCTGAATGAGAGGGGTCTCTTTCAGGACACTTGCTTCAGGGTCCCTGTGTCCTGCCCTGTATAATTACTGTGCATTAGACAGTGCCGAATAAAATTGATGCCTTTATGCTGAGATGAGCACAGCTGCATGTTTCCTTATAATGGGGTGCTGTCTGCTTTTGCTGGACTCCGTCTGGGCACACAGTAGTTCCAGCCCTGGAGAGAGACTCTTGCTGACAGGAGGATTCAGATTTGTAGAGAATAATAATGATACTTAGCACTTAGACAGGCGCCTGCCAGCTGAGGGTCATAAATGTTTGAGGTCTCACAACAACATCTGTGTTGTATTCTTATGCCCATTTTACAGATCTAAGGGTACGTGAGTCATCACAGCAGAATTTTGGAAGGGGCCCTGCAAAGATCCCACTTCAGCCATAAATCTGCCCTTTCCATTTGAACTTTCCCTTTTGTCAGGCAGCTTTTGAGACTGACCGGTAAATCTCTGTGAGTGTTTCACATAGTGATATACTGAAAGGAATTAAGCAGGCTTGTCTGTTTTGTGACAAAGAACCCCACAGAAGTCGTTCCTCTGTCATCTTCATTTTATCATAAACTCTTCCCAGCCTGCAGCATTGCAGTTAGAGGGGTGGGTAATAGGTGAGTAAACTGAACAGCTTCTCCTCGGAGCTCCTAAATATTGAGATAAAACTGGGGGCTTCCATTAGCCTTTACAGAAGTTTTATATGCCTTTGCCCAGGCTTTTCTACCAGGAATTTGGCTTATGTACCTGTTCAAGATTGCACTTGCAATACGTTCTAGAACACGTGATAGGAGGACAGTTACATTTATTGCATGAAATTGCACAACTGCCATCAGTTCCTCATTTTCTTTAACTTCAGAATAAAATGAATTTGTAGGCGGAAGAGTTCGTACTCAGTGGTCTCTTATTTGTCCTAGCTATTGAAGACTAACAATTCCAGCCATGGTAAAGGCATTCAAGCAATGCTGGTTTGGTTTAATATTTTTTACTCTTTCGCAGTGCTGTAATGCCTCTGTTGTGGCTGGATCCCATAGTTAGTAATAGAGAGAGGATGTTGCCACCTTTCCTAGCCCACCTCTCAAAAAGATATAGGAGAACTGGAAAGGATACCTGGAAGAATGACAGGTGATATTCCTTATGGGATATAAATCAGTGAATGTTGGAAGAGTATTCTTGTGGAAGACAGCTCTGTGACTGCTCCATCCACATCCTCTTTTCTGTACAGCTGGTGTGAATGACAGGATGCTAAACTATGTTTGGTCTGACCTCAGAAGACCCTCTGTCTGCTACACGAAGTACATCCTACAGCATACACTGTATATTGTGTTAGGATGAAGAATTTCTTAACATTTTCCTTTCCTTGCTGTGTCCAACCAGGCATCTGTGCAGGCCATGCCATAACCGTGAAAAAGCTAAGGGACTGGGCAAATACATCTGTCAGAAGTGCCACCTGATAATTGAGGAGCAGCCTCTGATGTTTCGGAATGATTCCTACCATCCGGATCACTTCAACTGCACCCACTGTGGGTACGTTGTCATAGCCTAAACTCTGACTAAAAAGGAGAGAGACAAACAGTAAGTCAAGCAGTGCAGTCCTTTCCAGGTCCTCAACTTAGCTGTTTCAACAGAAATTGCGTGAGGAGAAATCAGAAGAAATGTGGAAAGCCTACAGAGACTTCAGTTTTATTTTGCCATTCAACATTCTTTTATCCTCAAATTAAGTGATGTTCTTTTGTACTGAAAATGGAAACAGTTCCTTGGTATGAAGTTCCCTGAAAGGCTGTGTGCAGATTGCAATAATAGTGTTGTCCAAAGGCAGCTATGGACAGGCCATTCAAAATAGTTTCCCTTTGCATTCTTGGGTAGAAAAAAAAAGGATGACTTGGTGAGCTGTGTCAGTCTTCTGGTGTAGTCCATTAGAGTGCTGATACCTGTCTGACCTGAATTACTTACCATGTAGGCAGTATAACTGGAGCACGGTACTGCCCTTATTGGCTGTCAGTGCTGAAGAATAAAGTAAATGGCTCAGTGCTGAGCACTGCTGTCTGGGTTCAGCTGTCCTGAGCCCAGGGCTACTACTAAGGTGGTCCTTGTGCCTGAGCTATCCCAGTCACTCAAGTCTTTGCATGACACATCATTGTTCCACATAAGCGCACCTCATAGTGCACCTGAGGACATGAAATTCCGTGTATATTCTCTTGTCCGACAAACTGAGAAAACAGTTTCAGAAAGATGAGTTGACAATAACTGTGTTTCAGTAACTTAATTTGCCGTCTGCATTTGTAGCATGAGTATTTCCATGGGTTAGGGTTAACTTTAAAGCTTAGTCTTTCACAACTTCATATCGCACATTAAAGAGCTTCCCTTGGTGTTCTTACTTCAGTGCCACGTATGTGTTTTTAGGAAGGAGCTGACTGCTGAGGCCCGGGAACTGAAGGGAGAGCTGTACTGCCTGCCCTGCCACGACAAGATGGGAATCCCTATTTGTGGAGCCTGCCGCAGGCCCATTGAGGGACGAGTGGTCAATGCCCTGGGAAAGCAATGGCATGTTGAGGTGAGGCCTCTCTGAACCTGAAATTTCCTTCAGGAGACATTTTGGAAGACAAGCCACCCCTGTAGCCCCCCCGCTACCAAACCCTAGCCATGCAAACCCAATACACCAGCCTTTACTAATAAATTTACCTGTTCATTATGATGTACATGGATATATCCTCTCCAACCCCAGTTAACAGGTTTGTAACAGTATTAAGATTTGTAATTTAGCAGAGCCAGTGCAATTCTTGCTTTTTAAGCCTTTTCAGCTCATTCTGTCTGTAACTTTCAGCTGAGTCGTCATAGCTTGTTCTGAAGTTTTTTAATGACTTATGGTTTTAGTGATTTAAGCCTCCTAGGGCTTGAACTGGGGTGCTGCTGATTTGAAATACATTCGTATCAACCATGTTTCATGTTCCTGTTTCTCCTTTCTGGCACAAGCAAGATAATAGTCCGCAAATCTATTAGTAGAAAGGCAAAATGATTGCCATTTCATCAGGTCTTCTACTGATGTTTCATACGATTCTTAATTGCTGTAGTAGACTAAGTATTTCCTCTTTGCTTTTGCTTCTATAAAGATTTTCTTATCTGAGTATTGTGAAAACAGAAAGGGGTAACAGTTTTAAACTGAAACAGTGTAGCTTTCAATGAGATATTAGAAAGAAATTCTTTTTTATTAAGGTGGTGAGGCGCTGGCACAGGGTGCCCAGAGAAGCTGTGGCTGCCTCATCCCTGGCAGTGTTCAAGGCCAGGTTGGACAGTACTTGGAGCAACCTGCCCTCGTGGAAGGTGTCCCTGCCCATGGCAGGGGTTGGAACTGGATGAGCTTTAATGACCCTTCCAGTCCAAACCACTCTGGGATTCTGTGATCAGGTGTCTCATATTGAGCCATGATTTGTAGCCATGCAGTTTTTTCCCTGGTGATGGAACAGTTGCTTTGCCTGCAGCTGAATGTCTTCTTTTATTTACCAGCATTTTGTTTGTGCCAAATGTGAGAAGCCATTCTTGGGTCACCGACACTATGAGAAGAAAGGACTGGCTTATTGTGAAACCCACTATAACCAGGTAAATTCTGCCATCTATCCTGTAGGTACTTGCTCTGACTGGTGAATGCATTTTACATATGCAAAGCTCTGCAGATTTCGCATAATCTGAATGTGTAGAGGCAATGTGGTATTAAGAAGTGAGATTTAACAGAAGAAATAGCTTTTTGTGGTAGATGTGAAAAGAGATGCTGAGAACACAACAAAAATGTCGTGGGGATGTTAACTTTTCTTTGTGCCATTGACAGAATAAAACCACTGACCATGGTTTGTGATTAAAATCCCTGTAATTCTCCTCCAAAACTATCTGTGTGGTCTTTGATCATCACTTGCTTCTACAGGCCTAAGATAAATGTTGTACTGTCTAAAGCACAAGAAGTATGTTTCAAAAGACAATCAAATCCTGGTTTGTCTGTATGACTCTACTGAGCAGCTACGAGTTTGGTATTTTCTTCTGTCGGATAAATTAGTGTCTTATAGAAGTGTTACTCTTTCAAATGTAGTTCAAGGTTTTATTTTGATGATTGTAATTGAGCAACAGGAGATGTTTGTCTCCAGTAAGGATCATACTCTACTGATCCTTTCTTCTCCAGATTGCCACATTTACAGGAGTTTAAGATAACATAACAATGGTAGAGTGTGAGGCATCAACAAAAAAGGTTTTGTACTATTTAGTGGTATGAGATCCAAAGGAACATAAACTGTTTGGCAAGTGTATGAGAAGTTATTCAGAAGATTTAAATTGGTATATCTGGGTGCTGCTGCGACTGGGAATTCTTTGATTGCTGGGATTTAATGTTCACACCAGCTGTGTAATTTGGGGACCATGACAAGTCAGTAACATGAGTTCCTGTTCCTGTTTCTTTTGCTGTGCAGCTCTTTGGAGATGTCTGCTACAACTGCAGCCACGTGATAGAGGGAGATGGTAAGATGCGTTCTCTCCTTGCTTTGGGTTGCTGTCCTTGTTCCATTTGTTAGTGCAGCTGTTGCAGTCGCGCAGTAGCAAAGCACCAGTGTTTCTTTTCACATCTGGCCTCATTTGAATTTGGATACAAATCCAAATTCAAATAATTCAGCAATTTCCTCTTATTTTGTGCTTTTGCAGTGGTATCAGCTCTTAACAAGGCCTGGTGTGTGAACTGCTTCTCCTGCTCCACCTGCAACATCAAGCTTACACTGAAGTAAGTCAGTGTTTACATTTTGAACCACAGGAGACATTTGCTTCTGAGGCAGGGTATCGGCCTGGGGGAGCCATGAGCCAGTGCCTCTGAGAGGGGCAGTATACCTTTGCTATGGGGGAGTGGGTGCTTGTAATTCCACTGATTTCAGAACTCAAAAGGAGCCGGGACTCAGCATCCTCTCTAAATCATTTTCCTTTATTAATCTGTCCTGTAAGAAGATTGCATAAGCGGAGAGCTCATTCACCAGTACAGAAAGAAGGCTTTGAACTTCAAGTAACTGCTTGTCCTGAAATACGCGCAGCCTCCATGTCTCCTTAGTCTGGATGCTCCCCTCAATGATGTCATTTGCAATTACATAAATCACTTCAAAAGAAAATATGATGCTAGTTACTTCAAATATGTAGAATAGGAACAGAAAACAAAGCAGTCCTACATTTTTCCTTTCTCAGGTTCAAACCCTCAGCCTACTACACTGGGTTGACCTCAGTGGTCTTGTACATGGAGGAGCTCTAATTCATCACTAAGAGGACCTTTGAAGTGATGCTTCCATGCTGTGTTAACAAAGTTACTATTCTAGACTGCTACATACAAATATATAGCAAAATCTTGCTCCTTATTTAACTAGCAATACTGAAGATGCTAGTTCCCTGATAAGAAACCAGTCTCTATACATACATGACCAGCTGAGGAAGTGAGTTGTTTCATACATGCAGTAGAATAAAAGCAACAGCATTTGCAGGGATGCATGGAGACTTGATTCAGTGAAGCATGCAGTTTGCAAATAGCATTTTAATAGCCTGTTGTTCTTTGTGTTAAAGGAATAAGTTTGTGGAGTTTGACATGAAGCCTGTATGCAAGAAGTGCTATGAGAAATTCCCTCTGGAACTGAAGAAACGCCTGAAGAAATTATCAGAGCTGACATCCAAGAAGGCACAACCGAAAGCTCTGGATTTAAACTCTGCTTAAACAGGTCTGTCAGTCTACTGACTGCACTCTTACAGTCATAAGCTGCTGTAAGCAGCAGCTGTTGATTACAGGGGCAATTACTAACAAGTGAAACCAAAGATAAGTAGTACCTTCCCCTTCTTCTGGTAATGTAGCTTTCATCTTGACTATCCCTTTTGTCAAGCGGTTGTCTATTAACACTGGCAGAAAGAGAAACATGATCTCTGCTTGAGCAGTTTACAGGCTGTTTATTAATTTTCTAATAACAACTTATTCTGCCTTGTGAATTGTACACAATCTTCCCTTCCTCAGCTGAACTGTAGTTCTCTCTCCAGTCCTCCATAGTCTAAGGAATTTGGACACAGCGGTTAAGTGTAGGGATGGAAGGAATGTGTGATTTGCTGTTTTTAAGTATAAACCTTTCTAACCCTGGGTGAAGACATGTAAGATATTTTAACATGTCAACAAATATTCTGAAAGCTGTCACTCTTTGCTACATGCAAAATGTTGTGATCTTTCTCCAGATTCCTACTGAGCATATATGGATGCTGTACAGTCCTTCTGGTTTGCAGGTTTACTGGGCAAGCCCAGGAACCAATAGTTACGGCATCTACGCTGCTCACTTGTCTGACTTAGGTCCAGTATTAAGGCAGCTGAAGAAGTTTGCTTTGCTGCTTCCCTGGTCAGTACTAAGGAGATCTCAATTGTCAAGGCCTTACCAGCCTCTCCAGAATAGTTGGGCTCTCCTTAATGAGGAGGTTGCTATGGGAGAAGAAAGATTTTGTTAGAAACCTACACTATAAAGTTTCTCCATTTGTTCTCTGCTACTACATGGGAGCTTCTGATGGTCAACACAAAGTATGTCCTATCCACTGGCACAGCTGACATTTCTTGAGGCAGTGTGGCTGGAGCCTTGGTTATTCATTTACATGATGAAATCAAATTGATAATATGGTGCCAAGTTAAGCACTTCAGTTTCCCTGTCCTTCTCACTTCGTTTGAAAGATGAATGCGCACTTGTTGGCCATGCTTCAGAGAGCCTAATTACATTAAGGGGTATCTGATATTTGTGGCTCGTAGCAAATGTGGTCTTATGCAGGAAAAAAAAACCCAGGACGTATTTCTCTTAAAAAGTTCACCCAAATAAGAGTTTCGTATCACCTTTCTTATTAAGACTTGAGTGTACTTAAAGAGAGGACCTCAGACATGAATCTGTACATCTTAACCTATAGTTCTGCTCTGTAGTTTGGCCTATCACTGGTGAAGTTTCACTGGTCCTATCTCTGCTATAAAAATTGGGAAATTTACTGCGTTTGAGCATCCTTGATGTTTCTTCAGGGGTGAGCCATCAGCAGTGCTGTTCCTGAGTTCACTTGGGTGTTCTATAATCATGAGGAGCTTCTGAGACCTCTGTAGGTGTCCTCCATAGTTCCTTGTCCTTACCTAAGCTGAGCAGCCTGAATGGTTGGAGGCTCTGCGTGCCCTTTTACAAGATCAACAGGATGAAAGGCACTGGAGGACTGCTGTCCCTTGCATGATTTAAGTCTTCCAAAAAGCGGCTAGTTTAGCAGGTCAGATGAACTCATCAGTTGGGCCTAGCCACCACCCTGCAGTCCCAAGAGAATTAGCTAGCAAGAAATTAGAGCTTCCTCACTTCTTGCACGTGTGAGAAGCAACTAGATTGGGGCAATAATCTATCTACCTTAAAATTGCGCTCACTGCCATCACACCTGGCTCAAAATAGATCTAAACTATATAATAGCTAAAGCGTTGATAGCTGTTCACACATTTGCTGTAGTTACTACCCATGAAATTGCACCAGCGATATCACAGCAGTGGTGGGAAATCCTTGTTAACTCTGTGCAGGTAAGAATCCCACATGTGGGACCATCTCTTAGATACTTAATGGCTTTGCTAATTCAGATTTCTTCAGCTGCTTTGCTTTTTGGTGCCATAAGCTACCATGAACTTTTAACTAGGATATACTGCATCTGCTATAACACTGGTGAGGGGACCGGCCTAATCCTAACAGTAGAACTCTTCCATCCTCTTCTGAACAATATGCACTGTAGCTTACAGTAATAGTAGCTGCTTTTGTCACTGCTTTAGGAGGCCATGTGGCTAGTCACTTTTCTCTCACCAGCCTTTAAATGGTCTTTAGTTAAGGGCACAAAGAGCAGCATGTCTTTTGGCGCAGTAGTATGTGGCCACTGCAAAGAATCTAGGTGCAGTTCAGTATGCTATGCAGACTCTTCTCGGCATGAAGCATTCAGGTCTGTTCCTATAAATTTAGTCACAGGGCACGTCTAATGCTAAATCTGAGCATCTGTGTATCTTCAGCCTCCTGGGAAGATGCAGATGAATACACAGCCAAATAGCTACTGTTAAATAGGGAAAGCCTATGTAACTAGCAGGCAATAGGTAATACTCTTTCAGTGGCCACTCTCAAGTTCAGCAATGGAAAATGCATGTATGTAGAGGTGAATGGAATTTCTTTTGTACTGCAAGTAGAGATAGAGTGTGTGCTCTCACTTTGTCTCATATTTGCAACTCAGACCTAATAAGCTTCAGTGTTCAAAATATAGCTGATACTGTCTTTGATGAGCTGTTCGGTTATCTAACATTTGGGTTATGTCCTTTTCTTTAGAGCATTTCCCAAATTACTGGGGGAAAAAAATCATCCTACTCCCTGATCTCTGTATTAGCGGAGGGTGATGTTCTCTTAGTATCTCTTTAATTAGTAATGTCTCACGATTATTTTTCTTACACTTCTGCTGCCCATAGCCTACAATGTGCAGAGTTACGGGAGTATTACTGACATGCCTTTTGTGGGACAGTGGAATTGAAGGAGTAGGAAAAGTAACTAGGAATAGTTTAATAAAAGTACCTTCCCCTACTTCGAGTCCACTTTTTAAAACCTAAGTAGAATGTAGTGCAGACTTAAGACTTTTCCTTAATGTGTTGCTAAGATAACAGGTAGGTTGGTTGTAAGTTTGTTGGTTGGTTGGTTTTGGGGTATTTTAAAAGTCAAGGTCTTGGTCAGAAACAAGCTGCATGTTTTTTTCCATTGCTGTGAATAGACATGCTGGTCAAGTTCATCCTAGGTATCACACCATTGGAGAGTGTAGATTTATATCAAGGTTGAACTTGGCTCAAAAGTCTACACTTACCAAAAGCTGTTGTCTCATCATATACATCTATAGTTTACATTCATATTTATACATACTGAATTAAAATCACTAATATTCACTGAGTACACTTGAAGATGGTTTTGCTTTTAGAAACCACACTATGTGAAGCTTGTTTGTATTCCAAGGGTATCACAGTCTTTCTTTATGGCAACCAAATCTACTCTGTAGGGTTTGCATCCTGGTGTTCATTTTTACAGCAGTCTGTGCAATGTGGGCAAATACTGTTCAACCTTCTGTGCAGAGAGTTTCTAGATGGTGTGTATTTTGTATTGTGATGTGACTGACACCTTTTCAAAAGTGGTTGGATGGTGAAGTAATGGGTTGCAGGCAAATGTAATAAATGTTGTTGTACTAGCCTGTAAAGCACTATTAAGTGCTGAGGATGGTATAGACTGAGTAAAGGAATTAGCAGCTACTTGCCTTGGTTCAGACCTTGATGAGCACTGCAGGTTCTGCACTGTGTGGAGCTCTCATTTTGTCACACATTGCCAGTGCTAACCAAAACATGTGATTGTGGATTCAAATGTTGTAACACTGTCCCTTTTTATGTTTCTATAATAAAGGTAACTGTAATACATTTAAAATCTTCACACAAAACAAACAAATGTAAAAAAGTTGTGTATTGTACAGTAAAAAGAAAATCACATTTGGAATGCGGAGCCAGAGAGCACTACACACCCTGAGGAATGCTGGGGGTTGCCCAGATCTGATGCACTGTTGTGGTGAACCCACGTGTTGGATCTCTGCTGCTTTTCCGGTGATGTGTTGGTTGATGGGGTATTGGCTTTTAGAGGCTGTGCTGTACAAATCATGTTGTAGACGAGTGTGATTCGTGTACATACAACAAATCGTGTCGTGTGGCGAGTAGATGGGATGGTTTGATCGTTTACAGGCTGTAGGAGATATTTGGTGGGTTTAGGTTACATGAATATAGAGCAAATACTCCATTTCCTTGTTAAAAAAGGCATTGTGGTTGATTTTCATCAGTGTTTATTTAAAAACCAGAAACAATACAGTTTGGCTGCAAAATTTCTTTTTATACAGGTGAAGTATTGAACATTTCTCACACAGGATGACAAAACAAATCATTAGTCTCAGACATTTCCATTGCCAGCAATGGTCACTACAGCAGGAATATCTAACTGCATGCAAAACGATCAACTGTTCTGACAAGTGTGGCACTCGTTTGTATGCACAAAGAGAGTGGGGCTCTTCCCTTCCACCCGTGTACAAAACTCCTATTACCGTTTGAATTTCACACACACACATCAGAGGGAACAAGAGAACCATTGTGCATACCTTGGCAAATATGAGAGATCCAGCAGTGCTGCCTTTCCAGCTCTGCCAGGCCATGCCTCAAGGAACTTGGTGTAAATGCTTTAAGACATGTCCACGTTTCACTGTGAGCAAGGAAGGGCTTGTTGTTGAGGAAGGAATACTTGTTCTCTGATGGGGTAAGTGTCTAAGCTTAGAACCACCACAGTGTGGATGTGTATCCTTTACATACTCTGAGCATGCTGTGGTTCCTAAAGGGCCAAAGTTGTGTGTTTTCAGAGGTCTGAGATACGAACAAGTTCTACCACTCAAAGTGCCTGCTAAACAGGAAATAGGAAAGATCAGGAGAAATTAAAGCTATTAATTCTTGTCTCATGAAGGAATGTCTGCATGACTCCAAGCTGAGAACGTTTTTACAGAGCAGATGTCTGTTAGACTGCATTCTTCAAGTCTGACTTGCACTGAATAGCACATCTGTAACTTGAAGTAGGAGCAAAAGTAATGACCCAAAATCCAGACTTATTTCAGAGTTCGTTTATGCTTAACTAGAAACTGCATAGTAGAAAGCAGTCGTTACCAAGTACATTGTAAAATGTGGAAGGAAGAAAAAAACCTAATTTAACCAAGGCAATGGTAAACCAGTGGACAGTCTGCTAATTCAGCATCGCAAAGGAATGACTGTTAAGATTCTGACTGTAACTAGCTGTCATAGTCCATGGTAGCTTACAGCATGTAACTTAGTGATAAAAGGATGAAAACCAGCATCTTACCTTTCGAGGTGTCCAGTTATCCTACTACTAAAGGGCATTTATCCACTCTTAATTTCCAGTAGGAGGAAAAAAGTAATATTATCTTTGTTTGCAAAGACTCGAGGAGCTTATACATTTGGTATGGGCATATATACAACAAGCCAGCATTTTCTTTCCAAAAGGAAAACAACTGTTAATGTGTGTCTCTAAGAACAGAGGAAATTTCTCATATTAGGGTTTCTCCATCCTCCTGCCCCCTTATTACGTTAAAATCCAGCTGGACTTTCCCTAAATCCATAATCTGAATGGAATTCTTATACTGCATCTAAGGCAGACAAGCGTTACACTTGAAAGCGCGCTCACTTGAGCTTCTCTTGTAGCATTTCAGTAACACAGTTCATTCAGTGTGTGATCACAAGACCGGTCGTCAACATCCTTAAACGGCATTTCTTCTAGGAGATGAAATTGCAGGCAGTTTGGCACAAACACAGGTCATGGGTTCTGTTTCTGCTCTCAAGCCGAGAGGTTCTTTTGCTTGTTCACAGCATTCATTAGCAGGTGAACGTAGGATGTTAACAGGTCATCCATTTTGTAACCCTGTCAGGAAAGAAACAGGTCTTACATCTCTCAAAATGCTCCAGAAGCAGAAGTAACTATAATGTGCTCCCTGTTTTATCTTCCTTGGTTCTTCCCTGTCTCCTTGTCATTCATTCTATAGATTGACATCTTATACTTAGGAATCCAAGCTTTTTTGTGAGAGAAGTTAGCCCTCAAATGTTTTCCTGTTATCTCTACAAATTTACCTTTAAATATGAATACAGTGATGCTTGTCCGAGAGCGTGGGCAATCTGAAACCAGTTCTTAAAAAGGTGATACCACTCAAGTGTAAAATCTTACAAGGATGGCGTTACTCCATAGATGGATCAAACCATGCATGGCAAAAAGCCTCCTACATAGTATTTTGGGTAAGTACAATCTTTTCTTAATGTCTCAGATGGATTTGGGAAGAAGCATTTGGAAAATTGCTATTTTCATGTGTCTCTGTGGCTTACAGCTTTGTATCAGATGGCATTAAATGGCACTGAACCAGTTCTAAACTGCAGTTTTATTGACATAACAGTGAATGCTTTTTGCACCTGCACTGGTTTTAATGTCTGTTTTGACACCAGTGTTTTGTAGCAATTCTGGATGTAAAGGAAAACATGAGTTTCTTGCGTGTAAGTTGACAAAACCCTTCTTACCAGAGATGTCTCGCATAAGATCCGGCTTCCTCGTACCAGGTTCCCTATTGTCATGTGAAAGTATGTGCTCCCACTGCTCCAATTGGAGATTTTATTGAAGGGGTAGACTGTTAAAATATCCTGTAAGGGGAAACAAACTGAGCTGTAGAGCATTTCTCAAATGAAAACAGGCTGTTATGTGAGAAAGCCTGTAAAGCTAGAGCATTCTTTCCTTTCCCATTTCATTTGTAAACACAGTGGATCAAGGTAGATCTTGCATCCAGACGAGTGGTATGTTATATTTTCACCAAGTTAAGTGAGTCTTAATCACTCTAATGAAACTTCATTATATATAGATCTTTGCCTTAGCACACTGCTGTTGTATTTGCAGTGATCTAGAACTCACTGGCTATTTGTTTTCCTATTAGAAACAAAACCTCCTGTATGAAGACCAGCTGAGAAAGTTGGGGCTGTTCAGCCTGGAGAAGAGAAGGCTGCGTGGAGACCTCATAGCAGCCTTCCAGTATCTGAAGGGGGCCTATAGGGATGCTGGGGAGGGACTCTTCATTAGGGACTGTAGTGATAGGACAGGGGGTAATGGGTTTAAACTTAAGCAGGGGAAGTTTAGATTGGATATGAGGAAGAAATTCTTTACTGTAAGGGTGGTGAGGCACTGGAATGGGTTGCCCAGGGAAGTTGTGAATGCTCCATCGCTGGCGGTGTTCAAGGCTGGGTTGGACAGAGCCTTGGGTGGCATGGTGTAGTGGGAGGTGTCCCTGGCCATGGCAGGGGGGTTGGAACTCGATGATCTTATGGTCCTTTCTAACCCAAGCCATTCTATGATTCTATGGTCACTTTTGCCTGGGAACTTAGGACCAGACTGTTTGGGTTAGAGAGGTGCTAAGCACTGTCACTCGACCCAATCTTGTAGACAACTTGGGTTGCCTGCAAAGCATTTGTCTAAGGCAAGTTCCCTGGCGCACTGTCCATCCGTCTGCCTTTGCCCACGTCCATCATGATTGCACTTCTTTTTTTCAGAGGTGTTCTGCACTGTTTCCTTTTCCAGGGTAAAAACTGCAGAGAAGTGTGATGTGAGGCAGTAACATTTCCTTCAGTTTCACACAGAGAATAAACTGAGGGACTCTTATCCTCTCCTACCGCTCAGGGAGAAGGCCCTTCTTGCTGTCCTTAAATTAGCACAGTCAATTAAATCCTTCTTTACATAGGCTCTTGAGAAGCAACTGTTACCTTTGTCTTCTGATGTATCAGTGAGACTCCTTGCTTGTTGATTGCAATCAGCACAATCTCTGGGAAATTTGGCTCTGAGGTTTGCTATAAACAAGTAACAGAGCAAGTTAAGTAGCAAACGAAGAAATGATCCATATCAAGTGCATAGCGACCTTTACCAGTGTCCAGTGCTTCTCATTCTATCAGATAAACACTGAAAGATAAAGCTCTTCAATATTGTGTAACTGTTGCTAAGGATGACTTTTTTGGCCATATATTGATGACTTGAGCAGCTGCTACATCAAAGCAGAACCAGATCCATTATTTCCTAAGCAATCTGATGATAGGATTAATAGAACCTAGCAAGGACAAATTAAAGGTAGCAAGTGGGAAATGATTCCTGGAGGTATCCACTGCAGAATGAGAAGATCAGCACAGTTCTGTTTTGAGGGAAGAGTCCTCAGAGACACAAGATTTGGCAGCATTTTGTTGTGGATACCAGTGATGGGGCAATTAAGTATCTACGTAACTAAAACCTCCCTACAACTGCTGCATAGTTGTAGTATTAGGTATTATGATGGGAACAACAACATAGCCAATAAATAACAGGCGTAGTTCAGAATGGATAAAAATCTCCTCACTTTCAAGTAACTGAGTTTTCCTCAGTAGATTAGGGGAATTCAGCTTTATACTTACACAAATATGGAATTATTGTCAGTCCGTATGCCCCAGTGCTGGTCTGCTATCAAAGCCATTCGTACAGGCCTTTAAACCTACCTTCACCTCAAAGAAAGCTGATCCGAAAGTTGGCCACCGGTATACCATTTTCAAGAAGGCAATCTTGGCCTCATCCACGGTTTTTCCTTCATGTTTACTATATGCTGCAGCAATGCTCTGTTTAGAGAAAAGAATACAAAGGCCACTCAGTCGGAAACAGCAGGTTTCCAGTGTCCAGCATTAGCACTAAAGACAGCATCAGATCATCACCAAGCTCAGCCTTTTACCCAAAGCAGTAGTCACAGGACAGTGAAAATGAAAACAGCCTTGCTATGGGACAAGGTAGAGTCAAACCCTTCCCAGTGTCCCTTACTAATGAAGGAAGTCCAGGAGCCCGAGAGGATGGATTTCAGGGCGGAAGGCAATATGGGATGGAACAAAATCAGCGTTCAGCACCCACAGACATGTATCACATTTTCTGCTGAAACACATAGGGTGAATTTTCCCTCTATTCAAAATTGCGTCCTGTGTCTTCGTCAGCGGACTAAGTGGTAAGTACCTGCTGAAACCTTCTTGCCTTCTGGGGGATAAAAGAGCTTTTTGCTGTGAGCAGCATACACATGGTACAAAGTGACTGATGCGCTGGCCAAACTAGGCAAAATTTAGCATGCATCTTACTTTTCTCTTTCCCTCCAATATCCTCCTATCTCCAGTCCCATCACTGACTTTCCTATCTCGAACTCTTTTGGGCACTGGAAATAGATGCGTATCTCCAAGAGAGATGGACATTTCAAACCAGTCATCCAGGGCTGCAGATATTTTTCAGAGCTTTGGTAGAGAGGATGCAAAATCTGGATTCAAAGAGGCAAACCAGCAGCATCCAATAGTGTCCCTCCATAGTGCTTTCGAAGACTGTCAGGCCGAAACTAGTGTGGATTGATTTCTCTCATAAAGCTCTGTGCAAATACTGTAATTCGTGAAAGCTCATGTTCTTACCTTCTTCCACTCATCTGGAGAGATTACTCGGAGCAGATTGTCTGGCACCAGCTCCTTCAGGATTTTGGGGATGGTTGCCAGCTGTGTGTGGTCATTGTTGAAGCGCACTTTATAAATCAGCCCTCCAAGCTGGACAGCTTCATCCTTGGAACACTTGTGGTAGCCTCTGAGGTACTTTGGCAGCTCCTGGAAGAGACCAGTTCTGAATCCAGACAGAATGGGCTGAAGCAAACACTGGCTTGCACATTCTAAAGCTGTGAGGTCAGGGTGTGAGTCTTGCCAAGCACAGTCCAAAGACATCCCAAGAGCTTTTGACTCCAGGAGGTTCTTTCGATGATCTTTAAAGGGTCCTTTCCAACCCAAACCATTCTATGATTCTCCATACAATTACAGAGCAAGATTAGCACCTCCAGAGAACAATTACATAAGGGAGCAGTGCTCCTAACGTAAGCAATATAGCTAAGTTGTGAACACTGTGAGAAACAAACCTTCTTCTGGGGCTGAGTTATGCTCTCCAGAGGCACTCCTCTGGAGGCTCTATAATGCAGGCCTCGGTAATACTCCAGCAGACTTAGCTTTCTCAGGATGATTTCTTGGATCACATTGGTTGTTGTTACATTTATGCTTTAGGGAGCTGGTTACCTGGTGGTAATGAAAAATTGAGTCAGCTTTCAGGTCCTTCCCAGGAGTTACATTCAGCCACAGCTTTCTCATGAAGTACACCTTATAAGCCGCAGACATGGCAGCCCCTAAGGAAATAAGAAAGATCTTGTTTAGTATTGTCTTGTTAGTATTCTCTGTACGCTTCAGAGGTGTGAGGTTTTAAATAGCTTCTGAGTTCCTTCAGAAATGTAATTCTGATTTTAATAGCAACAAACAAAATTACTAACAAAAAAGTATAAAAGGCCATTTTAGATGACCAAGAAAGTGATAAATGAATTAGTGATTAAGATAAGTGATTAGTCGTCAGCCCCTGGGCACTGATCACGCAGTGCAAGCTCTTCAGAGATGGAGGAAGAAATTGAGGATGCCTGCAATACGAGTGTCTGTTATTTCTTGGTGCTCATGAGAGCTGCCTGCTGATGTGCAGCACATCTGAATTCTGTTATGCTGATGCAGGTACATTCCCTATGGCCGTGTTTATTGAAAGGAACTGTGATTTAGTGGACCCATATCTTTATGCTGTGATTTTCAGAGCTCCTAGCAGCTGCATCAGCTGTGGGAAGGAGCGGGATGTCTTGATACACAGATAATGCTTCAGGAGTTTGAACCTTGGTTTTAATGAAATAAGCAAAAGTCAGGACAAATGAATATGAAATTTGAGGGGAGTTTGAGTTTGATGTAGATTTCAAAATGTATGTTATACATGGATGTAAAGTGCACAGAATTGCTGTCTTTAGCATTATATTGTTCGATTTATTGGCAGTACAACCTGTGCTTTGGTGTCACCAGGTAATAATCTAGACAACAATTTTGTAACAGCACAAGGAATGGGAGTGACACTGTGTAAAGAACCTATCTACATGTATTGGCTGATACCTGACCAGGCAGTGCATGAGCCTTGGATTGTAAAGAGGATCAGACTATGAAACTTGTGTGTTTTGGATGCAACAGGCAAAAAAAAACCCTTTGGCGCTAACTTAAAATGTCTGGAGAGATCCCCCTCAAAAGATGTTCTGGTGTTTCATGGCCAGTGCTTGGCTGCATCAGATCACTTGATCTTAATGCTGGTGCAGGCAGCAGCCATGCCTGTACAAACAAAAAGGATACAGTAAGGCTCTGCCACACACTTCCCAAGAGAGTAAATCCTACTAGATACATTTGCTGCTTCCCCAGTTCAACACAGCATCTCATGCGCCTTCTTGTCCTGCTGGCTGGCGTTCTCCTTACCGTCTTTCCCTGGTTTGTTCCTCCTGTTCCAGTCTGTCACCTGCCTTAGTGAGTCGAAGAAGTAGTCTGCTTCATTCTGACTGATCACCTGGAAGAGGCCAAGCAGCGAAGGGGGGAAAGGAGGGATTAGCAGCTCATACGTAGTACTGCCTGTGCCAACATACCCAAACATCAAGCTGAGGGGTTTTTATTCCTTGTCTACAGTGAGAGAACCTAATTATGGCAGGAAAGACAGGCAAAGGGAAAGAAACAGAGAAATAGGATGACAATGTCTTAAATTATTTATATTTCAAACAGGGATTTTTATTGCAACTTCTGTTGCTTCTTGATTCCCAACCTGCCTGTTGAAGTCAGGCAGAAGATGCCTACCTTATTCTTAGCCATCTCTTTTGTGTAAAGATTGGTGCATACTGGGTTCCTCTTTTCAGGAACATAGTGCATGAGAAACTCCTTTTGCTTAGACCCAGCTTTTTCTTTGATCACATTTCCAGAGAAGGGACCTCTTCAGCATGGCAGCCAACCCAAGCTTCAGCTCGGGCAGCTCAAGCTGCTGAGAAACTAGAGAGCAATTGACTGGTCTGTCTTCTCTGGTTTTAGTACTACCTTTGTACTGACTGACTAATGGAAACTCTGCATCTTCATCCAGCCTCTTTGAGAGACCCAAAGGAATTGTCATGTGCTAAAAGTCTGAGTCTAGATTGTATTCTCTTAGTAAGACAGAAGCAGTAATGACCCGCTCTGTTGCTTGGCTCATACATGGTTGCTTAGGTGATCTGGTAAGTAAGAGAGGAGGGGGCAGTCTGGCTGCCCCGCTGTAGTCAAGAAGCGTTACCTTGTCTGCAATCTTCACGAAGAGGCTGAAACCTTCCCAGGAGCTCAGCTGCAATTTGGAGGCAATGTTCTGACACAGAGTGCGGATTTTGGTGTTTGTTCCCACATCAAACGTCTATGAGACAACAAGACTCTTGTTACACAGAGAAGAGGGAGAAACAGGAACACGGAGCGTCTTGAAACGTGCTCCTGCATGAACACGTCATGGCTGAGAAAACAAGTAAGTTCTCACCTCTTCTGTTTCATTGGGGAAGCAGATCTTGTGTGAGATCTTAGTGTTATTTTGTAAGATGGCCTCGACCTCCACAGGATGCGGTGCCCACTTCCTGGAGCCACTCCTGGAAAATGCCACCATCACCACAGCAAAGATCAGTGTTGGGTGTTTAATCTTTGGGGAGCTGAACAGCAGTATCCCATCCAAACAACAGACTCCATCCAGAATGCTAGTACTATGTGATGGGGCAGCCTACAACGGACCTTCACCCCGTTGCAAATGTCACTGTATTAGCAGCAAGAAAATGAGGGTCCTGTTAGCATATATATTAAAAGTCTGTTGTACTCTGCAAGGAGGTTGCATTAGGTTGCACCTTCCTACCCAGTACCATTACCCCTTCTATGTATTCAGCAGCATTTTTCATTACTGTTATTGAAATATGAGGATTGTGGCCACAAGGAGAAATACATTTTATTTACTTCTTGCAAAAAGATGCATTCAGATACAAAACACATTACAGCTCAGGAGACAAGTCCCATGAACATTTGGAGTGCTGCTAGAAGCATTACATCTTATATAAGAGCTGGCATGTAATCACTGACTCAAGGAGTTTAAGCTGTACAATCCCAGTTCTTTGAAATTGTATCTCAGAGCAAAGCAAAGGAACTGGCTCTGAAGTCTGAGTCATAGAATCATAGAATAGGGTTGGAAAGGACCTGAAGATCATCCAGTTCCAGCCCCCCTGCCATGGCCAGGGACACCATGCCTTGATACAGTTAAAATGAGAACAAATCTAGCACATTACCTTCTGGGGCTGGTATTTTCCTGCCCTCAGGGGCACAGAGCAGGCTGTTTGGAGGTTTTGTACACCACAGCTTATGGGCCAAACGCCTCTCTCACACTGGGCCGGTCTCTCCAGAAGAGAGCTTGGTCTGGCATCCAGATTGAGTTGAAAACCAGGGTTTTTTCCATTTACTGAAATAGCAGTTCCATTTGGAGAAGGAAGGCCTGGCTGTTACCAAATTAAACGGCACGTGCTTTGGTTCTGTGCAGGCACTGGAAGGAGCGTGGACCTACCCTACTCAGCCATCTATTCCTGGACTTGCAGGAGAGAGAGGCCACAGGAGACCAAGGAAGTGCCGCAGCTTGGCTGCAGCGTCAGCTAGGAACTCATTGCCAAGGCAAGTTCTGCTTAACACTCATCAGGTTCTCACTGGTTCCCTGGCCAGGAGTCTGGGGATGAAGCTGTAAAGCTGTTTATGGAGGAAAAGGTGTACCCCAGGGCTCACTTGGCTTCTACTCTACATATTGTAGGTCAGGCCTTTGAGCTGCCTGTTCTCCCTTTTCCAAAGAGAGCAGTATACTTACAGGGAGAATTTGGACTAGATGGTTATTGCAGGTCACTTCCAACTGCAATATTCTATTGAGAGTAGGTTTAATCATAGGACAACAAGATTTGTCTTTGTTCCTCTTCCCATCTGCCGGACTCCAGATCGGGGGCAGTTTAGCAGATTGAATTTTCCTCCCAAACAGCCCATTCTGCCTTTTCTTCTGTGTTTCCCCACTCTAAAGAAGCTCTGTACAGCTCAACAGGGTTTACAGCATGAATAGCACATGCTGTAGAGAGGCAGGAAATTTTCAGTCTTCTCCATAGAAAAAACCCCAATGAATAGCATTCCTCGCCATGCATTTTTCAGGCACTTCAAAAGTGATTTCAATGTGCAGTGACATTTTCCCAGCAGTGCCAAATCCCATCCACTGAAAGGGAGACAGCCACTGTGTTAGCATTCCTCTCGAGCCTGACCCACAGGGCTCACAGAGCAAAAGCAGGGCCCAGCCTAAGAGAAAGGGGAGGATGGAGGAGCAGGAGGGAGAAATCATTGGGCAGCTTCTTTACTGAAGAAGTCTGTAGCAGGAACATGGTAACGCACAGCAGCATCAAAAGGAGGAAGGCTGGGGTTAAGCTTGTTCTCAGAGCATCAAGCTGGGTAATTCCAGTGCCTGAAGGAATCTAGGAAAACCTTCCCCCTACAGTTTAGCTGAAGCTTCCTGAAATCCTGGTGGCCCTTCCGCTCTCTGGTTGTGTCATGTTCATTGTACCAACATACCGAGCTCTGGGAGTCAAGTGACGATGTGTGATACTGAGCTTGTTATAATGTTGGTAACTGTGACACAGACCCCTCTTACTAGTTCAAAGTTTGTAAGAGAGCATAGACTCATTTAAATTGCCCTGTGGATCTGGACTCCAACAGTGGCATGCTAGCCCTCGCTCATTTCTAGTGAGCCTGGTGTTAATCCCTTTCCTCTCCAAACCTAGTTTAAAGCCCTCTCTCTGACCGCTTCTGGCTCCTGGACTAGAATCCTTCTCACCCTTTGGGGCAGGCGTACCCCATCTGCCACCAGCAGGCCTGGTGCTGTGTAGACTGATCCATGGTCAAAAAGCCCCAAATTCGGATGCTGATGTCAGTCACGGAGCCAGGAATTAGTGAGATTTTTCTGATGTTACCATTGTCATTGATTGTGACTGGCAGGAGGGACAAGGACACTGCTTGGGCTCCCGAGCCCTGCACCAGTCACTCCAAGGCCCTGAAGTACTTCTTGAGTCTCCTCAGGCTTCTTGAAGAGATGTCCTCATTGCCCACATGGGAGACTAATAAAGGATAGTAGTGGCAGGGCCGTACCAGACAAGTCAGTCCTTCACCCTGGCCCCAGGGAGGCAGCAGACTTCCCTGTGAGTCTGGTCAGGTCAACATGTGGGACCCCCTGTTCCCCTTCAGGTAGGGAATGCCAGATCCTTTACCTCATCACTGTCTGAATCCTCCGACTGCACTCCAGGGCCAGTGTTTCTTTCTGACGTGTCTCCATGAACTTCTGGGCATGTTTCAGCAGTGACTTGCTGGGTGGGAACAGGCCAGTGCAGAGCCAAAGGAGCTGCCAGCCCTTGGTCACGCTGTACCTGTGAACACAAAGCACTAGCCACATATAATTCTTTGTTTGACCACACACCAGCTACAGAGAAGAGAAACAAACACTCTCCCATAATAGTATGTGCTCCTATTCAGCAGGGAGCTGCTAATCAACAGTGCCTTCTCATGGGATCTTGGCAGTGATTTTTTGTGCAAACAACCAGAGTCCATATGCGAAGACAATGCTAAATCCTGGTTGATAAATATTCATGACAGTTGCAAATCTCATGAATAAATATAAGCTCCAGTTTAACACTCATCTAGGCAGCAGTGGCCCCAGTGCCATCCTCTTGGAAAGCCACCGTCAATATGCTGTTCAAGTTCACATGCATTTGGATTGTGCCTTATCAGCTGTTCATATTCACCTGCCCTCTGTGCTAGACAGCTTTGCTCTTTACTTGCATCTTTACTTTCCCTCGAGCATGCTCATGCTCTGAGAAATAAGCACGTAGATGGTACTGTGTAATGCGGTAGGTACGGTTCGTGAACACACCAGATGAAGTGTGCACAGGTTTCAGGCAGAAAGCCAGTTCTTCCAGCCTCTGGACTTGTGAATTCTGCCAGTCAAAGTTCTTCTGGCATCTCACCCTCATCAGTAAGGAAGGTTCTGCAGCCAGGAAGCGGTCGTTCTACCTTCAAAGCCAGGAGCAGAACACACTTCAGCTGTGTCCCAGGAATTGCTCTGAAATGTTTAATGGTGTGAAGCGGTTTTGGCTGGGGAAGTCAGCAGGTCTGCCTCTGAATGGGCACCAGGCTCTGCTGAATGAAGAGGTCCTAGCTTCCTTATTCCCATTGATTTCTCTGATTTTTGCAGAGGAAAACATGCTGGATTAATCCCATTTATAGATCTGTGGTGTTTGTGTCTATCTGAGAGCAGGATATGGCCCACAGTGCAGTAGTCTGGGAAGGATGAAAGATTTGTTGCTCCACTGTTCTAATGAAAATATATGGAAATAGCTGCCTTTCAAGCAGTGTTTTTTCCACATCAGTGACCCCCCTCAAAACAGTGGCTAAATTGGTAGAGTGCATCAGGCATGGCACTGGCACCATGGTTACAGACTATGTATTAAATATCCTGGAAGATTTAGTGCAGACAAGGAAATTTACTATTTAATAGTTACATAGTAAATGTTCCGCTAAATTTAATATTTGTGGAACAGTAAGAAAGAAAACCAAATGGAAGCTCCTTCTCTAAGTTTTGCAGTGGCACAATACAGCTAGAACAAACCCATTTTGTTAATAATTAGTACTATTTTAAACCTCCTTTTGCAATTCAGTTCCCCTCGAAGTAGGTCAAATTATCATTTTATGAGTGAGGAAGCAAACCACCAGCCTGTTACAGGGACTTACACATAGGCAGGGCCCACGTAACCAATCTGTTCTGCAAGGCAGTTGTATAAACTAATCAGCATGGCTACTCCAAAGTATTTACTGGTGATAAAAGACCTAGTGTGAGCTATGTGCTTATAGGAGGGAAATATTGTCACTGGGAGAAGTTCAAACCAATGGAGGGCTGGCAGAGCAATCACTGAATGCATGCAAGAACTTAATGCAGTGCCTTATTTACTCCACAGACTGCCTTGGGAGTAAGAAGGCTTTAGTAACACCTTGCTTGCCTCACATCGTACTGCACAGAGGTGAGCATTGAATGCTGATGTGAGCAAAGCAGCAGCTCAAGGGAGAAGAGTGACAGTCATGCTCTGTGGCCTGTCTGTAGTCCAAAGTGCTGGGCAAAGGTGAGCCCCATAGCACTGCCCAGGAAAAGGAAGAAGGGAAGGTGTCACTCCAATATTTGGCCATCCTTCCCTTCTCCCTCCACCCCACCCCCATGAGGAGCTGAGGTTCCTCATCACCACCTGCATTCGAGCCTGGCTGTGCAGAAGCAGGGTGCTTGCACCCAGGTGAGTACCTGTTTCTGTTCTCAGTCAGTTGCTTCATAATCTGACAGTAAATTTCATCCCGCAGGATCTCTTCCTGGATAGCTGCTACAAATATCTGGTCAGTGACTTCCACAGAGGAGTGCACCTGTTTTGAGGGATAGTCTCCCATGAATTTCATGATGGGTGAATGTGCTGTTAAGAAAAAAAGCAGACTAATTTTGGAAGGTAAATGGGAAGTCTCACCTGGATCCTAACATATTTGTGACTCTTTTGATATCTAAGTGGCAAATACTTGGAGGAGGGTCTGGAATATATTCCCTGCCTGTCCACTACCCTCTTTCCCTGTGCAGCAGTCACTGCTTGGCTGTGATTTTTACTGTATTAGCTCCTTACTTTGGGCCTATTAGCTACTGCTCTGGGCAGTAGATCTCACTCATTCCTAAAGCCACAGTCTCAGTTAAGTGAGCCATCAGGAGTGGAGGAGCATTGGGAGGGAATAGGAACCTTTCCTCTATAGATAAGGGAAACAGAGTTGATACCCGCTACCTTGATGTACATGTCTCCCCTGTAATGTGGATGCAGTAGTATTTCAATGGAGGTGAGTTTAGTGGATGCAGCTAGCTCCTCCTTCCCCTGAGTGTTCTCAGGTCTCAGAGAGAAGAGTGAAAGGATATCAATGAAGGCCTGACAAGCCAAATCATGAAGATCAGGGTCTGTGCATGCTCTCTTCAGCAAGGGCTGTTTCAAGGGCTCCTTAGAATGTGCCCACAGTTGACTGCGCCCACGGGATTTTTGGAGAACAGCTTTGCTGATGGATTCCTTCTCAGGAGTCCTGAATGAAGGCAAAGACAAACGCAAGCAACACCAAGTTACTGGATCAGTATCGCTGTGAACACAGGAGGTCGCTATCACATAGACTTCTCTGGTCATGCTCTTTCTCAAAACAATGATCTCCTATCTCTTTTGATTATTCATGTCAGCAACGAGAATGTAGTTTCTTGTAGAATAGAAGGGAGAAGGCTTGAAAAGAGAACACATGTTTTAGAAGACTGATTTTTCCCTTACTGTCCAAGGCCTGTAATGTTGTGTATCCTCACTAGCTGGTAAGGGCTGACAAAGAGGTGAGAAGAATCATGCCTGCTGGAAAGGAGCAAGTCCAGCTGGGGTTCTTCTATCCTTACCTTTGCATTTCTGCAGATAAAAGATACAAGTAGGCCACGTGCCAGAAACTCTACACGTCCAAAGTCACACTTAATTATGGCCAACAATTGGCATCTCAATCAGAAAAGGGAGATGCCACTACATCCTAGGCTTTAAGTGTCACTGAAGATCAGTAAGAACTTTCCTAGGATGCACACTACGCAGAGAGTTTCACCTGAAGTGCTCATAGGAGAACTCCTCTAGGGTGTAAGGCTTCACTTTGAGATCTTCTTCATCAGGTTCATCCATGTAGGAGTTCTGTGAAGCTGTCCTCCTCTGGTCTGGAGACATCATCAGTAAACTCTGGAATGACACAGTCACGTAGAGATGACACATGGACACAGGTCTCTGCACAGGTTGTCAGGCGTTACTCAGCATATATGCACTAAATTGGGTACTCTGTGCCAGAGGAGACTTTCTGTTCCCTAAGCAGCATCCTCAGAGACTCAAGAAAGACTTGGGAATAGTTAAAGAAGTAATTTCCATAGACCAAACAGTAGTGGGTGTGGATGTGATTATCCAAAGCACAACACTCGTGAAAAATCCACCTGCCTATTACTAGTGTGTTTTCCCCCCGATCTTCAGCTTTTCACTTGTTAGTACTGTATCCAATATAGTGAATCTCTGAAACTGAAGACAAAATTGTTATCAGAGTGATCGATGGGAAACCTTGACTCCCTTCATTCTTTTAAAGTAATTAGCTGCACTTACAGCTTCCCTTGAGATGTACAATCCCCAATCAAGCCTGGTGTGAACGCAGGAAAATTCACCTGCACACCCATGTCCAGTAATTGCCTCAAATTCCAGGCACTGAAATCCCTAATGGTAGACTGTTTTTTTGAGCTATTGCTTTTGGGCAAGTGCAGTCTTCTCTGTAGAGTTTTGGTAACGTTTAGTTTTGTTTTCAGATAGGACAGAATGAAATGCTTTGCTTTGATGGGAGGTACGGAACTTATCTGACTTTGGAGGAACAACTGACTTCCAGTTATAAGTTTAATCGTATTTAACACTGTTATAATTTATCTTCCAGTCTCTTCAAAGAGAGTGCTCAGCTCTTCTTACCAGTACTTGACTAGAGGGTTTTGTCAGAGAAGGAACGATGTAGATATCCTCCAAAAATACATTCCCTGTTTTGCCTGTCCTTTCATTCTGGGCACAGATCCAGCCAGAGTTTGCATCCAGCCTTTTGTCTTCGGTGAAGATTAGCAAGTCTCCCTTCTTGAAGGACAGGATGGCAGGGTCTTCTGGGAAACAGAATAAGGGAGTACTGTTCAGGCTTCACAGTCAAAGAAAACGCAAAGGGATTGCAACGTGAAAGACAAGGGAATTGTATTTTGAAGGCCTGACTTCAATCAGCAATAGCAAGTGATTTGTGTAAATACAGCTAATTATCTAGTAACACTTCAGAGAAATCACATTTCCACTGACAGCCCAATTTTGATGCACTGAGGGCAATGGCAAAACTCTATTCGATTCAAACGAATGCTGACCTTGTGTGTAGAACTGGTAGCAAAGCATATAAAGAAACTCAGTAGCTGTATGTAGGTGAAGTTAATGTTTACATTTTAATCCCCTTTTGTCTGTTCCAGCCAACTGTATTCCATGGAAAATTCCAGTTTACCGCCTCTCTGAAATTCTTCCGGAAACTATTTCCAGGGAGCCTAGATCCAGTTTCCTATTATAAGCAGGCTGAGTTGTTGGACACTGTACTATCTAGCTAAAATATGCAAAGAAGTAGAAGGAGGAAGGAAAGGTAATTTGTATGCAAAGGTATTGCTGTGCTGATCACGGAACATCCCTCCTGGAGCAAAGGGACTCTTGCTGAAGTTCTCCCTCTTCTCTTTAGGCTCTTTCAAATCAGTGCTCTGTGTTCTCCCAAGATTTCTTCCCTACCTTGTAGAAAACTTATAAGACTTACCTTGGGACTTTTTCTCCTGCATTGCCACAGCGAATCGTGATCTCTTCTTCAGTCCTTCCAGGAACATGACCACCAGTTCAGCAATGACAACGCTGTTTACAGATGTCAGGACAAACTCCTCGGCACGAAGTGTAATGAGAGTACAAGTCTGTCCAAATGTCTTCACTGCCCTACGTATTATTGAACAGTTTGTTACCAGAGCATCTGAGAGACTTACAGACATATCTGCAACTACAGCCAAGGCATCTACACTTCCTTGCAGACAACTCCCTTACAGTGAGTATTGGTAGTTCTTCATTTGCCTTCTCATGAGTTGGTAGGTGTGAAGGACTGAAGTGGTTCAGGTTCACTCTGGACTCCATCGTGTTTGTACAAAAGTGCTTCATTACAGAATAAGTAACTGGGCAACTGATTAAATCTGTGACAGTCCTTACAGTGGTATTTTTTGTGTATGTAAGACCCTAATCACTGAGTGCTCTGGTGCAAGGATGTGTGCCCTGAGCAAACCAATGGTTACCCTCTTTCCCTCAGTTATCCTGTTCAGGTCCATCACACCTGAGAAGTACATAAGCTCGCAACATGCATAACAGATGATGGCTTAACTATGTTAGCTATTTGGGCATTTCTTGTCTTGATGTGTGTCTGTGCTTCCTTGTACCTTTCTGACTGAGCAGGTTCATTTTCCCTTCTACCAGCTGAGAAGAATTGGTCATTTCAATGTTTCCTTTACAGGCTGCTGAGAACTTGTCCCTTTCTGCTTCCCAGACTTGAGGCTAAACCACCTTTCCAGGCTCAGATCAGATCCCCTAGGGGGGCAGCAGGGAAAGTACACCTTCCCCCTACATGGAATATCCTTTCTGATATGGGCAGGGAAGGCTTTTTCAGATCTTGTCTTCCTGGGACACTCACCTGTTGGTGTGGATGCCAGTTATCTCTGGGAAGGTCAGCTCAAGGAGCCGCTTTTCTGACTCATCCAAGAAGCAGATACCTTTCCAATTTACAGCAACAATGAAGCGGTTCTTGGGCAAGCTGGGACCTGAAAATGCAGAAAGAAACCTTACCTATGCTATCAAGTCCTTCTCTATAGATCTTAGATCTGCCCTCTACTCCCAGGCTCCAGGTATTACCTGAAAACTTAGTGACTTCAAAGAATCGGGAAAAAAGCAAAGGCCACTGAAAGCGAGCAAAATCTACAAGTTGTTCCTTCACAGTCTGACGGGAGAGGCGGTCCTGTGTGTAGGGGGCCTGTGGTATAAAAAGAGACCTAAGGTTTCCTCAGTGAAATCTGTTCTGCGTGATCTGCAGACAATAAAGGGCAAGCCTGGTGCCAGAGATTCCCAGCAGCCCTCAAGGGTACCCGGAGGAAGTTAAATTAGGAACAGCCTCCAGGGGCCTAAGCCACATGCAGCTGAGGCTGCCCACAGGCATGTCGTTTCCATATTTCCCTCCAATCCCCACTGACTGATCTGTTCAGAGTCTAACACAGTTTGGGTGGAAATACTTCAGGTAATCTGTTTCCAGATGGAAACCAGTATTCCATCCCATGCCCATCCTGACTCAGCTGTCAGATGGGAGATAGAGAGCCTGAAAAGAGACTCCGTTGAGAGATTTTAGTCTACTCTTTTCATTCTGCACACACACACACACACACACACACACACTCTGTCCCTCATCCCCCCATTGGGCCTTACATGGAATAGTGAATGGGAAGGTTCTCTGCTCCCCTACTTGACTATTTGGGAAATATAAGCTGAGATGTTTTTCCTTCTTCACTCAACAGACTATTCATAAATGGAAATGGTGAAAAAAGCAGAAGCTGGTGTTTGAGAGTGGTTACCCAGCAGTGCCAGACAAACCTCTTACCTTAGCATGTGCATAGGTTATAAGGCTCACCCACTTTTCCAGGGGCTTGGACTTCAGCTGTTTTGCTGGAATACAGTCATGGAGTACCTTCTGCAAGAGTTCATTGTGGATGGAATCTCCAAATTGAATGTAACAATATTTTGCACCGATCTCCACCAAATCCTCCTCCTGAAACAATCAATCCATTAAACAAGACCTAGAAAAATCTCACAAAGTTCAGATAGCCTCGTTCAGTCTTGAATCCATCTTAGGAATGGGATTTGCTCTGTTTTTGTCTGGATAACCTGTGGCAGTCATCCAGCACAAGGAGTGATGATCTTTACACAGTCATAGCATCAAAGAGATTATTAGCAAAGATATTTTAAAAGGACCTTCCTTGCCCTTTTGGACATGCCACCAAGTGCCACATGAACTGAAAGTTGAAGACATACACCAAAACGAATTGCAGCTGCCAGCCTGGCTGCAGGCACAGTCACTTGGACTGGATTTGTTAAGATTAAGAAGAGAAGGGTTGTTCACAGCTGCTTTAAAACTGCATTCATCTCCCTGCTTTCTTATGTGGAAATGTTAACATGGTTTTGTCCCTTCAGGTGGATGGATAAGGAGACCCACCTTTTCACAGCGATACTCTCCAAACCGGATGCCTCGAATGACTTGGTGGTAAATGAGATCAGTGCTGACAGGATCCTCCTGGGAGTTGTGCCAGGGGGTGAAGATTTCCTTGCGGAAGTAGAGGCGCCAGGGCGCATTGCGTTCGTGTGTGCCCTGCTCCTTCACTAGCTGCTCACACTGAGAGATGGCATCCAGGACGTGATCTCGTCCCCCACCCAGTGACCAGACCTAGGACAAAGGGACAACGCGTTTATTGGAGCACCTGCTTTGGGTCTGAGGGAAGGACAACAAAACCCAAACCTTCTGGTCTCTGGACAGCACAAAAAACTCTGCAAAGGTAAGCAGATGGCTGTGCAAGTTGTACTTTGGTAAACGTGTTTTTGTGTACAAGGGATGGTATTGGGAAAAATAAGTTGGAAGTTGAAGCAGCTCTGGTTTGCATTTTTCTCTTTGTTAGCCATAGAAAGGCAGAATAGCATTATCAGGTCCTGAGATTCAGCTGAGATCAGAACTGCTTTGGTTTGAGCATGGGAGTGTGATGGGGGTGCTTCTAAAAGTCAGAGGGAGTCCTCAGTGAGGCTGGGTGGACAGCAGCAACTCCACAGAAAGAGAAGGGAGTTTTCATTCTATTTTTCTACACTACCTTATCAAACACAGCAATGTAGAGCGAAAAACCAAACACATCCTTCAGCGTGGTCTTATCTGCGATGAACTGACAAATCTCTTTGGCAGTGGAAGCAGAGTCTGCAGGGACAGTGATGCTTTGGCCATTCATCAGGGTGACATTAAACATAATGGGTTTCTTCTGCTTTGTTGCCTGTAAGTCAGAGTTAAATGAGAGAAATAAATCATGGGTAAAGCTTAGTTTTCTGTAAAGAATGAAGAAGGCATTTAGATTTAAGAGTTCTGCACACTATACACCCAAGTCAACTCTTTGTAAGTGAATTTCCAGTGCCCACACAGCTTCTTCAATGCATGGTGAGTCTGAAGTATAAATTATCTCCCTGGAGCAGCACTAGCCTCAAGTTCTCTCCTCACCACAGCTCAGGGGAGCTGTTTATCACACAGCAGTGTAGACTGATAGACTTCTTGTGAGTCTTATTTGGCCTGGTGACTTTGAGTACAGCTTTAGATGTAGCAGTGGAGAGATGGCCTGCAGCAAGTACTTTGCTCAAGGAGATTGTTAGGCAATTGGGTCATTCAGATTTAGGAAGGAATTGAACTGAGGCCTTCACTTGAAGGGGGTGTATGTGTGTGACCTCTAATGACTAGGGTGACATTTAAAAGAAGGGGAAGGACAATATATGCCCTATCATACACATTCCTCCTTCCATTTTGAAAGTATAAACTCTGCTCAGTTCCTTCTACAAATGATCATCAGAGCTTCCCTCAGGAAGTGGTTCTGGCCTGTGGGCCCTGAGTGGATGGAGCTATCTCCCTGCAAGTCATGTGTTGCAGCTTTTAACTTCTATTTTCCACTGGATTTAGGTTAACTGAATGGCCAGAAGAGGTGTATCTAAGAAGCAGCTGGTCTGCAATCCCCTTGTGCAATTAATTTCTTTTATTCGACTTAGGAAGATCTATTAGCACAGGTTTGAAAACAAAATCCAGTATGAAATAACGGAGGTCAATATAATTAAACAAAAAGGGAGCTGCTACCTGAAGTTCCAGCCAGCTTGGAGGTTCAGTTCGTGCTCCATTGACATAGGTCCGTCTCAGACGTTCAGCACAATATGGTGCATAGCCTGTGGGCCCATGGTGGATGAAATTCAACAGGTACTATATGCACAGAGTATAAGAAAGAGTTAGGAAACACTAATCCTCATAAATATAAGCATAACATAGAATCATAGAATCATAGAATAGTAAGGGTTGGAAAGGACCTCAAGATCATCGAGTTCCAACCCTCCGCCATGGCCAGGGACACCTCCCACTAAACCATGCCATCCAAGGCTATGTCCAACCCCACCTTGAACGCCGCCAGGGATGAAGCATTCACAGCTTCCCTGGGCAACCCATTCCAGCGCCTCACCACCCTTACAGGAAAGAATTTCTTCCTCATATCCAATCTAAACTTCCCCTGTTTAAGTTTGAACCTGTTACCCCTTGTCCTCTCACCACAGTCCCTAATGAAGAGTCCCTCCCCAGCATCCCTATAGGGCCCCCTTCAGGTAATGGAAGGCTGCTATGAGGTCTCCACGCAGCCTTCTCTTCTGCAGGCTGAACGGCCTCAATTTTCTCATCCTATCTTCATATATATAAGCATAAGAAACTGTCTGCAGCTGATATATTACAGTCATCAGTACTAAAGGTTAAGCTTGAATTAGTGTTTTGAAGAAGGAGGATTGAGACACCAAGTTGTACCTCATTCTGCAGAGCTTTTAGTCTAAAGAGGAAGACTTGTGTCAGTCCATTCACCGTGTTTAAGTACATGATAAATATTAGGCAGTGGAGACTTTATTCTTATGATTAGGTTGGAGCAAGGTTTAGTGTTTCCAACTGAAGAGCCTGAAGTCTTTTTGCACTTTATAGGAATAAAAGTGCTGGGAAGAGGGCTAATTGCAGGTTAGGACTGGTGATGGTGGTTACTTTTAGTTTTACCAAGTTCTCTATCAATATCAATAGTTGAAGTCCATGGTTAAGATTGGGCATTGGATGAGAATGATTGGATAAACTGAGTTTTTGGAGCTCATGTGGCTCTGATATCTTGGATGACATGGTGTAAGCATGGCCTTGTATTTAGTGCAAGCATGGGTCGGTCACCTGGTTATCTTAATGATTAAAAATATTCCTAGAGATAGGGTATGGTCATGTCCTTCCTGAGTTCTGCATGCTTCACAGTCTTTGGATGAAGGCTGATGTCAAAATATGTCTATGGCTTCTGTCTGGCTTGTTCCAAGTAGCGTCCATTTAGCAGCATTTATGATTAGATTAATTATAGCTTAATCATTAGATTAATCATTTGAGCTAAGGTGTCAATAAAGCAAGGCTGAAGATTCAGGCATATATATGGATTCTGTTTGCCTCTAAGATCTTGGAGGAAGGCTGATGTCAAGTTGGAGCCATGGATTGTTGGTTGTGTTTCTTTTTCCTGTGATGAAGTGGATTTGTCATACATTTAAATTTGGAAATTAATGAATGATGAAAAAGACCAAATCTCTACTGGATTTTGTAGGGCTTGGAGATGTAGGGTAAGAACTGGTAAAATATGGGGGGTGGTTTTATACTGGCCTCCTGAGTATATTTCACCACTAGGATTGTAACTGGAGACACCTTTCAGATGTTGGAAAGGCAGAACCGGAAAGGTTAAAATTTGCCAGATTCTTTGCAGGTTACAGATCTAAAACGAGCAGGGTGATCAATAATAGAATCCGACTCGTACGAATTAAATGTGAGTTCAGAAATCATTAATTTAAATTCCCAGATAAGCATATGAGATGAGATGGTTTCAGCTAAAATCACAGCACCAGCTGCTACGGCAGTTATATGGCTATCTGTATCAAAACATCAACATACACAAGAAACCAGATCAGCTAAGGCATTTAAGCTGCTCTAGGAGAGGATAGTAGTGTACCTTCACAAACGTGTCTGAAGGAGGAAAGCAACCAAGGCAAAGTGACAGAAGGATCCAGCCTCGAGCATAGCTGCTCCTGTTGCCGTTTTCCGTGAGTTGTTTGCAAATCTGGCAATAAATCTCATCTCTGTAATAAAACATGTGAAAGCAACGGATGATGATTCATTGCCTGAACTGTCTTTCGCTACATTTCCACTGCACGCTTGGCATGGGTGCAGCATGAAGAAGTAGGTCTGAGCTAGGATACCACCTGTAATGTGCCACAGGAAATAACTGTGTCATTGGCTTTCGCAAGGAAAGGCTCGAAGTACACCTAGTGCCCGTTGCCACCCCTTGTTACTCAAGCAGTTCAAGCGTGATTCCCATGCTGGGTTACCTCCTGTAAGAAGCAGGGGGTCTGTGCAGGGATAACATCTGCTGGGGCATCCAGCTGTGAAATGGCATTGCTGACCCTCCACGTGTGAAACTTGCTCTAAGCTCTCTACAGAATGCGTTTTGTATCTTGCGGCTCTTGTCTGCCTGCTTATATGTTGATTTTGGGGTAAGGATAGGGGACACCTGCTTAAACTTGTATTTTTGGTAAACTTGGTGTGAGTCTTTGGACGGGAATGGAGGAAAGGGTGCTTCAGATTGAGCTTCTGAAAATACAAGTTGCCTGCAGCAAGGACATATGGGAAGCAGAGGCAAAATCTGCATATAAATGAAACTGCTGTTTAAAAGTAATCTTAAACTTTCTGGACTTCTGGAGCACACATTTGGCAGGTCTGATGTGGGAGGACAAAAGGCAGATGAGGTTTTTGTTTCCAGAGAGACATACGATGAAACAAAGCCTGAGGGAGTAAACACTTAGCCCGTGTGATACATTGATTGAAGGCAACTTTTGCCAGCTGAGGATCTGCTTTGGAGAGCATCTTGACTGAAACAAAGCAACGATATAGAGAGGAATCCAGCTTTATGGCTGTGGTCAAAGCAGGGCCTGTCCCTGTGGGCTTTGTTACAGAAAAGAGTGGCACAAGCTAGAATGGAGGAGAGAACTCACAGAGTTAGGTCAGAACCAGCTAGCTTCTGTCTTATCATCACACCATCCTTAGCCTCGGGTCCAGCTTCACACCACTTGTAAGCAGGATTTCTTTTCCTAGTGGCTGATGTACTTACCAAGCCAGACCTTAAAACTGTCTCTGATTTGGGGACATGCTTGAGGGCTCAGCAACAGGCTATTGGGAAACTGAGGTTATGAACAGCTCATACACCTAGTGTACCTGAACTCCATATTTGTTACTATTCTGAGTGTTCTCTCTCAAACTAGGGCTGCTCCCTCTTCAGGTGTTTTTGGGTCCCAGCCCAGAGCCCTGTTGCCTATCTGTGGGGTATTCAGAAAGCTGTATGTGGAGGCAGCTGACCTAAACTACAACAGAAAGATACCAGAAAAGGCAGTAAGGGAGTTGTTATCTGCCCCCTCATATGAAGTTGAACCATCCTCCAAAGAGCGGTGTGGCCTACAGTCTCAGTTCTATGTGACTACCTTGGGATTTCAGTCTGGAATCCCTGAGATAAATGAGAGACATTCCAGCATTTGGAAAATGCCCCAGAACTGTGGAAAGAGGATACTGGATTTTATTGATGTAATGGGTTCCTGGTCCCACAAAGGAGGTACAGATTTCCTACCTGATGGCAGGGCGCAGGATTGCATTGCCAATAATGAAGTGCACTTTTTCTAGGTTGGACATAGGCCTCTCAGAGATTGAGTTGTTCTCTTGGAAAGCCTCTTCTCCACCTCTCAGCTGGTCTGTCACCTGAAAAACACCAAACAGAACCCCAGAGTGCCCTAGAAACCTCCCCTCTTACCAGGCAGCTCTCCCACACTTGAGGGACATTCCTGCTTGATCAGTCTGGATAAAACTCTTTCTGCTCAGTGGAGAAGTAGTTTGGAAGAGGCCATATTTCACCCTTCCTTCTCAAGCTAACTTATAAAATGAAGTGTTACAGCACTAGTAGTGGGTAGGAGAACTTTCTTGTACGGTCCTGTACAGCCCCTAGCGCATGGTGTTCTCAGTCTGCCCAGGGCTTTGGGCAAAGTGTTCTGCAATACCAGCAATTCTCAATCATAAATTGTGTTCAGGGGTCACTCTCCAGCAGGAAGGGATGGAGTTCATCTACCAGAGAATGGATGACAGCATGCATATGGGGATGGTTTCAAAAGAACAGCGTAGCATGTATCCTGCACACAGGGCTGGGCTGGCTTGGCAGGGGGACAAGTTCCCAGCTTGAAGGTTGCTGTCATGTATCTGGTGAAGACAGGGTTCCAGGCAAGGAGACTGAGAGGAAGCAATTTATTTCCATCTCTTACCTTCCCTGTCAATTTGGATGTCCGTTTCAGCTTCAGGGAAGAGATCCCCTTTGAAATCTTGTTATCCTTTCTGCCTTCTCTCTACAACACACATTACCATGATAGGAAGTTAGTTTAATGCACAGCAAAAATGATTCCTTAAGGGCAGAAAGATGCTCACATTGGAAATGTTTTTGTTTTGTGTCCTCCTGCTGTATTGTCCTTCCAGGACTGACACGGCCCTTTTGCACTTCTAGCATTTCAAGTACAGTAGCATGAAAAGGTTTCTTTGCTTTTCTCATTCTTGGTCAGAACAGCACAGAAAGCAAAGAAAGGAAATGAAAATACAAACGTAAACTGCTCTCACCATATCTGGGCTGTCATTCCTGAACTGGACCTGGTTTTTCCTGCCAAGTGTATCATATATTTGTGTCATCACGGAGCCGCTCTTGGTACTGGCACTCTTGGCAAACAGCGCTGGCTCTGGCAGGTCCCCCATGAATCTCAAGATGACAGCCCACACAACCAGAGAAGCCTGTAGTGGCAGAAAGCACAGTCAGACAGTGCCAGCAGAACCAATGGCCTCATCCCATTTCTGCCCGTTTAGATTCAGATAAAAGCATTTTCTGCCTTTACCTAGTGCAAGTTGTTTGAATTCCCATCTCCTCCTGCTGTTTACAACAGGATTTTACTTTCATGTCAAACAACGTGAGAGCAACATTCACAACACTCATTGCTAAAGGAAGAGGATGCAGTTCTAGTGGGAATGTCATATTTGCCCTGTGACTGCTGAATCCTCACCATGCCCTTTACAGGCACCTTGCAGGTGTGTTGTAGCTGGAGTTGAGGTGGAGAAATCTTGGCTGAGCTGCACTCTGCATTTGCCTCCCTGGACAGATGAGCAGTGCAGTGAACTCTCCCAGGAGCTCTCATGCTCAGAACTAGAAAGTTCTAGAAAGATAGTGAAGTTTTTGCAGCATGGGAGCCTCCATTCTGCAAGGCTGCGTTAGCATGAAGAAGAAATCCCCTCTTCAATCCCCCCGTGGTTCAATGGGAATACTGGAGGCCTGGGCCTCCCCCTTTTGTCTTAACTCACAGACTAGCAACCTTAACAAGAGCAGAGAGATGGGTGAGCTCTGATGATTCTTTACAGTCTGGTTTTGCCCTCAAAGGCTAACTGGAGAAATCAAAACAAAGCTCAGGGTTCCCTTTTTAGGCAGACTAAAGGTTACCAGAGGTCCTGGTTTGGACAGGCATCTGTGCCAAGTTCCTGCTTGCAAAGTGGCAAAAAGAGCTGATGGGAACTACTACCTCCATACAAATGTTCAGGACTATCTGCTTGGCTTTAAAGTCTCTGGTTCCCAGGGCTGTGCCAGAGACAGGGGACCCAAGGATGAGGAGAGATATAAAAGCCAAGGCTGTGGAGAAAGCACGTTCAGTGACAACAAGGAGCTAGATACCAGGACATTATCCTTGTCATCATGGTAGAGTAGTGGGTGCCGCAGCTGCCTCCGGATATGTGTATGTGTAGAAGATCCCTGGAAATAGGTAGCTGCAAACTTTGGGAAGGTGTACTCTTCCAAGCCATCAGCTTCCTCTTCTAACTTCACACTCATGGGAAGCATGTCCAGGTCCACCTCATCCAGCTTGTTCGGCTTTGTTTCCAAGTCCTGTGCAGAACATGAGGAAGAAATATATTTTCTTTCCCTGTACTCTGATATTCTTATTTTACATTCTTCTTCTTTCTTTTTCCTTTCCTTTTTCTTTTCTTGGCCATAGGTCCTCCAGAATTTGCCTTTCCAGCTAACCCCGAAGACCCCAAAGCCATTTTCAGCTTCTACCAAGAGATGATTTGGGGTCAGAACTTGTCCTTCTGAGATGCATCCATTCTATAGGACCTTCCTGTTTTGGTCTTCAGCAATGTTCTCATTGCTGATGGAAAATCTAGGTGCTATCTCGTTGCTCACATTCTACACTAGCCAAGACCATTCTGTTCTGCCTACCTCTCCCTACCCAGTTCCATCCTCCACCGCTGTCAGGAGCAGTATATCTCAACATTTTGCTTTTAAGAAGATGGGATAAGTTGGGTCATGAATTTCCAGCTTGGTTCAGCTGGAAAATCACTGAAAGCACTGTCAGCAGAACACATGCTTGGTGCCAAAATGCACTAATTGGTGAGGGTCTGCTGGGCCAAAGAAACAAAAGTGCAGTAGCTTTCAAAGACACTGTAGTGAGAGGGCAAGGGGTAACAGGTTCAAACTTAAACAGGGGAAGTTTAGATTGGATATGAGGAAGAAATTCTTTCCTGTAAGGGTGGTGAGGCCCTGGAATGGGTTGCCCAGGGAAGTTGTGAATACTTCATCACTGGCGGTGTTCAGGGCTGGGTTGGACATAGCCTTGGGTGGCATGGTTTAGTGGGAGGTGTCCCTGCCCATGGCAGGGGGGTTGGAACTGGATGATCTTAAGGCGCTTTCCAACCCTGACTATTCTATGATTCTATTCTATGATTCTATGACACATAGTCCCAGACTGCATGTGACCAAAAGCTTTTGGGAATTGACCTCTGAAAGCAGATCCCAAAAAGACTGTCCGGATGACTAATTTGGGTGATTCTTTCACTGTACAGAAGTTCATTAGACAAAATTGACCGCTGATGGAATTCCAGTGAGGAACAGACTTATGGAAGGGATGGACATGACCCATTACCAGTCTGCAGCTCTGTACCTCAAAGCCCAGAGGAGCCTGTCCTTCTTGGCCTCCAATCATAGAAGGTAAAAACCCAAAAATTTTGTCCACCATTTCTTGGTCGCTGATAACATCATCATTTGCTGGTTTAGTGGCAAGAACATTCCTCCTTTGTCTTGCTTCTGCCTTCTCTCTCTCCAGAGCAGCCAGGTGTTCCTTTAAACATAGAAGCTGGTTAGGCGTTCTGCCAGAGTGAATGGGTGAGAGGCCGAAACACGATTACAAAGGTGTTCTAACAGTGAGGCTCAGCTCTGGTAGTGCAGTGCTGGAACATGAAGGCAAAAGTTGCTTGCGCCAAGTGCCCACAAAGAACTAGCACGTCAGCAGCAGGGCTTTGCTCTTAGAGCTGTCTTTATTCACTGTTGGCCCATTGGTAATGATGTGCCATTTTTCAAGACCTTTATCAACAAGAGATGATAGAGGAAAACCACAGAATCCCTGACAGCAGAAACCCCAACATTATCTAAAGTGTAAAAATGTTTCATGTCAGGGTGCTGTAATGGCACTGCGCATGTTTTGCTGAAGTGGCAGCTCATACTGCAAACAGAAATGCGCATGTGTTTCCTTGTCCCATTTCTAAAGCGTCATTACAAATAGATCTACAACTGTGTATTACAAATAGATTCACAACTGTGTCTCCTTTCTATTAAAATACAGATGTTCAAGTGCTCAGGTGTGAGCTGGGCAGGCTCTTCTTAGCCAGGGAACACAGCATTCAGTGTTCCTCCGCCAACATACCTACCTTTTCTGATCTCGTAGCTTCTTCCCTTGCTGGTCCAAGGACTTGGATGAGATGTGTCTCTTCTTCCAAGTGGATATTCCCGGTTTCCACCTTGCCTGTGCTCTGTGAACAAGAGGACCATTCTGTGACAGTTGCCACAACTGCTGAGCTGGCTCCCTTCTGCCATTAACAAACTGTTCACAGCAGGACTTTGTCACAGCAGGGACTCAGTTCTGGATTTAGCGTCTTAGGGAACAGGCCACAGGCAGAAATCAGCAAACTGGCTTCCTTCTTCAAACTGGCATTAATACAGAAAGGAAACCATACAAAGTTCTCCCATGTGCTGTGGACCACCAAGGTAGTGAATATAGGATTTTTTTCTGGCAGCACTTAGCAAGACACATTAGGATTCCCCTGTGAATGGGTCCCTAAGGCACATTATCAGGCCTTGGTGTAGAAATTGTTCTTCCCTTGCAGGAGTGACTGGTATGCATGCACATCTTATCTTTCATCCTCCCTTCTGTCAAAAACATCCCAGCTCTGTCAGTGAAGTTTTGATGTGTGATAACAAACACAGAAAGCAAATGTAAACAAGATCAATCTGCTTAAAACTCTGCTTTCATACTTGACAAGAGCTCAAAATAAAACATCCCAAAATAAATCTCCAGTCTTATGCTATGGCAACACTTGCTGTTCATGAAGTCTCTACCAGGACTTCACAGAAACATGTTCACAAGGTATCTGTGAGCATACCTCCTTCTTCATCCCCTGGTAGAGTCGTCGAGCAAACATGCCCCTTGCATATGCCTGTATAACACATACAGCTTTCTTCTGCTCTGCTACCTTTTGGCGCATTAGATAACCACGGCACATGGCTTGAAGCCTGATGATACGAGTCCGAGTTGCTTCATACTGTTTAGCAAGTTGCCGGCTCCTGTAGAGAGCCTGCAGGCGCCCAAAACCCAGCATAACCTGTAAGGAGGTAGAGAAGAAAGAAGTGATTATGGTTGAAAACTGCTGAGGCTGGCTTTAAATCTGGTACATAGAGTTGTTTTGGGGACCTAGTCTAGGGAGTGGCTCCAGGAAGTGATAACGATAGCTTGGGGTTATGACAAGGGAAGGAAGAGAGCAGAAATGAAGCCAAGTGAATGGGGGAAGGAAATAAAATGCAAGTCCTTGGAGAGATGGATGTGTCAATCCCAAGAGGATGGAGCAGAGTGCAGAACAGCAGCCCGGCTCTTCAGACAGGAGTTGTATCACATTGGTGCACAAATGCTAGCCTTGGCTCCTGACTAGAAGAAGTGTGAGGTCACTCATATGTCAAGTTGCCAGAGGCAGGCCTGCCAGAGGTTAGTTGGGTTACTCTTTCACCAGAAAGGTCACAGGTTCAGCAAATCCTAAGAGGTCCCAGACCCGTCCATGGGCTTTATATCCTTTACATCCGGTCTTCTTGTCTGTCCTCCCTTCAGCTGTGAATATCTTCATTCCTAAGACTCCACTCAGTTTGGCAGGGCATAATATCTAAACACACACACTCAAATATATATATATATATATATATACACCTGCATCTTACCATTCTGAAATCCTTCCGGCAGCAGTAGCCTCGCCAGGCTGACTGAATGGCTACAGCAGACTTCCTCTGCTTCAGAAATTGTTTCCTAAGCAGGGCGACAGGTGAGGTGACAAATAATAGGTTATTTCTGCTGCTTCTTATGATAGTAATAAAGAATAAGGTGGTGGGGTTTTTCCTATTATGAGATGTCTACACTCTGATCTCAGCCTTGTCTCCTGTCTAGGAACACTAGGGACAGTAACGCTATTGTTAAACTAACTAGCTCAACAGTAGACATCTTGCCAGGGCAAGTTTGAAGCTCAGCAAGGTCTGTTCTTCGTGCTTCTGAGCAGCCCAAGGAAAGTATTATGCTGCAGCAGAGGGATTAGTCTGGTTAGATACTTTTGCACCGCATGAACACAGTTATGCTCACTCAAACATTCTGTCTGCTTACGCGTTCTCCATGCTCATAGAAAGGCCAGAATAGACTGACCTTTTCGCCTGACCTTTTCTGCAAATCAAGGCCTTAGGAGATTTCACCTAGGCTCAGCTCACTCTGCAAGTGAAGCAGCACCATGAATCAGTTGAGCTCACAAAGTGTTTTCCTATTCGCTTTGTTATCTATTTGCTAGTAGAAAGGAGAAGATAGAAGTATTACTAATCCACCTTGATACATCTGAGCTGACTTTGCCCTTAATGTTGCAAAAATACTCATGGCAACTGCAGACCAAAATCATTGCTGTGGTGGGATTGCTCTTTAGAGGCCCTGTATCAAGTTAGGATAAGTTAACTTCCCCATTTGATGGCCACTTGCTCCTGGGTGTCATCACTGCCCATGAACTTCCCATGGTAAAAGCTGTCTATCACCCTGTGGCTGTCAGAAATGGCACATAGCTCTGATGGTTTGAAGGTAAAAACCAGGCGAGGCTTTTAGGGAGAGGTGGTATCCGTTAGCTAGCAGGCAGGGTTTGGGAAAAGGGGGAAGCTTTGGGGCATTTATGTCATGCTTGTTAGATCTTGATTCTCTACTGTCAGGAATATTTCTAAATCAAACCAAGTTTCAGTCCTATATCATGGTTGTGGTTGGGGGATGCAAGATTACTATGTACAAATCATGATGTAAAGCATTTAATGAGACATTTACTTGAGAGTGACTAAATTCCATTTCTGCAATTATCTGAAACAAAACCAGACAAATTGTGCATCTTTGCTAAAGAGCTAGCTTCTGTCTGATCCTTTCCTATGTCTTGTATCAAAGAAGCATTCTACATAAGAGAGTTCTTCTGTTTCTGAGGAGGACACAGATTCCATGGGGATTTCCTTCTTTCCAGATGCCTACTGTTTACTAGAAATATTAAGTGCAAATCCTCCTTCCGGCCCTGCCTCTTCGTGTCATGTCACACACAGCCCTGCATTTGGAAAAGCATCATGAAAATAAACTGAGCCAGGACAAATGTCTGTGCAAAATCTGCACAGATGCACTGTTGACATGACAAGCACTGAATTTAGGCTTAGTGGAAGACATAGATTCATACTCAAAAATGCTTCATAGAGTGTGTTAAACAAAGATTGCTGCTCGAAACCAAAGCAAATTCCCTTCTGTAAGATCACTGACCTGTCCTTCAATCCTCTCATCACCTTCTGGATAAGAAGAACCTTATCTGTGAGTATGTTTTGGCGTTGAAGCTCCAATACTGTATCATGATGATCCTGTTAAAAAGAAAGTGTGGATATGCCAGCTGAACAGACACCCCCACAACTTGCGAAAACTGGACGCATTGTCTGAAAGAGGCTCAAAATCATCAAGCAAGCTGTGATTAAAATGCATTTATGGAACTGCAGTAGGAAGAGTTCACACCACCTGACCACACCATCTCTGGCTATAGCCATAAACAAGTAGAGAATCTGCCTGCAGTAAGATGGTCTTTACCCCTGGAGATACGCTGTGGGCAAGGAGGTCCCCCACAACAGTGTGCCGGTGTCTAGTTCTTTTTTCATGCTCAGGGCCTGAGCAGAGACCAATACGTTGCATTGTGCTGTTTCAGCTGCAGTACTGTAGCACATGAACAGGACCAGCCTCTTCTACACCAAGCTGTGCCCGTTAAATTACTTAGCCTTCAGGGACAAAGATCCAGCCTCAGATTCAAGGGAGTTTATAAAACTCTGACTCCGGCCTTGCTGGGTCTCTACTCTTGCACATACAGGTCAAGCTATACTGTGAAGCACCCAGTTTTTCAGGAGAAGAGACAATAAACTGTCTTTTTTACTTACTTTTAGGAACATCTTGGTCTTTCCAGCTTGCCAGCTTTCATCCTTGCCCAGCACTGCTTCAGAGATGCTGATACAGCTCTGTCGAGCATCATTCTTCAGCTGATGTGCAAAAGCATCATCATGTTAGGGCTTGGATGTGAAACACAGTAGCTGTACTATGTAGGTATCTATTGCTCTGCATTTCAAAGGGCAAAGAACAGAAACAGATGAGGTCTTACAGACCTCTGGGCTGACAGGATAATGAACGAAAGTGGTTCTGCTCAAATGGGCAAGAAAAGGAGGAACATGAACGCATGGCCAAACATTCAGGAGTTCAGGTACAAGGAAGAGTGTGTGATTACAGAAAAACATCCGAGGGCAAGGGGATGCCACCCTGCCTGGGATGTCTGTGTGGAGCAGATAGCTGGACCTAAAGCACCTCTACTGTTTCAGCAAAGGTCCAAGTGAATACGTAGGTATTTATCTACAGTCAATGTGATGAGAGCTGTCTCAATTGTGCCGGCAATAATCCAAGAACCTTCTACTGTAGGAAAGACTCAAGATCCATCAGGAAAAGTCGTATCGGCCTTAAACCAAGTTTTTGCTTACACACCTGCTGTCGAAGAGACCATGGCAGGAGAACCCTGTATCTGTCAAAGAACTCCTCAAAGCTGTAGCGAACTGGGAAGCCAGCTTTCCTGATCTGAATGGTCTCCATCATCCCTGAATATCGCAGCTGTTTGATGCACAGCTCCCTGTCGAACAACTGAAAAGGAAAGCAGACAAAGAGGACACTTAACACTGAAAGAAGCTACATATGCAGCAAACCTCAGAACATACCTATTAACCTGCCTGCAAAGTGCTTACTTTAATTGCACGTCTTATTTCTTTAGTGCACTAAATTAACTCATTACAGGCACAAACAAGTCACCACAAAGGGTTTTCAAGTTCGTGTTTATCAGCAGTAGAAACAGTCCATTAACCTCAGCCTGACTTTAGCAGCCATTTCAATTTCTAGAACTGCAATTTCAGATGATCTTTGAATTGTTCGTGTCATTTTGCAGGTGTGAATAACTGCAGTAGCAACTTAGGCCCTTTGGGCATAGCCGTGCAAAGCGCAGCATGCATGCTCCTAGTTTCTTGTAATGCAGATTAAAAATAGGCTCGCTCAACCACATGCAGTACTTCAAAGGTTATTAACTCACTTGACCAACACCATGCAAGGTTTTGGTGTAGAACTGGGTCATGAACTCCTGAGTTGCAGCCAAAACCCCTGATTGCAAACTCACTCCTCCTGTAGTGTCAAATTAAGCCACATCACCTCTCTCTTAAACACCAATAGCTCTCCTATTCTCTTTCAGGTAATTTTATCATATGGTCATTGTTGCATCCCAGTGTTTTCCACTTGTCCCCTTGTTGAAGGACTAGAAACTCTCCAGTTTTGTCTTTATCTTTACAGGAAAGTCTTCTATAACTCCTCTCAGGAACACACACGTGCATTTTTGACATCTATTACTCTACAATGTTTTTTAGAGATGCTTTTGTAAGTTAGGATTGCTATATCCTACCACTCTTTTTACTGCAGTAATAGCCTGTACTGCACGCAGCTCTTCGTGGCTGAAGGACAGATACAAAACGCTGCACAGCAACTCACAGTTTCTTCTCATTGAAAAGTTCACTGAAGAAAAGATCTCATGTTGTTGAAACATTACCAGTGGTTTCTTGTAGTCGTTTGGCTTGATGCAGCGGATGAAGTATGGCTGGCACTGCTCAAGGATTTTCATCAGTTTTTCCAGGGATTGCTTGAACTGTCCTCCCAGAGTTGAGAGCCGTTTGGTGGTATCCAAACCCTGAAGAGTAAGCGCATGCTGACTGCTACATCATTCACCCTTAGATCCAAGTAACAAATCTCTGCATTTCTGTACAAGAGTATCGCATAACTGCCCAAAAAAGAACTATTTACCTACGTGGGAGCTAAATGGGTCATCCGCATCTTACTAATTCGGGTTTATTTTTGCACAGAAAGCCAGCTGAGCTCTTTCACCTATTGGGCACCAAGTTCTAGCAGTGGGGGTGGCTGTGGTGGAAGAGATTCTTCCACCCATGTGAGCTCAAATCGGCCTGTCCCTTCCAGCCGAGGTTACATTTAGTGTAGGGCCTGGGTGCCAAGCTGTTATTCATGGGTGTGTGCCTGAAAGCTTGGTGAGAAACAGCTACTCCCAATGCAATAATAACCTCCAGGCAAGGCGCTTTGCTGCCAGCACGTAGCTAACTAGGAATGCTAAAGATCCAGAGCAGCTCATTCCTTTGTGATTAGCATTGCCTTGCTTTTTAATTCTACAGTAAGCAGTAAAAAGGAAAACTTTTGCTGGAGGATAAGGTAAGAGCTACTCTATTTATAGCTGCCTATAAAATGCTTTGCCTCACTGCTCCTAGGCTGACTATTGCTCCCAGTAGCAATAGTGTAACCTTAGAGGGACTGCATTGGACTGCTGTTAGCTTCTGACTTCCCCAGCTCCTCTGAAAGCACAGCTCCACCTATGTCTTTCCACACTGATCATCACAGTAGGCCTAAGCTTCTACCTCCTAATACGTTTTAAAAGCAGATTAAATTATGGTGAGAACAGTGCAGATTCCAAGTAACAAAAGGACATCATTGGCCTTCTACGTACAAGCATGGAGGTAATCATTACAGCACAATACAGCTGGTTTGGTTGGTTGCTTGGGGGCTTTGCTGGGTTGCGCTTTGTTTTGTTTGGGTTGGGGTTTTTTTAACAAGTAAATGGTTAAAAGTCCAATGCTTTCCCTCACTTCCATTTACGGCACTTCATGGTACCTCATTCTGCTGGCTCTTACATTTAGTGGGCTTTTTACCGCTCAAGTGCGCACCTCCTGCCCTAACTACAGGGCAATGCTGCCCTCCGGCGACTAAACACTCATGCTTTTGGTAAACAGCTCCTTGGAAAGCCTCGCAGCAGCTCTGGTGCATCATAGGGCTAGCAATCATCTGTTCGGAGTAGCTATGGTAACACATATACATGTTGAAGCTGTATAAGAGTTAAAAGCAATTTGCACTTGCAGATCTTAGAGGCCTTTCTGCTGCGCTTGTAAATCAGTGGGATGCCTGCAAGGTCTGAAGCCCATGCACTCATGATCTAGCATCTATACCGTTACAGCTGAATTTGTTGTTGAGATGGTGGTGACTTTTCTCCCCTGGCCTGTCAGGACAGCGGCTCTGAGACCTCAGCACAGCAAAGATTTTGTGGCACTTCATTCACCGTTCTTTTCTGTAGCCTATTTCTTAGGCTTCCCAATGGTGGCCCAGAAATCAATAGGGGTATATCAGCTAACTTTTGTGCATCTTGAAATGGGCAGTAGCCCACGTTTAGCATCTCCTTTCTTGATATGTTACTGTACTTTCTAAATGGAAGGAGATGTTTTGTTGTTTTTTCCCCAACACTGCAACCTTATTTAGAGAGACAAAAACCATTAGAGCATTAGAGCAATGCAGATAGACCTGGTAATTAATCTGAATGTATTCATGCATGTAAGAGATGCTAAGCTAGTTCTCTGTTGCTGCTTGTACCACTTCTGACATTCTGCTCCCCCAGGATGTTTACCTGTCCGTGGCCAGATGTTCTGGACAGCAGAAAGCCACATTGGGAAAAAGACTGAGGAGGAAAGGACAGGATCAGAAAACAATGCAAAGAGATAGACATATAACTGGTAAGATAGCAAGCAAACTGTTCTGTACCCTGACAGGAAAACTCAAAGATGTGAACATTATAAGCAAAAGTACCTTCACACAATGATAACACTGCATGCTTTAATGGTCAGAAATTAAGGAATGTGGAAGTTGCAGCAGGACAGGGAACTTGAACTCTGCCCCATGCTGCTTCCAGTCCACTGTGCTTTACAACCTCATTTTCATGACGCATGGGACAAGGCTCCTTACACCACTAGGCACAGATGGTTCTGTGATAATTACCCATCATGAACTTTGTCATAAAGTCTCCGGGCCAGGAGGGACAGCTAAAGTTGCAGCAGTAAGCAGGGCAGTGAGACTGTCTACAGGTGTTATTGGGAGCAGGAGACAGTATCGGTGACAGCACAGCTTTTGTCCCTTTGTACTAGCTGTCAGCCCTCTGCAAGAAGGAAAAGGCCAGGGCCAGCCTGCCAGTTCCCCAGTCAGACCCCTTGCTGTTATGGTCCCAGCAGACTGGCTACATCTGCAGTATGGCACCAGTTCAGCTGCTGGCTTCTGGACAGGTACTGACATTGCAGAGGGGTCTCTGGTTGGTGCCTTGCTCTATTCCAATGAGCTTTTGAACTACAGTTTCCTCCTATTAATTTACACCCCTCCTGGAGATGTGGATGCAGTACGGATGCCCAGGCAGACACAGCAAACCCATTCAGTTGATGACAACATGCGGGGAGGTAGCGCAGCTCATACTTTTGTGTCCACACATATGTCCAGGGATGCAGTCCTGTGAGATGAGACTGACATTACCCTTGTTTACAGCATGAGCAGACCCTGACTTTTCCAGCAGACTCCTTTGCAGGAATGAGTTGAATGAAAGGGATGGGGATTTGCAGAGAAAGCGCAAAGGAAAGAGGAGGTCAGGAGCATTCAGAGCCTTATAAATGAGGAGAAATCATTTCTGCAACCCAGTGCCAGTAAGCCAACCTTGTAGGCCTGGTCAGCTCCAAGATGCCGGATGGTCCCACGTCCCAGACTAGGTGGGGTCGTTTCCACCTGGAAAATCTCTCTCAGGAATTTGTTTTTGGAGGAGTGAACCACTTGCATTACATTAGCACTCAGTGTGTCCCGATTTTTCTCCAGGAAGTCTATAGGATGGAAACAAAATCAGCTTGTCACCTCTGCACCCTGCTGGCTCTAGTGCCACTCTCTCTAGCTAAAATCCATTTCATTTACAGTAACTTGCAGATTAGTTTAGTGTAATCCTCCTGACCTGACTTCAGATCAACACTACCCTGGAGTGAACTGCATCCAGTTCATGCCCTTCTCTTCACCCTCCGTATCCAGCAGAGATAGGCTCACCTTTTGATTCATAAAATACAACCCCAGCAAAGTGGTTGATGCCAAACTTGGTGTCATGAACACTCTTAGGTGGGATGTAGACTTTACTTTTGCCATGGAGGGAATTGATTTTTACGAGCATGGTGGCATCTGTGCCCTAGAAACAAATACAGGCAACAAAGGACAATTAAGCAGATTCCCTCCCAACACTGGCCTATGCTCAGCAAACGAATAGCAGTAGGGATCCTCCCTTCCCTACCTGGGACAGCTGTGAGAGTTTCAACAGTGAGGTATGAGGAAGAGCACATTCCAGCAGAGAGTGAAGCATTTGTATAGTGAGCTAATTTAAAAGAAACATCTGTGGGGAGAAGACATTGCTTCTCGTAATGTATCCAAAAGCCATTTTTGCACTTTTCTGTGTGCAAAGTGAAGTGTTGACTGTGAGCTGTGTGCAAAGCCAGGTGTTGCAAGTGAAACCAGAAATTTACCTTTGGGAACTTGCTCTCTTCATCAATGAGGGAGATGATATTCATAGGCTTGAGCGCGATGACTTCCAAAGCCTGGCGGTTATCAGTGAAGTCAATGTTACTCCAGGTAATGTTCTCTGCACGGTACTCCTCTTGTTCCAGCTTGAAGACATGGTGCACGAAGAACTGCTGAAGGTGCTCATTGGCAATGTTAATGCAGAGCTGCTCAAAGCTTTTGGGGGACAAGATGGGAACCCACAGTCATCCTTGGCCAGTGCTGCACTGATTTACGGTATTAATTTATCATCTCTATTATATGCATATCCAGATATACTACTGCTATATTCCACCACCATTAATGTGTGTTGCCAATCTTAGCAATATAAGGAACGCATCTTCTGCTGTGATAAGGATAACCAGAAATAAGACAACTGATGATTGAGTATTGCTGAATAAGCAAGGAAAGATCTTGTATGTATTTCAAGAAACTCTAGAGATAAAAGGGAACAAATAAGTGTGAAAATAGCTTAACTGAGTGTGTGGCATGTTTTCACTTGCACTGGCACTACCGCTTCTTTTGTTAATTACTCCTTTATGCTGCCCCTGAGTTTCATTACCTGGTAATTGCTGTGGCACACTATGTATGCCTGTGCAGTGCTCACCAGAGTGAGGCCACATGTGGACTGCAGCCATTGGGAATAGCAGAATATAATAGGAGAGAAGACAAAAGATAGAAGATGAGCTGAACAGATCCTTGACCATGTTCCACAAGTCAGTGAGGAGTATTATCTTGTTGAAAGCAAGCAAGACGCATCAGTTGAAATTGATTGAGAAAGAATGCAGAATATGTGCTGATGGTTTGTGAAGTACTGATGATGTGTTAACATGACTGAGAGAATTGCTGCTGCTGTAGAGAAGAACAAACAGAACTGATGCTTTGGGACTGAAACCACCAGCGGGAGAGGGAGCAATGGGATAATGGCTATACTGACCCAGTATTTTGCTGACATGTCCTTAAAAGTAGAGAAATGAAGCAGCCCCCAAAATGGGACAGGAGAACATTAAGCATGATGGAAGCATGAGCTGAAATGGGAAACACAACACGGCTTCCTTTGTACTATAGGCTAAATGTATTCCAAGAGACATTGTAAAAATGCTATGGAACAAGAAAGGACAGAGACATAGGGACATACTACATCCTCACATAGTGGCTGCCTGCTCATACCTTTTCCTCTGAAAAAATTCCTGAGGTTTTGGAACAGACATGTGCAATGTCTACATCAAAATGGTTATGGGAGGAGGCAGAAACATGAAGACTGAAGAAAAATGGAACCAGTGCATGATCATCCTTGTGAAAATTCAGTGATGGAAATGTCATTGCTTTTCTGAGAATGAGGATGATAATCCAAGAGCATGTATCTGGCTTTTTCATTCTTGCCATTCACATCAGCTGCTTCTCAGCTTTCCGGTGGAAATGAAGGCAGAGCCTCTTACCTGTTATTACTGAAGTTTTCAAACCCAAAAATGTCCAGCAGCCCAATGGAGTGACGACTGTCTTTAGCCTTCCGAGAAGTTGGGTTGAAAATGGCTGAGTTGATCTTGTTCACTATCCACAGGAAAATACGTCCATATATACCCTGAGAGAAAAATTAAGGAGGAATTAGAGCTCATCATTCTAGTCTTTGGACATAACTTACTGCTTGATATTGTGCTGCTACAGTGCTGTCAAACTATGCCTGAAACCTATGAGGGACCAGAGCCTTCTGGGTGAATGTTTGCCACATAAGCCTCCTCAAGCAGTAAGACACAGATTTAAGCACCAGTACCTTCACAAAGGCATCCCTCCCATCTGCAGCTTGAACGATGTTTAGAGGCCTGGACACACTTTCTCCTCGAACAATGATGGAGAGGTTTGTGAGGCTGTTCTGGAGTTCACTGGAGTCCACCTGGAGGAACAGTCACGGCAACCTGGTCATTCCAGGTGGATAAAGAAGATCCAGTAAAGCCTGTCTTAGGGGGAAGAGGGCCATGACAAACTGCTTGCCCAGCAGCATTCACTGCTGGCCTGCTGTCCCAGTTAAAGATCTCCTAGCTCAGAGAGACATCTGCAACAAGCATCACTGGAGTGTCAGCAGGAAGAAGGGGACATACCCGTTCTATGTGCATCCATATATACTCCACAGAGTTTTACTGTGTTATTATGCTCAGGGAACAAGGGTGAAGGAGAGAACTAGTAGGAGAAGAGGAGAGTCCATTACCTCAAGCAGTTTGGTTGCAATTGAAAAGTGTGGTGAGTCCATCACATCAGAGCAGTCCAAGTTGTCGTACACGGCCGCTACAATAAGGAAACAGTCAATCTCAGGGCGAATAATTTCTGCTATGGTGAGGGGCTGTGCTGTCGTTGCAGCTGAATTGCTGCAACCCTGTAGCTCTGGGAATGTGGCAAGGCAGTAAGTTCTCTTTTGAAACTCCCGGGTTTGATGCTTTTACTAAGGAAGGTCCTGATTTCAAGCAGGTATCCTGGGATGTATAGGGCCCTCACAATTCCAGAACATCAGGCAGGCCAAAAAAGCAGCAAAACTGAGAGGTTATTAATTTTAAACAGCAGGTATTGGGGATCTGGGGAAGTGGTATCTGACTTCTGAAAATATTTTTTTCCATGTGTCTGGTTTGTGGGAAATTTGGACAATGAAGAGGGATAAGGGAAATCCTTTATTTTAGCAACCAGCATTACTCCAAAGAATCCAGCTGGCATCTCTTTATTGGGCCCTCTGTGTAACAGGGTAAGAAGACATCCTTTTCTTTAATATGAGAGCTTCTGGCATCCTGTTGGTGGGTGTCTCACATTGTGCCTGTGCCATACTAGAAAGGTGCTTATGCAGATGAGTGTTCACCAAACTTAGCCAGAATGACTGCTATCATTTCCACAGCAAACATCACTCAGCTGCTCCTGTGTCCTCTGGCTAGCGTAGCGCAACAAACAGCAAATGTAACACTATATTATCCGTTGTTTCAGTTTGTGTGATAAGAGCCTATCTATAACCATGGAAACCTGATAGCATGACAAAATAGTAAGATGATGTCTTTCAAAACACTAGGCAGTGGAGTCACAAATCAGAACTTCCTTGTGCTTATCTGCTTGCCCTTCCAACCCTGTTCACCTGTTCACACAGGGAAAAGCAGCACATGTGTCCTGGGTTCAGCTCTAACAGTTACTCTTTTCCTTCCTAGTAACTGGTGCAGTGCTGTGTTTGGGCTTTAGCCTGAGAACAGTGCTGGTAACACACCGATGTTTTTAGTTGTTGCTAAATAATGCTTACTCTGATCAAGGACTTCAGTCCCATGCTCTGCCAAGTGAGGAGGGGCACAAGAAGCTGGGAGGAAGCAGAGACAGGACACCTGACCCAAGCTAGCCAAAGGGGTATTCCATACTACAGCACGTCATGCCCGGTATAGAAACTGGGGGTGTCACATGGAAGGCCCAGATCGCTGCTCGGGTAGGGCTGGGTATCAGCTGGCGAGTGGTGAGCAATGGTATTGTGCATCACTTGTGTTAATTGTTGTTTTTTTTCCCCTTCCCTTTCTAGTTTTATATTCTTTCCTCTTGTTACTTCCCTTTTCATTATTAGCAATAGTTGTACTAGTTTTATATTGTACTTTAATTATTGGACTGCTCTTATCTCAGCCCATGGGGTTTACATGCTTTCAATTCTCCTCTCCATCCTGCCCAGAGCAGGGGTGAGTGAGTGAGCAGCTGCATGGTTCTGAGTTACTGGGTGGGTTTAAACCATGCTAACATGTAACCTAATCTGTACAGATGAAAGAAGGCAGCACTGTTAGGCCTTTACCATAGAGTCCAGTGAAGGACCAAGCACAGGCAGTGGTGAATTTACCTTCAAACTCTACATTTCCTAGGTGCAGGATTGCAGCCAACAGCTTGCTGATGTCCCAGTGCTCAGAATCTGAGAACGTGAGGATCTTCATAGCCGAGCGGATGTGAGCATAATCCTTTGCATCATTCCGGCCATCACAGAAAGTGCAGTTGCCCTGCAAGACACCACACCTGCAGGTAAGGAAAATCCTCCTGGCACCCATGCGAGGAAGAAAGGTCCTGCAGGCTGACAAACCCTCGTACACAATGTGGATACCCTGTGAGCCACTTTCCACAGGATGCGAGATACAAACCTATGTAGATACTCTGTATGCTTTTCTCATGTCTGTTTCTTCCCTCATCTCTACTCTCAAGAAGAACCCATTAGCAGAGGGCTAAATAATGCTTTTCTCCAGGGCTAGACTGAATACTAGGGAAACCAGAAGGAAAAGATGAGGGGAAGGCTGCTCTGGAGTAAAGAAGGACAGAAAACTTTAATAAGGTTACATACACTTACAAGGCCATGTTTCTTTGGTTTCCTTCTCTGCCTTGTCAATGGACAATTAAGAGCCCTAATTCCAAATCAAAGCAAGTAGGACTGGATCAGTAATAGAAGGCAAACCTCAAAATAAGGATGTTAGGTTCTAGTGGAAGGCAGATGGAAGCATCTAAAGCATCATCAATAGAACCTTCAACAAAGCTTGCAAAGTGAGTCCTAGGATGCTGCTCCTGAGAGAAACTATTTCCAGCCCTGAGGGAGATGGGGAAAATGCCTTTTTTTATCCCTACCATTTCTGACAATATATAGTGATGATTACAAAAGTGAAGTGTTCCTAGACATTTCTGTTTACAGCATGCAAACATGCCAGCTTGTGCCCACAGCTGACCTGAACAAAAACACAGATACATTCTCCTTTAATCTAATCCTCCTATCTCTGTATAATACTGATCAGGAAACTTCAGATCTTTTAATGGAATGGCTGATGTGTGAATTGCAATCCTCAGCTCTTGCTGCAAAATGAGTGCTATTTTGAAAATGTATTTGTAAAAATCTCCAGCAACTTCAATGGTTTTACTTTTGAGACTATAGAAACAGCTTTATAGTCCTGTTTTAATTTATTTCTCTCAAATTAGATGCCTACCTCCCATTAACTTCAGCAAAGGCAGGACTTAGCCCCATTTTCCCATGGCTCTAGAACAGGTCAAACCAAACCAGCTGACGTATGTTATATGAGGTATCTGCACAGGCTAAAGAACAGGATTTGCACCATGGCTTTCATGCCCTAAACCAATTAGCTGTCTTAAAAACTCTCGCCTATGAACATCCCACTGCTGCCACTATGGCAACCTAAACCCAGACAGGGACATTAGCATCAGCTAATGAATGCAAGCTTCCTGCATTACTTGTATAAGATTTATCAGATATAAGGACTAGGATTCTTGGAACTGATTCTGCTTACTTATTTTCCCCTAAGGTATACATACCTATTAGTATTCTTCCTGGCATAAGATCCCTTGCATTCATCTTGCCTGTGAAAGTGGAGAATATTTCACACCTGCTTTAAGATGCACTTTATGTTTCCTAAGTCTGACTTTGATAGTAGTCTTTGAACTGCCACAAGCTGCCTCCACTGGTGGACATTAAATTAGATCTCTGAAACAGAGGCTCACACTTTTAGCGTTACTGCTTCTGGTACTTAGAGGAAAGGACTGTTCATTTTTGGTAACTACCCATCTGCAGCTCCCCTTATAATTGCTTGCTGGGAGAAGCAAGTGGCTGAGAGATAATGAGAAGAAAGCAGAGACTATTACCATAGTGAGATAAGTATACTCTGAAGCAGTGCCCAGATTTAGCATCTTTTTCTGCTCTGTGTTCATCCCCATTAGCATGCAGTAGAAGATGTGGTAGTTTCTCTCCTCTGGAGCCTGAGAGAAAGAAATAGGCCAGTGGTCAGCCTTGTCAGTGTAAGCTTGGAATGGAGGAGCAGGCAGAATGTACATCTGCCCTGACCCTTACCTGCCGGCAAACCCTGGACTTCTCCAGAAGGAACTGTTCTATCCGGGCTCCTTCTATCACTCCATTTTGGTTGAAGTGAATATCAATGTATTTCCCAAAGCGGCTTGAATTGTCATTTCGAATTGTCTTGGCATTTCCAAAAGCTGATGGACAGGGGACAGTCAGTATCTGGATTACTGCAGTTAATGCACATCAAGTCTAGTTTTTATGCCCTACTTTTTGTCTGCTAGCATTTTACACATTTGTGTTTGAAATGACAGTGCTGACAAGCCCTGCAGAATATCTGGTCTCAGGCTGCCTCCTAAAGAGAGAAGCAGGCATACTTTTGCATCCAGATAACTGTGTTCTTAAAGACATATTCAAATGCTCCAAATGCAGCCAGCCAATCTGGCCAGCCAAGAGAGAGGGCAGGTCTGAAGACCTCCAGAAGGACTTCATGGAACTTATTTGATCCTTCTAGAGAGAAAGATGTACGTATGAGCTTCTCCTGTAGATATATCCATGCTTGGCCAGTCACTTTGCCACTGCTATCTATTGTAAATGCTAAACCAGGGGTCTTTACCTTGGGCTCTGCATTCCCAGGGACTCTTGTGCTGCCAGCAGTTCCAGGTTACCTCTTGGGAGCTGCTGTGGACTTCATGAGGACATGGCAGAAAAGTATAGAGAACTTCCGCCATGCATCACCGGTGTTTCAGGATTTTAGCATCTGCTTAAAGATCTGTTTCTGACTTTTTTATCCTGATACGAAATCCTGAGATAAAGATGGCAAATCAGGCATGTTTGCTAAAGAACCTACCTTCCAGAATGGGGTTGGCCTCTAGGACTTGTTGCTCTATCCAGGAATGCTGGCCACTGATCGCTGCCAAAAACTGTAGTATTAGCTTTGTGCTTTCAGTCTTCCCAGCTCCAGATTCTCCACTGCAGTAAGAAACAAAATCACTGAAGGTTTCCTTTCTCCTTTTTTTTTTGGCAAGGGTGGCAAAATGGCAGACCAAATTGAAAGTAAAGTAGAGCTCGCTTAGATTTACCCTGTTAATGGTAGATCAGAGTGTCTTTCATGGAAGGCTGGAGAATTTCGTCTTCCATTATCTTATCTGCTAAAATTTAAGTCATTTTTTAGACTTGGGCTAAGGACTAAATTCTCCCATTAATTAAAACTAAGCAAATCCATGGAAGACATTCTGTACCAGTGCAAATTAAATGATCACTTGCTGTTCGCCTTTAAGGCATTACCAGATGTTCAGTGCTGGTTTTAGCACATCAACTGAGTTGCCTCAGCTATAATCAGATATTATTACAATGGGATTATCTGGTTCTTCACACTGATGATTGACAGAAAGTGGATATGTGTTTTGTCTTCACAGAATGAAGAAAGTTTCCCTCCATCTTTTAGCAGAGGTTGTTTCTCTCCAGGAAATCTCTGTTCTCAGAAAATACATGTAACACAAGCATCATGTCCCCAAGGTAAAAAATAGCCTTACATCACAGAGGCTCATATTCTGTGTTTCCATACATAGTGACCATGTGCAGAATGTAGATTCACATTCAAAGATTCTGGGGGAAAACAATAGACTTCAGAAATCCCTTGCTTATGTTCTATCTTCTGCAGCCCTAACTGAAAATGAAGGGGAGAAAATATTTCCTTCCTGTTGTCTCTAGTCTTATCTGTGCCCTTCCTTTTAGAAGGTCTCCTATGCCTGCAGAGATGCCCCCTGAACTTGCCAGACTTGGTTTCTGCTACTCATCCTCCCTAAGTCCAGTCACCTGATGACACAGCACTGGTCTCTCTTGTTCCTCTTCATATTGAAGTAACAGTTGTCGGCAATGGCAAAGACATGAGGTGGTAGCTCTCCAATCCTCTTGTTACAGTACAGCCTGATCTGATCGACTGTGTAGAGCGGCAGAAGCTGGTATGGATTCACTGCTACCAAGATGGATCCTGTGTAAGTCTGGAAAACAGTTACGAGTGTTACCTTCAGCAGCAAACCTGCAAATAAGAATACAACCAAAGCCACTTGCAGTATAAGTCTAAACAGAGGCAGAAGGGAAGCCTAGGAGATCCATAGCAGCACTTAGGTGAACCTGAGAACGTGGCTCCTTGCTATAACCTGCCTTTAAATAATCCCAAATATGGAGGTTTTCACAAAAGAAAGAATCCTAGCTATAATTTCCTTGCCAAACCACAGCTTAGTTCACTGTCTCAAGATAAAGCATGATAAAGTTCAGTTTGACCTGAGATTTTTGTGTGTTACCATAAGCTGTTTTGTAGCGTTTTGTTAAGCTGCTTTTGTGTTCTAGTGCAGAGGTAGCTGAACTTTGCTAATGGGCAAAGTTATGGTTTGCATTATTGTACGGTCATTTAGTTACCTTTATAAACAACAGCACCATTGAATGAAGAAGGCTGTTGAAGGCTGTGGAAGTGCAAGGCAATAATATTGTTCAAAAACTTCTACATAATACAGCTGTAGACTGAGTCTGATGTAACAGGCCTTTACACACATCTTGGTAGTTACAACTGCAGCATCCATAAAATCAGTCCTTATTTACACTAAACACCACCATATCTGCGTTGTAAGAGGCAGCTGCTCTCCTATAGTCTATACAACATCGGAAGCAAAGCATGGAAAAACTTGAATATTATTATCATATTAGAAACTGGGAGCTAAGGAACAAAGAAACTAAAAATGCCAAATTGCTCAGTCACGGATAAACCCCATAATGGACAAGAAATGAAACCAGGGATCCCAAATACCCAGATTTATTCTTTATCTATTTTATTACATCAGAATCAAGTAAACATTGACTTGGACTGGAGGACATCCAAATCATGTTACTGTGTACTACTGAGATTGATCCTGAGTCACAGCTGAAGTTAATAGCAGCAATAAGGCATAACATGGGCTGGATTTAGCTAAGTATCAGTCACTGGTGAAAATGATCACTCTAGGAGAAAGTAAGCAGCACCACTACCTACACATATCTGTGATTTCAGAGACTGCTATTAGCTCTTTTCTTCACAGCCAAAGTTCTTGAATGAAATAAGACAAAAACTATGTTGTGTCCCCTTGGCACCCTCTATCTGTAAAGGATGCACAGGGCCCCATGTGTGAAAGGCTTACAGGCTGCTCAGGTCACTTTGCTAAATGTGTAGTAGAGGCTGTTCTTGAAAGTACTATGTCTGGTGGCCTTGACACTCACGTAGACTTTGTGTTCCTGGTGGCGGATGAGGAGGTTGTGCACTATGCCTGCTTCATGGAGGTCCCCAAGGCAGATCATGTCTTCCACCCCTTGGACAGAGGAGGGGTGCATAAGGCGCACCATGTGCATGTTCCGAGCTGTGATCCAGTGTTCCTGAACAAGGCAAGGCACGTGCTTTAATGTGTTATGCTGTTGCTCAGAAGCAAACAAAGGAGAACCATAAAGCTTCAGTATAATCCATGGCCAAACAAGCATAATCTAAAAACCAGTTGCTGCTCTCCAGGACCAGATGGCTGGTACATTCACTGGATGAAGCCATTCAGGTGGGTTCTGGACATCACCACATTTAGCACTGCTCAGGGTGCAGCTCTGTCAGTCATCACAGCCACAGCATTGCATGAGGTAGAGATGAAACCCCAGCTGACTTTAGTGGGATCATGATTTCACCTAGGGCTCCTAAGAGTTGTTCTTTCACCTAGACGGAGCCTGCCCATTTTTTTTCATAACTACATAGATATCACCTCTAGCTCAGGAAGCTCTAAATCATCATAGTACTGGGTCCTGGGGATACGAGGGTATCCCCCTAAGCTTTCCTTATTTTTGTGTCCTTTCTTTCAGTATATCCTACCAGACTTTCCCAAAGTCAGATCATTTGGCTAGATGGAAATTGGCCATTTTTCTGTACTTTGTACTTTACAAAGTACTTTGTACATTTAAAGTTTTAGTACACTTATACTAAATTTATACACAGCGTACTAAACGAATTTAATGTTTTAAATGTTCATCTTTTACAGAAATTTACAGACTAGCCCACCTTGCCTTCATCATCCTCCAGCAAAATCCGTCCTGAGTCAGAGTCCTTCACAACTGCCCCAATAGGGACATTGAATTCACTGTTCGGTTGAGTGTCCAGCCACACATGATCACCCTGGTGAGAAGAAAAGCAGCCATCAGCACAGTGATCTACTTGATGCCATATAGCTCACAGGCTCTTGGACTTCATTTTTTAGTGCTTTGATTCCTTTAGCAGCGTGTAACTGAGTAAGTTCTTGCTGCTCCCAGGCAGTACGGTCCAACAGTTATAGTATCAGGACCTCTGAGTTCTACTCCCAGCTCCATAGTTGACCTGGAACATGACTTTGGAGAAGTCATGGTTTAGCGGGAGGTGTCCCTGCCCATGGCAGGGGGGTTGGAACTGGATGATAGTAAGGTCCTTTCCAACCCTAACTATTCTATGATTCTATGATTCTAAGTCATCAAACCAAACCCAGCTGTCTCGCAAGAGGAAATGAGGCAACACATTTTACAAGGACAGCAGGTACTCAGCTCCACTACCTCCCAGAGGTTGGCAGGAGGCACAGTGAATGCTGCTAAAGTGTCTTGGCAGCCTCATATTAGCTATGGTGTTCTTTCAGAAGGGATGCTTGGAAACATAGACATTACCAGGAAAAACAAACATGTACAGACTAAATGCCTGGAAATGTAGAGGGCTCTGTTGCAAGAGTTTTTAGATACAGCTGAAATCCCTTACAAATGTGGGTGCTTCCATGATCTTTCTTTGGAAAAAACACACCATCTTCTTTATTCAGCCCAGCTCCTCTCTTCACATTTGTAGAGGCAACATCCTGCCCCTCTGCAGAGCAAGCTACCAGTAACTGCCCTGCTGTCCCTGAAGAAGGTGTGAGCTACTGCTGCCCTTTCCTAGGAGTAAGCAGCATCTTTGTGTTGCTGCACTACTGTCCCTGTTACACGTCTCAGCTCCAAGCCTCCAGGAATACCTTCTCTTGCTCCAGGCACTAATACAGCTTCAAACAGAAAGCTTTACTGTAATGGCTGGGATGACAACTGAACAAAGCTGATCTTCAATAGGTATAAAGTGGCTTTCTAGCTGAGTGTCCTCTTGTATACAACTTCTGTTACATACTGTAGCATTTACTGTCAAAGTTTCAAGGGTTTTACTGAAATAATGTTTCTTTTTCCTCTCAAAATACTTTATGGGCTTAGATTTAAAACCAAACAACTGTAGTGTAAAGCATCTGTAAGCACTGCACAAGAAGAAATGTTATGCCACAAAGAACAGTACAGACTAAGAGCTCTCAGCTGCACTGAACAGAACTCCGAGGCGTGTGCACTTTCAGTGCCACACCTTGTGACGGAGGTTGCCAGCTCAGCATGAATACAGCCAGGCCAGGCAAGACACCTCTTCAGCTCTAGTCTAGATTGATATTATTTGATACCTCTTTGATACTGGGTTATTTTATATTTGAGTTGAACCGTGATTTTCTCCTCTGTGGGCCTCAGGCTAATCAGTACATCACAGCAAAGAATAGGACTTACCTTTCTGAAAACCACCATTATGCTTCAAATCACTGTATGTAACCTGCAGTGCCAAGAAGAACATAACATTATGGCAGAAAAGGGCTCAGGTTTGGATTAGAACAGACAGTTGGGGTTTTCTTGAGATGTCTCCTTGTAAATAACAATAACAAAATGCCTTACAACAATTATGTTTATAGATTTTGTTAAAGCAGAAGAGATCATCATAAGCTACACCCAATGCAGAAACAATGAAACCATGCACACAAGGCAAAGAACCTGCAGCATTAGCGTGGTGGCCTACTCTTGAGTTCTGCCATGTAACTCTGGAGATGCTTTCAACCTTGCAGAGGTCACTGTATGCATTTTCATACTGAGTAGTTCCCAATAATAACCATCAGTAGTTTCAATGATGTCCTTCAGACTTCTTCTATCACGTGTCAAGCTTTAAAATCTCATGTTTGAAACGTCTGATAGCTGTTCACAATTCTGTGTAATATGGATGGTATATATTTTGAGAGGTCCCCAGATTTCATGACTTTTCTGATTGAATAATTTAAATAATTTGATGATTTCTCTTCATTTTATGGTGGAGTTACACAGGTGTCTGTGGTTTAGAACTTTGCAACTAAATTATCAGAAGTGTTTCAAGTTGCCACTTTCTTTTTTGGAAGCCCATGCTCTTGAAAAATGAAGATTACCATTACAAAATCAAGGTGCAGTTCAGGGTTAGTATTGTTTTTCCCCTCTTGTTTTAACAACTTTCAATGTTAGAAGAAAACATTGCAGTGAGAGAATTAGGGCTTGTTTTATCACTCGCTTTCCTATAGATGCCCACGTTTTTACCTATGTTACTTACAGAGGTATGAAATGCTTCCATAAATCATGGTTTTATTTAAAATCGATTGGTGCATAACCAAACTTTTCTTTAGACTGAATAGAATGAGCAAATATACTCTTGTATGCAAGATCCTGCCACTTGTGGGTTATACCTGTGTCTTAACCATAAGGAGGGCTATTAGGGGAGCAAAACTGAAAGTAGAAAGTGCTTGACAAGGTACACGATCTTTGTGCCCTTTTTGTGGCTGTAAAGGGCTATACAGTAGCATGGATTGAACAGGGTTTCTAAACAAGCCCAGAATGACTTACCACTTTAAAGTTATCATAAGTGAATGCTGAAAATGACAAATGATCAAAATGATAAAATGCATTGTGATCCCAAAGTGAAAAATACACAGAAGCTTCTAGAGTTGACAGACTACTGATGCAGACGTCCAATAACACACATTTTAAAGCAGGGACTTCAAATGTAATTTTCACATAGGCGACCCAATTGCAAGAAAAGAAGTGAAACGTCACCCTTAATAACCAAAGCTGGCACATGGAGAGACTGCAAGGACTATGACCCCAGCACAACACCTGCTGACTATATTAAGAATTGATTTTCCTTGTGAGACTAGGTCAACATCCAGAGCTCATCTGTAACTAAGACAATTCTCAAGCACATCACCTACCAACATTTACCAATGCAACATGGATGCGTTCTTTCTGGCTGCTTGGATTTTTTCTGTTGTTTTCTCTTTCTAACACTGTGTCAAGTAGGAACTTTTGTTTTTGACAAGCAGTTATCCTTACGGTGACACCCTCATGTTCTTATTCAGGACTCAGGAGCCGGATCTGCATATGAACTTCAACAATGCGATGCCCTGTTACTATGAGTGATGTAGGGTGGTACAGAAGCATGGTACTTGGCAAAAATAGGCCAAAGATGGGCTGTGGTCAGCCTCAGTGACTCACAAGTGATAGATACTTTTCCCCTTGTGCCAGAAACCAGAATACAGGAACTGAACAGAAATGTCACCCAGAACAAAGAGGGAGTGGTACATGCAGACACGAAGCACAGCCATACTGCCTGGCATCGAAGGCATAGCTAGCTCCAGATCCAGTCTCTGGTAGCAGCCAAGAATGGACATGTATGGAGGAGATCCCACACAATCCTGGGATACTCAGTTTCAACATTTAAAATGCTTATTCCCAGTTGAGCCATAAGTGGCCACCCCCCACCTGCTTGAATGGCCGCTTTCGGGCAACACCTGGCTCTCCCTGTTGCTTTTCTTTCCAAAGCAATGCAGCACTGTAGACTAAATTGCACCCCACAGGATGGGAAATTACCTCTCCAGAAGAAATCTTCACTGTCTGCTTTCTGTAGCTCAGTTCTCTCTTTTTCATAAGCACCGGAGTAAGAAGGAAAAGGAAGGTGAAACTGGTAGTGGTGCCATTAAGGGATCCCTCACCAACGACCAGTTCTCTGCCACACAAAGGAGGAAATGACTGAACCATGGTTATTTATTACAGGACTTTGCTCCTGGCTCAGCATACGTCATTTCCAAGTCAGGCATTCCAGTAAGTAGGAAGGCCTACTCTTGCCTGCGTGAACCTTAAACTTCAGTCTCTCCACTGTGCCTAAGTTCTTTCAGACTTCTGGAAAGCACTTCCAGAAGAAAACCCTTTAGCATCTGGTTTACACTGCTCCTACACCACTGACTTCCCTGAGGTTCTCTCGGAGCCACCCTGTTAGATAAGAGGAAAATCGGGCTCTCATCTCTCCCCTTGGTTCTGCACAGCTCTTTCTGCAAGAACATGCCCATCAGTCTATGTACAGGGTAGTCTGTGTTTCACAGTACATAGAGCTCAAACAGAATGAACTCATGACACTTAAATTGATATATACACACACACATATAAACTTCCTGGATTTGCTGTCATTAATTTATCTCCCAACAAACACTCAGTCCCTCTGTTCCAGCATCTAGGTGCATGTTAACACCCTATCTGCTCACTTCTCTCTTTCCAGCTTAGCATAGGATGACGGAAAGCTTCCCTCTTTCTGGTTACTTCACATGTACTCTCAGTAATCCTGTGTCCTCACATATCTTACTAAATTCCAGCACTGATGTGATGTATAGCAAAGAAACAGAAGTGTAGTATATCTGTAGAGGCAGATACAAGGTTTCTCAGGCCAGAGCAAGGACTCAGGAGTTAGGCACTCCTAACAGTGAGCCCAAACTACAAGGAGTGGATTTTTTCCATCTATCTTAAGTCACAGTATAACCTTCCTCCAGAGCACTGGACACAATAGGTGCCTTGCGTCACTGTGCACTACTCTGTATGCCCTTTAGTCAACATACAAATGAATATGTGCAACGATTGTGAACATGTGCTAGTCTGCTTCGTACCTTAACTCTTGTTTTCTTGTTTACAAGGTTCAATGTAGCTGCTGTGGCTGCATGATGGGAAAGACAAGAAAAAGCCTCCATGTAGGCGACAAATTCCTGGGCCTCCTGCTGCGGTTCCATATCCAAATCGGAGGTAAGTCATGGCAATTAATAGCTGGGGGTAATGCGTGTTTATCCATATTACGTAGATGTGTTTTAACATTAGCCTCCTTACCTGAGGGCTTTAAGTTTTACAGCAGAAATGAAGATACAGATGCAGAGATACAGCATAAGCCTTTCAGGGCTTGGAGGCTTTTAGAGGGAGGCAAAAATCACAAGGCAGAGAAGAGAGCTTTCTTAATGTTTCTGTGTGTGTAAATCATTTTTACTCAAGGATTTTGCCTCAAAGTAATTCTCTGGCAAACTTATTTCTGATACAGAGTTTTTAGAAGTCTATATGTTGTGTGTGATTAACAAAATTTCAAGTCCTGATTTTATTAGATGAAGGTCAGATGTTGGCAAATAAATCAAAGTCCATACTTTCATATTATCAAGGCAGATATCTAAACCCAGAGCTTTTTGTGTAATGAGACTGCAGGGAAAAAAGTGCTATGCATGTTTCTTCAGCAGATGAAACAGATATGCTGAAGTTCCAAATGGAGCGTGTTTTGGGGCAGAAAATCTCATTTTGAAAATACAGACATTTTAACATTTATGACCAAGATGTGGTGGAGGTTCTAGTTCAGAGAGAAGTACGGTATTCCTGTCCTAGTACATATATGAATTACATGAGATGGAAACATATGGAACTCAAAGTAGTCTGAAAGAAAAGCCCAACTCATCGTATGGCTGAAATAACATATTTGAAGGGAGATGGATTTCCACAGTTAAGTGTAGACATACTCAAGAGCCAGAAAACACAAGCTGAAGGAGCAGAGACTTGATATTCCAAGCACGAGCATCATAGATGCTTTGTAAAGCACATGTACCTAATGAGACACGAGCAGGTGGCTTGCTAAAGGCTTCTTTACAAAAGTGCCTGTCAGGGAACAGGGGTAGCTCAGGTTTGGGAAGTCACTGAGCTGTGTGAACAGGGAACAATAGGAGCTTGCAGGAGTCAGCAAAGCAGTTTACCACTGAAGACAGGGTTTGGTGAGGGACTATGCAGGGCACAGACACGTTTGTAGCTGTCATTAGGGGTAATTTGCACTGTGGTCTGTGCTGATGAATAATGCACTGAGAAAGGCAACAAATGAAAATTTGATAATCCCTGGTGACTTTAATCCTGCGGTTGTTCAGAGCAATGGGTCTGTCCGGATAGACATGTGTTAACAAAACTGCCTCTTCCTGACAGCTTCCTAATTAAGAGATTGATGTCAGGATCAAAGGGTTTAATTTGCACATGGCACTACCTTTCACATTTCCTCTCCAGCTAAATAAAAGTGGCCTTGTCAGTTCTGCATCACCAAGTCCCAGATGCCAAGCATGGTTTTATGTTAAACTAGGTTTTTTTTGTCTGAGGTTTCTGAAGGAAGGTGTCTGATTGATTGGAGAGAACAATTTGCAATTTACACTTCTCATTCAGAAGCCCTTCTGTCTACACTAACCTCCTTCCTCTCCTCTAAGCAGATTTGTAGCTTAAAGTCACTGATGTATCCTCACTCTGAAAGGCACGCTGCAGGGAACAAAGCAAACTAAATCAGAGGTACATACCAGTAAAGGATTTCCAAGTGCATCCCTTGGTTGTCTGGAGCATTCTGTCCTTCAGGGAAAGGCTTATTTCATTCCAGCCAGTTCATGATGGTGTTGTACAGAGAGGCAGACTGATGGGACTCTGGGATTGTGTGTCATTGCACGCCTTCACACACACCAAGAGGGCACTGCTTACCCTGCTTGGTAGAAGGCAGGTCATTCTCCCCTACTGTGCAATCCCATTATGGTCTGAGTGTCACTCCATCCTTCCTTTTGGGATGCAGCCAAGATGGTATTATAAGAGTATATTACAGGCCAGTATGTGCCAAGTTCTGGCTCATGAGGGACAAAGACATGCGCACGCAAGCATGCACACTAGCGTGCACACACATTACCTGCAGAACAGCTGTCAGAATCAATGCCCAGTTGTTCAGCATTGCTGAAGTGAGGCTGCTTAAGACTCAGGCACACCCCACCCTCTGTGGTGCACGTGAGATGTCACAGGAATAGGCTCAGGGTTAGGAAGTTTATTTTTAGAAAGACGGGAATTCATAACTTAGGAACCTCTTAGTGCCTCCTTCCACTCCCAGCAAATGCAGCAATTCTCTGTTCTGTCATCAGTGCAGCCTCAGTGCAGCTGGAATTGCGGACAGCAGCTTGCCATCCCTGCACAACATGACGCTCATTTATAAACGACCGATTTCCAAGGAAGGTTACCATCATACGCTGATCCTGCTCAGAACTTTATTATGTGATAGATTTCTGTATTTTCTGGGCACCTTGGTACAATTTCCGGATAACCTGGTACACATTCTTCAACATATTTTTTGTTGTTAGTTCCTAGCTATGCTTCCCCTTGTCCATTATTTGCTGTTACATTACCCCCACTTGTTATTTCCTACCTTAGTGCTTTGTCTGCAGAGAACTTTATTTGTTGTGTTGTAATGAGCCACGCTAAAGTTGACATAGTGCCTTCTGTTTAGTCAGTAGTACAAAGCCATTACGTTTCTTTATGAAGTCAGATAACTGAAAGAATGGGAGCCTCCCATCACATACTGGCACATGTGCCTGCTCCTCCCAGAAAAGATCTAAGTGAAACCATGCAGTGAGAAGAGCTAAAGGCAATAAAGGTCATAGAGAAGCAGGAAGAAAGGGCATGATACCATTAAGAGCGCCATCCTGAGGATCACTAAGAGACCTTTGGGGCTACCTGGAAGGGTTCTATAGAGCTGTAAACAGAGACATTCTCTATATGTTTTATGTATGCTGCTTTCAGGATGTGTGTGTGCCTTCTGCATTTTTGCTAACATAGTATTGTATCCAAGAATTGGATCCACTGCTGATTTCTCCAAGTGGAACGCTGTAGAAGATGTTGAGTAATGACTCCATTCAGAGAGTTCAGCTGTATTTAACATGGTACACTGAACTCCCTGCATTATAGCAGTGCTTGCTGCTGGAGTGTGTTAATAATGGCTTAACCTCTCTGCCAACCACTCTAAAGTGCCTCTAGCACAGAGGAAATAATGACTCACTTTGCCCAGAGTTCTCAACTTATCAAATTTTGATGTCCCTGAACAAAAGTGTAGCATGGAGGGTTATAAAAATCACTGCTGTTTACAGATGCCCCAAATGACGCTGCCTCACCAGTTTTCTACTTGTCACACGTTAACCTCTGCCTCTGAGAAAATGAAGATGTTTTATTTGGCATCGAAGAAGAAGAGAGTCAGGAGACCAGCACCGTATGCATTTATTAGGCTTTCCATTTCAAAACAACCATCAATGACAGAAGTAATCTCTAGCAATCCTCTACTGACATAACGTAGGCGTGCCAAATAATTGAATAATGCAACTGCCCAGGGGATAGAGGTTACTAAAACAGAACGCAGTAATTCCTGAGGAAGACACAGGTTGTTCTACCCCTGTGTTTTCTCTGGAAGTCAGCAATTACCCAGGAATTCAAGCGCTAACTTGCAGTTGACTCTGAAGGTTAAACGGGGAGGAACCACCCACACGTGAACTAGGTTGAACCGCAGCTTCAGCTAGGGCGGTCTAAATGCGGTGAGACAACCAGCCCTCAGTTTCCATGGCTAGCCATGGGTCCCCTCTTTGGCCAGCAGCGACATAAGCCTGTTGACCCCACTGCAGCATCCAGAGCCCACCCGTGTAGCTGCACCTGGACTTTGGTATTTACCCTGCTGCCTTCTTGTAGAGACTCACATTAATTCTAACTTGATTTGTAGGGAGCAGATAAAATCCCCTATTCGTTAAAGGGTAAAATCTTTCCTATCCATGGCAGGAGATGGAACGGATCTCACGTCCTTTATCAGCACGGGAAGCATCGTGCCTCTTACTGGGCCAAGGGAGATGTAGGGTCACTCTCTGTGGTTCATAGCTGCGGGTTGAAGCAGTGATATAACATTTTCTGGGGTTTTAGTGTCTTGCAAGTTCACACATGGCCCACACAAGGAAATATCCTTATGAAAATAACACCCATTTTCACTCCTGTGCAGCTGCCCATCTCCCACGTCGACACAGGGGCTCAAAGCAGCCTTTTGTTTTTGACTGAAGGCTCCTTCCATTCCACCAGCACGTCAGCTACCAAGCTAAAAGCAACCTGTTTTCTAGAAAACAGTGCAAACACATGGTTAGGGGCTGGAAAAAGCCGTATCTTCTGCGGTGCCGCAGGCACTCGCACCCGGTAACACGTCAGACAGCAGCACGTGGTAACCCCCCGCCGCCGCGCAGCGCCCCCTGGCGGCCAATCTCCGCTGAAGCCTCGCGAGATCCTCACCCCGCCCCAGGCTCGCGCGGCGAAGGGAGGGCCGGGAACGGCCGTTTCTCGCGCATGCGCAGCGGCGGTTGCCGGCCGTTCGGCGGAGAGGCGCCATCTTGGGCCTGTGGCACACCGGGCGGTGGAAGGCGGCTGAAGGCGGCGGCGAGCGCTGCGCTGGGGGCTTCGCCCCGCCGGCGGCCCGCCATGGACAGCGAGTACTACGGCGGGGACCAGTCAGGTAGCGGTGCCGGAGGGGCGCCCGGGGCGCTGGGCCCTGGGAGGGAGGGTGCTGTGCACGGCGAGCACCGCGGGGGTATCGCCCTGCCCCGTCTGCCCGGCGGCCGCTGCCGGATCGCGCCGCCGTTTGCGCTCACCGTGGTGTGGCGTTAGAGGCGGCGGAGCCGTGCCCGGAGCTCCGCCTCGGCGGCCGCCCCACGGAGAATGCGCCGGGCCGGGCCGCCTCTGCCCCGGCGGTAGTGTGCAGTCGGGTGACATCGGGGGGCCGGGACCGCTGTCGTGGTCGCAGCACAGCCTTGGTATTCGGTGTTCTGTTCAGTTGCTGCTGGCGTGCGTGTTCGGAGTAGTTTTGTGATGTTTTTAAGGGGGTTTCTGTGGTAGGTTTGTGCCAAACCTTCCTCCGTTTCCCTGTGTTAGAGAACGTGAGAGTGTTAGAATCAGAGGGACTGTAGCGCTGCCTGTTCATCGTCACTGTGAGTGCTCTTTTAAGCACTGCAAGATGTCACTGAGGTTTATTTTTCTTCTCTTAACTTCGGAGTAGATGATGGTGGAGCTACTCCAGTGCAAGACGAACGAGATTCCGGATCTGATGTGGAAGAGGAAGCGAATGAGCAGCATTCTGGATCTGAGAATGGAAGTGTAGGGCACCATTCAGAGGTACTGCTGGAACTTTGTCTAGATAAAGATTAATCTTTTATAAATTAATTTCTTTTTGTTTCAAGAGGCATTTTCTCCTAATTAAGACTAATGTGTTTATTCAGTTGTTTTTAAGGGTCCCGTCTGGCAAAAGTTAACCTCCAGAAGGAAATGTGTCACATAATCTCTTGGCCAATATGTGGGATAGGGTCGTTTTGTTTTTCTTTTCAATTGCTGTACTAGCATTCACTGTTTTGTTTCATATTGTTGTACTCAGTTGCAAGAAGATGAACTTTTTGGGTTTGAAATTCTGAGCAGTGGTTTATGAGCCGTATGAAGATATATTCAGCCTGGAGAAGAGAAGGCTGCTTGGAGACCTCATAGCGGCCTTCCAATATCTGAAGGGGGCTATAGGGATGCTGGGGAGCGACTCTTCATTAGGGACTATAGTGATAGGACAAGGGGTAACGGGTTCAAACTTAAACAGGGGAAGCTTAGATTGGATATAAGGAAGAAGTTTTTTACTGTGAGGGTGGTGAGGCCCTGGAATGGGTTGCCCAGGGAAGCTGTGAATGCTCCATTGCTGGCGGTGTTCAAGGCGGGGTTGGACAGAGCCTTGGGTGGCATGGTTTAGTGTGAGGTGTCCCTGCCCATGGCGGGGGGGTTGGAAGTGGGTGATCTTAAGGCCCTTTCCAACCCTAACTATTCTATGATTTGAGTGTAAAGCAGGTTTGGAGGTACTTTTTTTTAGAGGTGGAAGAAATTGATTTGGTGTGAGGCAGCATTTGTTATTGTGACAATCAGGATTTCAGTGTGGGAGAAAATGTTTTCCAGCATGGGAGGAGCAACTGTCTTTCAAATGGGTTTAGTACTTCTGTTTTAATGAAAAAAGGCGATGAGTGCATGGAGAGTTATGTTGCTGCTTCAGTTGTATTAAGCTTTTTCTGCGGTGTATCAAAACTTGGTCATTGTTATTTAATTTCCTCTACTCCTCTGGGATTTTAATTTTACTTACCGTGGCAGAGTAGCTGGAAATCTGATCTGAAGACCAGGGAGCTGTCTGATACTTAGATCTTCAGCATGTCTTTTTCAGATTTAAATAACCAGGAAGTACTATCGTCTGTTACCATTTTTAAATGATCTTCATGTGCCTGCGTTATTTTAAGGGCTCCGTTCTGTGGCGGCTGTTGAATATTTCTATGGAGATAAAATACTCCAGAGATGCAATAAAGAAAATGCGTATAATCAGAGTAAAACCTCAAGCTAAAATACTTTTCTGTCCAATAGTAAATGTGAACCTTTGAACCTTAGTGCTTTATTTCATTCAGTTTAAATCATAAGCATTTGAGTATTTTGGTTGGTTGTGAAGTCTTACATACTTAATTTTCCCTATATCAAATTCAAAATGCAGTAATGTGGAGCAGCTGTCACTGAAATGAGTAGCTTTCAGTGATTTATCATACTATCTACCCTAAATATTCTCTCATCCTCTTATTTCCTTCATCTTTAGGAATATGTGGGAGGAATGACGCTCAAAGGTATTAAAACCTTTGAGACAGCCTAATCAGTTAAGTCTATTTAATTACTATTTCGTCTCTAATTTAGAACTCGGAAGTAAAGAACTGAAGTTTTAAACTTTCAAACTTTTTTTTCAGGTTCTTAACTTTAAAGGAAAGGGGAATCCTGAGGAATTACTTATGTAGGTCTCAGGTATGTGGGTTTTTCTTTTCCACAATTCTTTTCTGGCTTTCCTTCCCCCAGTCCCATTTTATCTATAAATGTTCTTCTTGATGTCCTTACCAGTTCTGCTTTAGACGAATAGAATTAGATAACACGTAGGTTTAGTACAGTAATGAATATGAAATCATGTTTACAGTGTTTCTACAAGTCAGGCTCATATGGAAATCTTTAATGACTTAGATCCTTATGCTTTCACCAAGTCGTTGCTGTCTTCAGGAATTAAGTTATGGTTTGACTGTGGCTGTTAAGAAACCTACATTTATGAAAACAAGATAAAGTTGCTGATCTGCCTGTGATGGTTATGTATGCCTTAGTTTAACAACTGTCATTCATGAGGTTGTAGTGGATGGGTCAAATTTTGTTCAACTTCCTAAAGTGTCAAAGTAGTACCTCTTAAAAGTGGCTGCATGTTGATCATATAAAGTACTTCCTAACTGAATTTTTTGTGTGGAAGAATAACACTGTAAATTTGATTTTTATGTTCTTGATACTGTACTAAAGCCTCATGTTATAGAATTCTTACAGTTAAAAAATATAAGGACATCTCAATTAAAATGTTTATAGATAAAGAGGAGGAAGAAAAGAAAGCAAAGGAATTAGAGAAAAATGCGATAGCAATTACCTGAGACCTACTTATTTTGGGGGATGTCTGATCTTTTATTTTAATTGTTTGGAAAACTAGAAAACTCCAAAATGACATCCTTGACTTCTTTGAGAGCATCTTTTTAGAGACGAACTAGTAAAAAAATAAGGGGTGTGAGACTATCCTACAGATTTTAAGTCCTGTTACTGTAAAGTTGCATGTACTTTTTATATCAAGGAAATTCCAAAACATTCAGAGCTTCATTAGTTGTATTCAGAAGACCTTTTCACTGATGGCTGTGGACGGGACGTGTCTGTTCTGTGTAGGCTCTGAGCAAGTCAGCTCTGCTTTAGAAGGTGCTCAGTTATGTTAATGTGCTGAGTCTGAGGTAGCGTGTGTCACCTTTCTGCAGGGTGCATTGACTTGACCAATATAACTGTGATTTTTGGGTTAGCTCTGGTTGAGCTTTCCATGCTCAGGACTAGAGTAGATGGTGCTACCTGCCAAGTCTGTGTAGGGGCACCTATATGAAGTGGTTCTTCTGTAGGTGATTGTGTCACAGCAGAGTTCAGCTGCTGTAACCACTGGGATTCTGTAGTGCACAGCAGTGTGTAGTCACAGTGTGAGCTATTAGGATGCATGTCTGCTCTCTGTCCCCAAACATCTTCATTCTCAGGAGTGGTTGTCAGTTTGCAGTAACAGATTAGAGATTCAGTGTATTGTAAACTGCTTCAGTAATAATGTATAATTGTAATGACTTCTTTATGAAGCATTTTGCATTGGTATTTCCTAATTTAGTAATACATTCTGCATAGGGGGATACATAACCTGCAGCCACTCTTCTGACCTTGGAAGCATTTAAGAATCATTATGAGTTCCAGTTAATTTTTTATGTTTTTTTTTTTTTTATGTTTACCTTTTCATTGAAGACTTTCTGGACTGGCAGTCTGGAAGGTGATGAGCCTTACAGTTTAAACAAGAGTATTTGTATTGTTTTCCTTGGTTTTATTTAGTTAAATCCCTTAGTACTGCTGGCATAATTATCAGCATTAGCCATCTGAAATTAAGACATGACACACCAACCCACCAAAAATTATATGGTAGGAGAATAAGGATTAAAAAATTCGCGTTATTATAAAGATAACTTTCAGTGTAGACTTCTGCATTTCAGTACTTCTTAATGACCTGACCTGTAAAACTGCTGTCAAATCTGTTGCCTGTTCTCTTTGCAATTTCCATTAAATAATACAGTCAGAGAAAATACACCACATGCACATGTGGTTGGTTAGTTTACGTGAGAGGTACTGGGCAGCAGAGGACCATAGAATTAATATTTTGGTAAGGAAAAAGTAAATCTCATAGCAAGCTGAGAGCAATTGAGTGTGTGCATGGTCATCCTCAGTTCTGTAATTCCTTAGTCTTCAATTTAAAATTTCACATTCAGGTTTTAACAGAACCATGTTTCCTTTCTGTAAGAAGAAATGAGAAATACTGAATAATAGCACCAGCATGGTTTAAAATACTAGCATTGCTTTAGAGACAGGGACAAGCAGTAGAGAGAACTTGCTCAGACTGTCGCAGCAACTGTTTTCTAGCCAGCATTAGGTAACATGGAAATAATAAGTTGTATTTCAAGAGCGTGTTTTCAAAATCTGTAGTCCTGATTTTCTTCCATTGTGCAGTAACTTTCTGTTAATGATTTTGCACTGATTTAGAACTTATTACTTTATTGAGTGCCAGTCCAGGGAATAAATGCCCATGGTCCAAAATGTTAAAAAGCCATGTTATTTAACACAATATAATTCTGGAGGGAGTAGTTCCTAAAAGCAATTGAAATTTATTTTGTTTAAAATCTCTTCTTAATCATACACTTTTAAGATTAATAGTATTGTTTGTTGTCAGATAGATACACCTGCATTATTTTATGTGGCTCTGACAATAGAAAATATAAGTAGCCTGTCCATCTTTCCAAGGAAAGTAAATTGCTGACAAAATAGACTGAGAAGCTCCAGGACATACAGGTCTTAAAGTAGCTCCTAGGGCAGTAAATACTCAGTTTGCAAATATGCTAGCAGAAGGAGTCTATAGCTGAGACAAAATCACCCTTAAGGAAAGCCTGGTTGAAGAGTGGAGTTGAGCATGTAGAAAGGAAGTTTCTTTTACACTATTGTTCTTTTCAGTTGCAAATGGGATTATTGTGACTGTGAGAAGTGTACTGAGTTAATGAAACAAGTGTTCAAGAGTCAAGTTCTGTTTTCTCAGGTAGATGCAATTGAGATCTTATTTTTTCTTCCCCAAGTAGAAATTAGATGTTGTAGGAAAAACAAAACAAGACGTCAGTAATGATATTGACAGGTGGCTTGTGGAAGGTTTTTCCAGGAATGGAACGTTGGCTCAGTATTTTATTTTGTGTGGTGAAAGACTTAAAGGATTGTGTTTAAATTCTGGGGTTTTAAGAAGACTGCTGTATTTGTGCATAGGTTATCTCAGGTGTCTGAACAGGCACAGGAGCTATCAGTTTAATGGGGAGAAACATTGAATCTGTTGTTTCTTTCTTTGAAACAACAGTGAAGCACAAAACTAGTTAACAGTAATACCCTGGAAGGTCTGACTAAAACTATTCCTTTTTTTTTGGTTTGCTTTTGGTCTTGGCATTTTCTTAAATAAGTTTCCTTGGCGAAGAAGGAAAGGACGCAAGCTCTTCTGAGCTTCACTTGGAAAGCAATACATGCGCAGTTTCAGTAAAATGTATTCTGTGCAAAACCCGTCTGTTTTGAGATCTTAAAATGACAATTGGGGCATCCTGTTTCTTGCCTTATTATGGGAGATTTGGACTAAACAACTCGAAGGCCTGACTTTTTAAAATAAAAGCACTAGGTATTTACCCTCGAGGAACTGGATTCTCCTTAGATATGCTTGCTTGAGTGTTCTTTAAATTCTGTTAACATATGCTTGAGCTGCGGGGTGGACAGCCTAACTGATTTTTCTTGATCTGAAGTATTTAATAGTGCTTTGATGCAAATTGTCTAATGGTTATTTCTGTATAGGAAATATTTTACTTTACAGTACCTTGGGTAATGAAATTGGAGGAAGGACAAGCAAAAATTCAGATTATTTTTTGTACACTTAAGGTTTTTTTGCTTAGTTGCCTGAGATTATCTTTCTCTTTCAGAATGAGCACAGTGATGGAGAAGATGATGGGCGAATGGGAGAGCCACATATGACAGACTCTGAAAATGAAGATATCCCGAGGCAAAAAGACAGTGACTCAGATAATGAAGAGCCTCCAAATCACAATGTAAGCGATTCAGACAATGAAGCAGCTCGTGGAGGGAAAGACAGTGATTCTGACACTGAGGACCGTCCAAATCAGCATATAAGTGACTCTGAAAATGAAGATGCCTTAAATCATCAAGCAAGTGACTCTGAAAATGGAGAGCCTCACAGGGATCACAGTAGTGACTTTGAAAATGAGGAATCGCACAAGCAGCCAGCCAGTGACTCAGACAGCGAGGAGCTGCACAAGCAGCCAGCCAGTGACTCGGAGAGTGAGGAGCTCCACAAGCAGCCAGCCAGTGATTCGGAGAGTGAGGAGATCCGCAAACAGCCGGCTAGCGACTCAGAGAGCGAGGATGTTTCCAGGCACAAACAAGAAATAGAGTCTGAGGATAGCGATGTGGAGGACAGAAAGGAGACGGTGCAGAACGATTCTCATCATTCAGATAACGATCACATAAGGGAAGGATTTCAGGGCTCTGACAGTGAAGAGGAAGCTCCTAAGAGACGAAAAATATCTGACAGTGATGAAGAAGAGAAGGAGGAGGAGAAGACGGTGAAGAGGAAAGCTGCTGTCCTGTCTGACAGCGAGGATGACGAGAAAACACGTAAGGAACTATAGCGTGAAAATAAAAATGTGATGTGACAAGTAGCATGTTAGAGGTAAATCATTGGTTTTATGTGAACAAAGCATTTAAGATTAATATAGCTTTATATAAATATATAAACCATAAAGGAAACTTGGGGTTAGAGCACAACTTCATTTGCAGAGGCTGTTGTTCTAACTGCATTTCTGCGTGAACATGTATCTAATACTTTTGAGTAGTAAGTAGGTCTAATAGAAGTAAGGCTGCAGTGATCTTGCTTTGTACTGGCATCTGTTCTGTTGATCATTTCTGTTAGTTGTTTCTCTACTTTGTTAGAGACTCTGCTCTTTCTCTAGTCATTTTTTCCTGTGGTTTTGGGATATGTTTGGTTTGGGTTTGTTTTCCATTCATATACTGGGGATGAGAGTCTGTTTCGAAATGACATGTTTTTGTGGATAGGTGTGGTATATGGAAACTGCAGTTACTGATGAAACATTTTAGAATGGGTATGTTTGTTAAGAGATGGCAGTGCTTTTGTGTTGGAATGCTGATCGGCTTCCTTCTTGTCCAAATCAAATTTGAGAGAACAGTTTTTGGAGAGTACCATTTGTCACCTCTGTTACTAGGACATGTAGTAATGATCCCTTCTGTTGGCAGCTGCAAAAAAAGTACGAATCCTTTCTGATGTTGAAGAATCAGATAGTGATGCTGCTTCAGAGAAATCTGACAAAAGGAAGAAAAATATTGTATCAGATAGTGAGGAAGAAGAAGAAGATGAAGAAAGAAAAGAGAATGCTGGAAAGAAAAAAGAGGAGAAAGATCTATTTGGCAGTGACAGTGAATCTGGAAATGAACAAGAGTAAGTGCTTCTGGGGATGCGAATTCCTTCAGGGTTGCAGATAGTGAGACTGATTGTGAATGGAGAGTGAATGGATCCCAACCTGAGAATGATTGTCCACCTTCATTGGTGGTGTCAAGAGAAATGTCAGTAGTAGGTGGCAGAATGAAAGGTGGATATCCACACAGTCATCGGAAATGTTGTCGAAAAAGCACATCTAATGTTGCAGTCCAAATAGATAAACGTTGCTGTTACCTTCACAGGAACCTGATTGCAGATATTTTTGGAGAATCTGGTGATGAGGAAGAAGAGGAATTTACAGTAAGTGTTACTGTAGATGTCTTTTGTTCACTTGCTAGGTCTGATCTTCACAGGAACGTGTGTGCTGTATTGCAAGAGCAGCTTTGTACCTGCTGGACTCAATGAGGTAGTCACTGGGTTAAATAATGTTTACAACTGTTAGGTTTGGAGACTTATTGTGAAAATCACAGGTGGAATTAGGAAGCCTGTATTCCTCTTCTAGATCTTCTGCAGGCTTATCTGAAGCTTTTTGAGTATTGTTGTCAGGGTGCCTGAGTAGATGCTCAGTCTTAATTCATATGCTGATTTTCACTGTCTTTACCCATCAGGGTTTTAACCAGGAAGATTTGGAGGAAGAGAAAGGTGATGCAGACATGAAAGAGACAGCAGATGAATCAGACTCTGATGATAACATCAAAAGAGGGAAGCAGTGAGTCAATATATTACGTACTCCTTTGCTAATAACAAATGCAAGATTTTAGTGAAAGGTTTCTTTTAAAGGCTGGCTAGACTTCATAGTTTAGAAAAGCATGGATCTATGTTTCTACATAAAGTGTGTTCTCAGAAACTATGTTAGAAGGTTCTCTCTCAACTAGTAGTTTGGTCACTTGACAGTCCAAAGCAGATTGCCTGTGCTGCTGCTTCAGAGAACAGTATTTGATGGTTTGCATCAAAACCTGAGTGAAATTAATGTCTAATCAAACAAGCATCTAATTCTACTTCTGAGAGTACAACTTTGGAGTCAAGTGTGTTTCTCTGCTGGTGTAAGGGATAAGGTATGGCAAGCCTTGCCATCAGCGTGTCTCCTGTTTTGCTTTCTCTCTGTTTTGGTGGCATCAGAGCAGTGTATTGCAGGTGTAGGAAAGCTTAATCTTTGTCAATTTCAGTGACAACTTTGGCACATTTTGAACCCTGGATATTACATGTGTGCATGTTGTTAGCTATTTCATCCATGTCTTGCAGACTTCTGAGGGCATCTTGGAGCCACTGAAACCCTTTGCTAGTTTCCCAGTTTGTATACTGAGGATAACTAATTATCTTTCAGGGACATTGAGACATAATACTTAAGAGAATTATTGGAGAAGTTTGGAAAGTTAACTACAGAAATACAACATTATTTCATACAAAGACAGAAAGATCAACCCTTTTCTGACTGTCAGCAAACTCTCTTCTTGCATTTCAGTATGGACTTCATGTCAGATTTTGACATGATGCTGCAGCGGAAGAAGAGTATGAGTGGCAAGCGTAGACGAAACCGTGATGGTGGCACTTTCATTAGCGATGCGGATGATGTAGTCAGTGCTATGATTGTGAAGATGAATGAAGCTGCTGAGGTGAGTTGTCTAGGCTCCAAAGACACCGTAAAATCCAGGTCCATTCTACAGGAAATCTGTTGATTGTAATGGGCCTCTGATAGGGAAACCTGAGTGCTGAACACATGATGACGTTATGTCCTTGGATGATAGTCACTTTGAAACCCAGGCTTTGTTTTAGCACATGATGCACCCTGGTGTGCCTTCATGTTATGTGCACCATGCTTCATGGTAAACCTCTAGGTTATCCAGTTACATTCTTAGCTGAAGTGAACAGATATTTTCGTGCATCCCAGTGTTTTGGTTAGCTGTTTTTCTGTGGTTCAGGTGAGATTTTACTAACAAAGTTTTCAGGTTATTTGTGCATAGCTAGCATGGAGGACTAGTCCAGTTTACTGCAATCAACCTAAATCATGAACCAAGGGGAAAAAAGAAAAAATAATAAATTCTAGGGGGAAACTCCAAATGTGATGTTTTAAACGAAAATGATGTCTAAGGCGGGGACCCTTTTTTAAGAGGAGTCACAATGTAATGTGTTTTGGGGCCATAGGAAGTTGGAGCAGGGCAGATAGTGCAATGCTGCCAAAGTTGCACTTGTCATTTAATGGGCTAATCTCTTTCCTGTAAATAATTAACTATGAGAGTTGCTGATTTCTTCTTTCGATTAACTTGTGCTGATTCTTCAACTCCCTGCAGGAGGATCGGCAGCTGAATACACAAAAGAAGCCAGCACTAAAGAAATTAACTTTGCTACCAACTGTAGTTATGCATCTTAAAAAGTGAGTTGTCATTCTCCCAATTAATTATTGTCTTGGGGAATATTGGGAATTTGGTAGAATTCGGGGGGTGACACTACCGTGGTACTAAGCACGCAGCGAAACATTTCTTTTTCCCAGCTTTAATGAGGTGGCCTCAAAAACCTTGAATTCTGTGTAATTTTACCTGTTAATTTAACATGAAACAAACTCAAGTGCACAGTCGTGCTGAAGGAGCATCACATCTTAAGAGTTTGATGTGTTACATGACTTTATGGCTACTCTTTATTTGAAATTTCCTAGGCAGGACCTCAAAGAAACTTTCATCGATAGTGGTGTTATGTCTGCCATCAAAGAGTGGCTTTCTCCCCTTCCAGACCGAAGTCTGCCAGCATTAAAGATACGAGAGGAGCTTCTGAAGATCCTGCAAGAGGTTTGAAACTGACTTTTAACCGTACTTCATTTGTGGCTTCTCCATGGTGTTACAGTTGTTCCTAAAACACATATACTTGCTGATCTTAAAGGTCTTTTCCAACCTAGCTGGTTCTGTGATTCTAAGATAAACATACTGTAGCTGCTACCAGTGGATTGTGCAGGGAAATACGCAAGGAAGCAAACTGCAAAATAGATGTGTTTCTTTAAAAGTTGCATTATTTTAATGGGTGTTTCACCGTAGATGTGCTGCCTAGCACAAAACAAGATTTGACTAGGCCCAACAAATTTTGACTAGGCAACTTCAGGCACCTAATGGTTGTTACGAAAATGTTACCCATGTTCACCACAATGCAAATAGCTCTGCTGCCAGCAAGCCTGAAGACATTCCTGAGAGTCTCAGGTGAACTACACACATTAATTTCTCTGTCCTCTCTTGCGGTGTAATGTGCTATGGCGTTTCTAGTTTCTTGTTATGTTCTCGGTGCGCATACATTGCTGTTGGTCATTTGGATTTGTTTTTTCTACGTTCATAAAATAAACGTGGCATAGTTGTAATAGCGAAGTAGAAATGAAATGTTCCTTGCAGCACCACTAGCTGGCTTTATGTGACTGATGCTCTAGAAATACATTTCTTCTTGCTAGGAATTTGCAGGAGTTCTGCCTGAGTTTAGATTATTTGGCCCTGGCTGTTTCAGGTTTATGTGTAAAGTTTAGTGAGCAATCATTTGCTGTCCCTGAGTTTTATTCTGTTGTGGTCCATTCTCTTTTCTGGCTTCTTAAAGTGTGCAGTGCTCTAGAAAGCCCATCATACTCAGTGTAGACTTTTAGCCTTTGTATCTCAGGTGATTGCTTGAATGCTTTTTCTGTGTAAGTTTTTATCTTTATAAAATCCTGTATTTTTATAGAAGTGCTTTGAGGGCAGTAACAGAATTTTTGGGCAATATAAGCAAAAGAGCATTTGGAGCAAGTAGGTCTGGAAACCTATGTGATTTTACGTATAAAGCCCAATAATGTTAAGGCAAATTTCTTGGGTTTTGTGTTTGTTTCTTTAACTCATTCCTAGTGAAAGATGCTATTTTTTTTCAAGCTTATTGGGAAGGTGGCTTTTGGTCTGTGTTTTCAAAGGTCAGTGGCACCATTAATGTTCTGACATAATTTCTTGCTGTTTTCTGACTTTTCTTTTTTCTTGCAGCTGCCCAGTGTGAGCCAAGAGACCCTGAAGCACAGTGGCATTGGACGAGCTGTGATGTACCTCTACAAACACCCCAAAGAATCGAGACCTAACAAGGATATGGCAGGGAAGCTAATCAGTATGTAAACCTCCCTTTGCTTGTGTCAGTGAGATTTCACTCATTATTTTAGTTCTGCATCGGTGTTCCTGTTGCATGGGTTTTGTTGCCGTCTGTAGTAAAACTAATTCTGCAGTACAAGAATCTCACTAATCTGTTGTATTGCTTTGTTAGTGGGGCTCTTAACAAATGCTGTTACGTTAACTTCTGCGCACACTTTTTTTCTGTTTCTGTCATTCTTGTTTTGAGCCAGAGGATGCATTTGTTCTATGCTGGCTCTCTCTTGGCTAGTTGTCCAAACCTCATGTAGGAGCTAGAAAAATAGGAAGGTGCTGCCAGAAGACTTTTTGTTCTATAGACTTCAGAGAGATCTTGGATGACAGAAAGTTCACTTTTTGAAGAGCTGTAGTGCAGGTGTAGTGCATCCCATCCTGAAGAACTGCAAACTGATTATAAGCTTGTTATGTTCTTCAGGAACTATTTTGCATATTTCTAAAATAGCATTCGCTGTGGCCTGCAGGAGTTCCTCACACTTCAGGATTCTAAGTGCTCGGATAGATCCTAAAAGAGCAGGCAACAGCAGGAGAGTTTATGGATGAAGGCTCTTTCTTACTGTCTGCATGGCTGGATTTCACTGAAATATTAAAGGCTCAGCAGTCAGTGTTTGTTTGAAAGGAAGCATAAATACTTGCCATAAACTCTGAAAGCTGTACTTGGGCACCAGAGTGGTTTGGAGGTAAACTTTGGTGGCCTAGTGTTTAACAGGTTTTATTCTTTTTAATAGATGAATGGTCTCGACCCATCTTTGGCCTTACCTCAAACTACAAAGGCATGACCAGAGAAGAGAGGGAACAGAGAGATTTGGAGCAGATGCCTCAGCGAAGGAGGTTGAGCAGGTAGGAGCAGCAGACAGAAACATGAAATCCTTTCTGCCTAAGACTCTATCAAGAAAATGAAAGCAGTGTGTAAATACTGGGGAAATAAAATGATACAAGTTGCGACCCCTGTCTTTTCTCCTACCACACTTAACTGTCTTCTAAAATCACTGGTTTTCTTTACATATAAGTGTCCATAAAATGCTTTTCTTACAGCTCTGGTGGTCAGACTCCCCGCAGGGACCTGGAGAAAGTGCTCACTGGAGAGGAAAAGTAGGTTTTATTTATTTATGTGTTTAATTAATTCATTTTGGTTAGAAGTATTTTAATGGTACTTACCCACAGTTTGTTTTGAGGCTTTAGAGACGCTGGTTATGTGTTATGTTTCAGAGGTAGAACATGCTGTATTGCTTGTAATACTTTCTGTGTAAGATTTGTTTCTTTAACACTCACATCTTTTTCTGCAGGGCTCTTAGACCTGGCGATCCCGGGTTCTGTGCCCGTGCAAGGGTGCCAATGCCCTCCAACAAGGACTATGTGGTCAGGCCAAAGTGGAATGTGGAGATGGAGTCCTCCAGGGTAAGCACCGGCACTCTTTGTCACTCTGTGCCTAAGCTGTCTCTGATTAAGCCTGGAAATCTGTCACCCTACTGCCATGGTTACTATACAGTTCAGTAGTTGTTTTATGTGCCTCTTCTAATCTGAGTAGGCAGTAAGTCCTGCTATCAAGTGGCCTGTTTTCAGCTCACCAATACTTCCACGTGAGTATCTTTCATTCTCTAGCCAAAAAGAAATTTTCATGTTAACACTTCTAGAGTTTCTCTCTAGGGTAAGAATCTGATAACAGGCCTCTTGTTTTAGAGCATTTTGACCTAAAGCTTCAGTTTTGTGTCACTGATATTTTGATACCTCTCCCAGTTTTTGTGTCATGTCTTTCTGATGATATTCCCATTCGGGAAAACTTAGAGGTTTTGATAAAAATTAACAGCTTCAGTAGAGGCCTTTGCTTTGCCTTATTTGGTTCATCCATCTACCGTGTACGGTTTAATTTCAAAGGAGAGTACATGGTAGAACACACATAAATGGAAGAAGTAATAATTACTGTGCTTTCTGCTGTTCTCTCTCCTTTTGTGCATTAATTGAGATATTGTTTCTAGCCCGGGACTGTTAAGAGAGGTATTAGTCGCTTGGAAAAACACAAGAGACGGTTTGCTGAACAGAAACGACTCAGCAAAGTGCATCGGGCCATCAAGTTCAGCATTGAAGGCAACAGGATGCCCCTGTAGCCATGACACACTGCCTTCCCCAAGTTTGAGAGGTATCCCTCAAGGGAGGTGTGAACAGTGCATGTGCTTCAGCTGTTGGCAGTTTGCACATACAGGAAAGGAGTGCGTACACCCTAACTCATTTAACTTGGAAACTCTCCATGTATCCTCCTATGTCTGTACTGTGACCTAAAAGGTAACCTGTACAGGAAAAAATGGGCTGCAGCACCTAACATCTGCCATGATACCTGCCTCGACAGCTTCAGGGTGCCCAAATGACGGGTGATCAGTGAAAATACCTGTACTCCAAAGTAGCTTTGCACCATGTGTGGTTTTGATTGCTGTTGTGACATAATTAGGTTCTCCAGGTTCACCTAAACTGCCACACTGGAATTCTTGGCCTTTGGCATAGCACCTCATGTCACTGCATACCAGTATCTGTGGCTGACGTTTGTGGGCCCAAAGTAAGGTATTTTTCTCATCTGCTCTTTCAAGGAAGTTGAATGATGTGAGGTTTTAGAAGAATTGGGCAGGAGGCAGAGTGACACCTCTGCAGACCAGGAGAAGAACAATCCCTGCTATGAATGCAGCGTGGAGGGAGACGGATCGATGACGTGCATCGATGTGGGAATTGTTTTGACAGTTTCTGGTCTGTGTTTCAGTTCTGTGAGCAAGGCTGCCACAAACTGATAGTGTCAGGAAGAGGCTAGCACAAAGTTGAATTTAAGCTTCATACTTGTTTAAAAAATAGATTATTTCTTTAAAATCACTGTGACATTACAGGTATAATTTGAATGAATAGTGAGCAGTTTTAGGGATACAGTTTATTTAGAATCAGTGTGTCAGGAGCACATCTTCCTCAGTGATGGGAGCAAGAGGTTCAGTTTCTAATAGATGTTTTTTGTCAGATATTAAATAGCATGGTCTGGATATCTCTGTTTCTCACAAACTTAAAAGGTGTGTGACATTTTCATCATTTATTGTTTCTGTTGTCTAGTTAGGGGGAATTGCTTTCTAGGAAGTAATGGCTGTGGTTTGGAAAGTCCTTTGCTGTTTGTCTTCAGTGGCATTCCTTTATAGAATCACTGTATTTAATCTGTGAAAAATAACTGCTTTGTCATCTCAGTTTCTCATTTTCAGTTAAAATAGAGGGATAAAATGCAATAACTCTTTTAATAGCTTATGTGGTGAGATTAGGCATTTCTTTTGCTTCCCCCAAACCCCATTTCTCCCAAGAATCTCTTGCTTTATAAGTACTAATAAGTGACCTTTAAAATCAATTGTAGTTTGGAATCAATAGGTCAAATCAGGCTGCTTTAATTGAAGTACATTCATGCCTAAAAATCTCTCTCCCACCCCCAGCAGCCAGTATGTGAGATACTGTGGTGCAGCCTGTTTCTAACACTGAGCTCCAGCTGATAGGGATACAAAACTATTCCAAACTGTATATCCACCTGGCATGTGAACTAACAAACAAACATGGTTATTAATCCCTGTGACATACTTGAAAGCTTTCCTGTGTGATGTTTTTGTGGCAGGAGGTTGGAATGAGATGGTCTTGAAGGTCCCTTCCAACCCAAACCAGTCTGTGATGCTATGACACATGCAGTGTGTAACCCAGGGGAACGTTTTCTCCACTTTGTGGGGAGGACATGTGTGCACGCACACACAACCGTTTGGAACCAGTGGCTTCACCCGCTCCCTCCCACAGGTTTACCCTCGCATGCATCACTTCACTTCTCTTGAACCTCTGGGACGTCTGCTTTTTTTTCAGTGGTAATTATTAGTTTTTATTATTTAATGATATATCTTTTAAGTTCCAGGGGACCTCTAAGAAAGGGGTGAGTCGACTGGACAAACAGATGCGGAAATTCACAGATATCAGGAAAAAAAGCAGATCGGCCCATGCAGTGAAAATCAGCATTGAGGGCAATAAGATGCCATTGTGACCCTTCACAGAATACCCTATGACCTCTGCTGTAAGACAATGCACCCACAGACTCTTTGGAGACCTTTAAACTTTTTAACAGCTTGTTTGGGGTTTTTTTGGATTTTTTTAGTGAATCTTTAAATTGGTTCAGGTTCTGGTATAAGATGATGGCCAAGGACTGTGAATATGGGGACTTCTTTCTCCTGATTGTATTTAAACTTGCTCTATTGTGTCCTTTGTACAGATCCTGTATTTGTTGTATTGCAACACTTGAGACAATAAAACATCTGTTGTTTTTTTTTTGGGGGGTGGGGGGGCTCTCTGTTCAGTGATTGCTCAAGGGAATGTATTTGCAGACCACCTGGTGTGTGGAAAAGCTGGTAATTGTTAATTTTCTGTTTACCACTGTCTGTGTCCTCTTTATTCAGAGCTTTATTAATCAGTTGGTCTGACCCTATGTCTTGTTTTTGATAAGCTGTACTGACTATCTTCTATTCAGTGGGTTTCATTGTTCACGAAAGCATAATGGGGAAGGCTCAAGAGAAGATGAGCAGAGCCGGAAGACAACTGCACCCACTCTTTCCAGGTACGCTTATGGCACAGGAACTGACCTCAGGTGTGTGTTTTTAGGATGCTGAGAGTTTCAAGGGTTTGGTTTTGTTGTGTTGCTGCACCCTCCCCCCAGACTTTGTTTTTGGTGGTTCTGGTGCTGCGGGCTACTCTGAAATCCGAAGAGGTGTTTCCTTGAAATACTCGCCCTGGTGGTCATGTGAGGTTTTTAATTACAGTTTCTTGCCATCAAAATGAACAACCTGGCATTACCTGTTCTCTGGAGGCAAACAAAAAACCCATAAACCCTCAGCCATGTCACTAAGTGCCCCATCTACATGGTTTTTAAAGACTTCCATGGACAGTGATTCTACCACTTCCCTGGGCAGCCCGTTCCATCCACCAATCTTTAAGTATGTGCAACTTAACCCTCTTACAATAGGTCACACACTGTCTTTCAGACTTCCCAGGTTCCACTGGAACCAAGTCTGGACATCAACCTCAAGCATTCCGAGTGGTGAGGGTTCAGGTGTAAGGAAAGCAGGTATCTCCTACCATGCATGACCACATCCTGCCCTCATCAGGGCACACTGCCCTCCCAGCAGCTGCAGGACACAGATAGCACAAACGTCTTGCATTGGCATTTCCTACATTGTATTAATTCTAATTCTATGAACTAATGGCAGAGCTGGACACGGCCAGTTTGACACCCCTCCCAAGCACTGAATGGACTTGTTGCACAAACGGATCACTTGAAAGCACAAAGTGGACCTGCTGCAGTGCATTAGAGGTGGCTGCTCAGGCAGGACACAAACAGAGTGAATGCAGGACATGTACCCAAACCTCCTCTAACTTTGATGTTGCGCACACCAGTTTTCTTGCTTGGGACTTTCCATTTGCTGTTGCCGTCACACTTTAAATGAACCCTGCTGCCAAGTCTTGAGCTGGGGCAGCTCGCTGCAAAATGAGAGTTCAGCTGAATGCCAGCAGTGGGAGGAAAGTGTGAAACCTCTCACCAAAAACTGACATACATCAAAGGTGCTTTCATCAAAGGTAGAAAAAGAGGGCACTCCTGGGGAAGTGAAAACTAGGATGGGTCACTAGCACTACCTTCAGACAGAAGCATTCCTGTGGGTCTCAGTTTCTGAAGGCTCAGAAACATCACCAAGACGATCTAGAGGGATGAGCGTTGCGTGCACCAGCCCAGGGCAGCAGCTGACATCATGCACTCCTCATCCTCAAAGGTGCTAAAAGGCCGCAGCATTTGCAAGCCTGTTCACCAGAAAGCCTGGCAGCTCTCTGCCAGCACTGTCGCTAGGTTCAGAACTCCCGTTTAATTTCTGCCTGCTGACATTCTTCTACCAAGAAGTCTCCAGTGTGTATTCAGGTAACTGCAGCTATGAATTCGCCAGGGCAGACTCTAACCGGGTATGTCTGATCTCAGCTCAGAGGCACTATTTCTTGGTGAACAAGCAGAGGTATCTGAAGATAGTTCAGCTGCTGCCATGGCTCAGGGGTGTCTGTGCCACCCATTTCGGAGGAATACAGCAGCTTTGCTCACAGAAGCTCGGGGCTGCTGTGCTCAGGCCATCACATACCCAGTTTGGGTGAGTGGTCTCTTGCCTCTACCTCCCTTTATTCCACTTTTACCTGGGATCATCCTCCTCATACCGTGAGTGTCCTTGTAACCTCCAAACAATCAGTACTGTGGTGGTTCCACAGAACAAAGCCCCAAGAGGAAGCAGGCACTCAGCTGAGATTCCCAGATCATCCTGGGGATTCAGGAATTAACCCCAGTGAGAGCTTTGTGCCTACACCTCCCAGGCAGCTGCAGGTACACTCAGCTGTGCTCACCGGTCCTGGATGCTACTGAGCGCACATCCATTGCTTAAGTGCCTATTTTACCTTCCTAGCAACACGATGACCCTGTTATTCCTGCACAGTCAGTGTCAGCAACAGCGACCAGGGGTTTGCTGAGTCCACACTGACCTCTGCCTAAACCTGTGCTTATTGTTTGTTGCACTGGTCTCTGCCATTGATAAATGTAGGTAATGGGTTTGCAGTGTGCTTCAGGGGAAGCTCTTACCAGTGTTACTGTGCTGTCTGCCCTTGGTTGATGTTGGAAACTCAGGTCAGGACATCTCTGGGCACACACAATTCACCTGGGTGTTGCTTGGAAAGGTGCTTAAATTGACCTCAGGTGGATCCTGTGCACAAAGCAGGTTGCCAGGGGAGCCTGGTGGGTGGAGATAGGGGCTTCAGAGCCCATAAGACCTCTTGGCACAAGAATACCCTCCCTCTGCAAGCATGGGCTTGCTTGGCAAAGGCTGGACAAAGAGAAGTGGACAGCTCTGAACAGTAAGTCAAGTGGGTGCTTACAGCAAGGGGTGGGCCTTGGGAGCTGTTGCTGGGCCTTAATGAGCATTCCCTTGAAGCTCTGAAGCAGTGGGCAGTGATGCAGTGGCTGGGGTAACAGTAGTTCATGGTCGCTCCTAATAACAAAGAAGTTGGGATTGGAGAGGAAATGCTGATGTTGGTCAAGGAAAATGCATGGCTGATGCTCCCATCCAGAAATGCTGCAAGAGCAAATCAGATTTTAAGGAAGTTTTTGTATCCCTCCTAAAATGACTATTAGTGTTATGCTTAAAAGGTCACTGCAGTCATAAACCCCAGGAATGTGTTATCTGTGTTCAGAACAGAAATGTTTTCATTTAGTCGTTGATTCAGAGCTTAGGCTTTCTTAAAATCCCTATGGATTCCGTGCCTTGTCGTGGAGACAAGAGTGGGAAAAGCAAGTTGCCAGCTTTGTGTTAATTTCTGTTTAATGCCCGTCCAGGAGAGTAGCGCAGCTTTCTCCTGGCGGATGTGGTGCTTTTATCCCACAAATCAGGTTCTTTATCCCAATGCAATAGTCTTGAACCCAGCAGGTCAAACTGCAGCGCAGCACAGGGAGAGGTGGGGAAGAGCAAAGCTGGAGACAGGGTTTAAAATGACTTGATGCAATCACCTTTAGAAACAAGAGAAATCCTTCCACCCACAAAGTAACATGGAGTTGTTTTCTTTGCTTCATTTGCCTTCAATCCCAGTGAACTGAGGGACACTTTCCCATTTCCCCACTGGAGCGGTAGCAGGAGCTCTGCTCGTTAGAGCTGCTTGGTTCATCATTACAGCTGCTTGTGCTGAGTTCGTTATTAGAGCTGCTCATACTTGGTTCCTCTCTGCTGCAGGTTCCCCTGCAGTAAATGCTCCTTCTCCAAGCTGTAGGAACTCTTTTGGTCTCAGCAGTAAGTGTAGGCACTGGAAGATCAGATGTCCAGGTGAACACAAGATGCAGGTATACAAAGAGGGCCACATGGTGCTCTGAAGCAAGGGGCAGCACTGCAGCCCCTGGCTACTGTGCTTCCCTATAGGATTTGCTTTGAAGCTGTAAAGCTATTGCTCAGACATTTTTAGCAGCATTAGCCTTAGAGCTTTGCTGTTGTGCCAGTGTTGAATATAATCAGTGTCCAGCTAGTGCCAAAACCTGCATTTCCTGCCCCAAGGTTTTGGTTGCTCTCTTCGACTGCTGGGGCTGCAGTTACTGCTCTCCAGTTTCAGCTGCCTTAAGATGAATTCCTCTTACCTGGCATCTGAAGTGTTTCAATGCCTGAGCTTTAATGCTTTCCATCTGTGCCCTGGCTGGCATGGAAGTGCCAGATGAAGAACAGGATATGGGACTGCCAGAGAACATGACCTCAAAGGGGCTTTGCTACTTCACTGTGCTTCTCCTTTCCTCTCTGTGAGGAAGGATGCTCCAACTGGGTGGGAGGAGAAGGGCAACTGGGAGTCTGGAAACTGGTCAAGTTTGCAGTCTGAGCTGTTAGCCCCCCTTAACCATCAGGACCTCTGATGTGTCGCTGCACTTACAGTAGTTTTACACTGGTGTAACTCAACCCAGGGCAAGAGTCTGCATGGAAAAGCAGAGCATTGAGCCCTAGCACTAATCTACTTGAGTGAATGTTGGTCACTAATTCAGAGGCAGGGCTTCAGATTAATTTTTCAAGGAGATGACAGAATTGGTGGTAAAATTCACACTGCTTTACTCATAAGGTGTTTTTTTCCCTTTGTTTGCAATTAAAAAGGAAATCAGCTGATTTCCTGCAGCTTGGTTGCTATGACGAATTAGTACTTCTTTCTCCCTTTATGGGCTCTTCATTATGCGGAGGAGATGGTCCCAAGTATCCCTGCTCGTAATGACCTTTCGAGTCATTCTTCACTCTCGCTGCTTCTTCCCTCCCCTCTGCGATGCCAAAGGTAAGTTGGGTTAAGGATGGACAGAGGATCCAGCTGAGTGCTGTTGTCTTCTCATCAGCATTTCTGAAGGCCAAGATGTAACTGGGCAGGTAGGAGAAACAGAGGATGGGAGCTCACTTATGGCTGGCTCCAGAACACTGGTTAACATGCATGGCCTGCAGGGAAACTGCAGTGTAGTTGTGAATATGCTAGCAGTAAAATAACTACAAATACAAGTGAAATTCAGGACCGGTGTGTTTCTTAGAGAGAACTTTGATTGGACATGAAAAGAGGCTGCAGCCTCAAGTGGTAACAGAGTCAAAAGGCTCTTTGCTTGAGGCCTTTCAGACCACTTACTGAAAACGTATCAAATGATCATTTTGATGGTACAAAATTGCATTCAACTGCCCATTTCATTTGAAAAGGAGTAGGAATTTCCCTCTCTACTAAACCAAGACCCAACAAGAGAATATATCAGATGTGAAATACACCGGATGTGAATTTGCATTCCGAAAGGTAAGTCCATTAAAAACATCTCTTGTGATCTCACATTTGTTTCAAGGAAATCCCAACCCATTTTTAAGAGCAGAAACCAGCAATAGCTGTGCCATTTCAGCCAGGTTCCAGGTTGACCAGTGCTCTGGAATTTCACCACTGAAGAAGTGCAAGATCCAGAAAAATTAGTCAAACACTTGACGGAAGTGTGTTGTCATTCTGGTCACACCAGAGAGGGACAAATCATGGCAACATGCTGGGGCTTGCCCTATGCTTACAGAGCCCTGTTCAACACCATCTAGCACCTTCAAAAGGGAATAAATGTCTCTGGATCTGACGGCAAAGCAACAGACAGCGCAGCTACTCCAGCTCCAAGCACAGCAGCTACACCAGCCCCAGCGACAAGGACAGCGGCTACCCAAACCCTGATAACAGATACTGCTGCCACTCTGACCACAGTGATAATCGCTGCAGCTAAATCGTGACACCTTGATCAGACAGGCCCCAATTACACGATGTTAGTTCCTTAGTTGGTTTCTCAAGGTAGGTATGAACAATAAAGTAAAAGAATCCTGACTATTTGAAGATTAGTTTTCTTTTTCTCCTGCTAGTGAGATACATGCTGAGTTTTCATTAAAATGCCATAGCTGTCAACCTCTACTGAGATAAAGCAACAAACCTCATCACAAAGAAATGGAAAATTGCAAAAAATGAAAGATTTTAAACAAAGATTGGGCTTTGATGAAACCAGACAAGTTCTGCAGTAAAGGAAGGATCAGCATCAGCAGGCAACGATCCAACACTGCACACAGCCTCTCGTGCTCTGAAAGACTGTTACAAGAGATGGAGCCCGACATCATGGACCGGATGGACTCAGCAGCTTTATAGGGATTGGTCCATACACTAAGGAATTATCTCTCTCTCTCTCTCTGGGGATGTATATATGTATATATATGAGAAAAGAATGATGGTATATTGAAAATGTGGGATCTGAGCATGACGTGAATGGTATGGAATAAGGGGTGGCTACTGCCCTGGGTTCAGCAGTAGCAGTCATTTTTCTCCTTCTTAGTAGCTGGTGCAGTGCTGTGTTTTTGACTCTCAGCCTGGGAACAGCACTGATAACACCGATGTTTTCAGTTGCTGCTCAGTAATGTTTACTCTGACCAAGGACTTTCTGAGCCTCATGCTCTGCCAGGGAGGAGGGGAAGCCGGGAGGAAGCAGAGACAGGACACCTGACCCAAACTGACCAAAGAGGTATTCCATAGCACAGCACGTCATGCCCACTATATAAACTGGGGGCAGTTACCCAGAAGGGTGAGATCACTGCTTGGTCGGGCTGGGTATTGGTCGGCGGGTGGTGAGTGGTTTTATTCTCTTCCCTTGTTATTTTCCTTATCATTATTATTATTGGTGGCAGCAGCAGTGGTTTGTGTTATACCTCAGTTACTGGACTGCTCTTATCTCGACCTGTGGGAGTTACATTCTTTCCATTCTCCTCCCCATCCCTGTGGGAGCAGGCGGGAGGAAGGAGGGGAGTGTGAGACTGTGTGGTTCTGAGTTATGGCTGGGCTTAAACCACGACAGTTGGGCTTTTTCATTCCTAGTTAATTGTCTTTTTGCAGGGCTGTTAGGCCAAAAGTGTCTTAATGGGAGTGGGTGAGTTTGAACAATAGTTACGCCTGCACTGACTTGAGTCACCTCTTTCTTTTGGTGTAGATAGTGACCAATATGAGTGATTAGGGAGCACCATTAGGATTGTAGTGAGGCGCTGAATGCGTAGAGTGGCCTGGTTATATAGGAACCTGAGTGCTTCCTGTGGGATCCCTTAGGGTTGCCCCATCAAATGTGATTTGTGGCCCTCTACAGAGAACTTTGTCTCTGAACTTGTCACTGCTGTGAGTGCAGCAGCTTTGGTCTGTTTGTCCTTTTCTAGACAGCAAAGAGTTCTCAAACTAGGGCGGTTTTAGCCAGAACTCCACAGTAGCCACAGATGGGAACGAAGCCTCCAGCAGCCCCATTCTTTCGCAGCCATTTCCCCTCAAGTTACCAGGAATGGTTTGCGGCCTGTGGACAAACAGTACCATGGTGGGGAGGGCGATGAATGCTGAGCTGCCCTTTTTCAAGGACGGAAAGGACAAAACTGGTATCTTACCGGTTTATAACAAGGGCAGGTTGGAGGTGGCTGGGAGCAACCTGCTCTAGCGGAAGGTGTCACTGCAGGTGGAAGGCTTTGGAACTGGATGAGCTTCAAGGTCCCTTCCAACCCCAACTGTTGCATTGATTCTATGAAAACAGGTATAGCAGAAAACATTGAGAACATTAGTTTGCTGTTGCTGGTTGTGTGGTTTTTCTCTAGATAGCCCCTGATAAGACAGGAAATGCTTGTGGCATCCGGTAAGGTCTCTGTTCCGAGCAGTGTCATGAAGAGGAATGAGGAAGTAACTCAGTCCAGCAAGGGAACATGTTGAGGTCTGCTAGGTCATACTGAGTTTAGAGAAACCAGGAGTACTTTAGCCCTGAGCGCAAGGTCGGCTCTCACAACAAGCTGGGGGGAGCCAAGACCACTCTGCTTCCCAGGCAGCGGCATTTCGTGTGTCCCTGCAGAATGATGCTCTTGGTGGTGTTCCTTAGCGCAGACCTGTAGTCCGTCCTCCTCTCTAAGCTGTAAGACTCCGTCACAGGGAGACGGGCGCTGTGCAAGGGGTGACAGCACAAGGCTACCAATCAATCAATCAATCCTTATGGAGCCAGGAGGGCCGAGACAGTGGGCTCAGAGGTCTGGGGAGGAAAGTGTCACTGAGAGAGCCTGAGAATTAGAAGTGATGGAGATGAACCTGGAAAGAACATTTTAATTGAGCAGTGAGGGGGGTCAGGCACCACAATGAGAAAGAAAAAGCAAACTAAATCCTTTGTTGCTCAAGACCGTAAAAGTAGTATCCTGAAAAAGGGTGTTCCCCATGCGGAAACCTGAACGGGAACCAGGGAAGGGCTTTGGCTGGTAGGAGTCAATGATCTCCTTTGTTGCCCTGCAGCCCAAGCAGGCAGGTGCAGGGCCCAAAGGCTACAGCACGGCTGTGGCATGCAGGGATCCCTAGGACGCACCGCTGTAAAAAATGCCTACATTGCTGTCTCAAGGGGTAAAAGGCTGAAATCCCCCTTTCTCCTGGTTTTCAGGTTTTCCTTCCAATGTATGTGGGCTTTTCTTCTTAGTACAAGAGCAGAAAAATCACAGTCTCAAAGGAGTTTGAGGCCCACCAAAAGTCTTCAGAGGAAGTGGTCTCCAAGGAGCTTCACTGGTCTGCCCTCTCCCACAGTGCCCCAGCAGGACTTCACATCAGGAACTATTTGCCTGCTGGTTTATAATATATAGTATGGTCTATCATACATACATACACCTTATATTATATGGTATATATTATGTATGACACATATTCTAATATAAATTATATATTATTATATTAAATATGATGTTATTGTATGATATATTAGAGATACAATTATATTATAATATTAGGGACCTTAGTGATAGGGACAAGGGGTAACGGGTTCACAACTTAAACAGGGAAGTTTAGATTGGATGTGAGGAAAGAAATTCTTTACTGTAAGGGTGGTGAGGCCCTGGAATGGGTTGCCCAGGGAAGTTGTGAATGCTCCATTTCTGGTCTTGTTCATGTCCAGGCTGGACAGAGGCCTTGGGTGGCATGGTTTAGTGTGAGGTGTCCCTGCCCATGGCAGGGGGGGTTGGGAACTGGAGGATCTTAAGGTCCCTTTCCAACCCTAACAATTCCATGATTCTATGAATACTATACTGATTATATTACATATCATATGCATTATTATAGTATCCATCATATATATAATCTATCATACATTATAGAGATTATTATACATGTTATCCTAGTATACATAATAGAAATTATGAAGTTATATATAATTATATGATAAGTTATGGATAATGTAAGGTAATATATGATATTAAATAGAGTTTAAATATATTGTGTTAGATTATATAATATATTTATTACAATAAAGATAACACATAAATATCATATATATGACATTAAGTACTTAGATATTATGCATTAGATACAGTATATTATATATATTATGATATATATTATGAACATAACATTAGGTATAATATGCATAATATTATATGGATAGTAATATACAATTATATTAATAAGAATTTATACTATGTAATGTAAATATATTAGAGTTGTAATTAATTATACTATGCTAATGGAATTATTATATTATTATATAATTATATTAAAATATAAGAAAATAGTGTAACAATATAATTATATTGAAAGTATAATATAGATATGCCTTATAATTATATAAAATATAGTATTTATTTTTTATGTAATAGAATAAAAAATAATAAAAACTAAAATAATATAAGATTATATTTTGTATATAATTCTATTTTATAGTATATATTAGTATAGGATATATAGTTATATAAGATACTAGGGAAAAAATAGTATAATATATAATGACATAATAGATTATAGATATTACTAGATTATATCCTATTACATTACATATGATAATAGAATCATAAAATCATAGAATAGTTAGGGTTGGAAAGGATCTTAAGATCACACAGTTCCAACACCCCCCTGCCATGGGCAGGGACACCTCCCCACTAAACCATGCCATCCAAGGCTATGTCCAACCCCACCTTGAACGCCGCCAGGGATGAAGCATTCACAACTTCCCTGGGCAACCCCATTCCAGTGCCCCACCACACCCTCACAGTAAAGAATTTCTTCCTCAGATCCAATCTAAACCTCCCCTGTTTAAGTTTAAACCCCGTTACCCCTTGTCCTCTCACTACAGTCCCTAATGAAGAGTCCCTCTCCAGCATCCCTATAGGCCCCCTTCAGGTATTGGAAGGCTGCTATGAGGTCTCCATGCAGCCTTCTCTTCTCCAGGCTGAACAGCCCCCAATTTTCTCACACAGGAGGTGCTCCAAGTCCCCTGATCGTCCTCGTGGCCCTCCTCTGCACTTGTTCTAACAGTTCCATGTCCTTTTTAATGTTGAGGACCACCAGAAACTGCACACAATACTCCAAGTGAGGTCTCAGGAGAGCAGAGTAGAGGGGCAGGATCAGCTCCCTCGACCTGCTGGTCACGCCCCTTTTGATGCAGCCCAGGATAACGGTTGGCCTTCTGGGCTGGAAGCGCACACTGCCGGCTCGTGTTCATTTTCTCATTGACCAACACCCCCAAGTCCTTCTGCGCAGGGCCGTGGAGAGCTATTTGGCTGTGAACAGGCACGTGAGCAATCCAGACAATTGCTTGACAATTGTAAGGTAGTGACCCACAGGCACTGAGGCCTCGCGTGGGGGGTTACTAAAGTTCATGTACGTGCAGAAGCCTCGAGAAAGCACGGGAAAGCTACTGAGAGAGATGTGCAGGAGGAACTGATAACTGCAACCTTGAAACATATTGCTGTAATAGTTAACCAATCATTAAGCTGTTACTAACACTTTGCTGAGAGATATTAACCAATCATATATTAAGCAGGACACCAAGTAGAATGTAGGTGGAGAGCACTATGCACGTGGACAGAGGGTCTGAGCAAAATTCTATTCTGTATTTAGTCGCTGTGAACAATGCATGTATCCAATTAGACTTGTGTGTGTTAATGATAGACAAGTAGAGTGCCTATATATACTAAACTATCTGCTCAATAAAGTTGGCATAGTCTGATTATACTGGTCCTGTGTGCCTGTGTCCGGGACTTCTGCGTCAACACAGGGCTGCTCTGAATCTCTTCTCTGTCCAACCTGTAGCTGTGCCTGGGATTGGTCCGACCCAGGTGGAGGACCTTGCACTTGGCATGGTTAAACTTCATCAGGTTGGCATCAGCCCACCTCACAAGCGTGTCAATGGTCCCTCTGGATGGCATTCCTTCCCTCCAATGTATCAACCGAACCACACAGCTTGGTGTCATCAGCAAACTCGTATGCAACAGAAAATATGAAGTTATATACATAATTATATGATATATTATGGATAATATTAGATGAAAA